>CM037837.1:1489217-2220467 GCA_021234535.1 Stichopus chloronotus | reverse complement strand
CTAAACATGAAGCTATTAAAATACTTATAACACAAATTCCACAAGTATGCAGCATGCATGGCACCTATTTATTTACAACCATCACCGATACTAAGCGTTCTGTTAACATACCATATGCTAATGATGAGCATATATGACAGCAGCAGTTTATACACTTTATACCCTATTAGTACAGGACTCAAAATAAGTTTGAAGAAGGGCACATGTAAAATGAGCAAATCTTATTTCATAGGACATGTTATTTCCTAGGTGAGGGGCACCATGGCCATCAGAGAGGGCGCGATAGTCATGACTGTCGGTGCAGTTGCTTATTTTTGAGCTCTGCAACCTATATTACACAACAAGCTGTTGACACTCACACTATAAGCATAGGAATCAAATAGCTTCTTACCTGACACCATTGCAAACACATATTCTTCCATCATTGCAAACGCAAATACATTATAGGCATACACATATACTTTACATCATAAGCATACACATATACTTACATCATAAGCATACACATTTCCTGACTGTCTAACTGCCACAATGTGGCTGTTATTTGTGAACACCTTGAATGTAACTGGGCAATGATATTTCCCTAAAAGTGACAACAAGAGAAAAGAAATTAATCAAGACACAGCACACATGTTGAAATATGAATGTGCTTCTACGAAAGGAAAAAAAACAAACTAGAAGAGCTTAAAGGGGAATTCCAGTCAAGGAACATGTCTTCTGACTTACTAAAGCCATTTCAAACAATTTTCATTCACATTCTTGACGTTTTGAAATGAACTTCTCATGGGCAACACAATATGTTCAAACTTCCCTCACAACAGAGTTCCTAACACTATGCATGTATACGAAGGGTGCAGCAATTATGATGTAATTGACCATGATCTCTCTTGTGCGGGAAGTTTAAACTTTCATTTCAAAACATCAAGAATATTAGAGAAAATGGTTTAAAGTGGCCTAAATAAGTCAGAAAACATGTTCCTTGACTGGAATTCCCCTTTAATTGAATTACTAGCCTTGTCTGTTTGTCCTTTCTCATCATTTCCAACTACATGCAATGTATCTACCACTGTAGTAATGTCCAGACCAAAGAAATAGATAAACGAGAATGACGTCATGGAACAATAAGTGATGTAAAAATTCTGCATGGCAAAAGGCATTCTCATGAAACCGTGAAACACAATTTCAGCTGAAAATTTGGGATAACATAGTTTTCCATACCTATTGTCAGATTACTTAAAAAAATTGAATGGTTGCATTTACTTTTGTTTTTTCCAAAGGTGTAGTTAGATATCGAATGGACACATTCTTGGGCTGTTTGTGCATTAAACATGGCAAATGTTGACAGCAGAGCTGTTTTGCCTTACCACCTATGACACCACCTATTATTGCTTGACTTCATTTGTTCATTGTGTGAGTACATACAGTGACATCATTCTAATTAATCTATTTCTATGGTCCAGACACGTCCGTCCGTGTCAGGCTGGAAAAAAAGTGGCAATGTCAAGAAATATGATGAATACACTAGATTTGCCCAAGTGTGGAATACAAGGATAGCACAACTGCAAATTATGACCTCCTCTTAACACTCAGCTTCACAAATCTAAAAGAGTATTCACTGGATTGAATGGAACTTCATTATTATTATTCACAATGTTATGGGCACTTTAACAGTCTTTTTTTCAAGCATGTGTAATATGAACTGACTTTTAGTTTCTTTAATGCTTCTAAAGATATTTAAACATGGATGAACATTTACCATTAGCATTCTTGTGGAATGTCAACTTGACCAAGGACTTGGTTTCCATCGGCTGGAAGAGAGAATGAAAGAATGGAAGAAAACTGTTACACAAGGTCATGAAGATAAACCCCCCCCCCAAAAAAAAAAATTGAATTTGAGAAATGAACATTGCAGATTTCTACTCAGCTGGTTATGTTGCAGGTCATCACCTAACCAGGATTAACAAAGTCAGGGCTATGTATGCAACTTGGAGATATAATAATATAAATGATATTTTCAATAGTAATGAATAGAACTCCTGAATTCTGAAATGAGATGAATGGATGAAAAAAAAAAAACTGAGCCAATGGTACAGAATTTCATCCTATGAATGACACAGGTCATGAAAGATACTGTACCACGTAAAACATGGCATTCCAACAAACGAAATGGTGACTGTGGTCATCTTTATGACCAAGTTCATTCCTTCCGCCTCCAGGGTGGTGCAAAAAAAGACAATTTATGTGATTCTAACAAACCACATGATGTAACCTCTCTAGACTGACCTGACATACCCACTGTCAGACCAAAGTTTTGAAAAATTACCAACATTGAGATTAGTGCAATTTTCAGTATGTCATCTAAATGATCGCTTAATAACATGCAATAGACAGTTGCCCTATCCAAAGCTCGATTGTCCTACCAAAAGTAATTAGATCAACAGAGTTGAGAGACTGAATTTTCCAGAGTAGTGAAATGTCAATACACTTGCACTGTGTTGTTTTGCTATGCAGATGAATTCATTGCCAGCATTAATTATCACTTCACGGTCCACGGTTTATTGAAGTCGTAACTAACTTGGATCAAAGTTTCTGGTTGTCCAACGGCACATATTGTGGTTACTTCAATCTGGATGTCTCTTCTGTGATCAGCGATGTAGTCTAGAGTAATATCCATTTGAGAAAGAGTGCACATTGTGTTACAATGAAAATACTGCAAATGGTCAAGGTCAGAAATAAAGTGATCCCTAGATGACCTTTGACCTATATTTTTCTGTACATTCTCCACTTGCCATTGCCTAACAAAAAGCCTTTGACCAATTTTCACAATCACCAAATTTGACCTGAAGGAGAAGCATTTTTCTTCTATCTTCAAAATGGCAAAATGACTCCAAGAACAATATTGGCCTCAACTCTCTGAAAATATCCTCAATGCTCTGTTACTTAATGTTCATAGTAAATATGCCTAAAGGTGCAGAATTGGTGACAGATGGGGGAGACAAACACATAGACAGACATAGAGATGGACAAATAATGAGACAGAAAAATTACTACTAAACAACAGTGTAAGTTCAGTCACACAAGAATGAGACTAAACCAACATTTTAAAGGACTGACCTCTCCTGTGGCAGGATTGACACCATACTTCTTGAGAAAGGGAATGATGCTGGTGAGATCAAATATGACTCCATCTCTACTGCAGTAGGGATGTTCAAACGGCTGCAAGGATAAACTGTATACAAATATGTAAATGAAATATTTTCATGGAATATTCACATAACACTCTTACCAGGCAGTGGTCAAATGATGTCCACCAGTCAATGATAATGATGTCAAACACAAGCCCAAAACCCAGCTAAGGTTTTCAACGAAAGGAAACATTTCAGGAGTAGGCCTATATGTAAACAGGATGCTTTAAAGTACAGAGGTATGCAAAACGACTGTTTGTACCTGCAGTGATCAAATGGTAACCTCTTGAATTGTATCTTGTTTTTGTCATCTGTTCATAAGAAGAAAAAAATACAGCATTGCAAGTTGTAGAATGATTAGCAATGCATATGTACATAAGTACATGAGCATACACATGTATATAAACCTACAAACATACATGTGTGCCTACGAACATATGTACATACCCATGTACATGCATACATAGATACATACATACCTCTGTACACACATACATACTGCAATCATCTGACTCTCGTATAAATCTGTAACATTTCATATGAAAAGACTAATCAGCTGGAAGATGATTTGCTACTGCAAATTCAACCTTAAGATGCTGCAGTACTGTACCTGATTTTTTCCCTCCAAAAAATTGCGACCACTCCTTAGAGGTCAGATACCTGCAGAAGAAATGAAAGAAGAAAGCTTGACTCGGCTCTGAAATTAACAGGTAATTAATTAAATAGTATAACATTATACATGATAAATTTCTTGAGAAACATGATGCTAAAAATTTGCATAAACCTGCGTATACTTGCTTTCACAGTACTTTAACGAGAAGTTACATGTAACATGGGCATTCACCTATCTTTGACTATATGTAAATGCTTTACAGCTCTATTTGGATTGATACTTTTAGCCAGCTATTGCTACAATTTTTGCATTATGTATGATTATGTAAAGCCAACTGTTGCTGCTATGTTGATTAATGCCTCTTTTCAAGGCCACGAAATCCTAACCTAGTCCTAAACACTAACAGCCATGTGACCAGCAACTAGTCATGCTTTGTTTTATTTTTTAGCCAAATGATAATTCTAACAGAAGTGGTTCCAGTGCTAAATGTACGGAACTTGCTGCACTGTAAATCCCTAAACCATTATTAATAACCTTCACTTGCAGTCACTGATTCTAAATTACAGTCCCGGTGTTTATTTATGGCATATTATTGGTGGCATACTTTCAAGTTCAGGATGTAAACTACTCAAAGAGAAAGTTACTGTTGCCAATGTTGAGATTATAGTAAGTACCTGAATTACAGGCCTGGCTGCTAACACCAGAGGAAAGTTGAGAGTGAAATATGACAAGCAGAGAGAAGCTGTTCGAGAAAAGCACCCTCCCATGGTGAACCAGTTGTTGAACTAATACGATATCACATTGAAATTGTGCAATCTAGTGCATACTTTGTGCAGAATTTTTGCACACATTTTAAAGGCATAATTTTTTTTTGGTTGCTGCTCATTATTGCGTACTGTTTGAGAATTGTCAGGCTGCATGGAAATCAGATACAAGGTGTACAGAGAGATTAAAATAAAGTAATGAAAAAGATAATCATAGAATACCTGATTGTTAAAATGCAACCCTCGTCTCTATTTGGTTCGCTACTCTGCTTAACACAACTGCATCATATTTTTGAAGGCCTAAACTGTTGTTTAATGCTTTACATTTAGTCTGTCATCAGAACCAATAACCTGTTGCACTACAACATACTTCAGTTTTATCTAAAATGTTGAACTCTATTTCATTAAGGATAAATGAGACAAGTAGTATATACACAAGTTCTTCCCTTGGAAATTCATTGGCTTCTGCATTGTGTCATTCCATAAGACAGTTTCATCTGCTGACCATTTTGAAAAGGTGAAAAACAGCAACATTAGGCATGTATAAATTAAGGGGAGCAGCAAGCATTGGGTACAGCAATAGATTTGCCAACGCATTTATCTTTCTGTGACCGCCCTATATTCTGACAGTGACACCAACATGTTCTGACATCGCTATGTTACGACAGCAGAAGCTTTACAGTAAGACCCGTTGGAGTCATGGACAACGAACAGTATGGAATTCCAACACCAGTGGTATCATGAGTACTTTCAATTGGATTCTTCAAGCACATATTTACGAATTAACATGTATACTGACAAAATACACCATATACGGTGCTAAGCCCCAAACTTGTTTGCTGATGCTATCATATTTCAACACAGAAAGTTGTAAAACTTTTGCATTCATAACAGAAAAAAAAAAAAAGGAATCGCATGACCCTCGGCTCTTGTTCCAAGTAGGAACAGATACGAGCATCATTTCTCCTGCATATTTTCATGATCACTGCACTGCTTTTTCCGAACATGAGGATTCTAATGGAATTACATAATGGTGCAATGGAATCGTTGGAACATAGGGGTGTCGGAACATAGGGGTGTCGGAACATAGGGGTGTCGGAACACGAGGTGTCGGAACACGAGGTGTCGGAACACGAGGTGTCGGAACACGAGGTGTCGGAACACGAGGTGTCGGAACACGAGGTGTCGGAACACGAGGTGTCGGAACACGAGGTGTCGGAACACGAGGTGTCGGAACACGAGGTGTCGGAACACGAGGTGTCGGAACACGAGGTGTCGGAACACGAGGTGTCGGAACACGAGGTGTCGGAACACGAGGTGTCGGAACACGAGGTGTCGGAACACGAGGTGTCGGAACACGAGGTGTCGGAACACGAGGTGTCGGAACACGAGGTGTCGGAACACGAGGTGTCGGAACACGAGGTGTCGGAACACGAGGTGTCGGAACACGAGGTGTCGGAACACGAGGTGTCGGACACGAGGTGTCGGAACACGAGGTGTCGGAACACGAGGTGTCGGAACACGGTGTCGGAACACGAGTTCGGAACACGAGGTGTCGGAACACGAGGTGTCGGAACACGAGGTGTCGGAACACGAGGTGTCGGAACACGAGGTGTCGGAACACGAGGTGTCGGAACACGAGGTGTCGGAACACGAGGTGTCGGAACACGAGGTGTCGGAACACGAGGTGTCGGAACACGAGGTGTCGGAACACGAGTGTCGGAACACGAGGTGTCGGAACACGAGGTGTCGGAACACGAGGTGTCGGAACACGAGGTGTCGGAACACGAGGTGTCGGAACACGAGGTGTCGGAACACGAGGTGTCGGAACACGAGGTGTCGGACGGAACACGAGGTGTCGGAACACGAGGTGTCGGAACACGAGGTGTCGGAACACGAGGTGTCGGAACACGAGGTGTCGGAACACGAGGTGTCGGAACACAAAGTGTCGGAACACAAAGTGTCGGAACAAAGTGTCGGAACGCAGGGGTGTCAGAGCTAGGCTGTAACCTGTTTCTTCGTCCCACTCCATTTCCATGACTATGAGCTCTATGCAGGGAGTTGGGTGTGATTTTTTTTTCACTTTTCACGAACCAGCAGATATACTACATTCATAGAGAAGGGTATTTTTTCATTAAATCACTGGGATCTTTGTTTTGACACTCCTTTGCCCTTTTTTTGCCCTGTTGTTACGCATATGACACCAGCTTCGCTTCTTAACATTAGGGCCAAATCCACGAAATGGTGTGTTGCACACAGAGCACAGAGTACAGTGCGTAAACAACACTCGAGAACAGGAACACTTTCGAAGCTAATGGAAGAATAAATATCAAATCTTACATTTTATCTGACTGGTGCTGTCTTTTACCCATCTTTCTACGTCGTGTTTCGGATGGAGAGCTACTGTAAATTAAAATACCAAGTTCTTAGAACCAACTACTGTAAATAGCTGCAACAAAGATTCCGTAACGTCACTGACACAGAGTTGAAGGCCACGATAAAGGTCCGGCCTGCATATAGATGCATAATCCAATGGATAACACAAGATCGAAATCGTATGCCATATAGCTAATACTAGGTTTTCTGTAAAGTTGTACGCAATTCATTGCTTCAGCCATGTCATCTCTATGGCAAGCCGAATGGACACCAAATAGAAAATACCCTTTTCCCACTAGGTAATCATGTATCTTGGATTATCAGTCGACACCTAGATTATCGGTTGAAAACCCGGTTTAAAAAATAGCATTCGTCAAACCTGAATTTCCAATCTGTTAATATATCTGGTACCACTATGGCGACCTGTTTCAACTGTTTCATACAGGATAAATTATTGATTAAATAATTGTATGTATTATCGTCCTAAGTTCGCCATATGTCCTGGATAAATGAGGAGTTGGGGGGGGGGGGGGGAGGAGGAGTCATGTCGCACTTAATGTGGACCAAGAAATTCTTTCTGACATTTCTTGTGGATAATTACATCTAAGAAGACGAAATTCTTGAGGAGAAAATTAACTATGCAATCGTACACTGCACCGTTAGTCATACTAAGGGCGCTCGATCAGTTTAGTACAAAAGAATTTTCCACAGGGGAGATGGGCACTCCCCTTATGCCCCATCCCCATATCACTGTAAGACCAGTTTGACAGTTCCTAAACGAAGAACTTGTATCCACGGGTGTAGGCGACTGAGCTGGGTCATGATGGGATGTGTGATACAGTACAGACCGACTGGCGTACTACTGCATGTAATCTATATACAATATAGGAATTAAATGATCGCATGAGGTCTGTTCAGCTGGGATGTAAATTGCGACTTCAGACACCACATGTAGCACATAATTGCATCACATTGTACTGCCTTCTACATAACAAAGCTACCAAAGCCCATTAGGGACAAACAAAAATTTATTTTTAATTTGTAATTACGAATAATAATTCTTAATTACAAAATAGTAATTCGTAATTACGAATTAATTAACTCTTAAAACTCGGTGCCGACTTTGTAAGTTAAAACTGGGCGCGAAACGAAAACCTATTGCAATCGTTAACTTGATTTTGCATTGCAAATTATTGATTAGTTATAACAAATTATTTATTTGCTGTTTCAGATTATTAACTCTTTTAACGTACAAATTATCCGTGAAATGCAAAGTGTAACTTCCGTTTCATCGTACCCCGACGTGTACCACTGTATTGGACAAAATTTGTTGGGACAAGTCTCCACTTTTCAACGTTGATAAATGAATATGTGAAGTTTCTTAGAAACTGACTCTTATTAATGTCTGCATTTTCTCCTTTTTATTTGTAGATTTAGGGATCAAGTAAGCTAGCGGAGGGACACACGTCACAAGGGACCTTTGTATCTTTGCAGGCCTATTTAACCTTAAAGCTTACTACTGTGGATATGAAGGGAACGATAATTTTTATTCATCTTCACCACTAGTTTTCGAGTTCTGCAGTTGTGCGATCATACAGCAAAGGAATTCGTTTCTGTTACAAAACCGTAGAATCCGTTGAGATAATTTGTTTTTCGATTTTATGATGGAAATATCTTTTTGTCAAATGTTAAGCTTGCAGGTTTTTAAAGAAAGGATAAATGAGTGGTTTCTGTTACTTTCCCATGGTTTAATCCTATGTCTTTCTTAACATGGCTGGAGAACAACCTACAAATTAGTAATTGATAATAAAAAAAAATTAAAAATTTGGAATAACGAGTCAATAATTTGTTACACCAAAGTAATACAAATTTATAATTTGCAATAACAAATTGAATATTTATAATAACACATTAATATTTTGTAATAACAAACTAATAATTGGTAAAAACAATTAATTATTTAAACAATTAATTTGTAATAATAGATTATAGTTTTTACTTGCATAAGTTTTAATGGAATCGTAGAAGGAGCAGTTACGTTTGCAATACATCAGGGGGTGAGCAAAAGGATAGCTTTGATAGTACAATTTTTTTTAAGTTGTAATTTGAATTACAAACTTAACCGCTTTAGGTTTTACGAAATCTTCAGATTCTCCATTTTGACGTATGGATCTGACACATGGACTATACATAACAAAGGAATTAAAACAGAGTGAAAGCTGTGAGGATCCGCGTAGGGACTGGGGAGGGACTGTGAAAGTGGTGCTACATTTGATGCGAGACTTGAACTTAATATATTTCCAGGAATACTTATCTTCTAAGTAATGATTTTATTCTTTTTATTTTATTTAAAATCATCCTAAAAGTTTTTTTTTCTTCTGTAGAGGAACTTCATATGGTGCATTGGATGGAGTAACGTGATCGACCTCCCCTTCTGAAACTGTTTTTTTTTTCTTGTAAACTATTTTTCCCTGCGTTTAATGGTACTCTTCTATTTTCAACGAATAAAGTTCACAATATATATAAAAATATACATTAACAGCATCTTTACAATATCATTTTATGAAAGCTGCACTAACCGTTACGCGCTTTAATTAAATAGTTTAGGACAAACGTAAAAGACGTCGTGAAGATCTTGAAAAGTAACTTTTTCCTTTTTGTTGGAGCCCACCCTTTTTTTTCTTGCACGCTCCGCGCTCCAAATGATAGTGGTGCTCCACTTTTTATAGATACCCCTGTCGGCACTCAGCGGCTTCCCATAATTTTATGTCATGTAGCCTTCATTGTGCAGGTGTTGCAAAAGTTATTTTTACACCGTGATTGGCCAACTGAGAAGGACAAAGATGATCCTTTTCAGACAAAGTGTAGGGGATGGCCCATCCCCTTAGACCTCTCCTCACGCAACGTATATGTGGACTGGCTGATTGAAATTCTGGCATAAGTGCCTGTGAGGGAGATTCCTCCTTCCCTTATCCCAGGACGGCGGTCAAGAAAAAAAATCATCTGTACGATTTAATTCGACATATGACAGTTTTTTTTTAATCAACTTTTTTTAGTGTGTCATGTAAACCATTGAAAGGACTTGAAACTGTCATATTTAGAAGAAACTGGCATATATCGATTTCTTGGAGATATGACGATTTCTTCCAATCGGATTGCGAGAAACTGACCAATGACGATTTAATTCGACATATGTCAATTACTAGACATATGGTACACTAGGGGCACCGTATGCGTGAGTGAGAATGTTTTACCAAACTACTTTGCTATTATTTGGCGTTAGAATAAAAACATAAAATAAACTGACAAAAATCGAAAATTTGCTATCATAAACCTCACAAATGCGTCACAATGTGTGGGCGCTTGGTGTATCTTTAGGGTTTTCGTATAATGTAGCATTAGGGTTTGTGTTTTAAGATAGATCTGTGCATACTATTACACCGATCCCTTAAGGTTGATTGAGCAATTAAACCCTTTACTTTTAAGTGTCGTAAATCATGAAGTTATGAGATTGATTCAGTTGTGGACAAAAAGTTTAGTTTAGTTTTAGTTTAGTTAAGCTTTTCTTTCTCATCCCAAAATTAACGTAATTTAGAGGATTAATACTTTGTAGTCAGAAATGTAGTTACAGTTGAGGGCCACTAAACGCATATCATTTCTATGAATTTATTAGGGATTTATTAGGATCTATTGATAGTTTTGTCATAAAACATGTAGGTAAAGGCATTATGTGGCGCATAAGTTTTGGGAAATTCCCCAGATTACGACGTTACAAAAATTTGAAATAATAAAAAATCATGAATTTTAAATAAAAATCGGGTATCTCATGAATTGCTTACACCTAGACAAAGTAGCCTATAGCTACGCCTAATTTTGAAGCATAACCGATTACGCTTATACCTTGATATGAACATTTTATAAATTTTGGTGTAAAATGAGCAAATGATCGTTTTGTGTACAGAACTTTACGATATGTAACAAGTTAAAGGGAAAAGGCGGGCCAAAATTAGGCCTACCCATAAAATACCCTGAAGAAGCAGGCCCCAAACCTTGAAAAGCCTGCAAACCCAAACTTAATTTAGATTTTCGCAAAATCGCAGAAAATTTTGAGCATGCTCAGAATTGCTGGCTATGCCTTTGCGATTCCTTTTTGACAGTTTTGCTACTGTTTCACTGATGTTTAGCGAATTTGCGACATTCAGTCACGGTGTAAAATTACGCGGCGCAAGTCACTTTTTTCCGAGATACTAGCTTTAGGCTGAGTCTCTGCTTCGTGTAACACAGTATTACGTAATCACTCCTGTGCATAAGGATGGTGACTTTCAAGTCATCGCGAAACTGACACCACCAATGATAGGGCTCAATGTGTGTGAAATTTGGAAACACACGTCACTTTTCGGGAATCACAAATGTAGTCTGCTAATATCATTAGTAATGATAAACGTATAACCAGCTAACGTCTACGTGACTGTTCTCTTTGAAGTTTCCGTTTCCCTACAGAGCATCTAATTCAGTAATCGTAAGAAAAGCCCTTTTTTTGTGTTCTTGAAGTTTTTTACTCAGACATTTTGTGTTTATGCTACTTGCTAGTAGTAGTATTCGTAAGCAGTATACGATGATTTATCCTATACAGCCTGGATCGAATTAGAATAGGCTTACCTGGGCCTATGGAGTATGGGCCTAACATAAACTTCGGCTTAGGCTGAGTTTACAGATAGCCGAGGGCTAAGAAGGCCAAGACCCTACATTCCTAATCAAGACCAAACATTGGCATAAGTACAGTGTCAGTAAAACTCTGTTTATCCGAACACATCAGGACCAGACGTTGTTCAGATAAAGGAATAGTTCGGATAAACGTGGTTTCACGTTTATCGTTGATTTGCTGTCCCGGGCGTAGCATGCACTTATCAATTAAGTGAAGTTAACCTTTGCTAGGTTGTCTCTGTGCCATTTCTTTCTGGTACCAATTTAGAATCCGTACCGATCGGACAAGGTATCAGATAATTAAAAGAGTTAGCATAGCGTGTATGTCTTATCTTCCTTTTTTTCTTTTCCTAGTTTTTCTTATCTTTTTTAGACTTCCGAAATTACCGATTTTCTGTGCATTGAACAACATGTAGTGGAAGAAGTGATAAATTATTTCTGAAAGAGAAGTATAGGGTAGAGGAGGATTCGAACCTAGAATATCACGATAACTGATTCATCATGTCTTACGCATAACCCACTACACTACAAGAGTGGTTGTGGTGGTTGAGTGTTTGAAAATGCATACAATTCACAAACGCGTAATCCAACGTAGTCATATAACAGTATTTATATATCCATATACTACAAAGAAGTATCTATCCCCTAACCCTATCCCTTATAACCTTGAATCATGACACCTAACCTGATCCCCTAACCTGATCCCATAATCCAATCCCCTAACCCTGTCTACCAACGCTAGTGAGGCAATTCATTCATCATTCACTATTCAAGGATGGCGGTGGACCGAATCGAACAATCATGTTTTGTTTAGACTGAACTTCCAAGGAGGATATTTTACATGTGGGCAATGAGTGTCCGTTTGAGTTGCGCTAGGCCTACCTTGCTCAGCATTAGGATAACACATAGCCTACATTCTGAATCCTAACATAAACGGAAAAAAACAGTAAGGTATGCTTTCGTACTTTTTGTGATAAAATAACCACCGCAGTTAACAGTGTACCTCTACAAGCGGGATATGCGCTGGCTGACATTAAAACGGGAGATTTAAAGTGAGAAGCACACCACTTAACAACACCAACTGTCTAACCACGAGTACTCCTATCAGTGCTCGCAGGGGACAATAGTACTAGCTATAACAGTACGGGTGGGGCGACTTGTCTTTTACTGTATGGAACCTACGCTGCGAAGTGGAATGTCGGCAGTAGGCTTAGATAAACAAGGATTTTAAGCTTGTTAGCTTACGCAATAGGTATATCATCTCACCTATAACAACCTACGTTTAAGTCTGATCGACATTCTTCTAGGCAGTTGTTAATTTAATCACTGCATTGATAAGAGTGAAAAGAACGTCTGTTTGGCAGCGCCGATACTAGCAGGACTGTGTGTGAATAGCCTAGACTTTGTGCACTTCGGTAGGCTATTGATCCTATTGCGGCTCTACACCGACAACCAAGGGACAAAAGACACAAAGAATTAGGTTAATTATGTATCGTTTATTCATTCTCTAGCTTGATGATTAAAGATGGTAGTGTAGATAAACATTAAAAATACTTGTGTTCTATGACAATAAAACTCGGTGCGGATCGGAAAAGTAAAACAGAGAGACAAAATGTTGTCAGACATAGCTTGCGTAAGATGCCGGTTTTGCAAAACCAAACGGCCAGTTTGGATAAATGAGGTTTTGGATAAACGGAATTTCACTGTAATCAAAAATATGGACATGTAGTTGCTAACTTAGCATAGGCCTACATGTTTGACTGGGGGCTCGAATTTAGAATCCGTGACCACATGCACGCATGTTGCACACAATATACTTACGATATATACGACATGCTTGAATGAGCACTGGTTGTACGGCCAGCAATAGAGCATACATACTATAGGATTAGTGTATACATACGAATGTTATATATGTGTATATATTACTGGGCTAGGGGATGGGGATGTATTGCCTAAATATATTTTCGAACACCCATTAGCTGAATTCCCTCTCGTACATGCATATGATAACACAGTCAGTACTGTGAAACAGTGTGCAGTATATTTATGTAAGATACACATTTACCAGAGCCCACCAGCATTAGAGGTTGATGGGGTTGGAAGAACGACCCAAGGCAGACAGCTATCTCTGGTGTATGTAGACCCCCTTCTGTTCTGGGCTTTGTCCCCTTAAACTTTCTCTTCAATGAAATTTGTTTCGTTGAAAGTGGACCTGCAAAGTTTATATTCTTATTTTCCTGTGATCTGACAAGTATTTTCATCAAAAATTTGTGTTGCATTTCGTGTCAACGAATGGTGATGATCCACTTGTACCCATCGGTAAATAGCCACTCACTGTAATTTGCGATCCAGGTCGCTTTCAAAACTAATACCGATAGATACAGATTCCAACATTTTTTACCAAACTGCTGGGTTACTCCCTGGTAACTGTTAATGTACAGTATACAATGGCAAGGCTGATGCATGTCTTTGGCAACAGATATTAAGATGGATGAAATGCCTATATTTCTTGAACTGAGTCTGCCGTTTTGATTATCAACTCCCCCACCTTAAAATTCACTCTGCTGTCCTTGAAGATGCACCTACGATGCCACTTTTAAAGCAGTGAGCATGCCTATGGACATGCAAGGTATCCCATACGTTTTACTGTTGTATTCATCAAGATCCAGTGACACGTCAATTGCAAAAGATTGCCATCCTGCATCAGAAGGAACCATATGTGATGTTACCCATAGCTGGTAACTTAAGGTGATATATTTGTCTCACAATTTGTTAGAAAGGAACAGACTAGAAAACATCCTTCTTCTTCTGGTTCCTGCATCAGTCACATTATCTGTATGTGTTTATTCTATATTAGCTTCAAATCCTTTGCAACTATGTTTTTAAAATCAGTATAAAAACCTTTCAGATGTTGATTTATGTGCAACGGAAACTTGTTTTTGTATCATGTGTAATGGCAGAAATAAAGTGGAAACCTGAATTACAAGTATTTTTCTTCAATAGAATCTATATCATACAGCATCAGTTCAAAATACACCATGTACAGTATGTAAACTTAGCCCTGCTGATAACTCTGCAAGTGTGAGAATTCATGTAAAGATGTAAGAAATTATGGCAGTAGGCTTTATCTGCATGTCTGATACTTTTGACGTAATACAGTTGTTATGTAATTGAAAAAAAAGTTTTTTGTATTCTTCTTAATGAAAAATTGCCTGACTTTGTGATTTCATCTCTTCATGACAGATGGCCTACCAAACATTTCAAGAAGAGTACATGCAAACTCCACCAATCACTAGGGCATATACAACAACGTGTGTGCTAACAACACTTGCTGTGGTAAGTACAATTTCCTGTCTCATCATTTCTCGGATTAAAAGATTTTTGCGTCTCTAATTTAATGGTCCCTTCTTTTCAAAAAGGACAAATATACTACAAAGGTTGGTGTTATTGTGTCCCAAATTTCAGCTCACTAAATTTGTCAAAGATTCTAAGAACAATTTTCTGAATGTCAATATGTTTCATTAGTGAAATTTATCAATCAGAAATTGAAATGAAATGTACATAAGATTACTAAATTTATTGGTGATGCAAAATGTGACTGGGGAAGTGGGGTGAGGAGAGAAAGTATGCTGCTATTTTCCAGCATTGGTTCTTCTTACCAAAGCTTGAACAGATCTCTTGTAGATGCATCACATTGAGTTCAAGAGCCCCATTGTGTTTATGGTGGAGGTCAAAAGTGATTTGGGGTCAACAAGGGTCAAATTGTAAAAGCTTGTAAACATGGTATCTCAAGGAGGGAAGTTTAGACAGATCTCATGTGTAATGTGTACAGGTAGACCTCTAATATGCAGTTGTACATGATTCATATCAGTCGTCATGTATCAGATTCATTAAAAATTCTCATAATGAATTCATCAAAGCCACAATGCATTTGTGCATTCTTGTTTTCTGATTTTTGGGAGGAAATGTGGAAGAAACTGAAAAATGCTGTAAAAACTTGCAACACTAAATCATTCCCCATTATAGTCCTTACAATTTGGTAAAAGACAGTTTTATTGCCACCTTATCAAGTGTTTGGACATTCAAACTTTTTCATCTGATTAACATGCTAACTGTGAATGTTTTTTGTGTTTCCTTTCAGCAACTTGACATCATCACTCCTTTCCAGTTATACTTTAATCCTGATTTGATACTGAACCATCTTCAGGTGAGGTCATCGAAGTTCATCTTACCTCCCTTCTCTTGATCTTTTTGAAAGTTTACAAATGGCAATAATAATATTTAGCATGCTACGTACATCTCGTTGGTATTTATGTCAACATTAGAAATTAGATGTATTTCCTACCTGTGCAAGCCTTGTGCCCCTTTTCTCCTTGGTAGTGGCATACAAGTGATTAAAAGCACAACTCAGCATCAAGTTTTGGTCTTGTCTTGGGAGAGCGACTTGAAAAATCTGCTGAAATAGAAACACTGAGATTAAAACTGCCTGTCTTGATTGAATGATTCAAAACATGGGAAGATCTGGTTGAAGCAGTAGGCTCTTCTCAGTGGCAGGAGCCAAGGGCAATTTGTGGAGGCCAGTAGGGAGGAAGGTTATCTTTTGGATGAAAGTAGGATTTGTGTATGGTGGGATTAATAACCATTGAAGCTGCTGCTTGTGCAAATATTGTTTTTTTTTTCATATATACTGCTCTGAAGATTTTGGATTAGTGACAAATCTGAGCAGCCTGGAAAGGGGAGATGGGATGTTTATAGGCCTCATAGTACCTCTTTGTAGTGTAGCCACTAACCTTGCCCGTGTTTCTGTCGTGTGCACTCTTTTCATTTTCAGCTATGGCGACTGGTGACCAACTTCATGTACTTTGGTACAATAGGATTCAACTTTCTCTTCAACATGATATTCACGTATCGATACTGTCGGATGCTGGAGGAGGGGTCCTTTCGAGGAAGGACGGCTGATTTCTTCTTTATGTTTGTCTTTGGTGGTACCATCATGACCGTATCCTTTGAGGGAATCTTTCTCTTTGTATTTTCTTGAATTTTACCACACTCTATGATCGATTTTGAGTCTGTCAATGTGGATTCCCTTGAAAATATGGACTGGCAATCCAACCGTGTTCCAGGTTAGATAGGTGCATCAGACATCTTAAGTTAAATCATCATTGTACTGAACAAAGTGGTAAAAGATGCAGCGATCCCAGGTGGAAGATTGAAATTCCATGAAACTTAGGTTGCTGGAGCAATGTATGACCTAAATCTGTGAAAGTAAGCTTTAACCTATCAGAGAGGCAAAGATGTTGTTACCATTTCGGAAGAGGTGCAATGGTCAACAGGGCAAGGATCAAGTTTACCATCACCCCATGTAGAGGATGAATTTCGTTCAGCCTATCATTTGCAGGCAAATTCTTTTCAACTCTGTGGATATCATATGCTAAATTCAGTTACAAAGCTCTAAGGCAATTGGCTGAAGCACATAGC
This sequence comes from Stichopus chloronotus, assembly GCA_021234535.1. Taxonomy (NCBI): domain Eukaryota; kingdom Metazoa; phylum Echinodermata; class Holothuroidea; order Aspidochirotida; family Stichopodidae; genus Stichopus; species Stichopus chloronotus. The sequence continues at coordinate 2,203,344 of CM037837.1, read as the reverse complement.
TGGGTAGATCGACTGTGAACAAACAATGTAATTGGACAACTTCTGGTACTGTTTGGTACCATGTGTGCAGCGAAAACTAATTATCAGCAAATTTAGCAACTAATTACTAGCAAAGTTAGCAACGATTTGAGTTATTGAGCACCACCAAACCTCATGAGAAATAGACCAGTGGCCATGAACATTAAGTTAATCAACTTCGGGGTATGTGAAAGGAATGTGTGACCATTGTCGCAGGCGCTTTCTGCCACATGAGGGCAGCAGCCACGTAGGGGTTCCCATCCACAGAGACATTATGCAGCAGTATGCAGGCTTGGTAATACCATAGGGTGCTATATATGATAGAGTATGAGTGTATCACTGGTAACTTTTGATTTATATGCAGATCATCCCTTATCCATGTGACTGTGCAACTGATGCACAGAAAAGTGTAGCTTCAGTCTTTCTTTCAAATCTGTTCACATTTTTTAACTTTTATAGAAGCAATTTTTGGACAACGCTGCCTTTGTCATGCAAACTTTTAACTCTATCATCATCTAATTGTTTGCTGTTATCTTTCAAAGAATGGAAAACAGAATTTATTTCTTTAACTTTCACGTAAACAGATCATCGCCTTATTTGTAAATCTTGTTTTTCTGGGTCAAGCTTTCACCATAATGCTCGTTTACGTTTGGAGTAGACGTAATCCTTACATTCGCATGAATTTCTTCGGTCTCATGAACTTTCAGGCACCATACCTGCCTTGGGTACTGCTGGGATTCTCAGTGTTGTTAGGGAACTCCATCATTGTGGATTTCATTGGTAAACTTACGTTTTGAAGACTTCTCTTGAACATTGAATGTTGCTCCATTTTTTGAAGACATGATGTGGGTGTATTTTTGTATCAGAAGTCAACCACCTCACCTCACTGTGCATATTTCATGCCGTGACAGATCAAGTGGAGGTAGGGGGTGGTGTTATGGATGCACATGTACCTCCAAATATCCAAAATTAAAGGAGAAGGAAACCCTGGGAATATATTTATCAAAATAAAGCAGAAGTGTTTGCCAAACATCTTCCGAAAGTCTCATTCAGATATAATGCTTCCTTGCCAAGTTACACACTTTTGAAACTCAGAGAAGGGTGTTGCCATTTTTGCCTAAGTTGGATGTAAGCCAACTTTAGTGAGTCGAATAATGATGTCACATAATCAGTGATATCAGGAATTCAAATGTGGTTTCTTCACCCATAATTTCTGTAAATCCACACACGCCTGTACTCATTTTGTGTTGAATCACTGTGTATCATGCAAATCACTAATATCATCATCCACATCTGATTTGAATCTATGCATAACTGTCGAAACTATATTGACAACGAAATAATAAAGAAAAACAAAAGATTTACAATCACATGTGGTCCAGTGATGTCATCACAATCTCAAAATGGCAGCTTCCTGATTACTTTTTTATGAGCATTCAAATTGCAATATCTTGGAAACTTTTTTGTATCTCTTTATTTTCATTTTGTTTTACAAATTTACAGTTTCTTCTTTTTTGTGTCTGATTTCAAATTTAAATACAATAAAAATAAATTATCATAATAACATATCTTTTAGCAACCTTCAGTGAACTTAATATATACAAAAACCATATACACACAAAGCAAGATTGAAACGTAAAGTAGTAGGGGTATAATTATAGGAAAGTAAAAAATGATATATACTTGTTTTTCATATCCAAGTTATTTTGCTTCTTCAGAATGGAAAGTTTAACCTCTACAATGAATTTAATCTTATAACAAAACATTGTGGCATCAGGTATTAGATCCTTTTGTTTACAACAATATATAAAATCCTTTGCATAAAAAGTGAAAAAGTTAATAATGTTGCTCCCATTTTCAAAATTACCAAAATGTACACTTAGGTCATCGATAGCCCACACATCTTTCAAACAACTTCCTGATTACTTTTTATGAGCTTTCAAATTGCAATATCTTGGAAACTAAACAACATATTTGAACAAAATTTGGTGATGGTGTTCACCAAATGTTAGTCTCTTGTTTAACATTGTCAAAAGTCCTGACTTTCCTTCTCCTTTAATCAATTGTGTCTTTAATATTATATGGCAGACATCTGACAGTTGCTCTTCTTGATTCTGTTTTCATGTATAAAGTTCATAAACTGTATTTAGAGCACTATTTGGTATGTAAATCATTCAGATGAATGAATGTTCGCAATGAATGAGTCCAGTGCACCTTCAAACAAAAATTGTGGATCAACTCTTTATTTCATGTACATTCATACATAACCATATTATAGTCATACATTGGAACAATCGAAATTGTTTTCATTCCAACTCTTTACCATTCAAAGTGTGTGTTCACTCATTTCGGTAGTTAAGAAAGGTCTGGAGCTTGTGTTTGATTCCCCTTTGAAAGAACAAGGTCAATCCTTTCAGTTTTTTCTCTGTCACATCAACCTGGTGAGGTTGAACGTTGAAACAAGTATCCTACTATCTATTTGACTCCTCTTGTAGGTATAGCTGTCGGACACATCTACTACTTCTTAGAGGATGTATTTCCTTCACAACCCGGAGGGTTCAAGCTGCTTCGGACACCTGGATTTCTGTAAGTATGCACCAAGGGACTGTGGTGTGATCTCTAAGCCTAATTACTAATGTTTGTGCACTATACCCCGATAGGAGACCGCCATTTGGACTACCTTGGTAAAAATTTATTATCAGTTCCCACATTGCCCCTCTCACCAATTTAAAGTTGTCTAAATTGCGATCTTCAGCTGCAATTTCTATGACACTTAATACTCCAAACAAAATCCTGAGTCTGCAAAGTCTTGCTAGATCACAAAAAGGAAAAAAATTGGCATTAATTGTCAAAACTGAAATTTGTTTATAATGTTTAAATGCAAAATTTTGCTCTTCCAGTCATCTGGACGTACAGGTCGTAGACAAAGTACGAAAAGAAAAATGTCTCTAGAACTGTGCCTGGTCTGTGCACTGTGCTCCTCCATGAAGTACAAAAATGTTTTCACACTGTACAGATACACAGTACTTGTGCCTTTACTGAGCGCCGCCATTCGGGGAATCTCAGTACCTGTCTGGTTGGCTTTGTCTGTTACCCTTCTCTGGAGTTCCGATTCATTCCAAACATGCAGATGAATCTGCCTATACACTGCCCTGTGTTAATGTGCAGAGTATCAAACCCTTCAAACTGGCTTTGGATTACTGATGTCATTCTCAAAGTTTGAAAGAGCTCACTAAATACAGGTGGATTAAAGACTGATGATTAACCAGCAAATGTTTCTCATCGCCACCAAGCTTTCAATTTCTGTTTTACCAGACGGCCATTTTGAGTCCAGATTTCTGATTTGTGCTAGCTTCCTAAACACAGGTTGAAGTAATCAACAGTAGCTATTAATTTGTAGACTGATGATTAGCGCCAACAAGTGTGTGTCAGTGCCATTATGCTTTTCATCTTCTGTCACAGGAAAGCTATTTTGGATCCAGTAGCAGAGGACCCCAACTACAACCCACTTCCCGAAGATGAGAGGCCAGGTGGCTTCGATTGGGGTGAAGGACAGGCGCCACAACAAGACCAACAAGGAGAAGAAGAGAATCAACAGAGGTAGTAGTTGAGCTTCATTCTGGAATTAGCTCCTTGACCTAAAACCACGACTGCAGCCATGGTGAATCGAAGACTGATGCGAATCGGAATTGTGGAAGTAGTTCCTGGTAGATGTGACAACCTAGATGGGATGTTTTCATCCTACCGGAGTATCACAAATTCTGTCGCTTCTTTCCATCCCTGCACCTTGTGGACACATAGTAACATTTAAAATGCTACTGACACACAGTGTGTACCGGATATGGACGACTCTCGAGGAAACTCTTGCAGAGAATTTGTTAAAATGTTATAGAAACTTATCCTTTGAAGGCAACAGCTTCTTGTTTTTGTCGCGATTTGTAATATCGTCTATCTGATTATAAAGAAGAATACATTTTTGTCAGTTTAATAGCACATTTTCAGTTATATCCCAGTACATATAATCTTTTAACTACCTTGTAGGTGAAGGGGTTTCCATGCTTCTGGTCATATCTCTTTTTTGAAGCACACAATAGCTATACATTAGGGTTTAGCAACAACAACAACTGTATGCTGATTTCCTGAAAGGATCTGACTTCCAAGTAAAGTCAATCCGGAACACTGCACTGAGCTGTGATGTTCATATAAATTCTTAAGTAACTAGGTGGATTAATATGCATGGAGTGCATGGTGGAAGTCCACAGGAGTGGATGAATACTTGCCCACAAAATTAAAGGTTGTTACAAAACTAAACCACTTTTGTATGATTACCCCCAATGGATGACCGCTTTCTCTGTCACGCATAAACCTGTTGACATCCTGATTTCCCACAAGATGAAATAATGGTATTTTGGTATTATGGTACCAACTCTTTTACCGCACCGTGGAGGTGATTACTTGATACTGAGGTGAAATTCTCCACAGTTCTGACAGTGCAACATCGAAGCCTTTTTTTTTTTTTTTCACACGATTCATTTAATGGGGGGGGGGGTTGATGTCACACATGAGAAACTACTGCAGTCTTAACCAAAACATAGACACATAGACTAATACAATTTCTCTTCATTGGTATTTACTAAAAAATAAAGAGAATTTATCCAAGTATGGTATTTACATATCCTTTTACAGAACATTAAGAAGAGTAGAATTATGAATTTCCAAGTATGTCATATGGCAGTCGCATACCCAGGACTTTCTGATGGTGGGGCCGGGGGGGAGGCACTGTCGATAGATTGCCGTCCGGATGGAGGGGGTCTAAGAGAAGGGTGTCAAGGAAAGTTGATCCCCCTCTCCCTTTGAGAAAAGTTAACACTGCATGATGTCATACTTTAGACGTCAATGACTGCACCTACTTGACATGCATCTTGGTTGTTTTTCCTCCCTTCTTGTGTTTTTTTTTGTTTGGAAATTTTGTGAGGTACCAATAGCGGAGGCATGCACCAGCTGCACCCCCAGCTGGATCTGCCATCGTATGGATAATACAGGATTTGTATGTGATAAATTGTTCACAAACTCAAAACACAGACAGAACTATGTCAGTCTTTACAAAATTACTCTTTACAAAAAATTCATGCCGCAGATTCTTTGGGAACATTCATTACATCAAGCATACAGGTGACTGTTAAGTTTAGGACAATGCTTTACATAATTTGTCTGCCATCTGTTTATTCGTGCAGTGCCAGAGTGATCTTCCCTTCCCCACCACCCGTCTTTCTCTACACAAACATTTTCTACGACCATCTGTGGTAAATCATTCTTTCGACCATAACCGCAAACAAATGTTTTCTCCTGTGCAAAAAAAAGCACCACTTTCTGATCACCTGCAGGAAATCAATCCCCAAAGTGTTCTGAGAGAGTTATTCAATGGAAACCACAGGTGACTTTCAGTTGAAGTAATGTTGAGCATGTTGTCACTTGTTTGCGAGCCAGTGTAATTTGACCCTCAAATCCTGTGGATACGTGATTTTACACGATGTAGTGAAAAATGGTCAATAAGTTATGTTTTGTAGTCAATGTTGAGAATTTAAACAGTGGACTTAACCTTAACCTGAATTCTGAAATTGCCATCTGCATAGATAGTCCTCAATTTTTTAGTTTTGCTGTATGAATTAGCTAATTTCTTTACAGAACTTGGTTGGTGGACAGACATCAGATACTACCTCTCAGAAGGCTGCATTACATGACCAGTAAACAATTTTCTGATGGAGACCCAAGGCCCGTGAAGGAGTCTTGTCATGTTCTCCGTCCCTGTGGTGATCGGGTGATCATGAGGAAATTTTGCCCTGTAGTTTAACATAGTACTACTTCTTATTTATTACAAGCAGAGATATTTTGTTACCGTTTCTAATTGCTCTGTTGCCTGTCAAAGCTGTGGGTGAATAAATGATTCATACAAATTGCAATTACAATTGAACTTGTTCTGTGCCATTAAGCATCCATGTTTACATCAGCATAATGACAGAAGAAGAAACGAAAGCAATCTCCAGTGTCAATGACCGTTGTCAACGTTGATTCAAAAATGACACACTGATGCCATGAGGATGATGCAACGCAGGGATGATATATATTGTGATATGAACAAAGGTTTATGATTTCCAACAGGTATGTAAGCATTTAATGCATAACCTCAACAAAAGTGCAGTCGGAGTGGTCTACATGAAAAGACTTAACCCTCGTCACCTTGGCAACATTTGTCCTGCATTAACTCTTGTCTGCTGGTACCACCAGTGATATTCTTCCCTCACCTTGACTTTTTCTAGGTGGCGACGGACCAACCGATCCGTAGAAAGTTACTGGTGCAGGACCTCCTTCCATTTACCCACATTTACCCCTGTACCATGCCCTGGTACTGGTGCTGAACCATGGTGGGTCGACTGTTTCCTGCAGGTGTCAAAATACCTACAGTTATATGTATTCTCTGCTACTATACTGTACTCCCTCTCCTTGCGGTACACTTCCACTCTGGAAATGATCCCTACCCAGTCTGCATGTGCAGACCAAACATAAATGTTGGATGTGCAAAGTCATCCGTGAGTGTCCTACATTTTTTCGACACCACTATATTTTGACACCCCTACACCCTTTTGTTCCAGCACCCCTATATTCCTACAGCAAGGGTTTAGTATTACCAGCTAGCTGGTATGAGCTAAAAATTGAGTACCTGCTTCTTCATTTATCGAGTCACATACCTCGCATTCCAATGGCATCACATACACACACACTACTTAACTGCATAGGTTCCTTTGTTATCACAAGGAACCAAAAATCAAGAATCACAAGAATTGTATCGATGAAGAAAAAGAGACGAATATCATTTCTCCAGAAGATTTTCTGGGCATGATAATTATGTCCAGGACACTGCCTTTGCTGAACATAATGAGGTTCATAGTGGAATTACTTAGGTTGTCAGAACCAATCTACCCATCGCAGCATAGTGGTCTTGGAATATGGGTGTGTCAGAACATATAGGGGTGTCGAAACAGGTGTAACCTGCAAAGTCAATGAAACGACAAAACTGTGATACTTCAGTGATGTACCGTACTAAGAGTTCATGGTCTTTGGTTCATGGAACTGCTTAAAGACAGAAACTCATCACCCCAGACAGCTTAAATTCTCCCAACCACCTACCTCTAGTCCCTCCCACAGCCTGTCTTAAATTCCTCCACATGTGTAATCACAACAATGGAACCCTGTGTACACTGTGTAATGCGAGCTTCTCTGCATCTTTCGAATTTGCTGTCAATCTAAGAGTAATGTAACTTAGAACCAGTTGAAAATTTTGCTTTCCGGGAGATAAACTATAGCTTAGGGTGGCGCAATACAGCCTTTAAATACAAATTAGAAGTTCATCTGTTAGAAAGATCGGGCTTTCCTACAATGAAGTGTTATGATTTGCCACAAAACTGTCATGACTTTTGGATCTGATTATACCATGGAAATGGGACCAAAAACAAATGCCAAGGATACAGCGAAATAAGAGACAGTTTCGGATGTTTTAGGATTTCTAAGTTTGAAGAGTGGTAGGGCACAAATTGAGATAACAAGTTTGTTGTCATTGGCACAGGTGTTCCCTCGCAATTACCACAGGTACTGGTTCTGCTAAAATTATTATGTAGTTCAAAAATTCCAGTTGCCCTGACAGTCAGAGGGCAATAGGGGTTAGGTTTAGAGGTCAACAAACGTAGGGTAGGAGCACAGAGACACTACACTTAACATGCCTGTCAGTGCCAAAAATGCCCACCCTAATAAGTTACGTACAGTAGTTTCGTTGTGCACAATATTGGACACAAATATTACTGTCAGCAAGCACTGCCTCATTAGCTTACAACAAAACTACTAAAGGAACAAGAGAGAAGTTCAAGGAAGAACAAGAAGCGTCAAGTTCTTGACAGTGAGGCTAGGAGATTCACAAAATTAAGAAAACCAACACTGCTTTAAATTTTTACTCCAACATTTATTGAGTCTTCTATAACTCTGTGAAAATAAAAGGAGAAAGCTATTAAAAAACAGACATTCTTTTCACCTCCAATAGAAAAAGAACTTACCTAACAGAGTTGTTCAACATTACACTAATAACAAATGTAAAGTGCGAAAAAAGAATCATGGAAAGAAAAAAAAAAAAAAAATCAAAGGAGAACAAAAAGAGGGAAATTCATATTTCATTAGTGTGCAGAAAATTAATTACTCCTGATTCAAAAATATGCACTTTTTATGCACTTACTTTTTGAAACATTTATTCCGTACGAAGAGACGCATTTTCACACAATTTACATCAATAACAGTTCCATTACAGTTTTTAACTTTCCGAATGTTCACAACATTTTGTTTAAATAATTTCTCTTGTCAATTCAGTTACTTGTCTCAACTTTTTTATCTTCATAATTGTTATTGTCATCAGCCATATATTTTTCAATCTTCTTTTGTCTGTACAAAAAAGCATATAAAACTTTTTGCTTTTTTTCAGTGAGTAATAAATTGACAAAAAAGAAAAAAGCAAACTAACTTGAAGACTCACCGATATAAATTTCCAGTTGCACTAATTCTTTACTCCAAATATGGTAAATTTATTTTTTCTTTTTTTCATGATATCTAAGTAAGTACATCCAGTAATATGCTTCATGATATATGCTTATAATTATGAGAAAGATACCAGAGTTTTATTACTTAAAATATCTTTCTTTTTGTAAGAAGAAATCACATCACAAATGGAGCATAATTAGATACCATTTAATTTTTATACTCTTTAACTATAGCATATCCCCATTGCATGTCCATGTTATTCTGTATATCTTGTTTCCCATACACATTTCTTTCTAGATTACAAGTCTTGCAGCCTTCAGGAACCTTTTAAATTGTGCAATCCTTTGAACGATCAAAAATCTGTTTAAAATAATTAATAATTTGTTTATCACACGATGACATCACACACACATTTGAATAACAATGATCCTATGCAAAGGTTACATTAAAGAGCAGAACACGTAGTTGAAAATAAGGCAAATCCATGAATGAACAACCCACCAGCAAGATATTCCCCCCAAAAATCCTTGATGATCTCAAAATGACCAAACAATTACTGATTCCAATACACAGATGTGTTTTAACTTGATATTGTTAAAAAGAAGTGGGATTTGCATACATTATTCACAAAACAACCTAAAAAAAAGATACTAGTCATGGTTTGTGTGAGAATGATACCGGTAATTGCCAGGCTAGGTACACCAATCTCTGACGACCAAAAGGTAAATGTTTCAAACTGAAGCTGTTCAAACCAAAAACCACTTCTTCACTACCCTCAGTTGATGCAGCTCATACATGTTTACGTGTATGGGTTTGGCACCAGCTGCAGCATAATTTACATTGGGTTGGACACTGCCATGCCCTAGGGAAAAAAACATACAAGGAGGAGGGAAGGCTTCCCAGGAAGAGCAGGAAAGCCAGTCAAATAACCCTCAGTGAGTGAAGGTGGTTTCCTAAGGTTTAAACAGTTACACCTGGGAGGGAAACCACTAGTTAGACTTGTATGAGGGGTTGTGGTGGTAACAAAACACAACAGGATGATAAATTTTGTGTAACTAGGCCCTGTACAATCCATGATAAATCTTGATCAGAAAATCGAGAAGCATCCAGAATCTAGCCACATCAGGATGGTAAAACTGGAAGGGGGCGCTACTCCAGTACTGGGCTGGATGGCGCAAAGGATGGTGATAAAGGTTACTAGTACTCTTGGCACGGAAGATGGGAGTGCATTTGTTGTGTTGAGACAGGTAAGTGAGGAGTTTAATAAATGAATTGGGATATCATTCTATTCCGAACAGCTTTTATGGTTAATTCAATTTGCACTAATTTAGTAGGAACTTAAATCGTGTGTTGAATTGTGCTGGTGTGACCTGGGCTTAAGAAAGACAACATTCAAGGAGACTTGTTGAAGACTGTCTACCCAAACACACCCTACTACCCCTTTCCCATTCCTCATCCCATACTGATGGGATGCTTTCACACATAATATCTTAAGTTCCAAAACACATGTTTCAAAACTGGTATGCAAATACAGTACCATATGGTACCTCACTGTCTCACACAGCTGACTTGGTCCTCCCAAAACTTGATGGCTTCAATACAATATTTTTCAACACTAGATCTCCTTGTAACTCATTTACAGCAATCAGAAGACCCCTTTCACTCTCCACATAGCAAACTTTTGTAATTGCCTTCACCTTGCACATGAGAAATGCCCCCCCCCCCTCCTCCCTGATGAATTCAAAACAACACAGACATCTTCTTTAATTCTCTCCCTTCTCATCCCTTGCATCTGGACTAACCCAGTCATCTATTCAATCTAACAGTCCCTTCCCTCTTCCTTATGCATCACTCCCCCCCCCTCCCCACCAACAAATGTGTCATGGTTTTACATTCCAAAGGTAAGTCACCTTCAAAGTCCTTTGCCTTACTTCTTAACATGGAAGTCATTCGGTCTCTGTTCAATTTATATCCAGTTGATTAAATGGCACCATACTCCGGTTACATACCCTGGGTTTCTGATGAAACACAACACTGTCAGGACTAGTGCTGGAAACAATTCACAGAGTCATGTACCATCCTTGCTCTCTTCTTATTTGTGTATCCTTGCCTCCTTCAACCATACAGCATCAACTCTATTCTATGCATACTAGTATCTCTTGAGATGTCCTACCCTACTGTCAACTGACTGTAATTACTGGCACCATCTACAAAATTGTTACATTTTAAAATTGGAAAATTAGCCACTTCGGCCTTTTTGTGGATTCATATCAGAAAATCAGCATGGGCTTACATCATTTTGCTATGTCGCCCTCAATTTTAGACATCTGCACATTATTACTGAGTAGAAATAAAAATGTAGAGTAAATGAACCAAAAAAATATAGAAAGCTATCAAGAAAGCTTTACCCAGAGATTTTTTTTTTAAATTCTGCATAGAACGAAGGAAAAACCTCTTCATTGTTGGCATAAAAATGATGAAAAACATATTTTAAAGGGTATTAAAAACTTGGAAGATTCTCTTTTTGGTGGTCTGTCTTTATTCTTGGTTTTCTTCAGGGGATGGAAGAGTTTTGCTGAGCCTGGAATGGTTCTTCTGCAGTAGGGCCAAGAGTTGATTATCCAATGAAGGGTATCTACTGGCAAAATTAGCAAATTGAATCAATACATCCCTGAGTCCCTCGACTTCCTCCTGAAGAAGCATACGATCTTCCCTTTCCTGTGAAGGTTGAAAAAAAAGGAACAAAGGAAAAAAAAAAGGATCAGACTTTGCCATTAGGAGACTCACAAAGAAATCTCTAACCTCGCTGGTGTGGACATTCACAAGTGACACGAAACACAATCATACTCAAGCTTTTAGAAGTTTCAAGCTCCTTTGCAGGAAGGAAAACCGAGAGGACAGAACAGACACTCTGCGAACACTCAAGCGAAAGGCAAACGAGGGCGGGCTAAGCCTTAGAGGGCGCTGTGCAAGAATTAATTTTGAGGACATTTAGAGCAAGGCTAAATGTGAAGCAAGGGGTAAGTATATGTCTACGACGTGAACTGCTAATTTACAGATTCAGACACTCGTGTACCTTTGTGTACACAGTGCCATTAGACGTGGTACTTTTTAGATATTCCAAGGAATGGTAACATTTGGGTATATGGTGTGTGATTGGTCTTCTATGACCAAGGACACTGCTTAATTGTCAAAGATGTCTAGATGTTGTTTTTCAATATTGATTCCAAAGTGTCTGAGCAATGAAAACTGTTGTTCATGAATGTCTGAGAGACATAATAAATGTCAACAAACAAAACTTGCAAATCATTTCCTGGTATTTCTCATTTAGGGAGGGTTTCATTCAGATGTAAGATCATGATGCACCAGAGAGGGCAATGACACTGTGGTTCCTTTTTGATGCCAATCTACGATTTCAGTTCTGATTGAGATCTTTCACATCCTACAAAATGTCTCCTACTGTGAAAAAAATTACTGCAACGTTCCTTCGTAAAATCCAAAGACGAATGGAAGATATTTGAACAACATTACATGTTCATATGTGGGGCAGGTGGAATTATTACAAAAACTATATGTATCATCTTGATATAAAAGTCTGGTGTTTGCATGTTTAAGAAGATATGCCAGATTAAAAATAAGACATTGAGAGACGAACAAATTACAATCTGTACTTTAAATGTGTGAAAATTTACATCACAGATCTGATTCAATACTTTACACAATTTTTTGTGCGATGAAATTTCAATTGATCCCATCCAAACTGGACTTAAGGCACTTGAATGTGATACCACTAACAAACCATGATGTAACCGGTGTTTCCTTAAAGTTAACACACGATTTCCAAGCTAGAGAAGAAAATAACTCCTAACAATATAGGAGGGTTGTAAGAAGGTACTTCTCCTCTCTGAACAGCAGATGGATGTTAAACAACCCTGAGCAAATTAGCACAATGCTCCTGAAAGTGCCACATGACTTTTTTTTAGGGGGGGGGGAAAGAGGGGAGGGACATGATTTTAAATGTACTTCATTCAGGATACTAACCATCCATTCCCACGCCCCTTCTTCCCACTTACCACCCCACTCAAGTCAACACAGGTTGCTCCTAAGTTGTGCCCTAATACTGATCAAGGACATTTTCATGTCATTACATTCATAAAAGCAGCAATCATACCCAATCTCCAAGGTGAAAACAAAAACAGACTGGCAAGACATTAGAAATTAAAAACAAGAAGAAACAATTCTGGCATAAACATGTATCTCACTCGATTACAATCCAATCACAAGGAAATTGAACTCAACAACCACTGCACAATTTGAAAACTCATTTGTTACTAGTACAAGGTTTTGATCATTTCTATTTTCCTATCACAGTCTCTGTTTTCATTTTGCATACCTTCATGTTGCTTTTGCCTTGAGATTCTTTGTGTAACATGTGGTATGGGTAATGCTACACTTCAGGAATTATCACTATTACAATGTTAAAATAAAAAGAGAAGGAAAAAAATAGTTTTTCCACAATGTTTATAAACAAAGTAAACATTGTTCATAAATGGAGGCAAGTTGTAAGTTCCTTTTCCAGTGGTCAGGAATATAAACAATTTTCTTAACTTTTCACATCTTCAAAGCTCTTTTGTGAATTGCATCAATGCTGCAAGTATGGAAGTAGTAGTTTCCAGATTTCACCACAGTATGTCCAGTCTGCTGATTTTTGTGCTTTCATGGAGGCTTTTTCGTGTATATAGCCGTACAAACTGTTTTAACAGCAAGTGTCTGGAGGATTCCCACACCTGTTGGGATCTCAAAATAGAGTAGGGCCATGACACGGTTAACAATGAGGAAAGATTGGGGATGGTGGGGAGATAGAGGGGAGGGGTGAATATTGAGGGGGAGGGGATGTGCAGAGGGTTCTATAAGCCATTTTACCTGCTGCAACTCTTCCAGGTATGTACTACAACGTGGACATGATTCAGACTTCCTCAGAACGCTGATATACGGACTGAAAGATAGAAAGAAGAGGAAGAAGTGTATGAGTTCATGCACAGTCTGAAAACGAAAGTTTAAGAATTATATGCTCACTGAATATGCAACAGGAACAAAGTACATTCCACCACATCAGTGTGAGATTTTTGGTTCTTCAAAAATCCCTAAACTCACCTGGCTGGGATTTTACAAATGATTCACAAGTTTACCTGTTTGACACATCAACAGCACTCCCATCTACCGTGGCAAAAGAACTGAGCACATTTTAAAAATGCCTCTAGCACCATCCTGCCTCTGCCAGACTAGTCCCTCCTTCCAGTGAAGTTGTTTCATTGAGAGAGGTGAGTACAGTGAGTAAGTGTAACTCCCCTCTTCCCAACCCCCTTCTCTTTCTACATGTCTCTGTCCCCTTTGTGATATGATGAAGGATAATACAAACTGATGTGACAGAGAGCTTCAGAATTAGAAGATTTAACCAAATTCTGACTCAGTTTCTTGTTTCTTTTGAAGTGGAATGAATAGCTGTCACTCGATGGTTTGCCTCAACTAATTGTTTATTTGTAGAAGAGGAGGCAGGAGGGAGAAGACGAAGAGAGGGAGGGACAGGAAGAGGGATCACATGGCAGAGTCAATCAATACAAAACAAAAAATTAGTTTTCGAGAGACCTTGTCCAGTGAATGGTATTTATGTGAAGATAAGCTGAGTTCAGCTTAAACTGTGCAGCTGCATTTACTTCTGCTGCACAAATATTGATTGGCAATCTAGCAATTAAGCTAGAGAATTCTCAAATACATGTTGTTCCAGCCTGAGTGAAAGACAAATGGGGGAAAGTCAAGACTTAGAGGGCGTGGTGTTTCAAATAACTTTGAATGCACTTTGAGCGAGATTACACTTAATGCATTAGTGAAGCGAGGGGTAAGTACAAATGTCTATGTTGTGACTACATGTTTTATGCCTCTACCTAGCTTGAACATGGAGTGTTGTTTGGTTTAAGGTCATCAATGTTTATCTTAACTCCTTTCGTGCACAAGAAAATGAATGAAATTCATTGCCATAAAGTACATGAGTACATGGCAACACAAACACTGGCAATTTGTACAACAAAGCACTGACTACTGAGATCAGAGTCCGCCAACTAAGCCAAGCAAATGAAAATTTGAGACATGACAAACCATGAATCAAACAAGATGAAAACAGTTCAAAGTAAGGCCGTGCTATAATTCTCTGAAGGAGAAGTCTGTCATTGTTTCATCATTCCAATTTACTGTGATGATTAATGACAATGTAGTGGGCAGATAAGAGTACTATTTATAACCTATGTGGGTGGTTTACCTATTGTGAATTCTCTGGCTAAATTACATCTAAACTGTCCAAACCAGGCCAAGTCAAATAAAAGGATGAAAAGCTGGACACTGAGGAAACCTTTTAAGCTGAAACCCCTCCCTCCTGACCTTCTGACCTCTACTTCCTCTTTCCTATCAATCCCTCTATTCTCATTCTCTAGCCTCATTTTCTAGGTCGTTTTTCTAGGTCGTTGAGGGCATTTGTGTTATGCCATTTACTCCCCACAACTCACTAGTGTGGGTATTCACAAAATGACCAAAAATAGTGTGAATAACTAGGGAAACTAGGAAAAACACATAAACAAGACAAACCACTCTTTACTTAATGATAAATGAAAAGTGATACAAAAGAAACGAAGAAAATATCGTTACGTAAATTAAGTAAACAAATAAAGTAATGCTAATGGAAGATTGTGCAATACCCTAGTGTAGACTGCATAACATAAGAAAAGAATAGGATACGGACTTCAGTGTGCAGCGGCACAATAGGTCAGTCCAAGGCACGCTGCATAAAGTTTAAGTTCAAACACGCATTACTTGGGAAGAGCAAGAACAAATTTCGAAAGAATGAATACTACTAGAAAACAAATTTAATATAAACGAAACACAAGAATACTAAAATTTGGAGGTATCAAGAACCTTTGAAAGAGGCAAAAACACAAGGAGAGTATGATACATATTGTAGTGACTCAAGGGAAAGGCAAACTGGGCGGGATAGGCCTCAGAGGGAGCGGTGCTAGAATTGATTTCAGGGACATTTAGAGCTAGGCTTCACCATTAGTGAAGCAAGGGGTAAGTGTATGTCTAAGATGTGCATCATAAATTTCATTGCCAAATTGCAATTATTATCATTATTTTTTTTTTTGTGAGATTTACTGCAAATAAAGTACATATTTTGTTTTGATTCTTTGATTGATGACCATATCACAGCATCTGATTGTCCTCAAGGAAGCTCATTGAATTGATATTGATAGCTTTGTGAGGATTTTGAAGGGTAAAACACATGACAATGCTTACAGTAAGCATAAATTGTGAAGTTTCACATTCAATAGGAATGGAACTGGGAACAATAATGTTTAACCCTGACTTGTACTGGCAGTGTGCATATATGAATAAATATTGTTGTGAAAAGTGTCTGGTCACAAATTTGAAAAAAAAAAAAACTTAGTGAATTACTCATCACTCGCTCAGTAATGCTTCTCAGTATGTGACATATGGGAAACCTCTTAGTTTGACTATTTGTGATTATTACGTGAAGGGAACTTAACAGGTTTATGAAAACTACCTGAATTTCATGACACAAATCAATGAGCCTCTTTAAAGGCATCTACGAGACTACTGCTTAATTCTTCACTGTATATGAAAGGTTGCCGGCAAAATGTTAAGTGACGTATACCGTACACACATACATACATCAACACTTTTCGGCAATGGTGCCGTAGAAAGTAGTCTGTGTAGTTTCAAAACTGTTACATTGAGTTCATCTCATGGAGACTGAACTTAAAATTCCAGTTTCCATGAGAAACTGATGATGAAAGCAACCGCTACACTGATTTTCTTTGCATTCGAACGAAGTTTTTGTTTTCATCTTGTAAAGAGCCTTGTCGCTTTTATGACACCCACTGCATTATTCTGTTTCAGTCCTTGCACCACACTGTAAGAATACACCACATTATGTTGATTGCAATCCTTTTTACCATTACTGCATAAGGTCAACCTTTGCCGGGGAAATTCTAGCAGACCTCTAAAAGAGCCCCATTTTCAACCTCTTGGTGTTTCAATTGTGCCGACGTATGGCAAACTGAGGAACCTCAAAGTGAAAATGCTGTACGTGTAATGGGGCAGGCGAACAAGCAATCGCTGTATGGATGCCATGAACATTAAAACTGTCTCGCTATCTCTTCCCTATGAAGATGACGGCCACGAAAACCGAAAGAACGCAATCTGATCTGACTATTTCAAACGGACCCCTTTGTGAGAGGGTTTTGGCCTTTCCTTTTGAATGATGTTGCTATGGTTACATGGAAATATTACCCCGTAACCAAGCTGGGGGCCTTCTTGAAGAATTTGAAATGGGGGAAGTTTAGGGGGTTTGAGAAAAACATCACATGACGATCACTGATAGTTCTTTCTCTTTCTTTTCCTTTTCAATTTTTTTTGCCTTTGCAATTTAAAGTAACGTAGAGGGGGATGTAACTGCTGAGATTTATTGTTAACACCAACAAGGCTGGCTTCTCGTTTCTGAATACTGTTCATTTATGCCCAGTGTATTAAAAATTCATACTTGATTGATTAATACTGATGATATCTCCATTTAGTGAACAGAAATTGCCAAATTGAACTTTTAATACAAAAACAAAAACTGCAAGGTTAACTTTAAAAGGCATATGTTGTAGATATTAACATATTTTTTTCTGTGAAAACTACGGGAAAATCAGGTGGCTTGCTGTCAGAAAACATTTCTCCTCAAGTTTTTGTTTCACAACAACAGAGTTCCCATATCCCTCTGAGGGACAAGAAATGCAGGAGAGGGACTAGTGTTATGTTATACACGCAGTACAAGTTACAGTACATACAGTGCTAGTGGCATGCACAGGGCTTCAATTGTAGAAGATTGCAGAGATTTTGTAGAGTATCCATTTCTCCCAACTGACATGGGAAAGGGAGGTGCCTGTCTGTTCCTTGGAAAATTTTAAGAATTAAATAATACTGAGATTTTTAGAATTAAATAATAGTGACCAAGCTGTGCTATCTATGACTGGTTTTTGACTACGTAGAATATACAGTTTGATATCTTCCATATTCACAGAGTTCATGTTTTTGAAAATTGACCCATATTATGCGAGTTTCTCTGACTGGCCATTTCACCCGACTGACTGACGGACTGGGTCGGCAAGATGCTATGGCTCCGATCACACCCGATGCGTACCACCGGTACATTCTGCAGGGGTCTGATAGCAAACTGGTGGCATAACAACGGACAGAACGTTTACGGTATTCAGTTTCTCTGACCTTCATCGCAGGTGTATGGAACCAAAGATGTAGAATACAACATGACTTTAAAGGACGTGTGACATGCGTCCAAAAAAGAGCTTCCTTCATGCAAACATTACAAAGCAAAACCCTCAGTGAAAATTCGTTGGAATTTTGTTTATATCTATTACCGTTTTTGAGATATGACTTTTCAAAGTTTGAAGAAAATGCAAAACAGATGACGTGGAGTGTTGCAGAGTGTCAGTTTTTATTTTGTTAACCCTATATATTTTGCTTCTTAATTACTTAATAACTGAGTTTCACATTGGTGTGTGACATCGATATTTTTGAAGGAGAAAACACATGCTTCCAAAATAAAACCCTCTGGGCATATAAAATTCTCAAATGACCTTGAAATAAAGGTTACATAAACAAAGGATTAACATAAGACATATCCTGGGAGTCCCTCTCCAGAGATCACAAATTTGCATATTTAGCCAATGTTTATTCATGACACAGCTGTGAGACACTAATTTGCCTGTAAATTTGTCAATTTTTGACGGATTTTGACGCAATTTGTGGCTATTTTCAACATTTTGAATGCCTTATGCACCCAATACCTCAAAATGTCATTTTCATGTCACCAGACCTTTAAACAAACACACTTTCCCTAATTTTGATTACCAGACTGTGAATTACATCATTTTGGCCACATATGTCTTGACTCACTTTTAGGTATTTCCCGTTTCATATTGCAAGTTTTTGGCTGATGAACTCATCGGGAGAGGAAGTGAAATGTTTTCTCAGTCTCTAATTAAGCCACAATTCCATGAAAACACACAATATAAATTTGATACTATGCTAAGGTAAAATTTTTATGGGTCTATAGAACATCTCTCGAGCAAAACAGGTAATCTAATCGGCATGATGACCAGAGCTCTGGGATATTTGCCGAATATTTGATACATTCCAGGCTATTCTGATCTTTTTTCTTTTCCCTTTTTTTTTTTTTTTTGTTCCCTTCAAAGCAATATGTGAAGCTCATCTTCAAAACGAAGAGGTGTTCTTTGGTCAGTGTCTTGGAAGTGCCTCTCTGCTAAGATAAAATGATACCAAATGAGATCTATCGATGAGACACTGAAACATGGGCTCTCTGCAGTACCATTGATCATGCAAGTGTGAACAACGAAGCTACACCATGTGAGTTTACTACCCCCACAACTGACTGGTTCCCCACAGTTCAATGGTGTGGGTGCTCACGATTGACTACACTTACCCCTCACTTCACTAATTCCCCACAACTCACTGGTGTGGGTATTCACGAGTGACTATACTTACCCCTTGCCCCACTACTGCATCAGTTTGACCTATGCTCTACTGACCTCGAAGTCAATTCTGACACCGCGCCCTCTAAGGCCTTCGAGGGGGCGGTGTCAGAATTGACTTCGAGGTCAGTAGAGCATAGGTCAAACTGATGCAGTAGTGGGGCAAGGGGTAAGTATATGTCTACGATGTGAATACATATATTTAGCCTTGCTCTAAATGTCCTCGATATTAACTCTAGCACCACGCCCTCTGAAGTCTAGCCCTCCCTCGTTTGCCTTTCACTCGAGTCTTCACGACGTGTTTTTAACTGTTCTCACTGTTTTGCCTCTTGCAAAGGCCTCTTGCAAAACAGAGAGAACGGAAAAAAAGCATTGAGTATTCAGTGTGGAGGTGTCCACATTATACTTATCCCTTGCTCTTTACAATATCTTGTGAGTCCTGCAAATGAACTATTTAAGGGAAAGCAATACCTGATGACAGAGGATAAGAGGTATGGTCCAATGCAGTTCATCTGATAATACATCATTTTTTGGGGGATGAGAGTTTTTCATTAATTTCTCATTAAAAGAACCAAAAATACCCTCGCTCATACTGTACTAGCCTTACAAAGTTGGAAAATGAAAGCACATCATGTCAGCCTTTGTCAAATTAGTCTAAACATAATTTCTTGCAAATTAAACAGACAAGGATTGCACAAGCAGTAGACCCCAACAGGGTGTTAGTCCGACAGTGCCTTCACCCGAATTCTATCAAATGCTGTGAGTTGCTGCAGTGCATCGCTACCTGTCGTACAAGCGACGTGCGGCTGTTTCACTAAAATTTGACAAGCGTGTGAGCTACCGTACCTCGTCATCTTTTGTCTTTAGTGGCTTAAAGTCTTTGTAGGTCGGTGGTCAAACCTACAATGGGAGGCAGACTGCTTCATCAAAGGTAGTATCACCCAGACAGTTTTGATCTGGTTTGATTGTCTCCTCATTGTTTTGTAAACCTACATGACTCTGGGATGACCAGACGAATTCCTCTCTGATCTTAATTTTTGTTGGTAGAACCGTAGTCTTAATCATTATCCTGTACTTCCTTTTTGATGGTTTGCTTCTGCTTAGAGCAATATTTTTTTTCCTAATTTGAGGCACTTATGAAGTCCTTATGAAGGATGGGCCCACCGAACAATTATAAAAACGGTCGACGAAGGGATGATTTTTTTTCCCCTCATACTTTGTAACACTGAGACTGACAAAATGATTTTTTCTCTCATCAACTGCTTTATTGAAGACCTCATGTCTTCAATGAGGATTTAACCACTCATGAGTTTGACATGAAGAGGTAAATTTACTGAGCTGATATGGGATGCATGAACACTACCCTGGCCTGTACAGTGAGGTATCATCTCAATGTGTCTTTAAACTCACAATTATAGGGTTACCCTCGGTGAAACAAGTATTAGCCACCAGTACAGACGGTGGGTACTGAGAGTCAATGCACTATTGCCCTAAGAAACTTTTTGATGTATTCGTCCAGCATAATCCCGAGAGCATGTCCTGCACACACATAATTGCTATTTTGGCTAACTAGGACATTGAGGTATACTGTACATATCCCTTATTTATTTAGCACTGGCTTCGACAATTCTGTTTATCCCTTTAACTACAGCTTCTTGCGTTAATTAGATGAGTGTCCTTTCAGAATAATATGGCAGTTCTGACAGCTCTTATCGAAGTCCCATTTTTTTAATGTTCTGCAGCATTTACCACTTCACCAGCAGCAGCTGGTCTTTCACATGTTTGCAAATGTAAATCATATCTAGAGATCAGTCACATAATGGTTTGTTCAGTGGTCTCACAAGCAAAATGTGCATAGCCACAACTGTTACCAAAATTTATGGCAAGGGTTGCAGGCCCTACCAAGAGTATTATTTTTATCAAAGGGGTGCATAAGTGACCAGCGATTTTCAAAGACCTTGTTAATTCCAAGATGGATCTTCAATGCCCATCTGACATCTTGAGGCTATTGAACATGTTCTCAGACTGCCAGAGATCAGTCCTGTTCAAATCAAAATATACTGTCCGCCTCTCCTCACCCCCACAAATCAAAAGTATTTAGATGTTTTATTTTTGTTTCCAGTTCCACTTTTTGGTTGAGAAATACTTCTGAATTTCCCTCACATCTACGAAACATAAGATTTACAAAACCATTGTGTGCAGCATGGACAATATAATATCATGCAAACTGGGCTCAACAACAACTGCTGCATACCAACAAGGAGGGAGGAGGAGAAGAGATCAAAGCCCATCTCTGACATACAGTGTTTGTACATCTAACCATGGGCTTTAGCTGAACTTGAGCGATCACTTGACGTTAAACATCGAACCTGCAGGGTGTTTTTGTAGGAGAGTGCACTAGGCCCACTGTACAAAGTATTAAAAGCCAATGCTGATTGTTACAATGTATTACTGAACACAGTGCCATCTACTAAACACCATGGCATACTCTAAGCATATTCTAAGACGTGTAAAAATACTAACATAAGTAAAATAATCAAATAAATATGCAACAGAAACCTTTTCAAAAACAAAGATCATTTCTTTTCAATTCGATCAATTTTCTGATTTGCAAAAACATTTTTACTTAAGTGTCTCAGCAAGAATGGTATGTTTAATTCAAGAGCTGCATGATTAAATGAGTCAAGATATTGAACAGCCTGTTGGGCAATTAACGCTGGTAATCTGATCTGTTTGATAATCTAACATTACGTAGGTATTAGCTGGCACAGCAGCCTGCCAGCCTAGTAAACCGAGTCTGTGCCTGAAAAGTGTGTCCTTGTAAAGCGCATCCTATACCCCAGTGTATCATCATCAAATGCCCATCTACGAGGGAACGTAACCGTATTCCGAAACTGACCCCTGACACTTTAATAGCCTTGTGACTAGCCCTGCAACTAGCCATGTTATATTATTCTCTAGCCAAACAATGACTTCAGCAGAATTAGGACCTACACGGTAAATGTACCAGACTTCTGTACGTAAACCGGAACATGAACAAAAACATTCAAACTGTTGCTTTAACAGAGGCTTCAAGAGGGGTCTCATTGAGTCATCCTAACAATTATCCTTCGGGTCCAATTCTCCAAAGTCCAAGAAAAGTGAGTACGCCTTGATCCTAGCAAGGCCTACTCGACCTCTAGGGAACGTTTCAAAATCCAGATTCCTCGAAAACATCTCTGCATTTTTTTTTTCTCTCTTTTCTTTTTTTTTTTCCCCCTTTTCATTCCATTTTATGACATATCTGATTTTGCATATACGTGCCTCAATTTTTATCCACCTCTGGTCGATTCTCTTAAAACCTCCATGAAGGACCTGAGCTGTGGCAGTACAGTGAAGGATGGACCAAAAAAGTTAAGAGAATGACAAATCTTTAAAAAATAGCTGCTTCTTCATATCTACAAGAGAAAGCTGTGGCTAAGTGGCACACTCAGAGAGGTCTTTGACAAAAGACAAAAGCCTTGCTTTTAATAAGGTTGAAAGCTTGTTACCTCTCTTGCTACTATGACGGTTTTGTACCATTTGTGCCTAACGACAGCGATGAAATTTGCACTTTCAAACAAGAGCACGCCAGCTCTTTTGTTGCCAATCATTTCAGCATTAAGTCTGACAATTAATTTGGCTAACTACTACTGTTTTCATCATTTTCTAAAAACCAGAACCATGCAATTCTTCCTCATACCAATGAAAGCAATAGTAACTACATCATGATATGGTTCTAGCATTTGCAGCCTACACACATAGTTGTAGTCCCGTATTCCTCTTTATGTCATTTTACAACCCCAATTATGACACTAATAGTAAGAAACAACCATAATTTTATTCTCGTCACTCTGT
Source organism: Stichopus chloronotus (assembly GCA_021234535.1). NCBI lineage: Eukaryota > Metazoa > Echinodermata > Holothuroidea > Aspidochirotida > Stichopodidae > Stichopus > Stichopus chloronotus. Next base: position 2,180,251 of record CM037837.1, on the reverse strand, counting down.
AAGTTTCAAAATCACTCTCAGTTCTCTGCTTTCAACCTGTAATATGCTTACCCCTTAATATGGTCACCAACTGTGAGATTGTGGCCATTTAAATGTATACTTTTCTGCCACATTCAAAGAGAACATTGTCTTCATGACTCTTATCCCACTCCTAATCCTACTCCTAATCAACCAATTGTCTTGCCTTAACTTCATATCCCCACAACTCACTGTGGTGGGGTATTCATGGGTGACTTTACTTACCCCTTGCTTCCCTCAGCCCTATGAGGGAAAGCCTAAGCTTAGAGGGCAGGGTGTCAGAATTGATTTCCAATGCACTTTGAGCATTGCCAAACTTAATGCATTAGTGAAGGAAGGGATAAATATGTGTCTATAATGTGAATTATCCATTTCTTGTTTGCTCTGACCATTAACATCAGTTTGCACTTTTTTCATTTTACCTTCCCCCTCCATTTGCTAATCGTATGTCAACAAGTAACATATTGTAAATTATTTACCTACCGCAAATTCATTCAAGGATAGAATGTTATCATTAACTTACATGCTTCCTTATTTTTCTTTGTTGTTATTTTTTCTAGTAAGGAGGGAGGGAGGGGGTGGGGGCATAGTTTCTTGATTTCAGTAAAGCATTACAATCACAAACATCTAATCACATATGAAACAGTTAACTAAAACAATATTTCTGCCCTGATACTGCCCCTTTGCTGACATTCCATTTGATTCTACATCATTGCAGGGGAATTCAAAACCAATTTGTCACCTCACCTGGGAAGCCCCAGTGTTGAAAAACCTTGTGAACCTTTCGGACCTGGTTTGCGGGAAATCTGCGACACTCGCGGGAAATCCTGCATGTTTGGGCTTTTTAATAAAAAAAAAAACAGGAGGAAAAACCCGGGAATCTTCAGAGAACCAAATGAATGAGGGAGAACAGGGAAAACAATATTGAATAGAAGCTCTGTTGATCGTTATTGCTTATGATTCTCACATGAGCAAACAGCGCAGGTTGCCTCTATGCCTAACAACAATGTCCAGTATATCCACAACGAACATGCAAGTTACCAAAAATTATCACCAGTTTACTTTTAAGGCACACTTCAGTCACCCTACATACCCTACGAAGCATGAACCCCACGACCACATGATTAGCGCAGTGTTTGTGTACAATTTCATCTCCGTTGGTTTCAGTGTTTTTTATTATTTTTCAGAACACAGCACGACATATTCTCTGTGCAATTAATGTGAACAGAGTGCTTTCATATGTATGAATACACAACATACATAGCGGAGCAAACAGAGCCCATGTAGAATTGCTTGACCTTTGTACCTTCTTTACGTTTACAGTCTTATGCACAGATGCAATGGAAGCGCAACACACCTTTCTGGAAAACATAACTTTACCAGGTACATGCAGTAAAAAAATCGCCACGATCAAACCATTTTGAAATATGGGGGAGATGACTTTAGATTTTAACTTTTTTTTTTGCTGCCAATTTCTACTGCCTGCTAATGGTCACATTTATCATGGATAAAAAAGTCTGCTACAAATGTCGTAGCCGCAACAGGTGGCTGGATTTGAGTGTTATGAATGCGATAAATGTCACAGGTGTTTTGTGTGAGTAAGACTGGGCTTAACATCCAGACACCAAACTACAAGTTGTCAAATAAATGAGAACATTGTCAACACTGAAAGGGTCAAAACATAAATAGAAATGGATGTTTTGAAAAGTGAAGCGAGCCAGCCAAAAAGGGACTTCAGGGGAGGGGAATACCTGAGTGGAAATATTCATGAATGCAAAGAAATTGACCACCTATAAATTAATGTTTGAATCAACCGTAACATGAGCTTTTTTATGTAAGATACAGACATTACCATTTTGGGACAGGCATAATTATTTCTGCAGTTGAAACTTTTCTTGGAAACATGCAAGGATTTTCCTGAGTCAAGCGCTCAGGGCTCGTAAGTGGTACAGCTTGTAGTTGACAGTGTATACAGTAGCATGGTCTATGGTTCTGTGCATCGTTACCACAGGGAAGTTTTGTTTTATTATTTGACACTGGACTGATGCCTAGCTTTTTAGTGAAGAATTCCACGATCAAGACATTAATTCTAGGCCTATTGGATACTTACATAGGGTAATATTGGACTAAAGTTTCACTCATTTCTGACATTTTGTAAGTGACTCTTATAACGTTTTACTACAGGTACTGTATAAATTTAATAATACTTTTCACATTTAAAACGGAATCGTATACTGCAACAATGCAAATAGCCTAACATCAAGCTTTCGTGATTGATTTCTCAAATATTGTACCAGTTTTCAGTTATGTTTTTTGTGCTCAGCTGCAACAATTTTACCCCTCAAGCAATGCTAGAAACCCGAATCTTCCAGGGGCTTTGCCTCTGGATCCCCCACAAGGGGTTCCACCCCAACACAAATGTCAGTGGGAAATTGTAGATTTTCTATTGCATTCGCTGGAAATTTGGCAAGGTCTTCCAACCCTGGGATGCACTCACTCCTTCCCTCCCCCCCCCCCCCCTTCTGCTTCTACCTATTTACCCTTCAAGATGATTTTCTCATTCTGCTTTCAAAGGAGACTAGTTTTGGCAAACTGTGAAGTTATACTTCAAGGTGTCTATTCTGCAAGAGGCGCTATTTTAAGATTAACTCCCAGGCGTGTCAGGCAGGAACTTTGCTATCAAAATTCGTGACCGCAAGTAGATGTGCTGAACCAACTCAGAAGATGGAACATTGACGTGGCCACCTCCATTCAGTCTGTTTTCAACACTAAATTAGTGTTGGTACAGTACAAAACATGCTGAAAGGATGGGCTAGTATTGAACAACTGACTGACTTCTGTACTCGTGGTATTGGCTATGTTTCCCCACAACTCACCGGTGTGGATATTCATGAGTGACTATACTTACCCCTTTCATCACTAATGCATCATTTGACCTTTGCTCAAATTGTCCTAGAAGTCAATTCTGACACGGTGCCCTCTAAGGCCTAGCTCACCCTCGTTTGCTTATGTTCAATTAACTTCAAGACAAAAGTGACAAAGTATATAATGAGCGCCAGGAGGAACTTTCAGAAAAATATTCACGGTGCTTTTGAAGACAATCCTTTAGTTGGGGGTTCACACATTCATTTGTCACTGTCATTCCCCACAACTCACTGATGTGAGTATTCATAAATAACTATTCCTAAGCCTTACTTCACTAATGTCTACATTTAGAGCTTTGCTCTTAATGTCCCTGAAATTAATTCTAGCACCGTGCCCTCTAAGGTCTAGATTAGACTGCCCTCCTTTGCCTTTCGCTCGAACCTGCACAACGTGTGTCTACCTGTTCCCACTGGACATATTTATGACAGTTCGGTTCATATTTTGGTCAGTTCTGACAAAATGGACAAATGTTAGACAAAGTCCCTGACAACCTCACAACTTAAGGGATCCAGGGATAGAGACAACAGCAAACATGTAACAATATTCAAAACCACCAATATCACTTTCAATTTTCTTGACCTAAAGCAACAAAGCAGGTTCAAATAGTGGGGCTCCGCATTTGACCAATTGACAATCTTTTTTTGTCAAAATTTCAAATTCCGCTAAATTTGTTTGACAGATAAGACGTGGTAACTGACAACCACACAACCTTGGGATCCCAAGCCGCAAACATGTAACGATATTCAAAACCACTGACATACAGTATTAGTTTGAATTCTCTTGACCTCAAGCAGCAAAGTAGGTTTAAAAAGTGGGGCTTCACATTTGACCACTTGACAATTTTTTTTTCTTCAAAATTTCAAATTCTGCTAAATTTGTTTCACAGATAAGACATGGTAACTGACAACCACACAACTTAAGAATCCAAGGACATGAACAGCAGCAGCAAGCATATTCAAAACCACTTACATACTATCTTTGAATTTTCTTGACCTCAAACAACAAAGTAGGTTTAACTAGGGGAGCTGTGCATCTGATAACTAGACAAAATTCTTTTTCAGAACTTCAAATTCTGCTGAATTTGATTCACACATCATACAAATATAGTAATAAACTAAAAATGATTATACAAAAGAACAAAATAGTGAAATGCACTGTCTAAAAAAATGATTCTAACCTATAAGGAGAAAATATTTCTGATCGAGATCTAAAACACAGGTCTTTTCAATGACCATATAGGCACGTTCTCTGCGTATTTAAACCTGAAGTATTTTATGTAATGAGTATTAGATAAATTACGTAAAGAGGCTCATTGAGTTGATATTGATAATTTTGTAAAGATTTTGAAAGGTTCAATCACATGACAATACTACTAACTAGCATACTTTGTCAAGTTTTACATCCACAAGTTATAAAAACTGTCAAAACTTTCGAACTTTTTGTCCCTGACTTGTACCGACTGCGTGCATGTAAATGAGTACAAATGTGACAAGTGTCTGGTCACAAATTTTCAAAAAAAAAATTGAATTGTGTATTTCTCACTCATTTATGTTCCTTTCTATGTGACACATGGGGATCCTCTTAGTCTGACCATTTTGTCATTAGTATGTGAAGAAAACTGGGCAGGTTTAGGAAAATTTAGTGAATTTCACAAAACAACTCTATATGTGCCTATTAAGAGTTAGTTTTACAATTAAATGTTACACTGTGACTGAAGCCCATCCAGAGAAAAAAAAAAATCCTTACTCCTTCAATCCTCCCTCAGGCCAGCTGTCAAGACTTTCCAAAGTTTACAATAGTAATTTGTATTATATAGAATTTCTAAACACTTTCTCAAGGGCTTAGTAGAAACAGTTTCAAGACTTTTTATATTCTTTCTAGATAAAAGTAAACACTCATTCTTGTAGCAAGGCACGACCAAAGTGAAACTATGCGTTAGTTTTACCTTCAAAAAGCAAACATTCCGAGACAGGCAAAACATTGTGTAAAAGTGGCTTTTAGGGAACGATGCAACGTACACTAAGCGAATGATGCGACAGTAAGCATCTTACTACAGGTACCGAACTTCAGTTACATAAAATAAAAAGAAAGATTAAAAAAAAGTTGTCAAATAGCTTTCTTCCTTGGTTACAGGTGATATCTAATCACACTTTCACATTGAGTACTTCTCTCTACAAAGTTCTGCTGTATCACCAAGTTTGAAGGAGATTAAAATATGGACCAAAGCAAACAAGTCAGTGTATATTTGTTTACATTTAACAAGATCTTGTTGACATTTCTCAAAACAAAACAATCTCTGTGGGCATGCAATGAGGCCCACCCACTGAATCTTCACCCTGCAATGAAAATAAAGCAAACACTTCTTGATGTATTGATGCAATTTTTTACAATATGTTCATACTTTATGATTGTATGCATGCCACTTATTTTTTTCTTTTTTTTTTTGAAAAAACAAATATATCACTGAAATGGCATGATTGCTGACCATCTACCAACACTGTGGAAGATAATTAGTTACACTTTTTTTTTAGCCATCATCATGGCTAAACAAAACAATCTCTGTGGGAATGCAATTTTTTAGCCGCCATCATCATGGGTGTGTGAAACATGTCATAATGCATCGTCGGATATTTTCCCCAAAGCGTACACAGCGTTTAACCGGCAAATGACACGGTTGTAAAATGTACTGTCTTCTGCCTACTTTTATTTTGATAGCATCAAAACAGTGTAAACAAAAGAATTCTCATTTTCATTTAGTTTAAATAGTACTGGGTATGATATATCAAATTGATAACATCGATGTTGGAAAATCTGAATCAATCCAAGTCACTACTGTACTTAGCACTTTCACAGGTGACCCAGGTACCTGGATGGTATTTTATTACCCAGATTCCCCAAAAAGACACAGATGAAAATAGCAGCTCAAAACTTCGCTGCCAGACCAAAGGGCTGGCAGTTACAGAAGGGCGTGACCAGATACACGCACACACACACAAAATTGCAAGATGCTAGACCATGGTCAATACGGTAATGCATAGGTTACATGGGGTGAGGGAGTACGTGCTGTGAATCCAAAATTACCACCCGATTCCTTCATGAAGAGAAAAAACAAAACAACCTCGGTGTGAACATGCTGAGCCAAATTACCAAATTTCACGTTACCATACACAGCAAATAGCTCAATGGAATTTTCTTCTTTTTCTCAAGAATATCAGGTGGTCCTATTCATGAGAAGGTGTAGGTGAATCTATGCAGTGTACTAGTAAGATTCCTCCACACAAATGTGTTATACAGTACTTGGAAGTACCAATGTTAACAATAAAGCAGCCATTCTGGACGCGCACCCACACACCTGACGTGCTATATCAGAAAATAACCCGATTCCAAGTTAAAGGAATCAGGGAAAACACTAACTATACTGTCGGTACTGATTTGTTACAGATATAATTTTTGACAGACTTTTCGACACAGTGATGAAGCTTTGGATATATACTGCCAATGATGTGATAATGCTCCTCTGCTGTAGCTGAATATCACCAACACACAAACCATGTCCACCGACAAAATCTGACTGCCAAAGGGAAATAAGAATATTCAATGTCAACATGCTTGTTGCAGACATATCATTTGCACATGTGTTTAAAATGCTACCGACACAATCAGATCATTACTACATGGATTCAGGAGTTTGGACTAGGGAATTTATCTGACCTGTACTGACGAGGCTACGAGTAAGATGGTGTGATGTGCAAATTAGGAGAGTCTCCCTATCCAGCCACCAATAACCCCAATCCCAATTCAGATGGATGAAAAACTATACATTCACAATGGTCTACATGAGCAACCCACAAATTTGAGAAACAGTCACCAAACTTTACCCACCATCTAGAATGTTAACGTTCTAAGTCATCTGAATTTAATTTACAGCGGCTTACCTTTCTACTGAACTCTTTCGACTGGATGACCTCGTCCGTATCCTCGACTTCCCTTCTGATTCAGCAACGGGGGTAGGCTGGGAGGAGCCTTCTCCTCCATTGACCGGAGGATCGGCGCTGTGAGCTGAGTGAGGTTCATTCTCATTGCAGCAGTCCCGACAGAGGTTTCGATCGCCGTCTGGATTACCGCACACCATCTGCTGAGATGTGTGCTTGGGCTCTTCACCTCCTTCGATGCCAAAAGCAGCACGCGCCCTCTCGTGGCGCTTGCGGTGGTCTCGGAACTCTGAGTACAGAAGAAACGAGAGGCCGCATTCCTTGCACTTGTGCCGGTTTTTAAACATGAGATCCAAGACCGCTTTGGTTTGGGTCTCGATTCCATTCATACACTCTGTTTTTATGTCCAAGTTTTGAGGTTGCCCATCAGGTTGCAAGATAGATGACTCCTCTTGCTTTTTACGAGAGTAGTCAATAGCTGAGTGCTCAGAGTTCTGTAACTGGGTGAAGGAGTCATTGGAGTTCATGTCCAGAGCGGAGGGACTACCGAGCGGTCTCTCCAGCATGTACCGTAATTTACTTCCAATCTCGTCACTGCTGTTGTCCAAGTCATTCCCTTCGACAAACTCATCAGTCATGTTCTCCTGGCGATGCTCCATCTGTTGAACCCGCCTCTCTTGCAGCTGAATCCTCTTCTCCAACTGTTGTAACATTTGCATCAGCTCTGCTTTGTTTTCTCCGCTGCCTTCCGAGGCATCCATTCTGCCTTGCTTCTTGGCCGAGCCTCCTATAGAGGAACTACTCATTTTTGAGTCCCTGTCCATGTCATATTTACTTCCACGTAAGACATGTGTGCTGCGGTGATGGGTGAGGTCTGAGATGAGGTCAAATCCCTTCTGGCAAATGTTGCATTTGTACTTCTTTTCGAAAGCGTCGTGATGCCGCACACGCTGGTGGGTTTGTATTTGCCTCAGTTTTTTGAAAAAGTCCCCACAAAGCCCACATCGGTATGACCCTGGCATGCCCTTCCCCTTTGTCCCCCTCAGTCGTTTCAGCTGATTGTCGGCACTGGCAGCAAACGCTGCCTTGCAATCCGGATGTTCCCCTACATGAGCTGCCAAGTACTGCTCCGTTGGGAAGACACTCCTACATTTCAGGCAAGGATACGTCTCCGGTCCATGGATTGTCTCGTGTTGCCGTTGGTGATCCCTGTCGCTGAACGCTTTGCCACATATGCCACACTTGAAAGGTTTCTCCCCGCTGTGAATCCGCTGCCAGTGGCGTTTCAGGTGGCACTTGCGACGGAAGGCCTTATGACAGTCTTTGCATTCATGGGGTCTTTCGTTACTGTGAGCACGGTAGTGCCTGGTCAACACAGATGCTTGGGTGAAGGTCATGCTACATATAGGACACATAAATAACTGACCTGGTTGACTTTTGATGTCAATATTGAGAGGCTGTTCCTCAGCTGGAGGTACCTGGGTTTCCATGGCCTCTACAGCAGGGTACTGCATTTCAGCTGAAGGGGCCAGGTCTGGTCGCTGTGTCTGTACAAGAGGAGACTGTTTAATCCCTTCCACTAAGCTGTTACCCCCTTCATGGTACTGTTCCTGGGCATCACCATCCACTCCACCGGCAGGTTCACCATTGTACCCGTTTTCGACAGATAGGTCGTCCCCATTTTCTTGGCGACATATGTGCTTCCTTAGGCCGGATCTAGAGTCGAAGGCCTTTCGACAGACTTTACAGGAGTAGTCCTTCATATTCATCACGAGGTTCATCGGACTGGATGGGTTTACTTCATCTAAGAGCAGTGGCTTCTCCTCGAACATCTGGGTCTCATCTTTCTGTTGGTATATGCCTCCTGTGATTATATTGTACCTGGTTACGTTGATAATTGGCTTATGGTCACTTTCCTGAGGTGAGGTGGAGGCAAGTCCATTCCCAGAGTTAAAGTTGCTGTCTATCCCCTGCTTCCCTAAGCTTTCGTCGAGCGTCTTCCGATTTTCTTGGTGGTAGGATTCCATGTCCTCTCTTTTGATGCTGCTGGAAGCTGACAATGCTGACAAGAGGATCTGTTTTTGGAGATGGACACCCTCCGCCTGCTCCTCCTTGACTGATAGCCCTGCCTCTGATAGGTTCATCTCGTCTTCTGCCGCAGTGTCGGTGACGGTCTCTGATTCCACTTCTTCTTCACCATTATTCGCTTTCCGCAACTCTTCAGAATCTTCAAAGTCCGCGATGCACTTTTTGAAGTCATCCAGAAAGCTGGTGGCTTGACTCATGGTCTCCATTACAATGCATGAGCTGCAAGAAACAGAACAATAGGAATTTGAATTTCAGGTTACAGAGTATCGCTCAAACTATTCTCAGAAAAATTTAACCCTTGAGGCTAGCAATGTTATAAGGACAATCAGGTACAGTGTGTCGTGTTGGAGTTACGCAAAGTCATACACCTGTACAATGACGATTCCAAATGCTAAAACCAGTGAAGTTTAACTTGTTGATCTCAAAAACCCTTGCTGATATTCTTCTTCCAATAAACTGCAAGTATCTTCAAAAGAGCAACAGGACCGGCCAAAAGGCAGGCACGCACTGTGCAGTATGTTTGCTTTCCTTGTCTTATGTGACATGTATACATCTCTTGAGATCTGGTCAGCAAGCCACTGGATTTTATAATATATTCATGGGACCAGCAGATAATAACTTTCCTTCCATAAGAGGAAGATACTCCTTGGGTAATAAGAAAGCCAAATGTAACATAATCCTAACATATAAAGCCACAGCACTGACAAAAAATTAAATCAGGGTGAAACATGATATCCTAATAGCAGCACACAGGAGTTTCATTGCAAGTTAACCAAGAGCTACATGGTGGTACAAAACTAAAATGATAGAACTCTTCCTTATACGATCAAAATACCGTCTACTCCAGCTTGCGTAACACAAAGAAAAATTATGTGAATTTTTGAGGGAAAAAAGAAAGAAAGAAAAGATGCAGTATTTTGTTTGGTTCGGACCGACGGCGAACTGTGAAATCTACTGTACATCCAATCGAAACCTTTAACACAGTGAACAGGGCAAGAATTTTTTGGGTATTACTAGGGTACTAGACTATAAGTCTGGTACTACAGACCTAAAAGATTTTTACAATGTGTGACCAATATAACCATGATCTGGGTCCGCAGCCATCAGCTGACATACTTCTGACGCTTCAAAATCAGCCATCAGTTGGTGCCCTGTGTATTCCATGTAATTTGCACAGAATGCAACTAGGTTCTGAAGCTAAAAATTGACTTACAAGACAAATCACTATTAAATTATGAGTTCATTACAATTGATAACTATCAGCTGCCTAGAAGTGACACATTTCATTTTCAAGACTGCTTATGATGTCTACATCGGGGAGAGTGCCCGATGAAAGTGCACACTAAGAGGAGTTCCTTGTGTCCAAACTCTGACACTCACACACGTATAGCAGAAGTACACGTGACAGATGATGTCCCGATGTTTGTCAAGACGCCCATCCCACTGTAACAACCGTAGCCGCTGTAGTAGAGTTTGTTTTAAGAATATCTGTATTAAAGCTGTAGTTTCAGTCAATTTCCTGTTTGTTGACTTCAAACACACCTGCTGCAATGGGGTGCTCATAAATTCACATTATGATTTCTCAAATCCACGGAAATAATCCCCTCCCAACCTGCAACCCAAAATGGCTGCTGATGAAATGATGAAATGATCTCATATCAATTTCAAAGACAGCTTTCCAGACAGACAGCTTTCCAGAGACACACACACATACACACGCAAAAATAACAAACACACGTCCTACTGCGACGTATTTTTATAGCACAACTGTGACAGCATTCCTCAAAATCTCTGACAAATGGTCAGTACTTCCCTACCCATTTGTTGTGGTTCACCCACACTTTCCACCGCATCCTTCGACGGATAGCCACACAGTACATAAGATATTTCGCTTGTTTCTTGGACTGTTGTTCACAGGCATGACACAGCGTTATTTCCTCATGTAACTCACGTGAAAGTCTACGGAAGCAATCTCTCGTCCTCTGAAACTACGAATATTGCGAAGCATGTACATAGTAGGGCCCTTACACAATGTAGCAATGTTAGATACAATGCAAGTACCACCACATACAGAGGTTGCTTGTAAAGTGAACAAAATTCAGACAGCATGTGTCATATCAAGTGGACAAACTGTTCAAAACATCTTCATCTACTCTTCAAATTTCACTGTCCGGCAAACTTCGCCCAGTTGCAACTTGCTTAAAATATAAATCATCTTGTTTCTTTTTGTAAGGGGACATGGTCATCTGACATTTGCAAAATTTCACTCTAGATTCTTGGAAAATACCAACAAACTCAACCAAGAGCAGCTCACCCCGACAACCTATTTCATTTAAAATGAACAGCCTTCATTTAATGCTGAAGACAATTGCTTTACAAAATCATGCACACATAATACAACACAACTAAGTTACAAATAAGCATCGTTACTGTCCATCATGCAAAACAGGTTTTGATATTACTCAGGCAAGCTACATCTTAAAACCCTCATTTGCGAAAGACAAACGAGGGCAAGCCTGGGATTAGAAGACATAGTGTCAGACACTGATATTGAGTGCACTTTGAGCAAAGGTCAAAGTGAATGCATAGGTGAAGCAAGGGGATAATCTACAATGCGAATACAACAAGTTTTTGATCGATCATGTGGCATGCCTAAATCGTTGCAGGATTCTATAAACAATGATCTAAGCTAAATAAACTACACTAAATATGATCTCTCAATGATGTTACAGTTTCTGAGTTATTGGAGTTTTCCAGTTGTGGAAGTTATGTGATGAAACTACCTTTGGCTACATATGTTGATAGAGAAATATTGTGCTTTCAAGGTTTGGCCAAGACTGGAGTAGCCTTTGACCTACTGCCAAGAAAAAGAAATAAAACTACCATAGTAACTTACCATGCAAACGTTGTTTCTTTTGATTTTCCCCGTTTGAAGGAAAAGGGCATTTGGGGTTTTCATGTCTGACTGTTTCTGACCTTGTGATGATTTTGACTCACTCCAAATATGTGAAATGTTTACATTTTGTACACTCTACTAGAGTGGTTTACCCCAACCTTAATTTTTTTTTGGGGGGGGAGAGAGTTTTCTGTAACATTAATACTGCAGTGATCTAGTGTACCATATGATTATGACCTCTTTTGATACAGGCTACTCTCGAACTGCTATGTTTTCCATTTCCATCTCCACAGACACACAAGAGCTTTGACTTACACTAACTCTAAAGTGGAAGATTGCACTCTCTATAACTAGGACATGAGCTAATGATTTGCTGTATTAACTCGCATTCTGTCCTCTTCAATATTTGTGACAAAGGCAACATGATTGTTATGCTCAGCTACCATGTAAACACTTTTATGATCTTCATTATGTTTACAATTTGAATACCAAAATGGGTAAAATTGAGATTTTCACTTTTTTGTCTTTTGCTGACTCCACACAACCTGTGACAAATGGGGAGGAGGCTTTTCTTGGACTGCCATACATAAACCAACTTTAAAATCTGCTGTAATACCTTTACCTTGAGATGACAAGTTAGAGTGTGACACAGACATACACACAAACACTAACAGACACACACGTGTTAACCTGGATACTGTAGAAGGCCTTAAACCATACCTCCCCTTTGGTATACTGTACTTAACAATCACTGCCATACACCTTCATTCTCATGACTACTTTCAGTTTTACAACATCATGTATAATTACTCTATGGATAAAAGTCAAATAAACCTTAATGTGACAAACTTTTATATAGAGAAATAACATTTCGGGAAATGTTTTAGACATTGCACAACTACATAATCAACTTTTGTCTGACACTTCATCGGAAAAAGTCGTGAAAGAAGTGACACTGTCGTGCAGCACGCTTCCCCAAAAAAACTAGTATCAACTGAATTACAGTATCCCCCGGGATGGTGGTGTGCAGAGGAAGGGCATTGTGCTACCCTAGTTTTTCACCTAAAGAAAATAAATGCCACATTTTATAAACACAGCTCTGCTGTCTGCTTTAAGGTTAGTTTTCTCGCAAATAGATTTCGTTTCTCATCCTGAGATTGCTTGAGAAAACACAAAGGATCCTTTTTCCTGGAGCGGACGATCAAGTTGCCCAATCTCGACATTCATAGGACACAAAACCCCGATAACAAGCCGTGAAATAAAATAGATCCTCCAAACAAGTGGCTATACTTTGGCAAATCTTGCTGACAAAACATTGTCGATGAGAGGAGTTGATTTCATACCTTACTTTTCTGCTGCCAGAAATAAAGCAAAATATAAAGAAAAGGAGAAGAAAATAAGGATGAATCTTAGGCAATTAGTGACATGAACTGAACCAGAAAGTCTTGTCCAAGCTTCTTGTTGCGAAAAATTGTCGTTATGCTACGTAAAAGGAGTCTTCAAAAGTGGCTCATTTAGTTTACCAATTAGATAAGAAATGGGAGAAGTCCCACACTTTTCTTGATACTGTATGACACTCCACTCTGTTTGATGTCACTAGTTTAACACTGACATATTCCTTTTGCAAAGCAGCAAGGGTGTTTGGCTACAAAACTTACAAACAGGGCATTCTGGAAACATAAAACTACTGGAATCTCAGCTCCTACCATTAGCATACAGCTGCCCTTACCATACTGTAGACATTTTCAGAATTCAAAATACTGAATGGAAGTCAATGAAATGCAAATTTCAGTAACGGACCCATGAAGCCACTGACCTGCAGACTCAAATATTGACATGCCCAACAAACTCACCTGGTTTAGATATTTAGGAGGGACGAACTAACCTGTCCCGACCCAACTGTTGCACGTCCCACTTCCGTGCCACAAACAGACGGTAACCCTTTCACACTGCCTTTACCTTCGCTCTGACCTGACATGGACTAGCGCCCCCTTTCCAAGATACCACCCAAAAGTGCCAGTTGCTGAATAACCTTCCATTGTAACAGGCATTTATTTCTATGGATACTCTTCCAACTGTTCCCTCATTCAGAAGTTCGGCCGACAACGAACTGTTACTACAGAAAGGTACCCTAAAACCAGGCCAGTTTGGCATGGACACTACCAAAGCATACATTTCTTAAAATTGTCACCAGTTGATGATTGGGCTCACTTCCTCGATCACCTGATCACAGCTGGCTGAATTTTGCAATGCACCCTCAGTGATCTCAATGCACATCATGCTGTCCCAAATTCCTAATTTGGAGGTGATTTGGAATTGGAAAGCAAGTTCTGGAATGAGAAAAGAAGTGGGGACCATGCAACGGACGAATACTATTCGCAACCATACGAGAAAATTTCCTATCAGAATGACACGATGAAGCATAAAGATGTGAAACTATCAGTTTTGCCAAAATGTTTGTTGCAGACTCAGGTTTTTCCTTAATATGGCCCTAAGCATTTTTTTTTTATATGGCAAAATGCATTTTCATTTTCCTGTGAAATGGGAAAACAGTTTGGTACGATAACTTTCAGATTGTTCATTTGAATATTACATGGAGAGTGGGTGGGTGACTAGTTCAGCCTTTAAAGAAGGGTGACCGTAATAAATTAACAAAATGTTAAAACTGAAATCTCGGACACTTTCTGTCCTTTGCCATTTATCTACTTCATACACAGTATGCATTGCCTTACTATATACTCTGCACAACTTATTGGGGTGGGTATTCAAAAGTGACTTTACTTACCCCTTTGCTTACTAGTGCATTCATTTACTGTAACTCTGCTCAAGTACTCCCAGAACTGATTCTAGCACCACGCCCTCTACAGCTAGGTGTTCCGTCGGTCACCTCTCGCTCAAGTTGCTCCAATGTGTTTTCATGTGAATTACCTGCTTAATCACAGACGGTCTACTGTAGTCCCCCTGTTTCAAACATTGTTCCCCTGACCTTGTACCCCACAAAGTCAACCAATTCACTGTTCACAGTGCATACTGCCCTTGAGAAAGTTGAGAGCTGAGGCACAGTCTATTTGTACCATGGGAATGACCATCAGGTTAATATTCTCCAAACAATGCTAAATACTGTAGGCCATAAAAACATTACTTAAAATTCAACAAACATCTACTTTCAGCTGTCCTCGCTTTTTTTCTTTATCTTGTTTTTATCTTTCTGATTTTTTTTTTTTCGCCAAGCACTTGCAGTCACGTGGTGGGAGGACTTACAAAGGTGAAATACAGTGCACACATATGCAGCACTCGCAGCAATGTGTTATATCAAATGCTGAGTTGAAGCGCTACCAATGTTGAAATAACTGTTGTGATGTTGTGATAATTACATCTTCCCTGCTTTGTAGGATACCAGGTCATTCAGTCCCTTGGATGGTACAGTACCACAAGCTTAACAGGACGACAAGGAAGCCTTCAATATCAATACCAAGTATAACAATTATCTTAGTCATGCCTCATGTTCCATTTAAAATTACCTTTGACGGGAGGTTACTCACTCGAAGTCTGTCTGCATACAGATACGAATCAAAACCACAGTGCTGCACATAAAAAGCAGCCACGAACCATGTACATCTTTCTGTGATCTCAAGACTTACCTGCTCCAATGATGAACTTGTAAACCTTATCTTCCTTCAACAGATGTCGGGTGCTACCACAAAACTGATATTACAGTAGCCTCAAACACTGTAGGGCTACTTACTGAAACAAGCTACAGTACCTTTCACTACAGCAAAAGGTACACTCCTCTAACCTTGATGAAATTCAAGGGTCCCTCCCAAACAGAGCGTGCATTTGTTGTGAGGATGTAGGTGTTAAAAAGATCAGTGATGTAAACGGAATGTGTCCATAGGATCAAACCTTTTTAAGGTTCAGAAGAGATCCACTCCACAATTTTCTCATCTATTATTAAATGATAATTTTCAGTTGAGATCACTAGGGATTAGAATCTTCCTTTTCCTGGCTGTCCTCTTCCTCTACAGATCATTCATAAAAATGCCACTCACTGAATGTAGGTAACTCCAGGCCATAAATAGGATATGAAAAGATCTAATATGCAAAAGCATACCTTAGTTACATGGCAATGGGTCATTTTCATTTGGAGTAAGTGTCACTGAAACTTTAGAATCAGCCATTATCAGGTTTTAAAAAGTACTTTCGCACAGGCCTGTGAACGGAGGTCTACTACAATGAATGGCACGCAAATAGGTAGCGCTGTCGGCGACCTTTTAGAAATCAAGTTCATACACTGAACTTGCACAGGGAATATGTAACTTGAGCAATTTTCAGGAAACCTCTCGTAACATGTGGCCTCGTTGTTTCCCATTACTTTCCTGCAGAGCTGTACTGTACATGGTTACCTTAGAAAAATATGGGTGAGACAACCATGTTCTGTGCAAACTACTGCAGCCTGTTCTTGTGTTACTGAATTTCACCTCCATTATTTTCATCCAAAACTTCGATCTAAAGGTTGGTGGATGGGCACTTTCACTTTGATGGTTCAGTAAAATGAAAAGTAGAATAAAAGGCAAGAAAAAAAAAAAACTCATCATAGGTTGCACCATGACCTGCCTTTCTCAGTTTATCTTTCATAAGTGTGTATTCAACATCTGGAATGATCTTTTATGAGAATTGTAAAGTCATCACTAAAGTGTTTTCCTTTTGTTTTACAAATTCTTTATCCCAAATCAAAAAAACATTCTTGGGGCATTTATACGAGCACCACCTTAAATAGTAACCGTGACTTACTGCAAACATCCTTGATGAATTTGGCACACCTTGGAAAAGACTCTGTTTCGTAGGATATCAGTTCTGTTTTTCCTATCAAATTTATGTGGATTGCTTCTGAGGGACTGGCCCAAACTGATCTGTGAACTAGACTCAGTTGTCCAGCCACTTCCACTGATGATGTGGAACAAGATTAATTTTCTTGAAAGTAAATTCCCGTAGTCTGAACAGATGCTTCTGAAGGCCAACAATGTACCAAAAGTATTACTTTGTAAGTACTGTAACTTGTGCATTTTCACTATTATTGGTACCATCCAATACAGTTACGCTGCCTCCAAGGGTGAAATTAAGGTTAGATGAACCAGGACACTTTCTGTAAGAAGTGCCTCCAGGTTCCCTTATTTTTTGAAGTGAGACACTGGGTTGAGAAGAGACAATAATTCAATCAACTGAGTCAATCTCAACAATATTTTGAGTGTCAATATCAAAACATGAGAGGTAAGGGGAAGGAGGGCAGTGTGAATGTCTAACATTTGGTCAGCAGAATACCTTATCAATGTGACACTATGTGACAGATTCATAATTTAGACCAAACTTACTGGCAATCTTATGAAGGTAAGAAATGACAAGCTCAATCTTTCAGCAGTCCCATATATAACTGCCTAAAAGTACCAGTTCTGCAAAAAGTTTAGTTGAGATGTTTCACCATATTCTGCATGTGACAATAAACTAGCACAATGACAGTAGACTACTGTGACAGTAGACTACTTCACAGGCCACAAGTCCTCAGTAAGACATTGTGTGAAAAAAAAATGATGTCTTCAATGTTTCATGCACACGAGTGCAACAAAGAAGGCTGTAATCCAAATTACTGATCTTAATTGCAGTCAGAAGTTACCTGTGCCTTAATGTTTTATGATGTAGTATAGCCTCCCACTTTTCCCATCTTAATTGCTTATTTTTTACATCCTGTTGTGTCTGTAGAATCATGTTTTAAAGTGCTTCTTTTGAAACATCAGACATTGAAACAAAGGACTTTTGTAGTTGGCTTCCTAGCTGAAATACAGTGACGATCGCCTCTTCACTAATGGCTACCAAGTACCAAGGTGCCAGTTACTACTACTACAAGTAGAGATATCATGTAACATACTGTACAACCAGACTCTAGATTCAATTTGCCTTCAGTAAGGTATCACAAAAGGTGAACCTTTTCCATCATGATCACTACATCAACTAATGAAGATAGAGCAATTGGCAACCTCAATTACTGTATACTGAATCAAATAAATGTAACCAAAGTGCAAAATGCCTCAACAGAACTTGACACATGCAGTAATAGCTAATTAAAGCCTACTGTTGCATATATATAAGATATATATATATATATATAAGATATATATAAGATATATATATATGATATATATATATATCTTTGGACCAGAGTACACAGAGTACATACTCCTATGAGTTAGCCGGTTTCGAGATCCCCACTACTTCCAGCAGGGCAAATCTCATCAAAGTGCAACTGAAACTCATGCTGATGACTTTGTTCATGTAGACCCTTCAACCTGTCCACCTAATCCAAAAGCTCTTCATTTATCCAGGTCAAGACACCGTTTTTCTTTTCTTCTCCCTGACCAAGATAAAGTTTTCCTTTGCACTCGATTCTGGGTCAACACCACTGCAAAGCATATCTGACCCCTGTTTCGGGCCCTGAAACCTAACATTTACTTTTTCTGAGAGCACCCCATAACCTTCTGCTCTGTCCCACTGCTCTAACAATTCTCTTCTTTCTAGTAAAATTATCCCCCTTCATTTGGCAAGCAGTGTCCTCTTACACCCTTAATGGGGACACTCAATCCCACACAAAATACTCTCGGCTGGTTCATTGACATTTGGCTTGCCAAAAAACACCTTTTCTGGGAGCCAAAGTCCCACATTCGTCAGAAACCTGAACTGGGGAGGGGTTTCAAATTACTTTAAGCAATCATCTGAAGTCGGGATTGCTCCGCTAAGAGGTTACCAATAAAGACAACATTTTCTCAAAAAACATGACACCAATAGGAGACGAAACGCAGAGGTCGAGTTTCATTTGTGTGTGACAAATAAGGATGTGCAGGCCGGCCTGCAAACTTTCAGAAGATGCTTCCTTAGTTGCTGTGAAGAGGAATACCGAGGGTGGCAGGAAAGTTTGGCAAAAAAGAGAGAATATGGGGTTACTGCATGGAAAGGGAAAAAAGTCCATTCACTGGCATGATATTTGTAGCGCACAGTGAAGTGTCTACTTAAAATAACTAGACAAATCGTGCCTGAAAGTCGAGCGCTCATCAATACGACGGTCAGGTTTGAATTGTTCAGCACACTGGTTTGCTGATGGACTGTGTTTCTGTTGAGATGGTTGCTCCTGTAACGACTG
This sequence comes from Stichopus chloronotus, assembly GCA_021234535.1. Lineage (NCBI taxonomy): Eukaryota > Metazoa > Echinodermata > Holothuroidea > Aspidochirotida > Stichopodidae > Stichopus > Stichopus chloronotus. The sequence goes on along the minus strand of CM037837.1, from coordinate 2,161,206 downwards.
ATCGGCGCTTCCCTTTAAACCTAAACGGAGTATTTTTTTTCAGTAACAGCTCTATAGTCCCTAGATTCCTATAATCTTGTCAACTGTATTAGCCATGGCTACATGACAGTGACTTCTGAATTCGTGCTGTCTTGTCATTTCAGCACTTAGTGTCTTGTAATCATGCCCAACAGATTGGCTTCAGACTTAGCAGTTTTGACAGCAGAGGAATTCAACCAGTCATGGTTTAGAGACTAGAGTTACAAATCTCCCCCTTGGAGTGCACTGTTAAATGCTACATGTGCATTAAAATGCAATATTCCACAATAATACAGTATGACTTTAAATAAGGCTGTGCCAAACTCCCTAACAAACGAACCATTCCTTGAATCAGGCAAAAGCAAGCACTACTTGTGACCCTGTGATCATCATTTTGCATCAACTTACTGCTGACTGGGGCAAATTTTTCGGCCATTCTATGAAAACACTTCTCTTTCTGCCAGTGAGCTATCCACTATTCTGGAACATTTTAACCAGGCTCAAAGTACATTCTTTGAGTGCCCTCCACTTACAAATTTATGCCGTTTTAGTGAGAAAGAAGAAAGGAGGATCAGGGAGGGAAGTGGGGGGGGGGGGGGAAGTGGGGCTGAGAGGAAGAAAAACTATATCAATCTGACTGAACCAGAGATTCTGTTTCAAGTAAGGCCAAACTGGACTTGTGTTACTTGTAAGCATCATGGACTTGACACTTCCAACTGGATCATTTTTGACTGAACTGTTGGCCACCTTAATTCAGAGATCCTTAGAGGACAGGAGACTATTAAGTAAGGGTCTCCTTTCTTGTTCTACCTGGAGTCATTAATGACTGTACAGTTTGGTGTCACCATCACAGTGATGTTATTTGTGGACAGTTGCATGAAAAAGACAACAGTACGAACCATCACCACTTAGAAAACCCTTATATTCCTGCTGATACGTTTCAAACAGCTGGCCGACTGCCAGTCAGTTAAAAGTTGTTAGGCTAGATCTACTTTTTCAAATGTTTTTAATCAGTCTGGCAATTATGGAAGGTCGGTGGCCAGATATACACACACACACACACACACAATTGCCACATGCTAGATCATAGTCAATACAGTAATGCATAGGTTATGAGGTGAGGGAGTACATGCTGTGAACTAGATTCTGCTGTAGACTTACACTACATGTGTAGGGTGGAGTCAGGTGACAACATGGTGGACAGAATTATGCGTTTCTCTTTACTTACCTTCTTCTACAGAATGGAACTTAGTCATACTCATCACAAATTGATCACAAACCACAGTTAAAGACTCCGGAGGAGTTTTTCTTCACACAGATGAAAAGCACAATAGCTTACAGTACAGAAAAGCCTTATTGACATCAAAATGTGAAAACTTAAGATATGCTGAGCAATCAAAAAGAGGTTCACTGAGTTGACATCTGTAAGTTTGCAGGGATTTTGAAAAGTACAGACACATGACAATGGTCGTCATTAGCACAATTAGTCAAGTTTGATGCCCAATACTTAAAAAAACTGTCACACTTTTTTGAATTTTTTGCTCTAACATGTACTGCCTGTATGCATGTCAATTAGTACTAATGTGAAAAGTGTCTGGTCACGAAATTTCAAAAGCAACTTAATACTCACTTAGACTCACTAATGTTTCTTTGCATGTGACGCATGGGGATCCTCTTAAGATTGACCATACCAGTTGTCATTGTTACGAGAAGGAAACGACAGATTCAGGAAAATCTAGTGAGGTTCATGAAACAACTCAACTAGCATAATTAGTCAAGGTGTCTAGCTCTGGAATTCATGGCATCACGAACTAAAGCAACTTCCTTTGCTAAACGTAGTCAAAAGAAAATTTAAACAACACCTGCCTAACAGATATCACTAGTTTTTTGATCTGATTTTATTTAAATCTATGTCCTTATTGTGCCAAGGGTTTTGCTTTTTTTCCTAACTGTTCTTATTTATTTTATTTTTTCTAAGTAAGCTTAATTTGTTTTATTTTCCTTTTCTTTTTTCCAGGGTTCAAACTCAGAAAAGTCACTTCACTTTTTCTGGTCCTTTCACTCCCAAATGGCATACTTAAGTTTGATGAAAATGTAATTGAATTTTGTACTGATATTATATTATATGTTGCTTTTTATTATGAGGGGAGTGGAAAATAAACCTGAACCCTCAACTATTGAAATATTCTGTGTTAGGATGTTAAGATTGAATTAAAACAGAAAAACTGAGCTATTATTTCAATTCAATGCACTGCAACAGAAAATGCATAGTAACACGCACTTCATACTGTACAATCAGATACTGTACCTGTTAGTAGTCATACTGAAACATGATAACAGTAAAAATGGTTAGGATACAATAATCGCAATATACATAACTGCATGGCAGGGTACAATATCGTTTTAGTGCTCTCTGAGGACATTGAGAAGTACTGTTGTAACTAAGCTATCAAACACTTCAGTTTCATTTCAACACTTGAATATAGGCTAAAGGTAGAACATATGCTCTCCAGAAATTGAGTATTGTGTGCAAGTCACCTCGAGTAATCGTTAATGACCCAATTCATTTATTATCATTCCATGAGCATCGGTAACCCAGGACAGCGAGCAACTTTTCAATGACTCAGTTTCATCACTTTCAGTGTACATGTGCATACTGTGTGTTCTGTGTGAGCATACGTGATCATGAAGGGGGCATCGATAGGAGGAGGGTTCAACCTAGCCTCCAGAGAGTTTTGGTAACTGAGATGCTAACTGATGCAAAACAGTGCCACTTGGAGATGACTTCTTACTCTCTATTTGCAATGGCAGAACTTTGTGCCATATTGTCAACTTTTTTTGAGGCTGACTAGATTTTCTGTAAGGGGGGGGGGGGGAGAGGCGTGGGACTCCAGTGAAGGACACTGACTTAGCATAATGTGTACAGTAACGCACATGTTAATGTCCCCAGGATTACTTAAAGCTAATTTTAGTTTAATATTGATATGATGGAGGAGAAACCCACATCCTAAAGGACCACTCTGGACTCAAAGAAGGAAAAGGACCCTCTGGACGCATCCGGACTGCTACTACTATCCTAAAAATATTTAGCCATTACCTATTCTTAAACCCACACTTGTAAGGAAAGCAGATATGATCACACTTTATTACAAGTACAACAGGGGAATGTCACATGTGGTTCTTGTAGCAGCAAGAAGACTTGTGAAAGCATACTGTTGTATTCAGGTGAATAGCAAGCATGTAGACAGGGTGGACAATGACTAGGGACCCTGAGGGTTCACGATCCCCAACGAAATGCCAACATCAACAAAATTCTCAGAAATTTGTAACTCTGCCAACTGTCTCACCACCCCCAGACCCGAAATTACAATCTCTTACTGTACACATGTATTGTCCCATTTTGGATGTGTCTTAGAAAAATGGATTTATAATACCATCGATTTTGGACGGGGGGTCTCACCATCTACTCTCCATGGGCCGGCCCCGGGGGTTCTGCCATGCCACTGGTTGTATTGTAAATGAATGTCTGTGGAAGTGCACACAAGATAACTCAAATATTGCACGTTCGTGTATGTTTGTACACTACACAGTACTGTACCTTCAACATATATGTGTCGATGTACTCATAGGACAAATGTCATGTACTACATCACCCAGGTTTAAAAACAAGTACTGTTTGATTACTGTCAGCTGATCTTCACAATGATCCAGGTCACAAGAAAGTCCACCTACTCATTCTAAGAAGTATTTCTAAGTAAGAAACCAAAGTTTCACCCCCATGACAGACTATGAAAAACAAACATGTAAACAAACTGTAGTACTGGGTATATCATCTACGTGCACGAACAATATATGTAACCCTGGACATGAATGCGAGTAAATAAACAATAATTAAATCAAAACTTGAATGTCTTGATGATTTAAGTTAGAAACTTCTTGCGGTACTTTTTCTTTCATTGACAACAGATTTCATAAAGGAATTCCCCCTGTTACAACCACTTGTGAAGATATCAGTTCTATCCAGATTTGCCTCCAGATGCTCGAGAGGTTTATTTGTCTGGATCACTTGTCGGCACTCTTATAGGTCAAGAAAAGAAGAATGTAAAATACAAAAATTACGTCAATAAAGTTGTAACTGTAAAGTGTACCATGAAAGGAGCCTAACCATCACAATGTTTGTTTGAGATGTTGATATGAAAGGGACTGGGTAAGACTTAGCAGGTACACAAAGCATGGCGATGGGATTGGATTAATTAACTTTTGATATGACCCACAGCCTCACTTCAAACTCAAATTCTGGATTTGCGTGCATCCATTATCAACATCCACACTCAAAGAGCTACTTGTTTGTACTTTTACTTTCTTAGATATTTGGATTTAAATTGAACACTTACTTCAGTGACCTCACACCAAAGGCCCTGTCACTTTGATTCCACCCGACACTGCTCATATGGGTTTAATTCTGATTCAGGGGGTAAAGTCCCTCTCACCAAATATGTGACCAGAATGTTCAGAATGAATTTAAGCATCCTATCCGTAAATCGATGGCTGCATCCACTCGGTTACAAATAATCTCTCAGAATAACAGGGGAGGAGTAAAGGTTCAAACAAACCGCTTTGTAATGGAGGCAACATTTCAGTGAATATTTGGTTATCATCATGGATAGTTACTTCCAAGGATAAAAGATTGTGATGACACAGTCTTTATTTTTTTTTTTTTTGCTGGAGGTAATTTGCATAGCACTTCCTGCGACACTGCGGTAAAAGTGGGCACAATTTGTCTTCTTTCCTTTGAGGAATGCACGAGGGACTGTTTAGAGAACAACCTTAACTTTGGTTACTTGTCTTTAGCAAGCTTTAAGAGTACATTAGGACCACTACAATATGATCATATTTCAACTGCTGTTCACCAAACTACTGTATTTAGGCATCAAGAGAATGTAAATTTGTACACGGCTTTGTGAAAAAATGCAAATTTTGTTACAATTTGTCACCCAGAATGATTGCATAACCCACTAGATAATTATTTGCCGATATCTTGCTCTGGCAGTACTAAATGGTGATTACAATAACACCAACAGGTGAAGTAATGGCAACGTTGGTCACTCAATAACAGAAACGAGTTGCAAAGTATGAAAGAATTCACTGGCACACAAAAGGAAGTGTAAAAACAGAAGATGGGCACATTTTAAGAACCGAAATAATGCAGAAAAATTAACATCCATTACCATCGAACACCAGGCTTCCCCCTCTCTTCCTTAACCTACACAAATGAGCAGGCCCTCTCCTTCTTGAATTTTGAAACAAAGAAATGTAGGTAGAGCAGAGACTCCTCTTTCTCTGGGATGTGCAAAGAAGTAAAGTTTCCCCTTCCCGAAGCACAACATAACAAGTACCGTGATCCCGATCTGTAAAAAAAAAAAAAATTGATACAGACAAATTAGATTTATGTACGTCACATATGTACGTACAGTGCGTATCACTGTACGTGTACTAACCTTTGTATACTCCTGCCTGTAATGATGTGCAACAACAAAGTAAGAGTTTCCAGTTCCTATCCAATTCTTCTAAACACAGGAGTGACAATCTAGGCAGTTATATCTACAACAGCACAGTTAGTGAGTCTGGAAGGTAAGATGCAGACATATGACACACATGTACACACATACTGCTGGCAATTCTGTGAGCACTGTGAACTATTGTAGACTTTGTAACACTGTACAGGTATGTACAGTAGTACATGTAGATATATACAGTAGGGGTACACTAACCACTGTATTTCTTCCTACTGGGTTGCTACATCAACTCATACTGCTGTTCAATCCCTTTTCCTTGCCAAAACCCCAGCTCACAGCGCAAATCTGCGTAGCAGCTGTGTATTCCAAATAACCCTCACTTCCTTTGTGTTGTGTAAAGCCTTGGGAAAAGGTTAACTGAGCCAACACCCCCACTACTTCCTGGTAATCTGATAAGATCTAATGCCAACTTTCTGGCTTCCATGCTGGCCCCCAATTGGCCAAGATTCCAGACTCCAATGGTTTGTGGGGTCAAAAAAGGGGTTTGAGTAAACAATATTGAATTGCACTGCAAAGGTATGGCTTGGCCTTAAAAACTGCAGAGGACAGAGCATACAAGGACAGGTTGGCCTTTGGCATACCAACAAGAATTGGGGTTAATTTTGCCCACAGTACTGGAGACAAACACCAGCTCAAGTAGTATTGATACTAGAATCCAATAGGGCACCACAGCCACAAAATTCACTGTTGCCACTGTGTGTCCCCCAGTCAGAATTCTCAAAAGGCAATGAAGATGAAAAAAAAAGCATTTCAAACCATAAGGGAAGGAAGGGGTGAAAAGGTCATGAGAACTGAATAGGGGAAAGGAGCACTGCATGTGTTGGGTTTCACAGAAGAAACAGCAGTTGTAAGGATATTTTTGTGTAAAGTGATTGGGTGTCTTGTTCCATTTCTCCCAGCACCTTGAAAAACAGGGTTTGCAGTTTTTGACAAGGAAGGGAAAAGAAGAGCGCATTACATGTCAGGCAAAAAAGAAATCTGTCTACCGTTGTGTCTAGTACCGTTCCTTTTGGAGAGCTTCCATAATCAGATAAATGTAACATGACTGAGGGGGTTACTCATGATTCTGCTGAGATAAGTAGAAGACAAGCAATGTCACATACAACATCAAGAATAGCACTTCAGTGATATGAGGTTTTGATTGCTTCTTAATGTCTTGGTAATTGTACAGTCTCACTTTGACCTTTGTTTTGCGGTAGTGCTTTGTACATGAACTACAACTTTGAGCCATGCTCCCCACGACCAAACCATTCAGCACACTTTGCCACCATTTTGTTGAAATTGAGCACATCATACCAACCACTTTAACCTTTGCATCTTAGTTGTGACTGGATGTCATGAAATGTAACTAAGAGCCCATGACAACAACTACAAGTTGATTAAATGTGATGTTTACACACTAGCTTCTACTGAGTTGGGTCTTAATAAACACTGATGACAAACAACTGTGCACACCTCCATACATACCAATTCATCTGATCTGGCAGTGTATACACACAAATTTCACAGATTTACCAACAAAGAAGATTGTTAATTCCATTACCTCTTCATCGGTAAAACCGTATAACTTGATAGCATGTTTTGTTTGAAAGTTGTGGAATTTCATTTGAACAATTATTTCAGTTTGCACCATAAACTTGAAACCCATTTCTGAGTTTCAACCAATCGATAACTATGCCTTCAAAATCAATTCCACAAATCAAGAGAGAACCATGAATTTGTATCTGCACCTTGGAATCAGCCAGCTTTATACTGCAATCCAAGCTGCAACGGATATGTATTACTCATGTACCAACTCCTAGCTGCATTTGTTATACCAACGTCTGCAATCTATACTATCTCTTGGACTCCCAACCCAAATCTGTGTTCAGTTTGTTTGCTATTAAAATTTATGTATCCCAACATATCAACTACAATCAGTGACACTCAAACTTCTTTTTTCTAAACATATATTTTTTTTTCTCTTTTTCTAAACAATATTCATTTAACATTTAATATTTACTTAATATTCATTTAATAACAATTTTTATAAACAATATTCATGGTTTTTTAGCCAATCATCAAATGTTACATAAGACTCATATAAAACTTCAGTCTTAGATCAGACAAATCAGTAATTGTTTGCAGGTGTTACAGCATGTAGCCTAGGTAACACAAAACATTACATTCTAACACCTACTTGGAAAGTTAGAAATAGAAATAGAAGTGAAAGTCACTGGCAGACCCAGGACTTTTGTTTGGGACGGGCCAAAGTGGTGATAGAGTGATATGGGAGAGGGGTCTCAGGAGGAATATTCCCACCCCTCTGGAAAACTGAAGGCCCTCACACAATGTAGGCATCTTTCCTGGGGTGGTGAGTGGCTCCTGTTATCACTTACATGGTAGCTGGAATTGTGAGGAGACAACCTACACAGAGAACCACAACCGGCTTTCGCCAAGCATACTGTGCATTAAGTTTTTGCATGAAAACACTCCCCATATCACTGGAAATCTCCCCATCAGTCTCGGCACTCCTGTGGGAGGAGGGATGGGGAAGGACACTGCTCATTCCTTAATTATGACGCACTTTTTTTGATACAATTTTCGGCCCACTTCTGGAGACCATGTCCCCCATTCCCTCAAGGATCTCACCGGTGGTACGCATCAAATATATGATGAATCCACGCCCCATATGGTAAAAATGTTCAAAACTTAAACCACTTGAGCAGAAAATTCATGATTCCAACTTTGCAGAAAACTTCGATGCTCTGTGATTGAGGTAGACCTGGGTAGATTAGAGAGCTGTAAATCTATGTTCAGTAGACAACCATGGAATGAAGGGATTGATGTAACTTTTCGCCTCCGATGATTGTCATTAATTATGGAAGGATGTCGATGGTGGAACTCCCTCAAATCTTCACCTCATCCACCCCCCCCCCCCCCATTCTAAATTTAAATGATTAATACCATTCAATTAATAGTGAAATCAAGCAGGAGATATCGAACGGGTACATCGCAGTCTAACTACACATACAAGCATCTTCCAGTGATTTACTTATAGTTAATATGGTGATAAACATTGTATGAAAATATTTCAATGTGGCCAGCATGGATCAAGGGATCTCAGACATTCAATGAGTTCAAAGGTTGTGCCATAACCGCACACTCAAACTACTGCTCCAGACTGGTGAAGAAAGACAATCCATGAACGTTCCCGAACTGACAAACGACGAGGGAGATCGCCCTTCGTTACAAGGTCAGCGAGATTTTCCTAATCCGTGCCATATGGACGGGAGTGACTCGACGATGTGCTCTGAACATTCTCAATGTGAGATCTCATTGATGTGGTGGGTCTGGCAGAGGATCACAAACATCATCAGAGTATACTCTCTCGGTGAATGCAACACCTGGAGATGATGACACGCTACATATGATCTCTTATCACTCGCAGCATGATGAAATTATCTCTTCTGAGATCTCCAATTCAACAGGGGGCCCTGACGTGGAGGATACGATCAACATGCATCATCGGTATCAACACTTGTTTGCTTGCAAACAGTTGTCTCACTGTTTTCAAACAATCCCCTTCCCAAGTCAACTCCACATCCAACCTAGAGGCTTGTTGAGCACCCTCATGGTGATCCTTGTTGACAATAACTGTAACTTCCTACAGTAGGTATGGACTATACATGTCAAGTGCATGACCGTCCTAGCATTGTTTGTAAATGTGTCAAATATTGTCCTAACCAATTATCCCAATCATTGCTTTGTTTGACTCAACTACAATATCCTAACACAGAGTCAGAACTGTCAATGCAGGTGAACATTTCGTATGTTTTTGTAATGTTGTAATGTTTGTCCTCCCGACGATTGCTTTCTCCTCTTTTTTCTTTAAACATTAAGCTATGTGATGTGTTTCTAAGTGTTTCAGTAAAATTCAGTGTTTTGGGTATTTGTGGAGGACTCACTGATTCCTGAACATGAAAGGAAGCAACGGTCAACATTCAAGCGATATTCTTGCCTTCACGCCTTTGGAGCAGTTCTGACAATATTTCCCAACAAAACTACAGAACCACCTCCAAATCACCACCATCAATCAAAACAACTGTCTGCTGGCAACGTTGCAAAAACTCCAAATTAATAAGCATTTAATCATCAAGATTATTGTTTCCTTGGAAATTTCAAAAAAAAATAAGGTGAGGAAGCTTTGAGGTTACAAGTAAACAGAGTATCCAACTAATTCCCACCTGTAGCTATTGAGCAAGCAAAGGGGGCCCTTTTCTCTATTTTGTATAGCTGAAAGAAATTGAATGTTGGGGCCTTGTTTTTATTTTCCTTTAAATTTACTGCAGTATTGAAATGGTTCTAGGGGTAAGCTTTTCCTTATGTGATGAAGTAACAAATCTCTTGCAAGGAAGCCCGCTAGGACTATGAAACTCACAAACCATTGACATCAAATTTCATGTGTTGTAGTCAACCTACAAAAAGATACCAATTATAATGCATAACCAGAAAGCCAAAAGGCTTTGTGATTCCTTGCTACATGGTTCTATTACAACAAACATGAATTATTCACATGACAAGTATAAGATCAACTGCAGTTATTTTTCTTGATACACTACAAGCCTTTAACCCAAAATGACCTTTATTTTGGTGACCTAAAATTACACGACATTTGACGTCCACCAAAAGCAATAGGGATCACCTACCCAGGCCATACAACTCATACATCAAGTACAGTATGAGTATGACATCAGTCAACATTATCTCTGAGCTCCAAGAAACACACAGTAATCAATGCTGCTTCTAGTCTTGCCTGTTGTTAGTTGAATCAAATAACTCAACCTTACCTCATCTGAACTCAGCTTGTCTGCCATATTTACCTCAAAATTCTTCATAAAGGACCAGAATGTTCTTGGGTCTCCATCGTATGGTGGAATTTCTGCCTTAGGTAATCCCAACACTAATTTGAAACTCAATTTCCTCCTTTAACTTTTTCAATGCTTCCTCCCTCTTCTCAGTTTAATGCTTTTGGCATTCCAACATCCAGCTTTCTGCTTGCTCAAATGCTTCATCACACAACAACCCAGTCAGATCAGCATGAACCTCTTCTATTGCCTCAAATTGGCACTCTGCCTTTTGCAAATTTTCCTTTATCGACTCTGTGATAATTTCTTCCTTGTTACAAGTAGCTTTTAACACACTCAAAGTCCTCGTAAGTTGACCCTAAGTTATGATTTCTCCACACTATTTTTGCTTCCCCCATCCTTTCTGACATTGTGAAATATGATTGAAAGCACTCCAATTTGATTGTTAAGAAACCTTGTTCTGCTACCAGCTGTTCCTCTGGATATTGATATTATCCAAATAAATGACAGAACAGATGTTTTTTTTTTATTTTCTTCATTTTTTTTTATAAACCCATTAACATTCCAATGCATGGGGTCTATCTGACCCCATGACACCCCATATCAAGACTATCTCTCTGGACAACTTATCATCGAGGCCCCTCACACTAGAAGTTACTCACTACGTTACAAATGCAGTACTGTAGGGAGCAATCCCATTGAGGTGACTGTGTGCTACAGAATCAAAAACTGAAACTGCACAATGTAGCCCCATAAGTATTTGTACGGTAGTTTATAATAACCACAATAATGGTGTTTAGGCTATTATTATTGTTTTATAATGAAAAAATATCCCTTCCTCTCTACTGATAAGCATTAAATTTCACAGGGTCGTGAACCTGTTAATAACAGACAACCTTATCAAGTTTAAAACAAATCTGACCCATAGATAAGGAACTATGGCAGTTTTAACATTTTTTATGTTTTACCCCATAACCTCATTAATATGCAAGATTTGGACACCAAAAACAATAGGGATCATCTACTCAATATGGGCAACCTACATGCCAAAAATGAAATTACTCAGAGTTACCCTTCTTGACCATCACACACACACACACATACATATACATACACACATACATACACACACACGACATCAGGACTGCATAGATTCCCCTGCCTACGGCAAGGAATAAAAAACAACAGATAAAAATTATAGCAATTTAAATGAGCAATGGAACAATGTTGAAGAGGTACACTTGGATTTCACTTGAAGATATGCAGGTACTGTTGGGTAACATGGCACATTGTGATAATGTACTCTAAAAGATGCAATTTAATGATAGCGCACATTTCAAGCACCAAAGAATGACAGTATGATCAAGGGGGCACTAGTCCACAATTATGCTAGATAGAGTTTCAGCTGGTGTTAAAATGTTGACAGTAGTAACATTTGGCATAGTAGATTAGAGTGCAGGTGTTATGCAGACATAGGTAAGTGAGGATGAACATCAGTCAAAATCTCAGACTACATGTTGAATGTACCATTGGTAATTGTTGTCTGCAGTGGTGCTCGGACATATTTCTGATCTGCTGTCATATTTTACTTTCTTTTCTCTACCTACATTTCCCCACAACTCACTGGTGTGGGTATTCACGAGTGACTATACTTACCCCTTGCCACACTACTGCATCAGTTTGACCTATGCTCTACTAACCTCTAAGTCAATTCTGACACCACGCCCTCGCCCTTGTTTGCCTTTCGCTCGAGTGCCTTGTCAACGTGTGTTTTTGCCTCGCTGTTTGCCTCGCGCAAAGGCGGCTGTTTCATGACTAAAACCTGAGTATTCTTGTTTTTTCGTTCTTTTACATAATCATCAGAGAAAAAAAGAACATAATTGCTAAAACTTAAGTCCCTAAATTAATTCTTAAATAAAAACAACATTTGACACTTTATCATACATTTCACCTACAAATGGCAAATTTAGTCAGAAAGAGCCCCAGTGGACTACACGTAATGTTTTTGAGTATGTGTTTATTGATTATAACTGGCTTGAACAAGATATGTTGTCTGGTCAAAAGTCATCAATCTTTACCTACAGAGCTCAGGTAAGCATTGATAGACTTTTGACCAAACAACATTGCTATTCAAAGTTTTAATGTTTTTGAATTTGATGCTTCACCATACACTGTTCCTGCTCAGATACATATTACTAATGTCGACAAGTCGCAAGCCTGACAGAACTGCACAGTAGATCTTTTATAGATGTGATGCGAGCCGTGCGAGGTACTGTAAAATATTAAACTAATTGCTGATTCAGTGCAGATCTACTGCACATGTATCTTTCATGCAATGAGTTTATAAACACATAAAGAGCATTAAAGGAGAAGGAAACCCTGTGAATATATTCATCAAAATGAAGCAGAAGTGTTTGACAAACATCTACCCAAAGTTTCATTCAGAGATATTGTTTCCTATCCAAGTTACACACTTTTGAAATTTAGAGAAGGGTGCTGCCATTTTGCCTAAGTTGAATGTACAGCAACTTGAGTAAGTCAAATAATGATGTCACATAACCACTGATAGCAAAAATTTTAATGATTTCTTTATATTCTTTACCTATTATTTCTTTCAATCCGAAACACACTTGTACACATTTTGTGTTGAATTACTGAGGTGTTTCATGCAATAATCAAATCATTAATACTATGACTTGAATCTATGCATGACTGTTAAAATTTATTGATGATGAAATATAAAGAAAAACAAAAGCTTTTCAATCACATGTGGTCTGCTGATGTCATCGCAATTTCAAAATGGCAGCTTCTTGATAATTTTCTAAGAATATTCAAATTGCAATATCTTGGAAAGTAAGCAACGTATTTAACTAAAATTTGGTAATGATATTCACCATATGTTAGTCTCTCATTTAACATTGTCAAAAGTCCTGACTTGCCTTCTCCTTTAAATATCAATTAAGAGATACTTTAAAGACATTCACCATTACCAAGCACATCCCAATTACCACATTAATACAAGGATGAGAAAGTTGGCACAACATAAAATTGCGAATCTTTGGAAAGATAAGCTGGTATTTCAAAACAAGTTTAACAATGAAATCAGTGATGAAACCTCCTGAGCTGAGAATTTCAGGCAATAACACAATGAACACGAATCCACTCTCCTTTGAATGAAGTTTGCTTAAAAACATTACATGGCAGCGTTTCCCAGACGATCAGTGACAGTGATGAAGTTTAGTGGTAGTCCCGGCTTCCAAGACACCCAAATTCCCTACAGTGCAACCAAATTTTGGTACAAGTTTTGTCCTTTCAACAACCAAATTCTGTTGGTGCTTGAATCAAATGAAGATTTTACTTGCAATATCTGAAACATCATGAGATGAAATGTGGTGATGAATTGTTCATAGCACAATGCAAGTGTATTACTGGTACTGCAACCTTTAAGTTATGACCACATGTGGTATTTGGCAGGATAACTAAATGTGGAAAAGGAAAACCTCATTGCACCTCATGCAGCTAATTATCTGCAAATTGCAGAACAATTAGTGAATAAACACATCAGGAAAAATTCTTAAAAATAGTTCTGACAACTACATGAAACTGATTACTACTAATTTCTATAACTTTCTGACTAGTCATGAATTTTTTAACTGATGACACAAGCGTATTTCACATGTTTTTTTTCCCCTCACCTTAGTTATATTGAATGTTCTACTCCAATGTTGAACAAGATGGTGTTGCAAGAGGTGCTTTTCTTTGGTTAGTCACGTCGAATCTCCAGCGAGTCCATAATTGTGACATTGAAGAAATCGTCCATTTCGCAGCCCAACGTCCGCCCAGTCAAACACATGTCAATCATTGTGCAGTATATGTTAGGATCTGATGCAATACAGTCAGTACAAAACACTGACGAGGAACTGTCAAGTCCTGCGGTACGTATCAAGTGAGTGGCAGCTACGAGCATCCTTCCATCGAAGTTAAAGCTACCACCTGCAAATCCAGTTAAATTTGACTCTGACAGTGTACTTCACTGGCAATTTGCAAATAAGTATGCAGATTCAACTGGTGGCATGGATAAGACCCTAGAAATGTTAACCTTATAGTGCTGCATGAAAGAATGAAAAAGGCTCAATCTATAGCAATTGTTGTTGAAGTGCAACAGTATTTCACTTAATGCTAATATAGGAAAGTTATCCTGTTTTGTACAAAGCAGGGCTGGATTCATGGTTCTTGAGAAGGAAGGGGGGGGGAGGGAGAATGTAAGCTCAAGCGATTCATGGGCAGGATTCCCTCGTGGAAATTGTATGAGGGAAGCGGGGCATATCCCACTCCCTTTGTGAAAATTTTGAACACTAAATTACCCTCAGATACAATCTGGTGCTACAACTGAACTTCACTTGAAGTCAACCTTCTTACGCAAGATGTGTCCTTTCTGGATCAGCATCTTTAGTCTGTCCAATATTTTATTTACAAAAGTTGACAAAATTATTGTACAAACGTGACACATTGGAGATAAAGTGAGTTATTTTGTCATTCTTTTTCTGTTGCTGATTTGCTGATGATCTAAATTGTAAGACATAGGCTAAGCCTAATTGGGGAAAAAAGAAAAACAGCCAAACTAGATATTAATGTTGTTATTTACTAAATTTGCATTTCAACATCATACTTTATCAAATTTGCATTTCAACATTATAATTTATCAAATTTGCATTTTAATATAATTTATAAAATTTGCAAAAGAAGATAGAACAGTAATTCAAACTGCTAAGCACACGGGAAGCAATCTTCATGAATGCTTCTTTATAGTTTTAAAAGTTTCACAGGAATCGCAACTCTGAGGTACAGCTGAGTGCCCTCCCCCCCAGTCTGCTGTGAACTGGCAATAAGCTTTCTAGAATAACTACACAACAGTCAGAGAAGACCATCAAAAATCACTTCAATATTACTCTTTGGGACGAATATGATCCTTTGTTTCAACCACGTAATCTAAAACTGATTGGTAAATTGCTTGAGGTCTTCACTTCTATAACATGAAGAATGTGTACATACAGTAATTAACAGCCTCATAACTGCCTTCCACATCAGCTACAACTGGCATCAATTATTTGACGGACTGCTGGTGAATAAAAGCATGCCTGTTACTTTCTAATGTGTCATGTACCAGCTTTATTTCAGATGCGTGGGATGTTCAAAAAGCCGTAATATCGGAAGAGGAAGAGGAGGGAAAGTGCCTTCTCGACTCGTTGTAGTCGGAGATTTCACAGGGCATGAAATGCGAGAAATGTCTCAGTGCGCACTACATGTAATGTTTTACTGCTAAACAAGAAGTGTGCATGTGAACAGTCTAAAACGTAATTTAGTTATGTGGCATAAAGGGATCTAACACAAGAGTAATCCAACCATTAAAAGAATACACCAGACAATATTCAAAATATTCTCGTAAATTCCATAATAATATGAAACTACATGTCAACAACTGTACAATCTGTTCAAAGTATTTGTGTATATTTATGGATCGTTTGAAACTGCCAAAACTTTTTGATAGGCCGACCGGACTGCCTATGAGGCAGACGTCACACAGGAAACAAGGAACAACAAATTTTCATGATTATAAAAATTATTCATGAGGCTGTCTCAAATGTTGTTTATCCTAATATATGCCATTATATTTCAATATCTTTGTTGACCAAGTGGGTGTTACTTTTATGGGAAAATGGCTTGTATGGTCATTACTGAATATTCTCTGTTTGTGACATGCAGGTTGGGATGGTGTGGAGTATTCTTTTAAATCATTTACATTCAATCATGGAATAATCAAGAAACAACAGTTACCTGATGGATGTGTGAACAATTTACCAGACTGTTGTTACATCAGCAATTGGTACTCAGAGATTGTCAGAATAATCGGTCAAAACACTAAACATTCAAATCTTAATAAAACTTTTGCAAGTATACAATTGATTTATGTAACTCCAACCTAGGCAAGCTATGCATACTATGATCCTGTACACAACAAACAAACAAACCATTTACAAGCATCAACAGGGACCTTTTGACAACACCGTCACCATTAGTGCTTACTGCAACTGTTTGTGTTATCCAAATGCATGCATCAAGCCTCTGGCAAAGCATGAGGCACTAGCACCGTCTGTTTCCATAGTTTTCAATTCAAAAAGCATAATTTTCAAAAGCTATGTTGCATTTAAACTACCGAGGTGCCTCAGCTCAGGTCTGTAAATTGGCCTCTCCTGGCATGAAGCGATGCATTCCTGAGGTCAAAGACATGGACTCGATCCTACAAAGAAATCGACTGAGCAGGGTTGACCATGCAGTTGGTCGCAATTGACGATAATGACACATCGACAATAACTACACAGCATGCTGCACAGGATTTCTGGTCCCACACTCTCCTATTCAGATTTGACAGCTACATATAATTTTTCGAAAATATCATGGTTCCTTTGCACAGAAGAAGTGAAATCGCACGAATATATGTGTCCAAATGGGGCAGAATTATAATCATTTTTGTCATGAAGCACTGTTTGCAGGTCAACTGGAGAATTTACCATGGAAATTTGGGCAAGCTATGTTTCACATTTAGAACTGAATGTAAACAGTACACAAGGTAAAATCAATAAAACTGCACAATGCACACCCACTACTCACATCCCAACTTAGATATATTTGTTTTTCTTATTCTTGTTGGGGGTGGGTAAGAGTACACCAGCTAAAACCCTCCTTATGATAAAATGTACAGTGACTGTGAGTGCACTTGCACATACTGTAGTGCACATATGGACTTCATGACTTTTCATGACTTTTTGTTGTTGTTTTTAACACACGCTGTATAAAACAGTGGTAAAGGTTTTAGAATGCTTTTGTATCATAAACAGTACATACAGTGAAATACAAAGAATAAATGAGAAAAGGATACATATCTGTAATGTAGAACTGATATCCAACCTGGATGGAACCAAGAATATTGCTGTTTGTTTCTGCAAGGTCCTTCAGTGTATATCAAAAACATTACTGAGCTAACCTATTGACTTGAAAGTCAACCCACTGTTGTTTATGTACACAGAAATCAGATTTAGTGGGAGGCTATGACATAGAGGCCTCTACAAAAGAAAGACAACGGTGTCTATGAATACAATGAAGTGCTAATTGCAAAACAATAACACAGGACACCATGAACAAGAAAGTGCACGTGGAAAGTTTCTTATTCCTCTGTGTGATTACTGCAATGCCATAGGGGTAGGTAGAAGAGCGAAATAGGCCCTAGATTTAAAATGAAATCCCAAGAGACTTCCCTTAAAAAATAAAAGTACTTAGGCTTATCCAATTACATGGAATAGAGGTTAACTAAGTGAACTCAGTGAATAACAAGAAAAGAGCACAATGAAAAAAAATTTTATGCTTTCTACAAGTCATATTCTGCCTATCTTCGCCTTCTTAATGTATTATGTTTTAACATCCCCAGCCATTTTCTGAGTGCTTGAAATCTGTTGGACACATTTACTGTAAATTACTGCTCTGAACAGTTGGGTAAATTAAAAAAAAAAAAACACATGACATGATCCAACATGACAGTTCAATATCAAACTTACATTGAAAAGATGAATAATATTAGGATTTGTTTCGAATTTTACACTGTAGTAAGAACATGGCAACATAATGTGATTAATGGTCAGTAAACATTTTTTCTTAAAAATATTTGCTCTTCCTCCGTTCCCTTTAGAACTTAAAAAACCAGCATTTGGTTTGCATTATACTCAGAAAATGCCTGAATTCTGGTAAAATCATGGAATTTCCCTCAAGCAGAAAATTCTTGGCACTAAACACAAACTCAGCAATTATTCCTTTCGAGGATCAGACGACACACACAAACGCATGTACATCGCTCTCAGCAATCTACTGTATGCTACAACATGCCAAACTTACACATACAGTGATGTACACATGTCTGTGGTCAACCAAAAATGAACCACACAAACACAACATACAAGCAGTGCCTGACTCAGTGCCAAAACCATCGATTAAAAATTTTTTTCAATCATCAGAAATCTCTGGTTGGATTTTCTTTTCTTTTTTTTTTTTGGGGTATTTACTCACGAAGAAGTCGTCTACCTTTGTCACTGGACCCACTTTTGCTAAAGTTATTGTTGACTTAACAATAAATGAAGTACGTAGCTAGTTATGCATACGTGGTGTTGCAAGTAGCCATTCGAGGAACATACAGTGGAGAGTATTGGCAGTATTTAGCACAGGCACACTCTGCAAGGCTATCATCTAAATAATGCCCACCTTCACTTTTTTTCGACCTTTAGAGTGGCACATGTATGCACTTCAGAGAAAATGGAAAAATGAAAAACGTCTGTTCTGTTAGTTACTGAATAACAATCTGTCATGTCAGTTTCTTCAATATTCATGATCTTGGCAGGAGGAATGCATGATTACTGCCGATTTGGAGGCAATGGTTCTCACTAAACTTACATGTTGTGGCCTTTAACACTCTGCCAGGTTGTCAAGTGGACCTAGGCAAAACAGTGCGATAATAGCAGGATGATAATTCTCGATTGAATACGAGAAAATTGGGATTATGCAAATCAAAAGTAGGAAAAAGGTGGAGTTAAAGTAGTTTCCACGCAACTCACTGGTGTGGGTATTCACGAGTGACTATACTTACGCCTTGCTTCACTGATGCATACATTTAGCCTTGCTCTAAGTGTCTTAAAACAGTTCTAGCACAGCGCCCTCTAAGATCTAGCCTGCCCTCCTTTGCCTTTCTCTCTAGTCTTCAAGACAGGTTTGACAGCGTCCACCTGTTTTTGCCTCTTGCGGTTCCATACCTTCACGAGTGACAACGAATCAGTGTTTGCATGCATGGGTATGGCTACGATGTACTCACAATGTGCCTGCAGTGGTGATGATGGTTCTGGCAATTTTCAATTCAATTTTTCCACAATCACAACATGACCAGCATCCTCTCTTCCCCTCAATACGAACTGACAATAATGAACCATTCAAAGAATGTAATGTACAATTTGTTCTTCTTCTTCTCTTCTCTTCACTTTTTTTTTTTTTTTTATAAGGGTGGTCAAGCAAAAAAAAGTGGGGTAATCTAGGATTTTCCAGAAATATGTATGAGTTAAAGGAGGAATGTCCAAAAAGTAACAGAAAGTAGGATGAGAAGTCCAAGTCACTTACACTATACAAATACTAGGTACCTGGATGGAAAAAAAACTTCACTTGCAACGGCTGTGAAATGCTGTCTTATGACCAAAAAATTCCTATGCATCTAGAAAATGAGCATCAGCGGACAGTCGCAGTTCTGCAACATCCTCGAGATGATGAAGGAAAAATAAAAGAAAAAAAGAAAATGTCTGCAGATTACGGGAGAGATGCCGGACGTGGGTCTGAGTACATCCTTAACGTGAACATGCTAGAAAAAAAATGTCATTATCACTGAATACGAGTCAAAATGAATACACATGACTGAAATGATTAATACCTTTCTAAAATCAAGATTTGGGGAATGTTTTTCACATGAGACTTAACTTCCAATGCGTGCACTTTAAACACGCTATTATCATAGCTTTGTTTTGTACCAGTCACTTGTACTACAAGCAGCCTCACAACTTGAAAATGCAAGCAAGCAACTGAGTGTTTGACAAAGAACTCCTGGCTTGGGATCACAGGTCTGCCAATACGTACTGCACTGGGTACAGTGTAGTACTCTGTCCCATCATGTGGGACGGTCTCGTCGACTGAACTGTATTTTATGTTTCGACACAGCAAAGGTACTTTTTTACAGTTCCCTACCAAGACTTGGAACTGAGGAAGAGCCGCATTTAGGTTAACAAGCGGGCACTGGGCAATGCAGTACTTTGTTCAGGTGGTACACATTATCATGTAAAAAAAACAACAACATGAACACACTTTATTAAAATTGTCCAGCCTATTAACATGGAACAAACCCATTAAGTCCTTAGAAATCAACGCACAGCTGCAAACATGCGAACAGTCACGTGGCCCGACGAAGACATAGACGAAACCCACGCATTAATGCATTTAATTCAGTATCACCCAAATGTGCCCTTTATTTTGTAGAGGAGTGTTTTCATTAATGTGGGAGTAAGACATAATCAAACAATCATTGTCCCTGGGACTTATTGATATTCCTCCTAAAATGAAAGCCAACATATTTTCAACAACTCCTTAAAGACACAGATTTTTGAGCTAGCCTGCAAGCTCGGTATCCGACAAACCAGACATTTTACCAGCATTCATTAAACGACGCTTTTAGCCGCCAAGCTGGTGACTCTTGCGTCCAGTATCGACGGTTAAGAGACAACAGAATGAGAGGCAAGAGAGGGAGCATGAGAGACCCCCCAAACTTACTCTCATCCCCAAACATCCTCCTCTCCTGCCTTTCAGTCTGTAAGTATGAAAGAGTTGAAACTATCACAAGACACCATCTGTAATGAAACTACTGATATAATCTTGCATCACAGCTTACAGTATCACATTTCTCTCGTCAGTGTGTCCAACATAGATACTGTAAGTGAGAGATATATATTAACTTTGCTCCACTTCAAAATGTACCGGTATATCCCATCATGTCTATGTAGCGTAATACATTGCTGTCACTGGAGAATCAGTTTTCCCAGTACCTTTGTTTCACTGTTACTTGAATACAAAATGTCTGCCACCTCATCACAGCACAAGAGTGCCATTTAAAAGAAGCAATTATCAAATACCAAGCTGAACAATGACTTTAATGGGCAAAAGTTCGCTTAACCGCTTTAATTTCGTCTCTTTTCTTGTAAGTACTCTTCAGCATTTTATTGAATGCAGGATCCTGCATCCAGGATGCAAGCTTTCACCCAGGGACGCAAATTCCTCCCACTGCTTGAGTCTGTCTGAGGGACGCAACACAACTACTGATAACAAATTCTTTAAAATCATGTCTCGAGTATTGTGCTTCCCTGCCCCCCCAGCCTGCCCATATTGCTTTGGAAGTCCCCTAAATTTGTCATAAAGTTAGCAACGTCTTAGTTTGTTCTCAAAATTCATAATCAAGATGTGAGACAGAATCTCTCCAATCATAAAACAATATACTACAGTTACGCAGAAAACCTACCCCAAACTGAGGATAAACGAGGATAGCAGTACAAACAAGTCTGTATTTTGCCTATTTTTTTCCCTTTGGAGTCAAAATGAATTCTGACCGTCATAATGGCTTATAGTGGGCAGTTTGGAAATATTTTTCTTTCAGTACCAAAGCAACTCAAAGTTCTGCAGATCCATTGTAGCTTTGTGTAAACTCTGGATGAGTGCAGTAAGAAGTTTTTATGTAGGCTGCAACATATTTGTAAGCAGAACTCCTGATACCAGCCCTTTAAACTTTTGTGATTGCCATGATATTCTCTGAAAAAGTTGTTGTGGTAAGCTTTTCAACTCTCATTTCATGGTCTAATTTTCGCAGGTTTGGTGGTCTTGTGAACATTGCGTATTTTGACAGTAGTCAAGGTGAAGTAGGGTCTGGTCCACAAGCATTGCTCTTTTCTTACACACCCTAAATTCAAATCTAATTCACTTAAAATAATAATAAGTCTTATAATGCACCAAAAAAACAGAAAAATAGAAAAAGTTAAAGTATGAAGTAAGGAATGTGCACTACACAGGATTACAGCAAAGGTACAATGTGCATTTAGGGAAGATTTCCATCTTTACTTACCCCTTACTCATACTTAATGCATTTTGTGAGACAAGCTCAAACACACTCTCGAATAATACGTTCTTGCACGGCACCCTCTAAGCGTTAGCTCTCCCTCAGATAACATTGAAAGCTAAAGGTACGTACCAAGTACTGAATGCATGCATTCACTTAAAATGCATGTGTTCTTAAAAAAAAATATTCTGTAGTCACCAGTCAGATCGTTTGACTACCAAGTTTCATAAATTCACATGATTTGATTCTTATAATGAAAAGTTAATCAGAAGCACTTTTCCATAAAAATCTTAAAGGATTTTCCCTTATAATTACGTTCACAGAATTTATTCCAATTTGTTGGTGGAAAAATTAGTACTTGTATTGTATGTTAAAATTGTATAATAAGATCTACAATGTTCTTAAAATCAACTAGTGCTTTGTGTAGCAATTGCTAATGCACTGCATTTATGACTTACACATATAAATTATTACAGTGTTACAGAAATAAACTGAGAAGAAAGTTTTCTAAGATTTACAGGTGTAGGAAGCAGGGAGAAAAGGAGCGACTGATTTTGCAATCTTTAAGTTAATGCTCAATTGAACGTGACGATGCTTACACGTAGGCTGTAGCATGAATCAAAATGGCAACAAGCCACAGTGTTGTGTCTTATCAGCTATGAAGAAGTCATCAAAATGTAACACAAGTCACAAATTCTTGATTTTATCAGGATTTTGTGGCACATTAAGTGTACACATAAAATGGATGAAGGTGATGAGTCCCAAAACGAATCCTTCCTATCAAAATTCCACCCCATCATAGTACATGCAGTTTGCATGACTTTCGTTGCTGTTAAATGCTTCTTAAGTTCGTCAGTCTTCTCGGACAAGTGGGTACTGGAGCTATTACAGTAAACTAATTCTCACCATAAAAAGAGCTTATTGACCCACTGTACAAGAAGTTTTGGTCCTGCAAATTGTTTACAAGTTTAAACATTCGGTTATAAGTGTGAGGACCAAGGTATCACCCATCTACTAATGTAACAATGTCTAGCTAGAGCTGTTTTATATCATTATTAAATTGCAGGTGGGAAAACAGAGAATGTCTTCTTTCTTTTCCTTTACTCATGAGCAAAGGGAGGGGAGCATTTATTGGAGAGGGAGAGTTTGTTAGGACAAATTCAGTACAAGTCCCTCTGAAATGTACAAGAAAATGTCAAAATACAGGGTCAAAATATCAAAATACATGCAAAAAGGTTGGTCACATTTCAAAATATGTGCACGTTGCAATTTTAAATGAAGTGTTAGCCATATCTAGCAGACTGCACTGGCCAAGTTCTCCAGATTCCAATTTATTGACATATTCACGTACTTCCTCCTGGTTTCCATACTCGTTTTTAATACCATACAGGTCTACAGGTTCACACTAATGACATTCCCTTTATCGCTTGCTTCATTTATCATTCCCTTCTTTTGATGTATGTTTATTTTAAGTACCACAGTTAACTTTTAATGGCTACACCATTTACATAAAATTTTTGCTGTTCTCACTTCAAAGAGACCATTCAAAGAATGATACATACGGTATATATGTTACAGACTCAGGTGAAGCTTGGATGTCGAACTGACAGTGTCAGAATGAGAATAATGTCCAGAGTAACAACTAGAGTGAAGAAACACAAGGCAAGGGAATTAAATAAAACGTCCATCTTTGAGGAATCTTTAAAATGTACCGCTACAACTACGAGTAGTCAAAACCGAACAGGCACCCTGCCTGCAAAGGCTCATTGCTTATTCATGATATATATATGAAATATTAATGCATGCCGTGCATTTCTGTATGAGCTTACTTATACTTTCATAACACTCCACACCGAAAGAGTAACAAGGACAGTCACCACTCATATGAACTCAGCGCTTGTTACATCAAGGGGCTCGATACAGTGAAGTTTATTGAATTTTTCACTGAGAATATATGGTCAGGGATCTACATTTTTTCCCACCGTGTCACAAAGAAGACATGGAAAACGAAATGTTCTTTGTCCCTCCAGATTATTCACAGCTTGCATAATTCCAGGACACAAAATTTAAGCTGTATATTTAAGCAATGTCAACATGTTACAGTGCATATAGCATACTTCTGGATGTCCACGTTGAACAGTCACAATCAAGTTTACAGTACCTACTGGTACCTGATGTATGTCATCCTTGAGCTGCTGGTCCAAATACAGCTGAGTGTAGAAGTAATCTTAGAGTGAAGGCGATGCAATAGTAGAAAAAGTGTTGCTTGGGACAGTGTCAAAGGTCAGTCTGTCCCAGTGTAGCAGCTACAATAATTGAGCAAATACTGTGAGAAGGCAGTCAAACAAAGCATCAATACAACCACAAAAATGAGACAAAAAAATTACAAAACTCCTGTAAATCTATTTGCCTCCATGTTTTCCTTCTACAACTGAACTTATCTGTATACATGTACAACATCTCTACTCATTTAAGGCAAGGGTGGGCAACGTAACGTAATTTTGTTACAGCCCAGTTGCTTGCAGTGCGATGCGGACACAAACTATCCAACAGACATTCGGTTTCTTGTTTTCCTCAAACACTAATTACTGAATAATTAAAACAAACACTAATTACTGAATAACTAAGGCACTGATACTAGATTCTGAAGAGAATGTCCTCCTTTACTGTACAGATTCAATGACTGTACAGTACATCCTTTGATATCAAGAACAGGCAACTAGTTTTAAATTCAACCAATCAATGAGATGTTTATTCATGAGTAACATGCTAAAAATAGATTAATTTACAAATAAGCCCAAACCTCAGTGTTTCATTTCAGTATTACATATATGCATACAGCACACTATGGGAGAATAACCACTGGTAAGTTCAAACTTCAGAATGTGAGTTCAGTTTTAATTATTGGTGATATGAGTGGAATGTGTCATGAGTTTGTGATGGAAGGTGGCTGCCATGAAGTGGTGACCTTCTCCGACTTTTATTTCACTGTGTCAAACAGGAATAGGTTACATCAGCTTATCATGTCTACAGGTATGGTACTTTTAAAGTCCATGTGGTTTGTAAAATATCCCCTGAAGCAGTGACATAGGCAAATTGCTGTGCTTTAATAGGTACAACACCACACCAATATTTGCACAGAATGTTTTCTGTAAGTTTCCAAGAGAAGCAAGGCAAAATATTCCCCTTCAATTTAGTTTTATATCTACTAAAAAATAAAGTAAAAATACCAGAAAGCATTCAGTCTGCCAAAAGAAAAATGTCCTTTTGTGAGGTTCCAAGCAATTTAAGTATTTGTTTTGAAATGTACAGACACAACAAGGAAAACAAACACACTGTTATCATAATAACATAATGTATGTAGGACAGCATCAAATTCTTCCTGTGTGTGTGTGCCAACCTCAAAACTTACCTGGTTTGGTTCATGAGGAACAACTCACCTCTATGTCCCAACACAACAAATGCGCTCCCATCCAAGAGTACTTGTGACCTTTAAGCGCTGCGCCTTTGGTCTAATACCAGACTAAGTGTCTCCTTCCAACTTTGCCATTGAATGTACTGATGTCTTAAGATTGAATAATGCGGAGGAGTTCACAGTGAATCAAATACACAAAACACTGCATTTGACAGCAGTCCATGCACCACCTTGTACTGTAGGAGAACAATCACAACATCACTTTTCATTTCTCATCACTGGGTAGTGCACAATCACAGTCTGTCACATCACTGTAGTGAATCCAAGTTCTGGAGGTTTCCAACTGGTGTGGGATGACAAAACTAAAGTCAGAGTGGAAGCAAGCCCATTGAATATTTTATTACTAAAATACCTGTCATGGAACATGTGCAACAGAAAAACAAACATGTTTACAGAGACATCCCAAAACTTACCCCAATTTGAAAATTTATGAGTGATGAACTTAGCTGCCTCTAACGCTACTGCACCTGTAATCAACGCCATAGACTAGACTGGTAACCTTTGACACCCTCCTGATGTTTCCCCTGAATGTTACCAGGAATATAAGCACCTCCTGCGCTAACAAAGTGCCAGTTGGCTTTTCTCTAAGTGAGCACGACATTTTGGCAAAATTGTGATTTTCAAATTTTGAATACAGTACCGCGTATTCACAGGAGGTACAATTAAATCATGGGGAGAGGCCTAAGGGTAAGGGAAGAGCATGCACCTTTCCCCTTTGCCCAAAAAGAACAATTTAAAAGTTCTTCAGTGGCTAAATCATTGTACAAAATTTAACTCCTTTTGGTACCAGGACCCATGAACGTAAATAAGAGGTCACAGAACGAAAAAGTACCTCGGGACTGGCAGGACTATCTAAGTGGAGCGCAAAAATCAGTTGGCCGGAACCTGCAAATACTACCAAGTAAGCAATGAGTCATATATATAAGGTTTGACTAATGTACCTCATGAATTAAGAAAGGCAAAACACAACCTTGGTACTAGACAGGTACATGCAATGTCAGATATAACACAGGCCTATGTCCTGTGCATAAATGCCGTGAACAGGTTACCATGTGAGAAGCTGTAATAATGTTAAAACAAGTTCAAAGATAACATGCCCATTACAGACCACAGGATGTAACACAACACTACAATGTACACGTACTACACTGTTAACAGATGGCTTTGATTTTATACTCAGCCCACCTACAAGGACAAGTACAAGTGAGCCAAAACGCTTTTAACGAGATACTTTTTCACTGGCGCCGTAAGGTGTCCTCTTACAGGTCGAGTGCAAGGAAGTTTGATACTGTACTATATGTGGCAGTGATGTAAAAAAATGACCTATCCACTTGTGAAGTTGCGTTTAAAAGAACCACTCCTCACTGTCCTACATTACTGTACTTTGTATTTTACACAAAAATTGCTGGTTGCTGTAAAACAGAGCTAAAATTGGACTTTTCACAGAAGCAAAACAGAAGCAACTGTCAGGGGTTTTCTGAGAACATTTCAAACTCAACATTGTACAGTTCTTGACGAAATGCCTAAACAATGATATTTGTCCACCTTGAACTTATTACTAATGAGTGAAGAATCTAGAGGGAAGGGGGGGCAACAGGCACATGACAGTTGCATTGGAACCAAACATTTTCAAAATAAGCAAACGCAAAGAGAAAGGTAAATGATAGAAAAAAGACAGCTTCATGTATGAGGTCAAACAGGTGCAGTCTAAATAACAGCGATATAAAATCCTTGTAATGAACAGTATAGCATTAGGATGAAAACCACTTCAGGGTAACAAAAGTTTGATTAAAAAAATCATTTGATATTGCTTCAAAAACACTTCACATAAATTTGCATATTTCATCTTAACCAAACTACATTACCTGCATTTTTCAAGTTGAAATGTACCAAAATGTCATTTAAAAAAATACAAAAGATCGTGCCAAGCCGGGTAAATTTATGCTTTTTCATTTAAACGTAGTTAGGTGTATCTATAGCAAATAGGCTAACCACCTCAGAAAAATATGTGCGTATTTGAACGCCTGTGAAAAAACCAACTATTCTAAGTAGCAGAGTTCATGTTACTTAAAGAAATATCTAAATGTATTACACTGTTTTTCAATCCCAGAGGTTTCACATATTGAGAAAGTTGTAGAAAGAGGGCTTTGTTGAGGGTTGTGATCATACTGTGGTACTACAGTAGCATAAACGTTACTAACTTACCCTCCGTGTGTTTTCATGGCTCGTCATAATGTAGTCAGAACTACTGTAGTGCTCATAGGAAATGCTCAGATGATTGAAACAGGTGTTTGACCAGATGCAGCTGGTACGACTTGCGGCAAAGTGTTTTTAAAAACAACCGGAGAGTTAGTTTCTTAGATACAGCAATTGCAAAGTTTATTCAAGAATCTTGGAACAGCTGTAAACCATGTGCTTTTTGTTAATTTTACTTCTTTCATCAAAACATCTTACTTCAAAACTTTCTCCTACATTGGTAAATTCTGTGAATTTCTGTAAAGAAAAATTTTAACTTCCATTTTTTGGTTGCCCTAGCGACATTATGCAAAGATTAAGTTACTTAAATTTTCTCAAAAGCAAGGAGAGGCACCCCTTTAATTGGACCCCTTCCTCAGAAAAGCGATCCATCAGTGCCTCCTGTATCAGAAAATCCTGGCTATGCCAATGCTGACTGCAAAATATGAGAATATTTTCAGCAAGTATCGAGTGCATCAATCACACAACTTTCATGAGCAAAACCTGAAAGTGCGAAATGACAGGCTTCACATGACAGTATACATGGTGCAAATTAATTAAGGCATTATGTGGTTTTATTGGATAAGTAGCATTTTCATAGATTCCTAAAAAAGGAATCAGGTAATTTGTTCTCATACCCGTTGGGGGCCAGGGTTCGACCAGAACATCAACTGTAACATTTTCATTGGCAAAGAGGCATTTGTCCCTTGAAAAGCTCATAAATATATTCCAGTCTGCAATTCATGTGCAATTCAGCATCTGTAGCCACATAGTTTTTGTAATCTCAGCATATGCATGAATGAGACCATTTTCCTGCCAAATATGCCAAATGACTTACTGCAATTGATTTTTGCCATTGCACTTTCACAACAAAGCCAAGACTAGCTTCATCATTAATTTAAGAGACTTGTAGTATAAACACTCAAGATCTAAATATAGACCCACTCTTACTGCCATTTAAAGCTATATTGTTAACCACCACCTGAAAGTGCATTATGGGGAGGAGAAGCGCTGACAACACAACCGTGTAATATACTCCAAACATTCAGATTAACATCTCAAAAGCAAAATGTTTCTGAGCATAAAGAACAACCGTGGTACAGCTTAGGCCTACTCTTGTTGTTTCAGGACACTGCAATGCACAACATTGACAAATTAGGGCTGGTAAATGTACTGAAAACTTGTATTTTTAACCATATTTTCTGGGCATTTGGTGTAACAATCCAAACAACAGAAGCAGCGATAGTGACTTTGGATATCCCAGAATGCATCAGTGTTAGCCTTCCAAGGGATGCCGTCAGTCTAACGATGACGATTACAACATGCCATAGGCATGTTGTATACTAAAACTATGACAGACTATGTAATAATGAGAAACATGCAAGAGCAATGTATGAGAGTAATAAAGCGCACTTAGATGACCCTAAATATTAGTCCTTATTTCCACAGGCCTATTGTAGACCATTTTCTGCTGTCCATTAGGTCGCTGATGGCAAATCCTCTGGAGAGAAGGGGATTATCAAATATCAGTAACATGTGATCAGGAGGAAAACAACCAGAAAAGTTGAATGCAACACAAATGCAGAGAGCACACTGGGAGTGGAACATTGTCAAGATTCACATGACATCAATCAAGTAAGACAGAGCCTAGGCCTTGCCTCGTTCTAGAGAAGATGGACTCAAGGCCGTGGAACCTAGGCCTACATCACACTCATATAGGTCCTAACTGTAACTTTTGTAAGCTACTGAACATTGAGCCTTTCCCCGAACACCTAAAGGTTAAGTTATTGTTGTAACTTGTATTAAGTTTTTCAAATTTTATATACACTGGACATAACTACGCTAGTCTTACCAAGTCAGAACTGAAAGTCCTGGGCCTAGCTTTGGCCATGGATGGAATTTGAGTGAACGTCAACATGCAGTTAGTCACTACTTGTTGATTTAGGTCAGTAGATAAGCATCAACCTTTAATCAAATTGAAGTTCGTTCAAATGTCGATTATAAAAGCGACATTTGAATCGGGACGAAAAATATCCAAAGACGTCTCGCTGAGAAACTGTTACTTGCAGCAAACCCATACCCGAATTTTAACGTTCGCGGCTTTGCCTTTGTATCCTTGTCGATTTCGTTAGCTGCTACGTTGTTGTACTCGTAGTACGTTACACTACAGGCGTATTAGCTATTAGTATTACACTAGTTTTACCAGTAAGTAGCAAGTAACCTAGCTGCCGTAATATTAGGCCCTGCCTTGCCTCCGTCTGTGAAGAGTTTCCTGACTGTTTTGAACAATTCCTAGTATGAACTTTCTTTATGGTAAATATTGGAACTTACCTATCACATTTGTCAGATGGACACAGTCTGCATACGGATGTACTATTTTGAGGAGCTTAGAAGAACAGTTGCAGGTTTTTCCGGTGATTTCCGGTAAGAAAATATTTTACCAGCGTTCAGAGTGGCCACGGGAGTAATTTTGTAAAGTCTTTGCTTGACCAGAATGCATTTGATTTAACTTGCTATGAGAATTTGTTTCGGTCAAGTTACGTAGTGTCAGACTCCTTTTCCATAGGGTTCCATCCGGCGGAGCGCCTCACATTGGCCACTCAAAAAGCTCGACTAACAGTAACTAAGTGTACACATGAAAATGTTTAGAGCAAGTTACAAATGGCCTCCAAAATATTTTGGTCGGTTCATTTAAAAACAGCTCCGCTAATCCTTCCACTTCTAGCAATTTAGATCAAACACGAATAGCCATTATTGACCTAATTTTCTGATTTTTTATTGTTTCCAACAATTTGCAAACTAAAAAAAACACCCATTTTCCCGTGATGGTCTCCCCACGACGTGTTTGAACTCTTGATTGTACGACTGATAACCTAAGTTAAGCTAAATTTAAGAGTAGGTACTCATTCGCCAATGAAAGTCGAAATATATTGCAAATTAGTTCTATCTTTATAAAATCCCACTGAGATCCAAAATGGAATAGAAAAAAAACTTGAAAATTGTACACTTTTGTTGCAGCAAATCTCGTTTGAAGGCATTCATGTGTACGCCCCCACCCCATTCTAGATTGGCACCTTCTGTCAAACAGGATTTGGATCCGGGCCTGCAGTGTGTGGGAGGGCATGCCGGGGACAGCTTCAATATATATGGGGCACGTTTAGCTAAGTTTAGGTGGTTCGGCTCAGTTCAGTTTAGTTTAGTATAAAAAGGATCAGGATGGACAATTAAGTTCCCTTAAAGGACCCTTGAAAAAAAAAACACCCAACCAGAAAAAAAAGGTACAAAAATCAAACCCCGTCACAAAGCTTAAAGTACTTGTCCAGTGCATTCTTAAACCCATTAACACTCCTTGCCATCACTACATCCTCAGGCAACCTATTCCACTCATTCACTACCCTCTGAGAAAAGAAGGAACGCCAAGAATATTGATCCTTCTTTGAACCTTCTGGGGTTTAAGACAATGACCTCTTGTAAGTTTACTATTTGCAACTTGAAAAAGTCAGAAAATGATAAATTATCAAAACCATGCATGAACAATTTTGTACACTTGTATCAAATCTCCACGTAATCTTCTCAGTTCAAGTGAAGTGAGATTTAAGAGACGTATAACCCACTGTTATAGGGGACACCCTTGAAGTCCCTATCAATCTAGTAGCCCTGCGTTACACTCAGTAAAGTAAATCCTTATCTTAAGAAAACATAGTATGCCTATACACCAACCTTACAGTGTACTCGAGACTGGACATATGCCTACGTCAAGTTTACTTTTACTGTTTTAGATCGAACAAAGGAAAATGCTTCACGAGTTCGAGAAAGTTAACTCCCAAATGCAAAGTCGTGACTGAACAATGAACAGTTTAATTGTTTTTAACTTTTGAAGTGGAAGAAAGTTCCTGCATAAACAATTTGTGTTTTCTAAGGAAGATATACGTTTCCGGTTAATTATCAGCATCCGTGTACGTTTTGTTTGTGCATAATGAAGTAAAGATAACTTAATTATTTTCATCACTGCCTAATGTATCATAAGTTTAAATTCATAAAGCGAAAAAAAAAAATAAAATGTCAATTCAATTAGGCCTATTTAGATTTAAATCAAGCATTTTCTGTTGGTAAAAGACTGTTTCGCTTAACTGAGTGCTAATTAAGAAAATTCCATAAATTTAATTTTTCTTTTCCCTACATGTTCATTGCTCTGTATCTCAATTTTCTTTTCTGTACTTAAATTTTTATCCAAACTACGGAATATATAAAACAAATAAAGATAGAAATTAAAAGAGAAGCAAGAAGTAGATTAGAGCAAACCGTGATTTTCACTAAAATCTGAGATTGATCGCCTAAAAATATTTTACCCTTTCAATACCACATCATTTTTTCATTGCGCAAATCAATGTCTTCAATTGATATGATGCACAACATTACTAAAAACATCTCTCGTGATCGATTCGATAAGAAAAGTCATTTAAATTCTAGAAATATGACATCATCTTTTTTTTCTAAGAACACATTCGAAACATGGTTCAAAAGAGATGTTTGTTTCTGAACGTTTATGCTTAAAATACTACAAAAATGTCAGAAATCTGCCGAAAGGAAGAATTGCGTAATTAATTTGATAGGAACATACTTGAAGATTATAATTGTGACATATATTTAACTCACTGGTTCGTGTTATATATAGCTAAATATGGAATAAATTCCTTGTTCTATAAACAAAATAGGAATGCTCTGAAAGACGGGAATTTTCACAGATGTGTTATGAGTAACAGGTGTAAAGCGACAGCCTGTGAGAAGCAAAGATTTCTTACAACACTTACTTAAACATGAGTGTAAGGCTTTCATTAGAAAATGACAAATAACGCAGGATCTCCATGAGATCTTAAAGACAAAAACTCATCACCCCAGACAGTTTCAATTCTCCCAACCACCTACCTCTAGTCCCTCCCTCAGCCTGCAGTCTTAAATTCCTCCACATGTGTAATCAAAACAATGGATCCCTGTGTACGCTGTGTAATACGAGCTGCTCTGCATCTTTCGAATTTGCTGTCAATCTAAGGGTACTGTAACTTAGATCCAGTTGAGAATTTCGCTTTCCGGGAGTTAAAAATATAGCTTAGGGTGATGCATTACAGCCTTTAAAGATAACATTTAATCAATGTGTTATATCTTGCTTAAATTAACTATTTGAGCTAAGTTAACCACATCCTGATTGAAAAGGCCAATAAAAATATTGATGAAATTAGCCAAATCTATATGCAAAGGGTGATCGAGTCCCATCATCATGGCAATGAAAACATACAATGACTTATCAAGGGTTTTTAAAGTATTAATAATTCTAGGTCCAGAAAAAAAAATATGTCGTTTCAAGGAACTTAACGAATATTTGGTAGAGTGTTAATTAGTATGCTCTTGAATGATTTTCTTTTCTTTTCTTTTTTTTGATTATGCATTAGATTTGACTAAAATTAGCTAACACTGTTTGCTCCCTGTTTGGGTGCCTTTTTGTTGACATTTGAGCACTGCGTTCTGAGTTTGGTCAGATAGAACTATAATTTGGTCATTATGTCCTTGTTGGTTGATATACGGAGCATGATCAGTCAAGCCACAAAACGAGACGGAAAATAGAAAGAAACGTTTTTAATCGTGCGCTCACGTAGCATATATACTGGGGTTGGTTCGATTAGCAGACTTAAACATTCGACCAACCTTTCTAAAAGTTCAAACACAAACCATGTCTACTCATACTTTCATTTCAACTCGAAAATAATACTTTTGGATCATTATTCAGAGTGATAATTTTTCCACTATAGTTTTCCAGCACTGAGGATCTTCACGAAGCTGCAAGAACGTTGTCTGCGAGCACCTTCAACTATTTCGCCTGCCCCGTTTGTCTGCATGGTGACCATGATTCGACTAGGTACCCCAACCATTCGGGTAGAAACATTGAGAACTTGAAAGTCTAAGTTTCCCAGCAGTTGTACACCAGACTTTTAAAACTTGAAAAGAAAAAAGTTTCACAGATCTTAAAATAGAAAAAAAAAGGACGGTCTCGAAATAACCCTTGAATATAGCGATATCACGGAACCATTCCTTCCCACATAAACCGATAGCATATAGCATAATGTTTGCTTAAGTTGAAAAGAAATCAAAGTATCTTTCAAACAATTGAAAAGTCAGTTTAGAAGGAGAAGTGATACTAACTTAAAAAATATGAGTAGGCTATGGTAACCGCGACAGTGCGGCCCGACTATAATCACTTATATATATATATATATATATATATATATATATATATATATATATATTGCAGTATCAAGTACTCTCTTGATGCCAATAAAGTAACAATAATTTATTTCACACTGCTTAGAATAACCATGCACTCTTAAAATTGAGTGATTTTCAGTACACTTTAGCATTACACTCTTGTATGAGTACCGTCACTCTTTATAGGAACATTCCACTGCTAATGAAAGGGCTTTGTTTATTTATTTTATTTCAATATTCAATGGTAAAACTCATTTATCGTGTACACTAATCTTACAGGAGGCCCTTTAACAATCAAAAGTAAAATAAAGTAAAATGACAGTATAAAGCAAAAGTTTGAACAAAGTTAATAGAGTAATAAAGGTTGAGAAAGATGAAAAATATCTTCATGATAAAATCTTGCATATGTCCCCCCACCCCCCCCCCCAAAAAAAAATCAAAACAAGATCATGAAACATACATGTAAAGGTTAAGACACATCAGAACGCAAAGGAGAGATACGACATATGACCATAAAATGACTTATGATTCTTAAATGAAAAAGAAGTATTTTCACGGCATATATTTGTAAAACGCGATGCCCATAGATTGTTCCTGACTCAAAATATTGCTGTTTGAAGAAAGGGTTCCCTGGTCAAGAGATTTCCACTTGCCTCAAGAATACAAACATGTCAAGCAACAGCGAAAAATTATTGCAAGAAGTCTTTGTTTCTTTTTTGGGGACACTCGTGACAATTTAAGATGTAGGTGATATGCAGATTGCATTAAAATATTGAGGAAATTAAAATAACTTCTTTTAAAGTAATCCAGTATTTCATCAAGTTAAAAAAAAATCAAGATTTAAAGAAAAACAAAGGATATTCAATTAAGTTTTGCCTGTGAAAACTTACAGATTCCCCATAAGGCGATGTACTATTTTGACATAGACACCGCGGTATTCCTTTAAAACTTGTTAACTTCCAAACGGAACATGCTATTGAAATAGTAGTTTTCACGATATGTCTAAGATTTTTTATGATAGGTCAATTTTTTTCAGAAAGAGTGATCACAATACCAGTCTTTCATGAAGAGTTTATTTCCATTAATCAATTTAAGTTTTGATTGATTAATCGATTGAACTGATTTACTCATTCACACATGTATATATACAAACACTATAATTATATAGGTAATTAAGTGCATAATTAGTTAAGTAGTACATTCACATATATGAAAGGAACGTCGTAAGCTCTAAGAGAGCTTGAAAGAAAGCAAATGAAATTCTAGAAATTAAGATTGAACAACAGGTAAATTAAGAAAAAAAAACAGAAAGACTTGACAACAGGAATTTGCATTTGTAAAAAAAAAAAAAAAACGAGGATGAAAGGGGAGGAGAGAGAAGGAAGAAGAAGAGTGGATGTAATAAGGTCAAAAAGGAAAGTGGGATAAAAGAGGTACAGTACACTCTTCATCAAATGTAATAGATAATGAGAGAGAGAATAGTCTGTTACCCTATTTCCCTTGAAAAGTAAGAGTTTATTAATTTATCTTGATTGTACCTGCAAATCATTTTTTAAGTATTGGGTAACCATTTGTAAATCATGTGACAGGAATGTCTAGGCATGCTAAAAACTGGGGAGATTATTTCTAGTGGATCACTAGCAAAACTTGAGTTCAACATATAACTATTCCACGGAAGTTATGTGAGCTACAATAGATCACGAGTGTTTGTGACTACGACCTACGGAGCGCGATGTTTTTTTTTTTTTCAAAATGTTAGAAAAATCAATGTGCCAGAATAAATATCAACATGTTACAGTTTAACATCAATATGCCAATGGCAAAATCAATGTGTTATAAACATACATCAATATGTCAGAGAAGAATATCAAAATGTTACATTGAAATATTAGCATGTCACGAAAAGCGTTGGTATGTCTCGTGTGTAGAGAAACGCCTTAACATTTTGTTATTCGTGTGAACATATCGATGCTGACTGAGAGTGCACCATTTGTTCCATAAATTTAAGAATAATATTAAAATGTTACTGTTCAATATCAACATGCCAGAGAAAAATATCAACATATTACAGTTTAATTTCAATATTATATTATATGATATTCATCTGACATACTGATATATGTTCCTAACATATTGATTTTTCATTTGACGGTTGATGTTAAACTGTAACATATTGATATTTATTCTGGTTTTATTTTTTTCTAACATTTTGAAACGCATGGCGCTCCGTACCTACCCCCCCCCCCACCTTAGGCCCCTGGCATGCTGTGGATAGAACTCAACCCCTGACCAAAATGACACCAGGGTTGAGAAATCAAACAATTCTGGGCAACCAACAATACGAACACATGCTTTGGAAGGCAATGAGGACTATAAGCAGGTTATATTTACCGATACTGTGCACGACTAACAATGTCATACCGTTCAAGATGTGTTACATTGGACTATTACTACAAAAGGTTTTGGTTACGAAATGAACATCATGAACGGAAAAAAAACCCCTCCCAACAAAAAGTTTTGCGAGGAAGGAATAACATTGGTATATAGAAAAGTGCGTTATTTAAGGGTAGTTACTTGTTGGGGGATGGGGTGTACACACGATTACAACGCGGTGGCCTAGAAAAACTAAGGACCAATCAATTTCATCACTTAGGAAAGAAGGTTAGGTGTTGGGCCAATAACAGGGATGCCTCCATACATAACATCTTTGTGTTCACCTGACAGGATAAGTACCGCAGAAAATGTAACAATAGCCTAAGCTAACATTCTGCGCCACTGTCACACTCTAAGTGAGTCACGTATCACGTGACAGTGTAAACGAGCTCATACATCTGGACTTAAAAGGCTACCATACATCCTTAGAACCATTTTTCCGATATATCCCCCCTCCCAACACACACGAACATTCGATTTTTTTTTTCTTTTTGAACACGTACATTGTTGAACGTCTTCCAATTCTTTTTTTTTTTCTTTAAGGGACAGAGCAGTCACCAGAAAATCTGAATATACTTTAACTGTGACTTTATTTCCAACCATAAAATGCATGATGTTTGCAAAGACGGCGACCTGGGAAAAGTGACTTGCTCAGGTCAAATAGAGAATATCTATGATAAGTTCGAAATTCAAAAAAGAGGGTACCGCACTCGAGCCCAGGCACTGTTAAAGCAAAAAATTAGTTTACACGTCGTTTTCTGTTGACTTCAGGAAAGTTTGGTTGACATATCTGCCCTCGAGCGTATGCAAAGCCTTTTTAAACATTCAGGCAAGTAGATATTTCATAATGTGTGTTATCGTGGATATCTAAAATTCAGTTCTAGATATCTTGAATTGCATTGGAAATATCTCAAATTCAATCACAAATATCTTAAATTTAATTCAAGATGTCTGAAATCCAATTTCCGATATCTCGAATTCAATTTCAGATATTTGACATCTATATATATTCATCAGCTGTAAGGTGAGAAAAAGGAAGAAGTTGCACGACATAACCCTGTATTGTGTGTGCCGCGTGTAACCGTGTACGTATACGTACTTTACGCGGGGCTCTGTTTTGATGATTCTGCTTGATGCTATGGCGTTATGGACATGCACGGTAACGTAGGTGTACTTCATTGCTAACAGCTCCTACCCTATTGGCATATTACTATTAGGGAACCCTGTTTAGGCCTATTCTATGCAGAAATAATGTCAACCATTTGCATAATCTGATTGATCATACCCAAGCAACCACAAAACAGGAACTGGACGATGAATTCCAACCTCCTGATCGATTGGAAAATATAAGGTCTAGTATGAGCACGGAGTTACTGACATAGCAGTATGAGATACTAATTGGCATATCGGAATTGGGGGGGGGGGGGGACAGTAATGAAATTGACATGTTGTGGGCTGCCTTTCACATCATGTCGACCTCAATATCTAAAATTGAGTTTCAGATATCTGAAATTGAATTAGAGATATCTTACACTGTATGAAATGTCAGGCTATCTGAAATTCAGGTAGAGATATCTAAAAATTGAATTCAAGATATCTGAAATACGATAGGAATTTGAGATATCTGAAATAGAATTTGAGATATCTGGAATAAAATTTTACATATCTGAAATATCTTTTGGATATCTAAAATGCTCTGATATTTTGAGGTATCTAATATTATTTCAAGATATCTGCAATTATTTTTTTAAAACATTAAAAAGTTCAAAAGTTATGTATATGCCCTTTAATTGCACAAATCGGACAATTTGGACAAATGAATAGATTTTAGGTGATAAACTTTCCATACGTTCTTCTAACATAACAATGAGAAAAAAATGTAAAATATGATACTGTAGGTTTTCAAATGATTGACAGTTTTCATTCAACTTAAAGGTGCACTTTCTTGAACAAACCAATGGGGAAAACACTGTTAATGAATATTCAGTCATTTGAAACAGCTAGTCACATGATCACAGACGGTGTGTAATGATATGATCTGTCTACATTCTATTGGTAAATACAGTCATTTGTTTCACTCAATATTGAGTTTTTGTTATCGATCAAGAAGCGACTCCTTCAGTATTTTTTTTTTGTTTTGATACACTATAGTGGGACCTGTAAAGTTTATTCAACAACTTTTACCTTCTGACGATAGTAGCTCCTTTTTTATTGGGAATTTTTTCAACTACCAGGTAACCATAGACAAAATCTGCTGCAATGTTTTGAATTTATTGCAATCAATATTTAGAAATTATAGTCCCAGTGAAGTTACAACAATGTTTACTCTCTGCCGATTAGTTTTCATTGCTTTGCTACAACCAACGATGATTGCATAATAAAATATAAAGCTAGTTCTTGCACCGTTAACCTTGTAAATGATAGAAAGCTTGACGGGAAAATGTCACCGGTAATGAATTTTGATAGTGGGGAAAACATGAGTTGAGTGATGGTAGGCCAAGGAGAGGGTTGTAAGGAAGGAGGTTACCCCCATCCCCTTTTGAGAAATTTTTCACATACTAGGTAACCTTAGATGCAATCTAGTTCAATATTTGGAGTCTTTCAAAGTCATAAAATGTGCTAGTCTGAGATGTGAAAATTCTAACTGCTATTTCACATTTTCGTCGCACGTAGGCTGAAATATGATAAATTCTGCCTGGCAATTCAAAGTATATCGAGAATTTTTTCAATTATCAGATAACCTTAAAGACAATCTGGTGCAAATATTTGACGTCTTTTGAAGCCATAATGTGCTAGACAACACCTTATTTCAGAATTTCTGACTACCGTCGCTCCTACACTTTAATATAAAAAATTTCAACTGGTATTTTAATTTTATTGAGAAATTTGTCAATTACCAGGTAACCTTAGACACGATGTGGTGCAATAGTAACCATCTTTTTATGTCATAAAATGAGCTAGACTGAGATGATATGCAAAATTCCAACTAGTATTTCAGATTTTCCGACTATTAACGGTTCTTAACTTTTTAATTACCAGTAACGATAGACACAATCTGGTGCAATATTTGGCATCTTTCTATGTCATAAAATGTGCTAGTTTGAGACATGAAAAATTCCAACTGGTATTTCAGATTTTCCGACTATCGTCGCTCCTCTATGGAAATATGAGAAATTCAAATGTATTTCAGATTTATTGGGAAAAATTTTCAATTACCAGGTAACCTAGACACAATCTGGTGCAATATTTGGCATCTTTCTATGTCATACAATGAGCTAGACTGAGATATGAAAAATTGCAACTGGTATTTAAGTTTTTTCGACTATCGTCGCTCTGACAGATTTTGTTTGGGGAGTGGGGGCGTCCCCCCCCCCCCGGTCGCGACGGCACTGTACAAACATTTTCTTGGGCGTGGATAAATAGTACCCCTTCCACTCCCACACCACTTTCTCCACCCCAACCCATATTCCACGCACCGGCCCTTTGCGGGGCCTGCCCTGTTACAGAACCCAACTTAACTGACATTTTCTTTTCGAGGTTTATGCTCAGTGTCTTTGGTTGTGTCTGTTTTGAACCGATGCAACAACAAACGTTTGGATTCAGTCAAGTTGTGTTGACCATATTTGTTTACTACTTATACTGACAAGTTGGGTGACTCTCGCATGGTTGTGAACAAATCGGTGTTGAGCTATTTAATGTATTTTAAAGTGTACACCAGGAAATAACAATTGCAGACCTATATCGGCGTTGTAGGCCTTTACAAACCAAAGCTGTTATCACTTGGCAAAAGAATATATAGGGGCAGGAAATCAACATAAAAAACTAACACTGGATTAAAGTAAAAAAAAACAGGGAAATTTATTTTTGAAACGTGGACACACTAACTCAGTTAACTTGATGTGAATCTTTTCAGTCTGAATGACATATAGAGAGGGAACATTTATCGTCGTAATGAATTTTAAACAACATATACAGTGAATAAACCTTGGCAATTTAAAATAAACACAAAATTGTTCATCTCTTAAGAATTTATGTTTCTGTTTCCCCTCCTTTGCGGTTTTGAAAAATAAGGGCCAGCTGAGCTGCAATCTGTTTGTTTCGTTCTTTCTTATCCAAAATTGTGGCTTTTTTTTTGTTCAATTTATTTTTGCAATCCCCTTTTGTCCTTACTGCTAATTGTTTGCATGTCATTTCTTGTCACTCGACTCCCCCATCTTCAAGAGTCATGGATGCAATCACAGACTTTTCTACGTACTCCTTTCTTCACATGTGAATTAATTATTTATTCTCTCGGACTGGTGGATATCTTCTGCATCTTCACTGCCGTTTCATTGTTCAGCTGCCCTTGCTACTCCCCTGGTGTGTGTCATTGTGTCTGCAGTAATGAGAATTAAGACGAGGCTACACACAAGAACAAACATAGACACAGATACGCCCATACGTAAATGCATGTACAAGTAAATACAAACATGAAGACACATATACAAATACATACATACATACATATATACACACCCACACACACACACATATATATATATATACATATATAAGATTATAGGGAATATGATCCAAAGAAAAGTGCTCAATTTTATAAAGAGCATAATATTATATATTGATGAGTCGAACTAGAAATACATCGAAAACACTACAAATTTGTTTCGTGCAGACCTATGTGGTGCACTCTTCAGGTGTTGTGTAGCGACTGGTCGGTGTTTGAGTTACTTGTATTTGTTGAGCAGGAATTTGCTGGCATGTCGGCATGTGGATATGAATTCGGTTTTTTTGTTTAAGGTGCACTGTTGTGGGCTGAATATAAGGAAAAACTTTTCAAAAAGGCAGAGATTGCATTTCTTCGTTTTGTTGTTGTATGGTTGAGTTCGTTTGAGAATTTGCCATTTGATTTGGAATTCAATGTCCTTTTTCTTTAGCGACCAAATATACTTACTGAGCTCGGTATCGTTCTTTTTGTGTTCGTTGTTGAAAGAGCTTTTATGATTGTTGTAGCGCGCTTTGAATTCTGTCGCACAGATTCCGATGTATGTTTCTGATTTGGCGCTTTTATTTTCCGTGACTATCGCTTGGTAGACGATGGACTTGCTTCTACAATGTCCATTAAGCGGGCATTGTTCTTTGTTCCCGCAGTTGCATTGCTTTTGTTCATATATATATATACATATATATACATATATATATATATACATATATATATATATATTGCATTAACTACATTAACATATTAATATCAGGTCAGGTAGGCTTATATGAAGTATGAAACATTCAGATGGACTAACTTTTGTACACTGAAATAATGAATGGGGAAGAAAAGTTGAGGCCACGATAACTCCAGAAAACTTATTACTAGAGTGTGTAGGTGTGTGGGTGTGAAACTGGGGGTGGAGAGCTGTGTTAAAGCTGGTTGCCTACTTGGAGGAGATATTTCCGTGTTGTAACTTGTAACTGATCGAGGCAAAAGACATCAAAACCCCAGAGACATGGTGACTTCCGTTCATAATTCCGTCAGTTGTGCGCCACGCAAAGAAATTATGAGTCACAACCAACAGAGAAAAAAAAGAGGGTTGGTCTGAAAGTGAGAACGCTGGACGAAAGATGGAGTACACAGGATTAAAAATGTAGAACATTAAATACAGATGGGGTAAAGCTGTACATTTACGTGGTAATTTCATCGGAAATATCGAACAATGGTAACTTTGTGGTTCGACACGGGCTCTATGGTCCACTTTGGAAAACAGTAGGTTTTGAGAAGTGAGGGTGGTATACAAAAACACAACCAACCAATTTTATGTCGGCGGTGGGTGGGTATGTCATTGGCATGGAATGAAGGAAGAGTGGTCAGAGACGCCGAATGTACTACTAGTGTTGGTGGACAACAAAATGGTCCGCTTAAAAAACAGGTAGTTTGCTCTGAAAATCGTATGTTATGACACTTGTTGTTGATCCGCTGTTACTGAAATATTCAGGTCATTCCTCTCCATAGCGAGCGATTACACTGAGGAAACACCTCAACTCACGAGCCCCACGTTAAGCTAAACTATTCTATATGCTGGGAGCCAGTTTAGCGACATTTTTTTTGTCAGCATCAATTGGTGGACCCGAGAACTTGAGACAGCTGCCGTGAGAGTAGCCTCGATCCTCAGATACTGTTATTAGCCCAAGCTAAGCATATCAGTGGTTTCGGCCTAACGCTGCCATGTAGACCAAACTTTGGATAAACCAACATTAATTAAGTGGGGTCCACCTCATTATTTCCTCAATAAGTGTAACTGTAAGACTAGATCTGTGCCATGCATTAGGCAGTAACTTAGGCCTGGCCACTGACACTGTGTATATTCCAGACCAAAATTAGGCTGCA
Source organism: Stichopus chloronotus (assembly GCA_021234535.1). NCBI lineage: Eukaryota > Metazoa > Echinodermata > Holothuroidea > Aspidochirotida > Stichopodidae > Stichopus > Stichopus chloronotus. The sequence goes on along the minus strand of CM037837.1, from coordinate 2,118,254 downwards.
GCCTTCTAGCTTTCGTAATGCAACTTAGTCGTGTGTGTTTTTGTGGGGGTTACTTTTATGGCATACCGTTGCTAAGCCTAACGTTAATTACCTAAAATGACAAATGCTTGCTAGAAAATATGTTTTTGTTAATTTTAAAAGGGGCAAACCCAGATTGGAAAGTTTGCAATATGCATGGGGGATTTTAATAAAGATCAAGAGAATTGTGTGGTCAGTGCTATCTAAGTGGATTGCCACCATCGGTTGGCACGGAGCAAACCAAGAAAATTTTGGCCAAAACTACCCTCCTAGATCGCCGGAAATTGCCTTTCACAGGCATTGTGCTTACCATTCCACCCTCTGATTTGCAAGTTTTTAAGCCACCAACTTCCGATCATCCGATGATGCATGCGATATATGCCAGTTGCACTGTACATGTGTACTATGCAGTCAGCCTACATACGTCATAGGTCGCCTTAACTGCTGCACGTCACTTCGACGAAATGTGCGAGAAAGTACGGTACTGTTCATAAATCTGAGACCCGGCCTAAGTTTGTATTTAAAGTGTTTGTAGCTCGCAGTAGTAGAGAAATGTTTGTAAACAGAGCTAATTGCAATACCACAGAAAGCAATGATGCATAGGCTTTCCACAACGTAAACATGCACGTGGTGCGAAGTTGCCAACTACATGCACAGTGCACACTGCAAGTTGAATTAATTCACGCACTCCGTAATAGGTTGTCACACCAAGAAAGTTGCTTATATCTGTATAGTAGCTGCGGCCAGGAAACTGCTTACGTACTTACGTGCATGGATAGCCTGGCACCAAGGCAGGGCAACTGCTTGATACACGACAGCATCATATGTGCTGCCGGAGCAAACAGAGTCGACTCTGTGGGGCAGGGAAGCCAACTACTGATGCATTTATGTACACTACGCTCATGCCTTTTACGTGGTTACAATAAGAAACAGTACATACAGCTACTGTAAATGTGAATTTCCCGAATAGTGGCACGGCAAATACAATTCAATCTGCAGGGCATCCAGAATGTACGGAGTTTACACTTTTCTGAGATTCGGTTTTAAGTTTTTTGGGTGAGGTTCGTAGGCCTAACATTTGTGCGGTTAAGTTGCGAACGTGTTATCAAACTTGCATTGCGCGGCTGCAGTTGTCAGTTGTCAAATTGTGCAGCTAGACGCTTCGAGACTCATATTTCTGCAGGGGGATGAATCCCCTAAATAAAAAAATGAAGCCTAACCAACAATGTCTTGCTCTAGGAAACTAAAATTTCTCTTAATCATACCTAAAGTCCTATTTGCTCTGTTAGCTGCTTTAGCACACTGCTTAGCTAGCTGTAAAGAAGAATCTATATGAACACCTAAGTCTCTTTCAACAGAGACCTCTTGCAGTGACTGTCCATTCAAAGTGTACGAATACCTAGGATTATTATTGCCAATATGCATTACCTTGCATTTATCAATATTGAACAGTATTTGCCACACCTGAGACTAAGTGAAAACCCTGTCTAAATCCTCCTTTGAATCACCTTTTGAGGAGACCTCAGAATACAGTTTAGTGTCATCCGCAAACTTCTTGGCTCTACACACAATATCAGCATCAATGTCATTAATGAAAGCAATAAACAGGAGAGGACCCAACACAGACCCCTGGGGGACCCCAGTGTCACCCCACTAGTGACCTCCTGCCAAGAAGAAGCGCAACCGTTTAAAACCACCCTCTATTTCCTATTACATAGCCAATTCTGAATCCAGGTCAGTAAATACCACAGATGCCCATACTATTCAACTTAAGCAAAAGACACTGGTGGAGAACCTTATCAAAAGCCTTCTGAAAATCCAGAAAAACAACATCAACATAGTTCTGCCTATCCAATGAACTAGTAACATCTTCCATGAACTCCAAAATATTGGTGAGGCAGGACCTTTTCTGACAAAAGCCATGTTTGGACATTCTGATTAATGAATAACTACTGAAGAAACTAACCATAGACATTTTAACAATAGATTCCATGACCTTACAAACAACACTGGTGAGACTGACAGGCCTGTAATTGCAGGGCTGTGACTTATCTCCCTTCTTAAATATGTGCAACATGAAGGGTCATATTGTGTCATATCTGACATTTGACCTCTTAACTTGACCTTTAACCTTAAAACACATACAACCATGATTTTAGATAAAATCTTGTATTCTGGTCACACATTTGAAGGTCCCATTTAAATAACCATTTTGAATTAAGAAATATGTACAGCAAAAATAAGATTTTCACATATTTGACTTTTGACCTCAAATTTTAGCAGGAGACACAACTTCAGACCATGGTTACCTGTGTACCAACTTTGACCTTCAGCGGCTTTACGGTATAGGAGGAGATGCGGACGCAAAACTTTTGAAATTGAAATTTTCTTCCACACACATGCACACATACAGAAACACACACATCTGCAAACATTTGGACCCCTGCCCTAGTGGGGGGGGTCCAAATCACCCTAAGTACCAATCCAGGTTAGACCCCCATGTATCATATATCAACCATACATAATGTTACCATGGCAACAGAGAGTCGTACATTCTAACGTCCCATAGCAACTACAATATCCCGTCTCATCCCGCACATTACATGTATAGGGATGAGAAAGCAATCCTTTAATTTCAAAATTCCTTAGTTAATACCTGTTAATGTATCCATAGACTTGCTGTCAGCTGATTGCATCAGCTTATCCATGAATAAACTCCAGCTTTATGTCTTTGCTCCTGTTCAGAATCAATATTTTCTCAGTTTCTGCTATTTGTGTCTCTTCAAAGTCATGCATGGGGTGATTGTACATTCCAGTCATCTGCCACCCTTCTCTGTAATGGTCTCCGTAGCCAAGTTCAGGAAGCCCAGTCTATATATCATTATTTCAAAGCCTCTCCTTTTGTTTCTTTTCTGCCTCCTTTTGCTTCTGTTCAGCACATAGAGACTTAAGTTTATTTTGCCCTGCATAAAAATTGTTCATAATTTATTCCTATGTATTTTAGACTTTTTCTTCCAAGCCTCCACTCTGTGCGAGTATGTTTTGGCTTGTAGACGAGTATGGTCTGCATTCTCCGATTATTCTGATATTGAGTGTTAGTGCTCTACTAAATTATCCCTAGTTACAGATATAACCCATTTGGAATCAAATTAAAAATGTCAGAATTGATTGAAATACTGTATTTATTCAAACACTTCTTGTGAGAATTAAAGGGACTTCATGTCGCAAAACCGTGTTGCAAAAATGTACAACGCAAGTTCTGCATGGCATTGCAAATTTGGAACTTGCGTATCTCAACTTGCGTTGCAATACCACTTACTTCATGGGCATATGAAATTGTATCATGGGTATATGATGATGTGATTATATGATAATGTGATAATAACATGATAATCATGGGTATGTGATAATGATGGGATAATCATAAAATATAATCATGGGCATATGAAATTAAACAGAGCCAAAAAAAACCGAAGACACTTGAGCACCTGTTTCCTAGCATATCTATAAGTTGGCTTTTTGGAACAATGTCTAACCCTGTGCCTTTTGTAGTCTTGCTTGTTTCTTTCCATTGCAGATATTTCCTTTGTAAGGTGAATTTTCCAATACCAGACCAAAGTGATGTGATGTTGAATAGCCACGAATTTCGTAAAGCCATTGAAAAAGCTACCCGACAGATATTTGGAGACTACGGATTGGGCATTGTTGGCAATCGTTTACGAGGTACAGTAGGCACTCAACTTGGTTATCCAGCTGAATGTTTTGAAGGTTCCAAAGATATTTACAACTAGAGAGTGCTGTCATGTCTTGTTGATGTCACTCTGAAGTCAATATCAATGATTTGTCAAATGGGTAACTCAGAATACTGGCTTTGTATTCTGACAAATATATTTTCTGTATTTTGGCTATTTAGGACAGAAATGGTCCCACATTTTTGCATCCGATGGTCATCAACAGAATTTAGATGGGTTTGTTTGAAACTTTGGAAGGAAAAAAATAGTGCTCTGTCAAATTATTTTGGTGTAAAGTAGGTTTTGTTCTCTTCCTGGTTGATGAAAAAACAAGATTAACTTGAGTCATTGTGTAGCATGCCCAGTATGACTGTGGAAATGTCTGTCTTTTGATCAAGTTAAAATACAAACTAAATCATGAAACTTTGTCCTATTTGTCACCGTATATGAATTATAAACTGTTTACTTTTTGCTTTGTTCATGGTCGCACGCACGATTTTAGTGATGAAAGTGAGCGCTCACTCAAAGACGGCCATCATCAGAGTCCAGCACCGAGCCACGAGGATGCTTTCACAGGTGTTGCCATTCATCAGGCAACATCAGAAGACAGATATTACCATACAGACTCTACATGTGACAGGTAAGGTTAGTCTTTAAAGGTATGAGTCACTGAAGAAAATTGATATTTCATAAAAATTAGGAATATTTTTTCTCTTTACCGGTATAAAGCATATCTCAATAACATTGTTCTGTTCGGAAGTAATAACTTTTCAAAAAAATATCTATTTCAAAATGGGGCATTGGATTATGGAAAATTTGTGATGTCAGCCAGGGACAGCTTATTGAATATCCTTTGTGTTCCTTCATAGTCTTGACTATCTTAAAAGAAACTTGATGGGAGTTTAAGAGATGAAACCTAAATCTCCACAAGATGAAAAAATCTTGTGGAGATTCTAAATCTCCACAGGATATATCCTCGTTGGCTGTCGTAGCTCAACCAATGTTCGTCTTTAGTATGTGGAGGAAACTTGACAGGTTTGGAAAAATTTAGCGTGTTTCAAAAAAGAACTCGTGGTGGCCCTGTAATGATATTTCATTATTGTGATGTTTTGCGTCTTCATCACTCACTATTGTCATTCAATGCTGTTACACCCAACCTAGGTACTCTGGCCACCTGTTGCAAGGCATTGATCAAGTATGAAAGAAGAACCTTGTTAGAGTTACTGAGGAATACGACAAAGAAAGGTACGTTGATATCAAGGTTCACTTCCAGTGTGACTACAAACTTCTGTTAATCGAATCTTAAAGGGGAAATCAGGCTTTCTTTTCACAATTTATTTTACCACAATTCCCCCCCTTCCCGGTATCGTACAATGAGTTACAACTAACAAATATGATCAAGATTATCTCAAAACATGTGGACAATTTTGAGCAACGAGTCAAATTTGCAAAAAATCAGTGAAAGTCTGTTACATCCACATTTATCGAATCAAATATGAATATTCAATACTATCGCCTTTTCAAGGTATGAGGAGGTGTGGCTGAACAGTTTCATACGTAGCCTATGTGTGCTGATGTATCATCAACTATCACTAAACTCTTGTTTACTTAGCATTGCACAATGCACGAACAGCATGGGAACCATAAACATTCAGTTATGTCTATTCATATAACGTCATCTGAGTCTTACGCTGTGATTGGTCATCATATAGAGGAGGCTGTCTTGTCTTGTACATGAACGTTTATTTTTTGTACCCGACAAATATTAAGAGTTCTCATTCAACCGTAAATAACGCAATAATTACCGTTTCTTCTACCTTCAAACACCTCCTCAATGTCTCTGTATTTCGGTGAATAATCAGTTTAGAAAGAAAAATCAACTAAAGGTGAATTTTCTCAGTCAAACCCTGATTTCCCCTTTAATTTTGACAAAACGAGGTGTATCTTTGATAGCAACAAAAGATTAGATTTCTTTGGTTAATGGTTCGCACAAATTTTATAAAGAGTGCAAGTCTTTAAAATATCATTTTTGAAAAAAAATGAAAATGAAAGAAAAACATGTATTCAGTGGTCACAAATAAAAACTGCTGGCTTGCATAGGATACTCTTATCAGGCATCACTTTAAATTCATTATCAGTTATGTTGTCAGATGTTGAATATTCATTGCGGGATGAATGAAGTCTCCAAACATATACACTTAAAAAAAAAAAAGTAATCAAAATGGTTTTCCTATAGTTGTAATTAAATGTTGTGACATAAGAATCAAGTGCTTTGCAAAGTGTAGTCCTGGAATCCCTGATATTAAAGTGATTGTGGGTGTAGGCTTAAAGAAAAAACATTAAAATTTCATGTCTAAACATTTAGCATGTCTTTTAATCACACCATTCAGACAACTTAAAGAAATAAATAGGTCTCAGGTGATAGATTCTGATTTCAAATTCTTCAAACATATTGACAAACCGTGTAGTATACAGTAACATAGTGATTGACAGTTTTCAACTTATCTGTGCACTTCTTTGAACAAGCCAATGGGAAGTATATTAGCAATGAATATTTAATTGGTCCTGACGCCATGATGAGGCAATCATTTTGTAGGCTGTATGCAAATGCACTAAATGCTGCTATTCAAGATACCGATAAAGGAGCACCGACTTGAGTAGTGTGTGTTTGACAAACCAGTGAGGCCTGTACTGTCGCACATTCAGTATGAAGGCACTTACAGTAAGAACCATTAATTTTCAAATTTGGTTTCCACTCGTTTTGGTTTTGATGGCAATCGTAGCCTCTGTAATCACATGACGGTGTATGTGTGTTTGTGATGCCTACATTGTAAACACAATTTCTCAAGAAGGGAAGCTTGGAAAGATCTGATATATAGTATGTGGGTGTACCACTTTGAGTGAGAGAACCCTACTATTTGTGGTGGAGGTCAAAGATCATTTGGGTCATCAGGGCTCAAACTGTGAAAACCTTGTAAACATGGTAGCTCAAGAAGGGAAGCTTGGACAAATCTCATGTTTGGTATGTAGGTGTGTCACGTTAAGTACAAGATCCACATTGATTTCTGTCAAATATCATTTGAGATCAACATGGGTCATATTGTGAAATTCTTGTAAACATGTTTTCTCAAGAAAGGAAGCTTGTACAGATCTCATATTTCATGTCAAGCATTGGTAGCTTTCGACACATGTACCAATGCTATTTAAGACTCAGAGAAAATGCTCATAATTGCATCGTCAAAAGCACAATGCATTTGTGCATCCTGGATTACTTTGTTCCATTGCTTTTCGAAGTGGTTACTGCTTTTTGATTTGAGATCAAACGTAATCGTATCCTCATGAATATTCATTTTCTTGCAGATCATAGAAAGAAAATTCAAGAGGCCCTGCTCAGCTGCACCATGGACTTTCAAGATGAGAAAATTGAGAGTGACGATGAGTTTACTTAGAACTTTTAAAATTGCAGGTCCAGCATAATTCATCTTTGAAGAAAATTCAACCACAGCAAGTCACCAACTAAGCCCGATTGCTTGGTAAAAACGCTGAAGAAATTCTCGAAAGAGGACTTGATGCTTGCTTACAGGAAGGCGAGAATTTTTTATGTCCAGGAACTTGCAGTTGACCTGTCAGAGAGCTCTACCTGTGAAAGGATTATTTATGGAATACAAGCTGTTGTTGATTATACTTTCAGATTAGGTCTCTGAAGTCATCGTCAACAACACTAAGGTATGAACTTTTGAGCTCCTAGTCCTCAGAAAATACCCATAATGTGCTAAAATCATGTCTCAAAAAGACCTTTCCTGCATGGTAGAACATATCTAGATATACCATAATGATTAGGGTATGTTCCTCTCACGAAGGCATAAACGTGTATGATATGTGAGGATTGGATGTGTTGAGGCTCCAGTTTTTGCATATTCATAAGCAGTAAACAGAGACTTAAATGAGACCAAAACATGACAAAATAAATTGGACCAGATAGATCATGACGATAGGTAGATGTAAGAAAAAGCTTACATCACAACTTAAACGGTTTGCCTTAAAAAAGTAGGGCCTAAACTTAAGTAGAGCTTGATTATAGCTGTAATTTCAGTCAAACAGGAGCAAACATTTATGCTGATAAGCCAGTCCACACTCATTATCTCTGCACAAAAAATGTTTGCGATGTGGTTCGCTCCACAACAACACATTGGATCTGAATTTAAGGAATGTGTTATATCACTAGTGTTTTATCAGTATTTTCGTTTTTGTTGGTCATTCTGCACCAACATCTGATCCTAGCTGTCTTCTCATAAATGGTCCCAGTCTGATCAAGAATATAAGATGCGAGTCTAGGGGGGGAAGTCCATTTGAAAATTGTTTCCATGTTTTTCATGCCTGTCAGATGAAAGCTCCCTTTTGAGATGTCATGCCATGATTGGTTAACATTTTATTCAAGTATTTGTGAGCAGTGGCTCATATGAGTGTGTTAGGTCACCAATTTTTGGGTCTTTCTGACCAAATTTGGAAAAGGATTAAGATGAAACTTGCAGAAATGGGATCATAGGTGCATCCAATATCACTATAATGCAGGGGTGGCCAACCTTTTCCCCAGGGGTCAAATGCAGCCCACAGATAGGCCCTGCCTTTTGAACAGAAATTGCCATAAAAGAGAGAACAAAAAATAAACAACTAAAGGGGGAAATTAGTAAAGATATTATCCATACAAAGCTTGTAATAACTTGCATGTTGGCAAACATTTGCTTCTCATCATACCACTGGGGAGCGATGTATTGGGAAAGGATGATAGAGGACGGGCTTGTTACCTGTACAGTCTTCCGAAGAAGTCTGCCTCTCATTTAGCATGCCACCCTTTGATGGTTTCTCTCCTTGATGAGGCTCAAATTTGACATGTTCTGTATCAACCAATGAATAACAGTTCCTGCTGTTGCAGTTAATTAAACGCCTACTCAAGGAAGCAAGGCTCTTCAAAGGTGTTTAGATAGCTGATGCTTAAGCATGAAGGAAAGAAGTGAAGACTACATTTACGTTATACAGCCCGAGGCGAGTTTTAAAACCAATTTTTTTGGAGGGACGTACGTACGTACGAACGAAGGTACGTACTTAAGAAACATTCCCAGTTATGCAGTGCAAAAAACTGACAAGATCTTTAAAAATTGCAAACAGAATGGTTTTCTAGTATTATAATGCATCTGCCCTCATGCGTCACCATGCTGTGTAGTTGTGTTTGGTGGATACAAGCAGGGATAGCTCAAAAACAAATGCGCAAATGTGGACGAGCCTGTGAATGATTTGAAGGAGTGTTGAACAGCCTGGAAGTATTTAGTGAAACCACAGTGTTTGCTTCCTTGTCACTCATTCATGGTAATGTGAATTTGATGAACTTCAGCTATTTGTCGTACATATCCTAAAACTTTGTTTGAAAAATTGTCTGATGCAAAACAGTGTTGAAGATCAAAATGCTACACCGATATACTGTTTTTCTATCATTGTGTCATCTTTCGTGGGCTGCAAATTTGCAAAACAATTGTGTCTTCTGAAGTGCATCAGAGTGATTATCGTAGTGTTATTGAAGTGCATATCTTTTCATAATTTTTAAGTTTCCAATTTAATTTAAATTATTAAAAATTTCAAATTCATTTCCAACTGTTTGATTTTACAATGAACTTATAAGTCACGGATTCCTGGTATCTCGACTTTTTCTTATTCGGGCTACTCTCATGGCAAATATCCTGTATCTGGCTTCAGTTTTAGAATGTTTATTCCTCGGTTTATCTGAGGTGTGGATCTGTGACAGGACAACTCCCACCCCCACAATTCCCCCACCCCCACAACCCCCTCCCCCGGACAATTTCCCCTTTGGGACAACCTCCTCCATAGAGTTCCCACCAAAGCAATTCCACAACCAAGAGAATTCCACACAGGACAACTCCCTGACAGTTCCTTCAGGAAAAGGGTTAGTGTTAAGGAAAGAGGGGATTTTTCAGGGGGGGGAGGGGGAATTGCCTGGGAACCGAGTGGATCAGTTATGTGTATTAACTGTCAACATGGCATCCCAAATGAACCGCTAAATTGATTCACATCAAGGCCAATTACTAGTTAAAATGGATTTTGGAGGACACAATACCTTGCAGTCATATCACTAAAAAGTTAAAGCAATCATATCATTAACGAAGCACTTTGCTAACGCGGGTGACTGCGGAGGCGTTTCAGTGATTCCATGAAGTTAGGAGGCACTTCACTGACGGGGCACAATCGCTGATACCTTCCAGTTATAAGGTACTTCAGTGACTTCGGTCACTGCCGATACTTTAGAGCTGAGCAGTCATATCACAAACATAAAATTTCACTGAGTGGTAATTGCTGCTCCCCTGGAGGTATGAGGTCATATCACAAGGCACTTCACTGCAACTTCCGCAATTGCTGATACTTTGCAGTTATGCGATACTTCGTCGACATATAAGGGTAGCTGGTGAAACCTTGAAGTTTCAAGGTCATGTCCTAAATGAACCACTCAACTGATGTGGGGGGGGGGTATGTGCAGATATCTTGAAGTTAAATATGTCATGTCACATCTTTTGGCTAGTTGCTGACATCTTGTAAGCAATGGTGCGCTATGTGTGGGGGTATTTCAACAGAGCTATTACATCCCTAGAGTACATTTGCAGAGGATTTAGCCATCACTTGTAGATGTTGGTTCTCTTCAGGTGAGCAGTTACTGTGGACAGAAACAGTAAGAACATCAGATCACGTAGTTGCAACAGATGGAAAATACCACTTTCAAACACAGGGTGTCCACCCCGTTTCTGCCCAATGACATTTTATGTGGGAAACAAGTTAAGTGACTTTTGTTGAAGCCTTGTACATGGGAGGACAGCAAATACAGACGAAAATACAAAGGAAAAGAAGAACTCTTTCTTTGTTCCTGATTGGGAAACTTTCTATTGATACTAAAAGTCATTTGCATACAATGTGTCTGAGTCAATGTTGAATCATAAACATTCATGCTCACTGATGCCCACACTTAACGTTATGAACCGTACTTTACTCTGGGGATTGTAACGTTGCCTGTTTTCACTGCAAGCCTCAAAATCTTGAAAACCCATGAGTAGAAGTGATGTGAGGAAATTTCCACTTTTTTCTCCTCTATACTTTTTTGTAACCACAATGGTAGAAAAATCATATCCTACAATATATATTGAAACCAATAAGACTATCAGGTAGTGTCAAATAACAATTAAAACTTCAACGGTAAATTCATAAAAAGCTCTTCATATCAAATAACATAGAATAAAGTACAATACATGCTCCTAAAATTAAAAACCAGTATGTTCAGGCGGTCTTACACTCTTTTTTTTTTTTGCCAAAATGTCCGGAACAAAGTGTTGCACATCTGAATGTTCTGCACTATCTCAATCAGCGTTACAAGTGAATCTAATTGGTGTATACAAATGGAAGGAAACCAAACCAAACATTTCAAAATGAAGTGGTGGAAAAAAAAAAAAAGAAAGTCATGAGTCTAGAAATTGTAAAACAAACACCTCTTTATCTTGTTAAGTGACCTAACCTAAACCATCCTTGTATCCAACTCATTTCTGGTGTTAAGAAATAAAGACGTGAAATTGATGACTGTGTGCAGATGGGAGCCAAATCAAGCACTCCATGGAAAATCTGATGGTGGTTAATCGATGCCTGTATGCAACACAATGAGATCATAACGAAGGAACAGAGAAGGAACATGGCCTTGACTACTGCCCGTTCTCATATGTGGGATCTGATGACACGAGAACCTCGTTTCAACGATCGTCGATGAAGCAGTATGGCATTCTCCTGCTTTTGAGTCGGACAATGGGAGATGATAAGCAACCACCACCAAAAATACTCAAATTGAAATGGTGAAAGTGGAGGACAATACTTTTTTATTTCATTCCTGACAATTATCCATATTGTAACCATATCTACCATTTTTTTTTTCAATTTTAAATTGTCATTCACATCATCATGCCCTGTGCAATCACCCACAGTCCTCTATCACTGTCTCGTTACCTACAACCTCTGACGGATAAATTTCACGTCGTTTACACCAAAGAATGCCCATTCCTCGAGTGTCACCAGAATGGTTGCCGTGGCAACGTAAGACATTGAAGAAATAACACAGCAACTGGAGAAATTTAAAATAAAAAACAAATAAAAAGCTGGTTCCATGGATAAAAAGAAAAAGGAATCCAGGATGAAGAGGCCAGATGAATCTACCCTTTGAGCACGGAGGAGGAACTTCTGAGACTACATCAGAGGACAATATGAGATCTTCACATGATCAACAGATAACAGTTGTTTTGTTGAGATGAGAAATAAACTCTAGTGCAGAGATCCCAGAAATATGGTACATGTATATCACTATCAAAAGTTTGATACCAAAAAATTTGCGCACAAAATTACTAAAAGAATGCAGTGCAAACTCGCCAGAGGGGAAGCCAAAGGACAATTTCTCTCCAGACACCATCAACCGTAGCGAGTGTGACATTCCTGAATCCTTCTCCAATTTGACTGCAGGAAGATAGAGACCAGAATAATGGGGTCATACCATCAGTTTTCTTTGGTTTTCTGCATTGTTTTGGAAACACATGTGCTCCGTATTAGGAAATGTCGCCCCAGAGAATATGTTCTCTGTTTCAAAGGTCTGACAGATGGGAGTTTTGATGTTGCACTGGATGATCGATATTTACGGGTTGAAACCTTGAGAGTGCCTTATGATGAAACCCCAGTGAGCAAAGACACCTCAGGCTCAACTCACGTTAATAACTGTTTTTGACCGGCTTTGCATTTATTGAAAAGTTGCTGCTCTTTTTAAAAATTTTCTGTTCAGACCGTATCAAGTGGACAACCAATTAGAGACTACAATCAGAAGTTCACAAACCTAAAGCAGCTACTGTTTTATGGAAGTTTATCAAATTGAGTTAAATATGGGTTGAAAAATTGGGAGAACCACCTTGTACAGTGATTAATAGTTAGAACCATTTTGTAACAGTATTAGTCTCATCATGATATCTGGATCAAGAGGGTAACAAATGAGGTAAGTTGTCATGACAGACCACCGAGAAATGAAAATCGAACAATATTGGTTCTCTTTGTTTTACCGTTTCTCTATTAACGAAGAAGGAATATTTTTTGTCAACGATGGTTTGGATAGCTCTGATATTTTAATTTAATGGTTAGGTCATCAGCCATCAAAATGAAGACAGTGTGGTGTATGGCTTGGATGGTCACCTTGTTCTCTGTAATTTCTATTATTTTTCAGTAGATTTTATGATTACAGCTCATCCCACTGCTACCATTTATCCACACCCCCACCCGTATTCTTTTTATCCACCCCCATGTGGTACCAATCATTCTAATTGTTATCATGTGCGACTGCTATTAACGGTTGTAAAAACGACATTCAACAAGTTTTCAAATTTCTGCACAGACATACAATCTCACCAAAGGAACTAATTTATGATATAATTTTTTTTTTTTCGTAACTGAGCAACTCCCCTTCAGCACATTACGTCGCACATCCCACACTTTCTCCCTGTTCTCTTTAATTTGGAAATGCCTGCAGCATTTGCTCCTTTTTTCAATCCTTGTTTTTAGTTGTTTTCATCTTCCCAGATGACATGAAATCGTACAGCAAAACGGTGTTTTCGATTCCTTTCGTTCTCGCTGCCGCCGAAGTCATTTTTCTTGATCTTGGAGGTGAACATTAATACAGAGACAATTCGGAGGGATGACAGGATGCTCGGTAACATCAATCGACTTTCTTCTGCTGCGGTGTTTCCCAGCTATCTGACTCTGGAGTGATCAAAAATGGAAGAAAAAAAAAAAAAGGAAAAAGGAGAGAAAGAGAGAAAGAGAAAGAAAAGAGGAAAAAGTGAAATGAAAATTGGACAAGAAATATGTAGAGACTGGCTGACCAGAGCTGCAATAAACAGGCAAATAATGTTGGTGAGAAAAATGATCAATGAATAAATTCAAGTCATAATACAAACGAAAAAGAGATGAGCTAAGCTAAACAGCAAGCGTTCCACTCGACCAAGAAGTCAAATTCCATGCCAAAATCTGGCCAAAGGAAACAAAGAGCTCCAAGAATTTGATTCATGAAAAAAATGAGTTGTTGAACTTTTGTAATTTCAGAATGCTTTTAAAAGCTGGTTCTGCAGACATACGAACATTTCATTGAGACAAAAATATCTATTTTGTCTAAAATGATATCTATTTTCAACTACTTTTGAATTGGTTCATTTCATGTTCTTATAAATAAGATCTTTTTTGAAGATGTAAAACATTGAACATTTCACCACTGTCAGTTAGAATTGTGCCATTCTGGTAAAATTTCTTCACAAATTTCTGCCAGACACCTTTTCAGAGTTTATTGGAACATTTCTTCTACAGAATTGGAACATCAAATTTTACATCCAGAAAGAAAAGAATTAACTTCACCTACACCACCGACCCCGTCAAATTTTCTCAAGAACGTTCCCGCCACCTCAACCTCCCCTGCCCCCCCCCAAAAAAAAACAGTCACACAAACACAGACATTCTGACAGTATTGACTTCTGGCTGAGAGGCATATCATAAGAGTTGAAAAAAAAGGTTGACAAACTTGAAATGGATGCAGGCAAATGACAACATTGGTGTGCATAAAACATGCAAAGGTTTCCAATTTTCTTTTTTTTTTTTTGCTGTTTAGCTTTTTGCACATTTTTTTTTGTTTTCAACCTGGGAGGTCCCCCTTTGCAAGAAAATCTTCAAAATATATTGAACCAATGATGGCTTTTCATTTAGTCCAAACAGAAGTCAAGGGGGGTAACCAAGATATGCATTGTGGTAACACTGCATGATGGTATCTTCCATCGACCAGCATCATAGAGGAACAATCAAAGGGTGTATTATGTAATATCACTTGATAGCATGGTTACCCGTCATTAACACTCACTACTGCCAAAAAAGGACTAAGTATTGTAAGTAAATATAACTTGATGGTACCTTCCATCAGGGATGTACCAACAGGGGGGCATGGGGAAGACATGTCTCCCCAAAAACTTTTAACAAAAGGTCTTGCATTTTTGGAATGCAAATACTGGGAGAAAAAGATGGAAATCTTGCGCCATTTTGCATCTAGCACCCTTCAAAAATACAAATAATTTTCAAAGGGGGAAACCCCTCCCCCAGGCCAGCAAATCTCCAACACTGATGTGCCATCCCAAATGGATTGGTATGGCCACAGGCCCTGCCTCCCAGCCATATCTACTAGTTGCACAGTGTAGCAAATATTAGTACATTGCAAAGATAGGGGGGGGGGGGAGACAGGAACTAAGGCTCCGGTACCCCTCTACATAACTCCTACAATGGCCAAAATTTTATTCAAAGCATACATGTCAAAACTTAGAATGTTATAGCTTTCATGAATACTTTATGGACAGCAACATAAAAAAAAAAGGCGGTTTGAAGCATATCTTTTACATTCCTCAAGCATTATCGCAATACATTGTGTGTGTTTCATTGAGAAATGCAGAACACACCTTTTCAGCGTCAAAGTAACACACGTGGCACGGTACAGCAGAGATGACCGGTAAAATGTGAAAGCATCAAAGCATATTTGAATAAAAGGAAAAAAAAAAGCATTCCAACAATAGAAAAATATGCACAGCCTCAACTTTCAATGAAAACAAAGAAAGAGATAATGAATAAAATCAGGTTATTCAATAGATTGATCAACTCCTGAGATGAGAAAATATGGAAAGGTTTTTAAAGATCATGAAATACAGTCAATTAGTTTCACAAGGATTCCCCAACCCCCTTGTTACAACGAAATAGTAGCACATAATTAAAATAATGGGGGGGGGAGGCATGGAGTAACTGGGGGCATGGTGTAACTGATGCTGCAGGAAATTACACCCACCCCCACCTCCTTTTACAAAATTAACGTTCACTGTCTAGTGATGCCAGACGACCTACCTCTTTCATTTCACAGCATGTGGCGTGAAATTTGCACCACAAATGAAAATAAGTTTATATAAAGGTGAAAAAGGAAAACCCTTCTACCAGGGAGACACTGAAAGAGGTGGTCACAATGTGAATACTTGGCACAATGTGAATGAAAACAAAAACAACAAAGAGAAGAAATTAGCAAAAATAATTTTCCCACTACCAGAAAAGAAGGGAAAAAAAAAAGATTTAAGATGACAGACACAAATTAACAACATTGTGACGAACAAAATTATAGATGTTTGGTGAATGGAGGTTACAGAAGATCAAACAGAACCAGTCCTTGTTTGATCAACTTGTTGAAAGAAAATTTCTACCTATAAATGCTCCAAATAGAGGACCCTGTGTCAAGTGGATAACCACCATGTGTCTCATCAGGTAAGATACCAGACTGGCCTCGACACATACCAAATAAAGAATTCTACAAACTATTGCAGAAGTCTCACACAGTACCATTTTGAGTTCCACGAGAAGTTAATCAGTTTAGCACTATCCAAGAATCACATGTAATGGTACCCTGGTATCACCACTATTTAAAGGGAAAAAGGGCATTCGTTTTACAGAAAACAACCATATTTTTCGACTGATATTTGTGGACATAGAATGATAGACTGTTCAAAATAAGGAAGGACAGTAGCCTTATTTCGAGAAATAAGTTTCTTGTTTATGTTAGAAGCACGTAGTGCTGGAAAGTTCAACAAATCGTCAACTGGGTCTCACAAAGTACACTATGAACTACAAAGTACTGAGTTCTACATGATACTACATGTGTAAGAAAAAATTTACGAATGTACTATGCAGTTGTGGGTACTTTTTGAGTCCCACAAAGCGCTATGGGTCCCACAACGTACTATTACACGAAACACTGATTGCTACAGCCCATTAGGCACTACATGCACCAAGTAAATATCACAATGACCCCCAATGGATAAAACCAACACCAGTTGTTAGTTTTTTTTCTCTCTCTCTCTCTCTAAAGTGATTTATACAACCCCTGCAAAAGTTCCAAAGATGAGGAAAACTTGGAATTAATGATTCTTTTTGTGTGAAAATATTTTTAACAAAGGCATTCAGGAGAGTAAACGCTGTCTACGATGCCAGGCAGAAATATACCTACTTCTCCATATTTACCTGTAGTATCCAATATTCTCTCGCACCTCTAACAATATTTTAAGCTAAACATTTTAAAATAAAAAACATAAGATTCAGAGATGCTTTTGACCGTTACACAACGTCATAAAGGCAAAAATGTCACCAGACGGTGCAGTTATGTTAGACTGCACAGAAAGTGAGGTTGAGAAAACAGGAGTGATGTCACAGCTTGACATGTACTTTTCTTTCACACTTAACATTTTTTCTTGTAAAATAGATACATCCATCAGTATTATCGACCACAATTTATGAAATCTTGGAAAAACTAGTGACGTATGTACTAAATCTAATGATAAAACAGAAGTGAAATGTAGAGAATACGAAAGATTTCTTTTACCAAGGAGTAACACCTACTAACACCACACCTGTTGGCACCACGCTCAATCCAATGTTCACTTTGACTAGAAGTCATCACTCACGATAAATACCACATTGGTTCTCTTCCAGCCTTCATTCCCACCAGATTGATGCAGTGTTCCTGCCGAAATGGTATCCGGTATATCAAGCCCTCTCGGATGTCCTGTACCCCCAACACCCATCCACGGCTCATGTCGTTGCAACTTTGCTCCAGTTTATTACAAACATAACTCTGAGCAAACTTTTGTTATTGTTAGCAACCCGAACTCTCTCCAGTGAAAAAAAAAAAAATTAAACATTATGGGCTTTGACAAAACCAATCAAAATCAAATAAGGCAATCAAGATGCATTGAGGTTCTAATAATGAAACAATGGCTGCTTCTAGAATCGGAGTAGGAAGTAGTCCAAGCAAGGTGTCAAGTTTGTGGTATTTACATCATGGCAACGTTAGACCACGAAATCAGGACACAAATTAACCGAGATTAAACATTCAAGGACTAATGAAAACATTTAGCGGAAATGACACCGGTTGACTTCAAATGCTCATCTTCCCAAGTTACGTACTTGGTAACTGATTCAAGGATAAAAAGTTGACTTTTGGGTTGAAGGACCGGCAGACATAAAGAGGCTCTATACAAATTCACTGTGTGGTCTTTTACCAAAATAAGAATACATATCCCTTAGAGAGTTTATGACAAATGACTAATCCAAATACAGAGTTTATATTTGAACCTTGTTTTTCTCCTAAATTTCTCTTTATTAAGTGGGTAAAACAATTAAGGAACTGTTGAATTGTAAGTGCATTCTCTGTCAACTGAGAGAAAATCTCTGTCAGCGAGATTCTACTGGCCACCTCCGCGGGATGTGAGCTTTGGGCATGTTTGGAGTTAAAATTGAAATAGACAAGTAAAACCTTTCGTCATACCTGTCCATCTTCCTATTAACAAATTACATCATAATGGATGTTATACTTTGCTGAGAAGCTTTTCTTTTATTTCCCACTCCTCTTCTTAAAACTCATTTCACCTTGTCAGAAAAATCTTCTCAGAATCCTAACATACACAAAGTCACAGACTGACTGTTTGCTTATGTTTCAATGTCGTGAAAAAGGCGTGACGGGAGTTGCACACCGGCCAAAGGACAATTAGTTAGTTATTTATCAATTTGAGAGATCACAATACACAATTTGCATGCAACTTTAAAGCAATGTACCATTCCTTTTTGTATTTCTTTTTGTTCCAACTGGACAATTGCACTTTTGGTCTCAAAACATGACTTTCTGGATAATGTGGATAAACATGCGAATTTTTTTATTCAGGGTTGTAGGATGGTGTGGATGGACTATTACATCATGCACACACAAAGTTTAATTTCGTTAAATGTAACAGATGCAAGGTTTGCAGGCACAAAGCAAAATATGTTGGGCTAAAATCACAAGAACCAACCAACAAAACAAGCAAAAAACAACACTGCAAACAATATCAAATTAGTTTGGAAATCTTTATTACAAAAGAGTTACCAAGTTTGTCAACACTATACAGAAAAAGGGAACTATTTTTGTCTCTGTTTTTTCAAGTTTTTTTTTTTCAAATTTGATTGCAAAGCTACACTGAAACCTTTTCGAATGCTGCTTCTGTAAACTATGAAGAAAATAAGTGAAAGATAAAAATTTGTCGATTTCAAGATGATTTAATTCAACAACATTCTTTTTCTTGTTTTTTTTTTTTGTGGGTAAGTCCAGGCTTAGCATTCTTTAAGTTATAAATTCAAAGCAATAACCAATCAGGTTAGTTGTTCCATAATCCACAAACCAGCCATTATTACAAAACATGCCATAACATTGACAATGATAAAATAATATTAATAATAATGATTAAAATAATGACAACAATAACATATTTGCATCTCATGAATATTCAGTGCAATAAATGCAAACTTAAGTTTACACATATATTATTTTTTTTTAAGCTTCATGCAATGGTATGGAAATTTAATTTTTCTTTTTACAAAATTGCAGAAACTGAGGTTCTTCCATTCATTAATCACAATAGGCTTTACGACTTTTTAAAGAAAGTGACTCTTCCAATGCTGTGAGACTCCATTCAAGTTATTTATCAGTAGAGCTGTAGTTATAATTTAGACTCTTAAAAAAGCAAAACTAGTTCAAGCATACACTTACAGAGAAATTTGCCATGCCTTTTTTCAAATATCATTATATAAGATTTTGATTTCAAACTAAATTCACTTTCTTGCTGTAACTCTCTTTACTGCCTCTTAGTTTTTACTTTGAATCAACTATCCAGGGTATATGAACCTCTCCTTTCAAGCTGGAATATGAATTGTACTGGCAATTGCCTGGTCATCTACATTTGTGCTTTGTCAGTGTTTCGGGAGAAGAGAAGTAAGGGAAAAGATGAGCTGTCACAAAATCTGAAAGAGAACTATGCCCTCATCTACCAGATATTTGAATATGAAAATTGTCTAGACATTTTGATGGTCCTACAAAATTCAGGCTCTCCATGAAAGAGTAGTCATTCACTGTTACTTGAGGTCAAACATACCAATGGGAATGGTCATGAATATTCATGTGTGCAAAAATAGGGCTTAAGCAATGTCTTCTTGTAATGGCTATATTCTGTGGGATTTGACACATTCTGTGGGATTTGACTTTCACTGACACATTTTCAACTCATATTCCAGCTTTCACTGATCAACTGCATAATATCAGCCTATCAACTCATTTCAAGACACATTCTTTTCCCCGGGGGATCAGCAAAAGCCACAACTGGTATTAAGTCTACTTGTTAATTCTTGATTTATTTAATGTACATTCATGTTCATGACATTTTGGGGTAAAGTAAAAGTAAACACAGAAATCTGTGCAATGAAATGAAAAAAAAAAAATGTTGTTCCAAAGGCACCTTGGAAGTCTCTACTGTAGCTGCCATCATAAACTCCTTGGTAATCTAACTGAAGCAAACACAACTGACAGACTAAAGACTTAATCAACTCCTCGGATATCGCAGTTCAAGATGACACTCATTTGTGCTTTTTGTTTTGAAAGAAACTGCACCAATTTATCATGAAAATTGTACATGTTGAAGATGGTAAAATGGAAAAGAAATCCAAAGGTTTACAAACTTACTTTCCATTCTGAAAGGTTTGCAAGAATGAATTTCACATCGAAGAAAATGCTCCAAAATTTTTTGTGTTTTTGTTCTTGCTTTCTTCAACTTCACAAGATGCATACTGGGACTGCGGTTGGAGAATTTGTCAGTGTGTTACTCTTCAACCACAAATTCTGAGTTAGAGGGTGGAAAGGTGGTGGTGGGGGGGGAGAAGTCTTGAGGTGGTGGTGGGGGGGAGAAGTCTTGAGGTGGTCTCAGCCAGTCAAATCTGCGCCACTACTGCTTTATTTTCTTATATCTAGCTTTATCAATTTATATCTAGAGGTGCACCAAGCATCAATAACATATTACACAACAAAGCTCAAAACCAGTAAATATACACATATCACTAACAATATTTCCAACATCCACGAATAAAAACTACCGCAACTGAGATTTGTTGATTAGAACTTTCAGAAGCGTCAGTTGCAGATGAAGAACGACAAAATGTAAGAAGCCGAACATCAAAGCACGTATCAACTAGAGTAAATAAAAAATATGTTGTAGAAAGTTTTGTAAAAATCATCCAATTATATAAAACAAGAAAGATTATTTTTTAAATAAATTCTGTCACCGCTGGAATATGTGAGAATAAGAATAAAATAATTTTTTCTCTTCTAAAATTAAATTTTTTTTCATACTGTTAAGAAATTTTTGCTGCCATGAATGTCATTCTTTTACACCTTTGTTTGTGAACTTGAGACTTTACAGAGGTTAATGCTAAAATGAAACAATGAAAATGGAGAATATGTTGAATGTTACACAACAAGTTTAAACAGATATTCACCTTGATTGTACCTTAAATCCCATTCAGACAAGCGTAAAATTTTTACTACCATTTACTGTTTAAAGAGTTTACTTGAAAAGGTATCGTAAAATGAGGTAAAACAATTTGAGAATGAAACAAACTGTATTTCAGAGAGTCCACAGGTGAACCTCTCAGGTTTTTTATCGAGTAAGGTTAACTGTCTCTATCTGGCGAAAACAAAAGCAGCACCACACGGTCAAAGCCGAGGTTTCCCTCTGGCAAGCATCGTACGTATCGTGTTAAAGTCTCAGCAGATGTAACAAATTGATTCAACTGAATTTTGTCCAGGAAAAAAAAAAATACGAAGAAAAAGAAAAAAGACACACAAGCTGACTGAAAAATGTCATAGTGTTGAGCAAAATGTACTGAATACAACAAATTATTTCTAATGAAATGAACTGGTGATGCGGTGAAAACATTTAACCAAAAGAAAAATTTGCTTGGCCTTTCCATGTCCACTGTGACTTCCAGTTTTGCATTCTTTCAAGGAGGACAAGACCAGTTCCATCGAAGCCATATATTCCTATTATGATGTTCATTACCGGTCAGTTTTAGTTTCACTAGTTTTGTCTCTTTACAGCACCCCCCCTCCCTTCCCTAGATACTTTTAGTCATCCCTCTCTGAATAATTCGATCATGTAATGTTTTAAGGCACTTCGGTACAGATATACATTGTTTCCATCGATATGTTTTAAATAAAAAAAAGGGGAGTTTTTCTGAATCCTCCTTCCCTAAGAACTTGAATGGATTTTGCAAAATAGTTTCTTCATTAACATTGAAAATGATGTTAAATAGGAAGGAGGGTCGGGGGATCGGGGAAAATGAGAGGGAACTCTTAAATCCGATCATCGTTTTGCATGTTGATGCTGCGAGACATTTCACCTTTTTTCTTCTTTTTTTTAATACATTTTGTTCATTATCACACATTTGTGTGCAAAATAAACAATCACAATGGTCAGTGTCCTGAGAATATAATAAACATTTCATGTCAAAGTAGAGAGGTACTAGAATGGGTTTCCTGCAAAAAGCCCACTGAACATTCTTCCCCTATGACGTAATGACATGTACTGGAGCCGAACAAGACCGCGTGGGCGAACGAATCGGGCATGAGCTGAAACGAAACTTCGCTACGCTTGCTGACTAGTTTATCTAACTAAATCTCTATTACTTCACACACTTGTCACACTTGTCTCTACCTGTTTCAACGTGCGACTGGATTTGTTCGAATCATCTTTGTAGGTGGGCTATGGACACAAAACACGGGAACAAAAACAGACCCTGGATTACAACGAGTCCTACGACGGCACACGTCCAGCCCACTGTGCAACCATCACATGGTTATATTGATAACTTGATCTGGTACTTGAATTTGACTGATACCTTTGTCCAGATTCTTACTTACAGTGAAATACTGTTCATCTCCAGCATGTCTGTTGACATGAATTTGAGGCTCCTGTATTTCAGGATGTCCACTTTGCCATGGCGACATGCCTGCCTGCTTACATTGTTACCGTAAGAAGCATGAACGAATTGGATAACTTGTTTTGAGGGAGTGCACAGGCTGCACACCTCAGTAGCTTAAAAATGTTGTCACGTAACGATGGGGGGAGAAAAAAAAAGACCCGTCACCAACACTACAACAACCACAACGGAAACTTCATTGGAATTGGACGAACAAGGAGAACACACAAAAAAATCCCCTAGAGCAGAGACAACAGAAAAGGACTCTGGTGGCGTTCTGAACCTTGGGCAGCAGACACCAAGTGGTCGATACTTGGTACTTTCTAAAAATTGAGAAGGAACCATTGTCTGAATGTCACAGAGAATTGCACAGCTTCATGGGTCAATATAAGTGCCCATTGCAAGAGGTTTTAACAAATTAGCTTCATATTTATTGTTCTTCTCATCCGGTGACCTTATTGCCTACCCAGGGTGTGAGATACAAAGAAAGCTGATACCTTTCCTTGTCAATAGGAGATGACAAGAAAAGCAGCAAGCATGAAAGCTGACGGCCAGAGAATCTAAAGGTGGCAATTTTTCCAAAATTTGGATAAAATCTACTATTTTTATTGCCGATGTCAAAACGACAATATCCACTTTTAATCCTTCCTTCTTTTGTAGATATCATGGCATGGACTGTTTTCACGGTAGCCTGCATTTGAAATTGTGTATATATTTTTTGGGGGTCTTTTTGTCTTTTTTGGGGTCACACATGGTGATGAATGTACTTTCCGTGTTATTTCATGAGGAGATGACGACATGCCCAAGAGTGAGAACGATGCAGTGAGGGTCAACAAATGACAAAATGACATGCAAAGGGAGAGAAAGACATTTCTAGGGTAAGGGGTGATAAAGCAAAAAAAAAATAAAATCACAACACTGCATAACCGTATTGAAAGAAAGGGGGGGGGGGAAATATCTCGGGAAAATCAACAGGGGATTAAAAAAATAAAGCACCAATGATCACACAGCTGGAAAACCAATAACGTAAAATAACAAAATGACAAAGAAAAGATGAAGGAGAGGAAACGGGCAATTGATCGACAAAGAGAGAGCAACACCAGTGACGGCGATGATCGTAACATCACTGACAGAGACTCCCCAAAATGAGTGTCATCATAACCTTTTTCGTATTCTCTCCAAAGCAAAGACTGAGTATATCCTATCTAACCAGCTTGTTGTGAGCTGTGTTTTAAAGTTCACAAATAAATTATCCTCCATTTTTTTTTTTATCACAGTGGAGGCAAAGGAGAAAAGAAACTGAATGAGGGATGGGGGTCGGGCATGGTGATCAATCTTGGACTTCGACCATCAAAAAACCAAACAAAACGGCTAATAATCCTAAAACAAGGCTGAAGAGTCCAAACAAGAGCTCCCTACCGTCTTGCAGTCCTCTCCTTGCCACAAATTTCAACATCTCATCCAGCAGGATAACAGGGAACGAGATCTTTAACACTGCAAACCACTCCGTCAGGTTCAGGGGTGCGATCTGGAACACCATCTGTGAGAGCAAATATAATATGGAAAAAGGTGGGGGGGGGGGAGAGAAAAGAAAGCCAATAATTCCATTTGAATAGTGTATTCAATGCACCAACAGGTAGCAGAATCTATAATACAGCGAACAGCCCAGGATGTTATTAGGCTTTAAACTTACGGGATTGCATCACTACAGCACACTCTTTTTGCCCTCAAATATCTGATGAAATATTTTGCAAGAAATAGGTCAGTCGGATTCAATCCATCTGGCTGGCTCATCCCCCTGTGCTGTCTCCCCTCCCCCATCCCTGCACAACGAGAAGATATAACATAGGACCATTCAACTTTGGCATGTGACACCTTTGGTAGATTTCATCCTTTTGAGGTCCCTGTATTGCATTAAGAAGCAAGTTTCTTTGGTAGAGCAGCAGAAGCTGGACTAATTTACATTTCAACACATCATCATTGGTTTGCATTAAAAGGAATTTTCTGAAGCATTTGGAGGAAAAACAGACATTAAAGAATATTTTGGAAGCAGGATTGAAACAATAGCCATCTTTCTTTTACCCGTTATGAGGTATCTCACATAATATTTTGAATGAGCAATAGTTTGATTTACAGCAAGAACTGCATGGCATGCATCTGGTTATTACAAAACTGAGCTTGTGGGATTTTCAAACCAGGAATTCTTCTAACAAAAGAAATTTATTTTTTCTTTTTTGGGTGGAAAGTTAAAATTTGCAGCAACATTTTCAGGCAACATCACTCCTCTTCACTCTCCACATATTGAAACATGATGGTCTCAGAGTTACAACGTTAATCAAAAAGATTTTTGACGAAAAAAAAGGAAGTAACCTACAAAATGTTATATTTCATGATACTGAAAAGGAAACCAAGATAAACCATGGACAAAACCAGACGGTGAAAGAAAAAAAGCCATGCTGATTTGACTTACGGAGAGCATTTCAACATGAAGGATAACAAAGTGGAGTATCATGGAGAGAAGCATGGCGCCGAGCAGCCACAGGTTCTGCCAGGGGGGCATCACTAGCAGAGACTGGTTCTCACTCAAGCTGAGGAGGGAGAGACGGAAGACGATGGAAAAAGAAAAGGTTATCCACAAAACCGGAAGTGCAGTATGAAACATACGCCAAAAGACCAAGCAGGAACATTGGGTGTTATGTTACAACGTCATATCAGTCAAATGTGGAGGCATAAATATGCCATAAAACGGACAAAAGACATAAGAATAAGATCATGGCACAGAGGGCCACAATTTTTTACATCGGATGAAGAGGAAGTCCCGATTCAGGGTTTGGAAAGGATTTGCTGGGATTTAGGAACGCAAACCCTTCGGATACACTCCACGTCAAGAACTTACAGACTTCAACCTGTCCAGGCAGCAGGAGGTGCTGGGGCAGTAATGGACACACTGGGTATAAGATTAGTAAAGGTTACCCTTCTTGAGATAGTGTGTTTACAAGCAAGGCGTCACACACACGACATCATCGTCAAAATCATCATGATGATTTGCTCCTCCCCCCTCCCTTCCCCTTCATCCGACTTGGCCCCCAGTTTTTGAAGATTATCAATTACTATACTACTGGTAGAGCTGCATACAGAGATAGAAGTTATTGTTTTGTACCTGTTCAAGGCATTCAACATCTCTATTGTGACAAGTACTGAGAGAGCCATGGTCATGTGATGAGGGTCTTCAAAGACCTCACAATCGATTCCCTTGAAGAGCTTAGGCTCCAGAGGACACTGCATGTGATGCGTCTAGAGGGGGTAACAAAAAAGAGACAGCATGAATACGGTCCACTGTATAACTAAAAAATGCATGGATCAAAACAGAATACATTAAAACTGTAAGGTAGTGAGAGAAAGGGGAAAGACAAACATGTGAAAATGTGAAGGGTAGGATGGGGGGAATTATCTCTGGACTTAATGGAGAAGGATGGATCTGACCACTTTTCTTGTCGTTTCTGTCATATTGGGATGGATATGTTAAATAAAATTTAAAATCTGGTTACATGAGGGCATATTCCACATCAATCATGTTGTTTTGCGTTTTCTGAATGCAGAGTTACCACTTTCCAACCACACTCTCTTTATTACAATGATTTGTAATGTACCCTACTCACCAGCTGCCAGTAGGAGAGTTGCGGACCGCTGTCATAGTACATGAACCACCAGGCGGAGGCACCCACAGTGGCTACTCCAACGTATCCTGGTGGGACAAATTGAAAAATGATACCATTTAAGCCACCCAGATAATGAAGGGTATACATTACACAGTTAATATGATTTGAAAGAAATGTTGCAGTTGCAAGACCAACCTTTACATGGTGTGGTAATTTACCAGGGATTCACTCACCTGCTTCAGCACAACAATTGCACTCATACTGATTGTGCCTTGTATCTAAATCAGAGGATAGAATGGAGTGCAGTAGTTATGCTAAGACCGGCAAGTGGAGAATGAGGTAACTCATATTAAGAATAAAAAAATTTCCCACAAGCTTGGCTCTTATACCAACCTATTGTACAGACACTATTCTACTTACGAAAGGTACACAAAAAAAGCAGTAAAAAACAAAACAAGGGGTCTAAGATCGTCACACTTGGGACTTGAAGAAGTTTAATAATGACCAGAATCAAATTACCTCCAATGGCTAAATATCTAAAGAAGAGCCATCTGCTGATCAGTGGTTCCTTGGCCCTTCTTGGTTTCTTCTGCATGATGTCAATGTCTGGAGGATTGAACCCCAGGGCAGTCGCCGGCAACCCGTCGGTCACCAGGTTGACCCACAGCAGCTGGACAGGAATCAGGGCCTCGGGCATACCGAGTGCAGCAGTCAGAAAGATGCTGCAATGACAAGAGGTGAAAGTCGAAAGCATAATCAATCAAACAATCGATCGGTGCTGTCTACACCGCAGAATATTGAGACCTTTTTTAGTGTTAACCACACAAACAAATCCACCAAAGCTCGATAACCTGAACGTGCATCACAGCGACTATGCCAGAGAAATGCTGATCAAGGCTGGTGGCAGAGATCAAAACTCCAAAAACAGAATCATGGAAGGACCCACTGAGCTGCGTTTGAGCTGAGGCGCGAGATTACCTGAATTCTGCATTTGTCTCCTGAAACTGGCCCAAAGATAAATCTTACCTGGGAAAGTCCTGCCACAGTTTTCCACAGGTGAGGTCGTGGCTACAATTGTAAATACACACAATAAATTGCAGTAGAATCTTTGCCAAGTGACAATTCCCTCCTTGATTTTGAAAATCCCTCCCAAAACTTTTTTAGAGGGAGACTTCCCTCCCAGATTCAGTTCCTTAGCACGAACCATCTGCCATCGAGAATCCTAATCACTGACTCGGTGCCCTCACCTGCAACCCTCCCACATTCACTGCACCAGTACATCCTAATATGGACAAGACACCACAGGTGAGGTAGCCAGCGTTGATAAAGATCCATTCATTTGAAGCTACAACAATCTATGTGTCACAGAGTCAAGTTTACCTGACAACTTCACCAATGTTTGATGAGATCAGATATCGAATAAACTGTTTCATGTTGTTGTAAATAGCTCGTCCTTCCTCCACGGCAGTGACGATGGTGGAGAAGTTGTCATCAGCCAAAACCATCTGTGCAGTGTCGTCAAGGATACCATAGCACTGCATTTCAACGAATGCTTTTCCAAATTACAGAGTGAGAAAGTACATCAAAACTTAGTACTTTAATGGAGGATGGAAGGGCTTACAAACAAACTTAACATACTTCTGTCATAACACCATTTTAATGTACAGAAAAGGAATATGTTGTTTACATATGAAATTCTCTTAAGAGGTCACAGAACTCAAGAAACATTGAAACTTGAAACTGTATTTTGTATAGGCCAGTGAAACATTTTGCCAAAATGTAACTGTTACACTCACAGACTATCCAGAATGCATGTTAATGACTCATTTTGAGCTAGACTGCACTGACCAATACCTTACAGTTGCTCGTTTTGAATTGTTAAGGCTACCTTTTCTTGCTAATCTTCACATAAAAATGTACACTTACTGAAGCAAAGAAAAGAATAAAAAAGAAAGCTGCTTTCCAGAGAATTACACTACTACATAGTTCTAACACAATACTATCACTTGGTGCGACCGAAAACAGAACTGCAAGACTACTTTGTCAGTAACACAACTGACTTTTGTAACTTTAAAATACTAAGAAAACTGTTCCAAAGGATATCTGATGCACTCTTGGCTACAGCAGTACCAGATCCCATGGCGATGCCAATCTCTGCCTTCTTGAGGGCGGGGGCGTCGTTCACACCGTCTCCAGTCTGTAAGTGAGGGGAGAGAAGAAGTTAAAGCTGAGGCAAGGCGAGGTTAGGAATCCCAACCAATACTGACAGACATCACAGAGACGGACAAAGGTGACGACAATGGATTAAAAATAGACATAAGATAAAAAAACAAGTTCATTGAAACGCCCTCATTTTGACTGTTCGATGGGTGCAAATGACAGGAAGATTAAGAAATGTACAATAGGTAGTCATGGAAACCAACAGCATCAGCATTTTGTGCACATACTTCAGCTACTTGCATATGGTTAGATTGTATTTATCACAAACACTGCTTCCTATCTTGAAATTGCACAAGACAGTTGCAGAACTGTCCCTTTATTTAGAAGAGAAATTGTTTGAGAACTTTTTGCAAGAGGCTTATTCAAACAACTTCAAGTAAAAAACCTGATATAACAAACACAACCTACTGTTTTTCCCCCTCTATATTAAATTACAGCCAATGCTAAGCCTCACTCAAATTATTTCCAGTGCTGTTAGTCTGGTTTAATGGTTATACTCACCATAGCAGAGATCTCACCCTCTGCCTGCAAGTACTCTACAATCTTGCTCTTGTGTGCCGGCTCCACCCTCGAAAAGAGGCGGGCATTGAGGCAGGCTTGCTTCTGATCCTCTGGGCTGAGTTCGTCAAACTCCCGTCCAGAGAAAGACAGACCTGAGGAAAATGGGAAGACAGGCTGAGTGCAGCAGTG
Source organism: Stichopus chloronotus (assembly GCA_021234535.1). Taxonomy (NCBI): domain Eukaryota; kingdom Metazoa; phylum Echinodermata; class Holothuroidea; order Aspidochirotida; family Stichopodidae; genus Stichopus; species Stichopus chloronotus. Next base: position 2,088,964 of record CM037837.1, on the reverse strand, counting down.
AGACGACGATCACCATTTCACGAAAGTTCTATCACAACTGACACGAAACAGGGCACAACAACAGCACATGAGTTTACCTGCAGTGGATTCTTCTTCCCCGAATATTCCAATCCTACGACAGATGGCTTCGGCAGTGTTCTTGTTGTCACCAGTGATGACGATGACACGGATGCCTGCCTGACGGCATTCTTGGATGGATGCTAGTACCTCTGCGCGGGGAGGATCCAACATACCCACACTTCCCACGAAGGTCATGTCGGTCTGTATCAAAAACAGTTGACAGCAAAGCTCTCATTCAAAATGTCTGAAACACACTGTCAACTCAGTTTTACACCAGCAAAGGGTGGAAGATAGGATGGAGGAAATGGAGACTTTCTAGAGTTTGAACTGGGTTAAAAATCCAGACACGGGTACCCACAGTCCTTAGTTGATCAAACATGTGGCATGATCATGGCTATGGCTTGTGTCATAACATACATTTAGCTTTGCACATTAATGTGACACCATGTATCTTACATATGGGCATATGACACATATGTCTTCCTAGTTGGGCACACATGCTGAATTTTGTCACACGTACAATGCACAATAGAGAAATTGTGGATCTGGCTATCCATTTCAGAACCTGGTCGTGGTATCTTTGGTCAGGACCCGCTGTAAACACTTGAAGTTTCCTCTTCATTAATGAGGGAGGTATGTGGTAAAAAATGTGCAAGTAGTAGCACTGATTCATTGCACTTGGTAATGAAAGGTCAATCAACCCTGGACTGTGTATTAACTAAAGGATAATGCATGATCTGGGGGTTCATGCAAGCGATGCACGAGGGCGCAGCACGAGTGCATCCGGAGATACCATTGACCCTCAAGAGTGCATTATCCTAAGGTAATTAACAGGTTCAGCATTGACTGACCTTGGTCATTCATACGCAGGGAGATTTTGAGGAAAAAGATGAAAACGAAACAAGACTTTGCGTCCGTAAATCACCACACTTTCATTAAAAACGAACCCTGAGGAAAGCTTAATACGATTCGCAAGATGTCCACAATGTTCATGCGCGATTGACAAGGCACCAGCATTCTTCTGCATAAGATAGATGACAAAACACTGTGGATCTATGTTTTAATTGTATTCATCCACTGGTGATTTTACTCTAAAATTGACCTTGTCAAGGTCACCTAACTGTAATTGGACAATGGGAGTTGAGGATTCTTACCACATACGAATGAAATGTGGTTGCAAAGCTCTTTGGCGACTTCTTTCCTGGTATAGTGGCCAGGTTTTCCTCATAGCTCATGACATTGAAGTAAGCAAAGTGAGTAACACTGCTATAGCATTGTTTTTCAACTTTTTGGGTGTACCAAATAAAATTAGTGGTCTAAGTAAACGTTGGCACCATTTCCAAAGAAGAAAAAAAAACAGAAAAGAAAACAACAGAGACTTTCAAATAATAGTAATAGGATATTCAGGCCAGAAAAGAACACAATCATTGGCAAAATCCCACAAAAAACAGATTTCTATTCCCCCCCAAAAGACTGCAAATCTCAAAAAGAAAGTAATCTTTTGTGTATAGAGAAAAATACATCTCACAAACAAGGCAGCAAAAAAAAAGACAAGTCAAGGCTTTTACCTCATACTTGATGAAATTATTGGAGTTTTCAAGCTGCATGTCTTTAATGGCTGGTGGTTTGTCCACTGTGGCAAGAGCCAGGCATCGTAGCGTGTCACGTCCTGTGAGCCAAAAGAGAATTCATGTCTGATGTTTGTAATTTACTCTACAGAGAATATTAAGCTGATTCAGCATGACTCTCTTGCACAAAAAGCTGACTAAAGCTCATGCAAGACCATGAAGGGGATATAAAAGGGGGGGGGGGGGTTCTCTGGGCATATACTCGTTGTTGGAAGGATCAAGTAATGGGGAGAAAAGAAGAAAAGATGAGAATGTAGAAAATTTAAAGATTGATTTGAAGGCCAATTCTTGCCCCTTCTTTCACTAAATGGTGGACCTTGCAAAATTTGTTAGCAACCACCTGTAAGCTTCGATTAAACTTGGCCGATAATAATCTTTCAAGCTGTGGCTCTTGATGCTTACTGAGAAATGAGGAAATCACCTGCGTGACTGCTGAACTTCTGGCAGAGAAGCCAGCATGAGAATTCCTTTGTCTTTTGGCATCTTATGAAAGAATATCACTGCATTTTAAATGAAAGTTCAAGATTTGCCATACCGTGCTACACTATAAGTGCTTTGTGTTTGCCTACGATGCTGACAACATTTGTTGAAAATCAAAACGATTAATGTCCTAGTGTTGTTCCAAATCATGTGTGGAAGTCTTGGGGTCTTCCAATATCACGACAACAAGGTACGCAGCTACAACATACCCCTCCATCAGGTTGCACAGCAAGTTTGTGACCACACTCACCACACAAGCAAAGCCACTGACTCGACTTGCAAACAAACCAACGCCTGCTTGAAAGCACAAATGATCGAAGTGCAAACCTGTTCCATATTCCTGGATCTTCTTCAGAATTATGGCCTTGGCGGCTGGTGAGAGGGGAACGGTCTCCGTACCTACTCTTGCCTTGGTGCATCTGTCTAGGATACCTTCAGGTGCACCCTGTCAGTGGAGTGAGGACACTGTCGTCAATGTCTTTGTATGATCACATGAGGCACAAGTTAACAGATACTCAAGGAGGGATGATATATGTGTTACGATCTATGGCATCACGAAGGATTTTGCAGAAATTAAAACTTAAACAAGCCTATATACCTAAATGGAGACTTGACATCTTGGTGAAAACTACCGCAAAGTAAGAAAAAAATACGTAGTGCTTGCAAGGATAAAATGAGCTATAAAACAACTAACTTGTTTCCTACATTCTGTATTGAATTTTCACAGTAATACAGAATTTAGTATGAATTATACCTGAGATATGAGGTGGTCTTAAATAAAATAAGAGCTTGTACAGGCAGTCCCTCTTCAGGAACATAAGGAAAAACGTTAATTTTTTTAATGTGTATGATTATAAGATTAACATAGGATTGAAGGAAAACTATATACTGCTCTGTGTACTGTACACTGAATGTGTTGAAAGCCTATTGGCAAACTGACCTTGCTTGAGGCCTGATTAATTTATAGCTCTCACAAATGTCTTGAAATCATGACATCATAATACCTGTTAACATGGAATTATTCCTGCACATCATCCCTCACCCTGTCATACCCTGTCTCACCTTCCCACTACATCCCACCACCATTTTTCACTTCTACTTTGCAATCATTACTCTCGTTACTTCAACACTGCAACAATTATAGAACTACAACCAAGTGAACAAGGAGAGTTCATTTTTATGCATGTTTAAAGTTGCTGAATGGGTCTACCTTAACAAACATCTTGTTGCCACCGGAGATTATGCCCATCGTGGATGGAGTGCAGTAACAGCTCATGGACTTTCGATCACGACTGAATTCCAACGTACATTCCTTCTTGTAACGTTGCTGAAGCTCATGGTTGCAAGCGTTGGCAAGCTTGACCTTGTCGAGTCCGGAAAGATTCGTGCCGAGGACATTCATCTTCTCCACCAGAACAGTGAGGGCAGTCTCTGTAGCCTCACCCACCTTTTCGTAAACGTTCTTAGTCTGCAGTGGGAGGAAGTGTGAGCTTTTTGTTTGTATTTTTGTCTTGTTTGAGAACGATCAAACGACAAAGCTCCATGGGGTTGAAGAAAGTGCTGCCAAGCATCGATGAAGACCTTAAAGTAACACTTCAAATCACAAGAAAGCGGAGTGTTTGTGATTGGTCAAATAAAGGAAAATTCATTGGACTCAACATGTCTATCTGGCATGTAAAAATAAGTTGGTCTGACATTGACCTTAAGTACACATGAATCTAGGGATCCCTAAAGTATATAGGATCTCCAAAGTGAATACAGGATCTTTGAAGTATATATGAACATAGGAATAAACAACAAATGAGGGACAAGGTAAAAGGATTAGTGAGAAAAGGGGTAAAGAGATGAAAAGACACATTGTAAGGAGAGGACTTTTTAATTCAGTTCAGTAAAAGATTAATATTGTGAATGTGTCATCCTACATGTCTTGTATAACACAAATGGCAACATCAGACTAAGTAGTGGGGGCTATATATAAACGAAATATTAACATTGTTTATGCCTTATATCTATTGCATTGAAAGAATGGTTTGGACCATCCCCAAACAACTTTTACAAATGAAGAATATTAAGTAAGTTCATACGAGGCATTTTCACTCAAAAGCAACAACCAAAACAAAAAATTGGAATTCTCCTCGTATCAAGGGCATTCTACTCTAGTCTCTTGGTATTCACAAGATTACAGTATAACAGTTGTGATAGACAAGTAAGCTGCAAGTGAAGTTTTACAGCTCACTGTTCAAAGACATTTACATTTGAGAGAAACACTTCCTATCAACATATTCAGTCCAAAAAACGTGTGCAATTGCACCAGCCGATCAACTACCAAAAGAGAACAATTTTCAAGGCAGATCTTTTGCCATATCCTCGAGTGTCTGCTAATGCCCTTTGTCACTTGTTTACATATGTACTGTAGACTTCGAATTTCAAACTTTGGAGACCTTTCAAAGAAGACATAAGAAATCAATTACAACTGCAGAAGGAAACACAAATATGCCGGTTATTTTTTCACTTGCTCTTGTACGACGATGAAGCTGTAGAGAAGTCGTTGGACTGAACATCTGAAAGAATTTGTGAACAAATTGTATACAATAAACTTTGAATAGGATGCCATTGTTGCAGGTATAAACAATGAAATTTGATGACTTCTTTCTTGCATGAAGTCTCCTTCAAATGAGTTTGTTGCTTTCTGTGCTCACTACTTACTTCATTGTAATCTATAGCAGATTCATTGCAAAGGGAACATATTGTGGCTAGTTCCGCCAGAGCATTGTAGTCACTACACTTGATCCTGACTCCTTTTGAAGAGCTGCCATGAAAAGAGGAACAGAAAAAAAAAAAAAAGAGTTTGGTAAAAGAATCCTACTTTTAGTTCAAAACAAAAAGCTGTTCACGGCAAGAGGTGTGACCAAATCTACAAAGTGATCCAAACTCGTTTCCTCACGTGTCGGTGCACAGAGAGATGTCGAGTGACGACGTACGTGACGTCGAAGAAGTAGAACGTCAAAAACTTCAACTAGAAATTCTTATGGACTTGTAATGTTACAACCATATCTCTAGTCATTACAAAGCAAATGTACACAGGAAGAAATGATTAATGAGAGACAAGCAAATGAATTTTGCTCAAAGAGCACCTTCCATCCCTTGAGAAATGGCACTCTGTTACTGGAACCCAACTGATGATGATGATGATGATAATGATGATCTGAACGGATTCTAATTTTGATTTGTGCAAATCTAAAGATTAACTTCTAAAAGAAATGATGGCCTGAGCATAGCTGATTCATTGTTTCTACTACTACTGCTACTTACATGTCTCCCTTAGGTTCATAGGTCACGCCGCTGACGTCAAACTCGTGGAACGACACGGTATCCCCCTTTGCCGATTCCAACGAGAAGAACTGAAAAGTAGAAAAAAGAATGTGCAAGGGAGACGGATCTACAAATGTTCACAACCTACCCTTACGACTATTTCTATGCTTCAAGGAATCAGAAGGCATTTACAATTATTAAGTATAAATGAAAACTGAGTGACTATTGTTTCTAAGTTCAGAGTCATTGCAAGACATTGCAGTATTCTTGGATGTAGAATGGATATGCATGTTCACGGTGGAGGGATAGAAAACAAGGGAGCTCCAATCAAAAGGTTGATTGCATGTCCTCACATCCAGTCAATTAATTACATTCTAATATGAGCAGAGCTCTCCCTTTGTGATCTCTCTATGTTTAATTAGGTCATCCCTGGCAGTACAGCTGTTTCAAGAAAAGGTCAGATATGGAGGAATACTTAAAATATAATTACACTGACTTTTAAAGACGACCTACTTTTTAAACTACAAATGCCATGTAGTCAGTGCAAACAAATGCAAAGAATTTGACATGGGGAAAAAAATTCAAACAGGGTTTGAAGCACATGGTAAAAACGAAACAGATGTCAACTTTTTCTCTTCCTGTGGCATCCTCTGTCTCGAAGGTTGAGTACTATACAAGCCTATGACCTGAATTTTTAGCAAGTCTTGTTCTTCTCAAACAAACCTTAACAAGGGTGTCCCTTTAATACCAGAATATCAAAGCATCTTTTCATTGATCAGGGCCCCCATTCAAATTATCAGACACCGTTTTCAACGATGTTGGAACAATAAATTGGACAACAGTGGATCACATCAGACATGCTCCTGTGTGGGGATGACATTTACAAAGAGAAGATGATCCTCCGAAAGAAAGTACAGCGGCACTTTGGCACTTAAAGATATAGGTATCGTCAACAACACGTTAGGGAGATCTATGTGGACATCATCCCTGTCAATGATGCAGGCAACTTTGAGATGGTTAAACACTGTTAAATGGTGGATTACATATCACCATAGGATGGATGGATGGATAAGCAGTGTGAAGCAGAAGAAGTGTGAAGCACCGAATGTGTTGAACTACTTAACTGTCTGAGATGATACAACAAAGAACAGTAAGGGTACCAATCATTAGGAAAGGTTGAGATTGGGCAATGGAGATCAAACATGTCATATGTGTCGCTTTAAGGTTTCACGACTCTGAAAACCTGCGAGGATCGAACCTTTACCTGAACTTCTAGATTACATGAACGTAGGTTGTACTTGTACAAAGAAACAAAACCAACGGCAACGCAGGTACACCATGAAAGTTAATTTATGTTTAATAGGAATCATGTTTCAGTATTTCATGACATGGTGATTAAAGGTGAAGTTCTCACAAGGCAATGAAATAAAGCCCTCAATCTTGACTCGGATGGGAGAATCATTAAACTTACTTGATCTTGTGACTGAATGAGTTTCTACGGTTACACTCCATGACTCATGACACTGCCGGAAGGCAATTTGGAGTACTCGTCATAGATTCCTACCCGCTGAAGTGGTAAACAACCCCTTCAAACAAGCTATTACTTTGTTCTCATTACACACCGTTGATACCCTTAATGTTAAAGAGCTGGCTGCCGACTTGATACCAAAATTGGCACAAAGTTTAAACTAAGTTCCTACAGAAGTGGATTGGGTTTCCTTTGCTTTGTCCTTACCATCCATTTCTGACAATTAATTTTAGAGTTGCAAGGAGCTCATGACAAAAAAAGTTTCCCTTCTGAATGAGTAGCTACATAGATCTAGGTCAGTTATTGTAGACCCTTTGAAAATTACTTGTTCCTTAAAGAATGATTTAACTAGTATTCAAATATTTATTTCAAACTCTTTCAAGAGATCTGAAAAAAAAGTCCTGCTTCAAGCCAATTGATTAATACGCAAATGTTTTATCTATTTCATATCATGACTAGAGGAGATACGTATGGGGGGTGATGAACAAACATTGAGCAATGTTTCACTTAGCATGTTTGTCAAAGTTTCATAACCAGGAAAACAAAAACAGATACAAGGGATTCACAACTCTGTAAGAGAATAAGTAACAACGTCAGTTGATTATTCAAGAAAGGATAAATCATTGCGAAGTTGGAGGCCACATACCTTGCTGACAGACATCTGATTTGTCGTCAGTGTTCCAGTTTTGTCAGAGCAAATGACTGAAGTACACCCAAGTGTCTCCACTGAGGGTAGACTTCTTACGATAGCATTCTTCTTAGCCATACGTCGAGTTCCTGGTTGAGAAAGAAAGAGATGTCAATGAATGCTTACCTCAGAACTTACAATTGCAACCAGAATCAAGTTTTAACTTAAATATCCTACAGAAGAGAATGTCTTTTGTATTTTTCCCAACCCTCAAAAACTGTCGTCAAATCTCTCACGTTCTTCCTCACCTAATGCAAGGCATGTAGTGATGACAGTAGGCAAGCCCTCTGGGATGGCAGCGACGGCGAGGGCGACTGCGATCTTGAAGTAGTAGATAGCTCCACGGACCCAGGATCCGCCATGAGAGGGGTCATTAAAGTGCCCAATGTTGATGGCCCAGACTGCGACACAAACCACGCTTATGACCTACAGGAGGAGAGGGAAGTAGATAATGCATCACAGATTGGACGGAGGCATAGGTACGACACATGCACACTGATTGTTGGCATCCAGTTTAGTAATACTTGATCAATTGTTACTATTTTGCAAGCTTTTGCAAGCTTCATTTAGCAGCAGTTACCTGTGCCTGTCTTTTCAAAACCAAATGTTTTCTGTTTTAATGTTGCTTTTATTATCGATCCATTTGGTGGCCAAGATCAATCATACACCTAACAATGAAGTCTATGTGAGATGCACTTTTGCATTTTGAGTTTCTTTCTTGACTTTACTCCATTCATGGTGCAAGCTGAGAGAAAACCTGTACCTTGTGCAACACTGTCAATGAAACCACATCCTGCGAATCTAAAACTCCTCTACCCCTTTGCATTACTGCTCCTTGGTACTCCAGTTTGCCACTTCAAGGTCGTTTCCATGGCACTACCATAGTAACCTAAATTTAGCTGCAATGTTAATTTATCAAAAGCTCTAATGGGACCAGCACACCAGAGTAATATTCAACACCACTTTTCCGTCAAGCCACGATGATAACAATATTCCACATTCGGACAGCTTTCTGGGTATCAATCAAGACAGAAAAATAACAAGTGCCCCCTTAATTCTCAAATTCAGGGTCAATTACCCATTACTTTATTTCTTCGAAGACTTTCATATCTTGTTGATCCTTGACACGTTTATGAGATGGTGTGTCCTACCTTTGCAGATAAATTGTGTGCTATATTATCACATCTCTTCTCCAGCTCAACATACTATCTATATTGCTCTACATCAACGCGGATTCAGTGGAAGGGAGAAAGGGGATATTTGTCCCCACTTTCAAGAAGAAAGGGAGTAAAATCTAAATCCTCATTGCCATAGAAACTGTAAATATTCAACTGTCTTGGTTTGCTACTGAGGAAAAGGACACTTTGCAGTAATGTTGATACTTACATAAATAAATGGCCTTCAAAATCCTTCAAAATGCACTTTACACAGGCCTTGAAGCAAACTTTTGTTCACCCCAGACCCAGTGTAAACTTTCACCGTGGACAGCATCAATTTAGAATTATGGTTTAACAGTAACTAAATCTTCAATGCTTTTCTCTTTTCATTGGTGCAATTCCCTTGTTCTCTTCAAGTTTAATTTCTGTTCAAAAAGGTTTTGAGCATGGTGGGCCATGCCTCTCTGCAGGCAGTATTAGGCCCACGGGCCACAGGTTGGTCACCCCTACTCTACATACTGTAGTTTGTGGCAAATAAACTCAAAGGCATATGAACCTTTTATGACCTCAAATGTATTAAGGGTCAACCAAATGGGGTTTACCCATTTGACAACAGTTAATAACCAATCACACCATAAGCGCCTTTACAACATGAACATTAACGCCTGAAGAGTTGATACAGGGGCAAAATCAACTCTGAAGATAGGAACTTCAAACCATGACTCAGCCAACTGGTAAAAATAATTCCTTAACTGAGAGCACCGATCGCTACCAACGTTTCAGAAACGAGGAATTCATGTGATCACCAGGAGCTCTTACAGCTCTCTGTCTGAGAACGTTCATCACTAACAAAGGTAGAGATCCATCTTGAAATTTTTGGAACAGCAAAACAACAAAGCAATGAACAAATGTGCAAGGCATTTTTAGGACAACAAATTAGGGCATCCAAATGCCCATGCCCTCCACAAAATTTCCTGTGTAACTGCTTATATTCACTCCATGAATTCTGGTAAATGGAAACAATCAAATCACACAAACAAAACACAAGATACAAAAAGCAGAGAATGCCACCCAAACATTGTCACTCAACAAAACCAACCTGAAAAAGTTTTATCTGCACTGAGACTATGGTATATATAATACCTACTGGAACAAAAAGAGAAGTCGTTACCTTTGAGAGCTGCTCTCCAAATTCATCAAGATTCTGGGCTAATGGCGTCTTCTCGGTTTCTGTTTCCACCATGGACGTACGGATCTTGCCTGATGATAAGGGTGAAAGGCATCATCACAGATATATGTGAGGTTAACTTAAAGAGTCATGGGTTTAACTTCAGCTCATGTGTATCCAAAAACTGAGAACTTAGATTTGACATGATGAGATTTGGCGTCAATTACATTCAGCATGATGTGGTTATGTTGTGTGTATGGAGCTCATGACTGAAGAGAAATTAAGCCATTAATCCCATAGCCACTACTATGCACATTTGATAGCAAACACACAAAAAGAATTAACTGATACTGCTGGCGTTCAGTCCACTTTTGATGTATCCATTCACTGGTACTGTTGGCATTCAGTCTGTTGTGACATATCCATGAACTGGGATTGTTGGAGTTCAGTCTGTTCTGTGGTATCCATTGACTGGTATTGTCAGTGTTCAGTCATTTGTGGTGTATCCACTGACTGGAATTGTTGACGTTCAGTCTGTTGTGGTGTATCCTAACTACTGGGATTGACGGTGTGCAGTCTCTTGTGATGTATCCATCGGCTGTCCCAGAGTTGTTGGCATTCAGTCTGTTCTGTGACAGTCCATTGACCAGCATTTTAAGAGTTGTTATGACATATCTATGAACTGGGGTTGTTGTTGCGCAGTCTCTTGTGACACATCCACTGACTGGGATGGTTGGCAAATTAGCATTCAGTCTTTTTTGTGATATCCATTGACGGTGCATTGTTACAGTCTAGTCTGTTGTGACATATCCATGAACTAGGGATTGTTAGCATTCAGTCTTTTTGTATTGACCAGCATTGTAAGAGTTCAGTCTGTTGTGACATATCCATGAACTAGGGATTGTCGGCACTCAGTCCGTTGTGATGTACAAACTCTGTTAAGGGGATATTGGACATACACTGTCTCTACTGATACAAACTGTGCATTTTGGGATACAGCGTTTTGGGTCATACAGTGCAGAATGGCACATTCAGTGTGTAGATGGGATTACAAACTTGTATATCAGGACGGTCTGCATTGGCAAATGTGGGACACATGTGCAAATGGGACATGTATGCAACACACAAAGACAAACTGAGCATATTATAGGAGCACTGTTTAGCATATTCTCAGAGACACTTTACAGCGGCAAGTCCACACATGTATATTCTCCAGAAACCAAACTTCTGCATACAATGGACAGCATGTTATCTGCAGTCTTTTAATCTCTTTGCACTAAAATCAAATATCCAGTTGCACAAATTCTTACAAATACAGCAATAAAAGGTATATATGAATGATAATTAGAACAAATACCAAGAAATCTTTCTACTGTTTAAAGGGAAATAGGGTTAACAGAAAACACCCATATTATTAAAACCAATGTTTGTGGATGCAGAATGATAGATTATTCAAAACAAGAAAGGACAGTAGCCTTCTTATCAGGAAATAAGTTTCTCACAGATAGAAACTCAGTTATTTGTTGCTCAGCACTAATTTGTTCACCCAAACTTTTCAAAATTCAAATGATGCATCTTCCGTTACTCATCACATGCATAACATTTTGAGGAGATGAAGCTTTGTCAGGTGTTTACTGATGAGACGTGATGGTTTAACAATGACTAAAGCTATTTCTTTTGCATGTCATGTTGGTGTATTCTAAACGCCCTATTTCCCTTTAAAAGCTCATATGCAAAGAAACTGACTAACCTGTGAAACCCCGAGTCTTGAAAACAAAGAATACAATGAAAGTATGCATAAACTGCTAAATTTTACTCCCTTCCACAAATGGCAGAGCCATCAATGAACCATATCTTCCTTTTTACTGACTTGCACACAAAAATTGCTTGGTTGCAGCCAATTTGTGGAAAGCAAACATGTCATTGCTTCATCTGAAGTGTAACCTCATTTTTCATCCACCATTAGGCCATCGTTTTTACATAAACTTTCCAACAAGCTGGTGTCTTCCGTTTGACCTAGTTTTACAGCTTAAATCAAAGGAGCACTCACTGAGTCAAAGAAAAAGGAAAAAAAAAAAAACAAAGCTGCTATAATTGGACTCTTGTGGTTGCCAAAACAGCCGCTAATGCTAGAGTCCACACTGCACGTGCAGCCGTGTAATTAGATACACTTCTTTTCATGCACACACACACACAATCCTGGCAAATTACCTCCTACTTAGCTTTCAGCATATGTATCCTTCCCACTCTCCCCATCTGCTAATGAATCGGTTCGACTCGACGACAACCGCGGTCGAGATTTGCGATATCGTTTCGGGAGAAAAATATGTGAAATTGCAATCTAATCAAACACAGGGGGCCAGAATGAATGTACGACTTGGAGGATGTGAAACATAAATTATCATCATAGGGACACTTTTTCACTTGTATTACAACCTCACAGTCGATCGATGAACTGCGTCTTTTCAAAGTCGGGAGTCCAAGGGGGAAGGGCCTTGGACTTTTCAAATGTATGTACTTCAGACAAGAAATGAGCTCTCAAAGTTAAGTGAGTACATTCTTATGTCACACCATGGAACCATGTCAAGGGGCAGACTGATATTTAATACATAATTAATCCCATTGATTTGTAGCATGATAAGTCAGCTGGGCAGAGCAATCATTGCAGGGCAACAAAGATGGACCTGTCTCACCTCAATATCACAAACTGAATCAAGTAAAGCTTGCCTCAAACCTGTTGGGCGTGAATGTATTAATTGTTCCTCACTAAATCAACTCAGGTAAAAAAAGTTAAGAACCTTAAGTCCAGCTTCGGTCACAATGGAACGATAAATGATAAAAAAAAAATATCGTCCTCTAGCAAATTCATGTTGCACCAGTCACACCTCAACAAGTCTGGTCCCTGGAAAACGGTATCGTTGGAATCACTTCAGGAGCGATATTTCTCCCAGAAACTATGTATTTGACAAAATGCAAGGACCAATCAGAGCATGGCTACATCTGACATCAGTGCAAAGTATGCATCAGGTTTGACTGCATGGATTCCTAACAAGCTGCAGTAAAGGAATACACTTCATTAATGTCAACAATATTGTGGATGACGTGATCGCTTTCTCTGGAATGATTCTATTGCTATCTTTTATCATTACATCTTTCTGGCGTGGTCAACAGGGTCTGATCAGCTCAAATCTAATATGGCACACAGCAAGAACAGCAAAATCAACCATGAGTAAGGGGCCCTAGACGGCCATGCAAAATCTAAACTCAGGAGATATGTGCATATATTTGAAAGGCTGGTAGGTCGAGCTGTGAAAACACGTGCTACATAACTTTCACAATGTCTGTCAAAATATGGTCTCAAGTGTTGGAAGTTTTATCATATTGAATCAGATAAACAGGTCACATTTCAAGTTCCTCAAATCAGTTAAATCAAGTTGGATATAACACAGATTTTGGAAAGATTTTGCTTGAACTTTTTAAATGTGACATTTTCATCCAATCAAGTCTCATCAACTGGTCTACCTAGTGTAACCCACAATTAGTTCAGGCTGACTTGGTGAACAGAGACGAAGACTCCACCATACCACACAACTCTGCAGGATATTTTCACGACAGTTTCTGCTGTTTCTTGGAACAAAGCAATCGCCATCAAAATTTCAAAAATGAGGAATTCACATACTCCCCAGGAGAAGTTGTGGTTGAACAACAAAGACAGAATAACTAGAGTTCAGAAGTTCTGCTGTTGTAAATCAAAGGGTTTTCTTCTCTCTTTCTTGGACGAGATGGACAGCGCGGTCTTGGAGATTCAACAGAGATGACGTCATCACTGTGTAAGTTTGAAGGTCTTACTCATGACATTCCATGCCCTTCACCTTCAGTAGCCAGCCTTTTTATGGAAGCTGTAATCCGCTTATGTTCCTACCCAAGCCCTGGGTAGGAAAGTACTGGTTCAAGGTACTGGATCCTGTAAGACTGCTCCTGCCCCCATGCCTGAAGACTTACAGTTTGTGGTCTAGCTGATCTCAAGACTTGTACCAGTCTGAAGGACTTGAGGGAAGTCAGGGAACATTTCAAGATGCTTTTTCTCTTTCCAAACACTGCTTTCAATAGCGCATTTCACTTCTTGCCTACAGGGCCTCCCTCTCTGTGAGGCGCTCTGTGCAAAGCCCATCTTTGGTGTATTGCTTTATAAGTTCAAGTTATAATTATTATTATTATTACAATAACGAATATCTCAGTGGACAAACAAGAAAAAAACAGAGGTTTCACTGTAATGGCTGAGGTAAGCTGTTCCCTGTAGCTTTACTCCTACAGGGATTGCTACATAGAACTTTTCTGATGATGTTCACCAAGGAGGTAGAACTAAAAACATATACCTGAGATACAGTGGTATCATTCCTACAGGTACTAGCGTTGTCAGATTTTGAAAATTTTGGACAGAATATATTTGTCAGGAATTTTATACATCCTTCCTTAACTCAAAGCTATGGAATTTGACACACAACCAAACCTACAAGCACCTGACTTGACATTGTTAGGATGAAGAGAGGGTGGGGGATGGGATTAGTTACAAAACTCTACAGGGTTGGGGGGAGGGAGAAGGAGGACATTGCTGGCATGCTGGCAAGTATCATCTTTTGTATTCACGATGACAAGTTCTGTTACATTGTGGTGTCAATTGTGACATTTGAAATCACTTTGACCCAGCTTTGCAACCTCACAAGTCTACATACGGTACAAGCAAAACATATACACATCGACATGTCAAAGGTCTGAACATCAATAGGTCAAAGTTCAACTCACCGATTTCTGTGTTCAACCCAGTGTTGACGACAATACCTGCACATTTGCCAGATGCTATGTTGGTTCCCTGCAAAGCAAGAACACATTTGAGGGTTAACATAATTCCCCACAACTCACTGGTGTGGGTATTCACGAGTGCCTAAATTACCCCTCGCGAGGGGTAATCATATGTCTACGATGTGGATGTCATCATTGTTATTTCAGAAAACAGAATGTCATGTGAGGGTGATACATTTTCCGAATTTGGATATGTCGTTGAGGTAATTTTTAAAGGGTTACTTACATGGACAAAACAAGTTGTATTCAGGTTGCACGATAAATGAAATTGCAACTGGATGACACTTTGCATGAATTTAAATTTGTGCTACTGGAGGCAACAAATCACTCTAATGAACCTATGCCCAGATGTTAACCTATCCATCAACAGCTTGAAAAACAATAATGCGAAATGATTAGGGCTGAACAATCAACTTTAAAACCTATTTGTCCAGTGGGGCAAGTTGCATTCAGAATTCACTTGCCCGGATACATTTGCCTTGCCCCAGGGAATAGGGCAATCCTTAAAGTTCAACTCTGATGATGTATGTCCTGTAATGCTCACAGCATCTTTTCAGGGCCTATTTTAACTAACCTTGGTCTGTAACGACTAAATAAAAACATGCTAACCTCATCTTCAAAGTCCTACATACATGTGCATTTTTTCTAATGTAATGTGCCTCCTCCACACACACACTGACAAGTTTCAAAAAGGCCAACTTAATTCATTTCACAAATCACTCAAAAAGCAACATGCATCACATCTTCCAGGAGTGAATTCACTTCCTACTCTTTTTATGTTGGCACAGAATGAACGTACCTTCCCTGGTTCTCTTTTAGCAATGCCACTGCTATTACTGCTACCGCTAGTTACCCCAGAGAGGTCTTTCCTTTCGGTCCCTAAGAACGTGGGTTTATCCATAAACACATAGAAAAGCAAATCTCTATCACTGTTTCAGAAACGAGGAATTCATACAATCACCAGGAGCAGTCTGTGGCTCTCTGAGAGTGAACGTTCATCACCAACGAAGAGATAGAGATCTACTGATGAAGAGCAAGAACACTGTCCACAAAAACAAAGGCCTCTTCAAAGGGAATGTTTCTACTTCTCTAAGTAGGGGGGAGTGTACCATTTGCCACACAGTAAATGGTTGTTACTTTGCCATCCAAAGCCATTTGTTGGTGTCATAATGTGATTGTGGACTGTCCAAAGACTGAAGACAAATTAAAGCCTAAATGGCTAGTTGTAGTATTCTAGCTTAGCTTGTAACAGGATCAATGCTGAAACATTCCATGGGAGTTAACTATTCAAAAGTTCTACGAGTCTTGCATCTTCAGTACCTCTTTGTTAAAAGGTATGGTCCTAAACACCCTTCCCTTAAGGTATTCACACCATTCTGACAAACAACTGCAGTTTCTTTTTCATTACAAAACTTAAGAATCAGTTTCACTAAAATTGATGACCAAAGTGTTAAGTGTCAACTTGCTACTCAGGTGTATATGGGGTTATGAACCACTCTCACACCAGGTGGAAAACCTTCAATGATACCAGTGTTTCCTACATACCAAATGGTGGACTAACCAGTGTTTGCTACATATTAAGCAGTGATTAACAAGTGTTTGTTTACATATCGAACAGTGACTAACCAGTGTTTATTATACATTGAATGATGACTAACCAGTATTTGTTACATGTTGGTTGGTGCTTTCCAGTGTTTGCTACATACCCCACTGAGGACTAACCAGTGTTTGCTACATATTATGCAGTGATTAACCAGTGTTTGTTTACATATTGAACAGTAACTAACCTAATGAGTCAAAATTGAAAGAGATCATTTGAATTCTTGCAATATCATCTATAAGTTTGTGATTTCAGTGTTAATAAACTCTGCCAAATGTTTATATGTGATTATGCATCTAATGCAATCAAATTCTTGTCCTAAAGTTCAGCTGTAAAACACAACATAAGAGTTTGGCTCATTTGATGGGAAAAACTTACTGAGAATAATATGTTCTTCTTGTCTTGGTTGACAGCTTTCAAATCTGGAATAACTTCAATCTGTTTCATCACACTTACACTCTCTCCTGTTAAAAAAAGAAGAGAAAATTAGATGCAAACAGATAGGGATGATCAAGTGAAGTCTGATCCACAAAAGGAGAGAAACATTGATAGGTTTTCAGATATATCCTGCATGATCTGTTTGGACGGATTTCACGAAAACAGTGTTACATGGTTTCAGCAGGTCAGAACAGAAGAAAGGAGTGTTTTGAAACGTTTAACAGTAAGAGCAAAAGTGATTTTGTCCATTTTTGGGGAGGGCATTCTACTTTACCCACAGCCATTCAAAGTAAGGAATTAAGGTTTGTCAACCACTTGGAAATTGGAGAAGTGTTATGACAAATTTGTTACTGAAAGCAGTGTAAGGGACTACTGTACAAACAGTTTGACTAATGCATTCATCTACAATGTGAGAGCCATTAAGCAAGATTATGCACAAGGCTTAAGGCTGTATTTTACATCTTGAGCACAGTAGCTTAGAAAAGGATGAAAGTCTGTAATGGCTGCTTTGTGGGTATCACAAAGATGTTTCCATGGTAACTTAGTAGTCAAATCATAAAGTGGTGTGGTGTAGTACACAATGAAGTATTGGAACATGCGTGGGCAAGGTTGCTTCAAACTCTGACACGACACACTGCTCCACTCCAAAAGAAAATTATGATAATTGTGATAGCATATTAAATAAAGAACACAAAAAACAAATAAAAACCACTAACCACACTGCAAGAACGAATTGTGGTTTAGTGATGTAGCCAAATCTAGCTGCTCACAGTATCGACTGACACATTTATAGCAAACGGAATTGGGCTGTGGTGAACACTACACTGACATTGCACATACCAAATATTATGTCTGTCCATTGAATAAAGGGTTCTTGAACTTAATGCGACGCACTCTGAAGACCCTTAAAGGTTTCATTCTTTGGCAAAGGCAATGAGCACTAAGATTCCTAAAACCCATGATCCATCAACATACCACTTGAGATCAGTCTAAGCTTCAATTCTAGAGATATATGGCATTTACTAAGGCAAACAAGGTAACCCCTACTAGCCTTTCACCTTCACAAAAAAAAAAACAAAAAAAAAAACAGGTTTCTTGAACTTATAAAGGAAATATACATATCAGATATATGAATATCTGATTCAAACTTAAATTCTTAGGATAGTGTGTTTACAAGGTTCTTATATTTTGACTACAAATGACATTGACCTCCACCAAAAACAAGAGGCTTCCTGTGGACAGTGTAGTACATATGCATACAGAACGTGAGATCGATCTAAGATTTGATTCTTGTGTTGTTACGTTTAAAGGTTGTGTGACATGCTTCTAGAAATGAGCATTCTTCATTCCGACGATGAACAAAATACGTTGGAATTTATATCTTCTACCGTTTTTGAGGTGTGACTTTTCAAAGTTTGAGAATAATGCAAATCAAATGACGTGGAGTGTTGCACAGTCTTGGTATTTCTTTTGTAACTCCTATATATTTTGCCTCTCAATTACTTAATTACTGAGTTTCACATTGGTAAGTAATATCGATATTTCTGACGAAAAAAAGTACATGCTTCCAAAATAAAGCCCTACGGGCATATAAGGTTCTCAAGTATCCTTGAAATAAAGGTAACATTTGGATTAACATAGGACATATCATAGGAGTCCATCTCGTGACATCACAAATTTGCATACTTAGCCAATGTTTATTCATGATACAGCTGTGAGACACTAATCTGCCTGTAAATTGGTCAAGCTTTGACTGATTCTGATGGAATTTGTGGCTATGTTTAATATTTTCAATGCCGAATGCACCCAATACTCCAAAATGTCACTTTCACGTCACACAACCTTTAAGAGCGAGGCATCCCATATGCACACACAACGCGCAGCATTACGATTAATAGGGTATGATTTTTACGAAAACCAAAATACTTCCAAACCACAATCGTCACAACTTACAGAGTGAGTATCTATTTAAGCTTTTGTTTTCTGGAATATACCTGACAGCTGGTATATATGCATTCTGTATCAGAGTCTGTTCTACCTCTGCCAGGACCTCATCAGCCCAGTTTATTGACAACTAAACTGCATGAGATGTTCCAGCAGAACACAAACATTACAAACATTTCAAAATTTTCAAAAGGACTCAAATCAACTTGAAAATCTGAGTGACGCCAGTGCGGTTTACAAATCCCTTTTTCAAGCATGACGAAACTCAATTCTTGGAATTTGCTTTAGAGGAACTTGCAGAGAATGAAATAAAGGAAAGCTGGATAGCTGAAAGAGATAAGAAACAGTCAAGATTGGCTTCTAACTTGGCAAAACTTTGCTAAGAGGTCTGATCACCCCAAGAAAAAGAGCAAAGTGCCTAAAACTAAAAGTGACTTTCTTTGTGGCATTGTGAGTTTCTTGTGTTCTAGATTCTAAAACCTTCTGACGAGCAACATATATCTACCGTAGGGGTCTATTGATCTCGTTTACACCATATAACATGCAGGTTAAATTCTTCCCTGGCATTGATTACTTGAAAGAAGTCTGCTAAACAAATACACAACGAGGAACGGCATGCATCTTTCCCCCAGCAATTTAAACCAAATGTCAGAGGCGGTGAGAGCCCTGTGTTGAGACATTTAGAGATTAATGTACAGTGAACCAATTACCATTCAGGCAACGATTTTTTTTTTAGCACACATCTGGGTGCTGCGACATCCTGGTGCACTGACTGCATTAATGCATCTAATGTACACGGTAAGATGTAGAAAGCCTGACACACTCGGCAGGTACAAAATTCCGCAGAGGTTTATTGTGTCTTCATTTAGGGATGAGAGAGGATAAAACTGACTAAGCATCTTTGGTGGGGGAAGGGAGCAAATTCTGAGGCCAAACACCGGTGGCCTCTCTGAGGAAGTGATAAACACACTACCATGCACAAAGATCTTGTACACAATAAAGGCACCTGTACTTCTGACATGGTAAGTACCCGTGGAGGTTGGTGTCATTACTCAAACCACAGAATGTCAGATAAACACTTTGCAATCAACATTATCCTTTTGTCCTTTTTCTGGTCCTTTTCCTTGAAATCCACATACTGTTTCTAGTACGGTGGTGGGACATGCAATAAGCTGTGTGGAGATAGGTTAGTCTTCGGGGAAAGTAAATAGCAACTTACCAGTTAGTAGAGCTTGGTCTACCCTCAGAGTGGTTGATTTTATACTAAAAATCCTCATGTCTGCAGGAATTTTATCACCGACTATTGGAAAAAGAAACACACAAGACGACTTTTAAGTTAAGATGCTGGATTATTTTTCACATTGTGGTGGATAAACAAGCTTACACACGAATGTCACTTTTTTATTTCCAAGACCTGTAAGGGAGACATATTACAAGGCTATTTCCAACTTTTACAACTTTACACACACATAGCTTTTCATCACTTCCACTACTACATGGTAAAAATAACTCACAGGTAGTGAAATATTTCACTATCTGTGAAAACATGGTCTATTCATAATACATCAATGACAACATCTACAAGATACTGAAGTACACTGTAGCAGAATAATACAATCACAAAAGTCCCGCTCATTTTCACCAGGATTACACCTATGCAAAAGTGCAATGACAGTTGAACGAGAGAAATTTCTCTTAATCAAGTTGAGTAAATAATGACATTAGAAAAAATTCAAGCAATTTCCAGAAATTGAATGGTAGTATGATACATTTGTATAAATGTAAAAAAAGATATGATTGACTATATTCAGAGCAAGAGTAAAAATGCAAGTTTTAATGAAATTTGAATAGGAACACTACATACTGTTGTTGCTGTCATATTACTGACATGGAAAGTGTAATACAGATTTGGAGAAAAGAAAAATACAAAAAAATTTCAGCTTGCATCATAAAACTACAGTATCTCAGTTGAAGAAGAGAGCGAAAGATTTTTCACCTCTGGAGGCAAATTTTAAACAGCAGTGGCCGCAAAGTGTACCATAACAGCTTGCACAAAAATTGGTCATTATTCAGTGATCGCAAAGGTACACCGAGGGGGCCCTATTCCACATTAATTAATGGGGAGGGTTGGGACAATATCATGGGTCAATTGTCACTACTAGAGTGGTTCAGTTACAAGAAAGCAGTAGTTGTGGGAGGACTGAGTAGGGTAAACACGACAGTGTAAATCATGTAACTTAAATACATCAATTGCAGAAATCTTAATAAGGAACCAAATTAATTTCTTTTACAGCAAAAGGGCAGCTTTCAAAAGAATTATAAAACTTGAGAAAACTAAAATCTAGAGCAGCAAAGCTGCTGAATCTCAATACTTCTGCTTATTTCATATTCCTTTGTGAGGATGTACTGAATACGTTAGAAACAGTTCAACTGTGATTAAAGAGATTGACGATGACAGGAAGTTTGAATTTGGTCAATGTATCTGGCGTTGACAAAATATTAGACTTACACTATTTTACAGTAGTCTGTTTGCATGTCAGCCATTGTTAACAATGTAACAAAGGAAATGTATTCCTTTACGTCAATAAAACAGTTGTTTCAAGTTTTGGCTCACCTTCTATGAAAATGTGTGCAGCTAAAGACCTGGAATTAAAGCATTGTTCTGAGCGAACTAATTGTGCGTGGACTAGTTGACTTTAATGATGTTGCTATGTGAATACTATTGAATGGGAATCCCCTACAAAAATTAAAGAAATACCTTTGAGCTAATTGAACAGCTTATCATCACTCAATTTGTTGGGTCTTTAAAGAACTAGCTTTTAATTAAATGCACACCTTTGTCTGACATTCTTTTATATTTCTTCTTCCATGACATTTTTGATGTCATTCTTCTTCTTTTAAAGTTGAAAATACACACACAATTGAGTTGCAAACCTCACTTCTACTCTGTCCTTTACTATAACATACTTCAATCACAGCTGGAGGAACTTGAACAACAACTGCTCAAGGCCCACCAATCCAAACAAAGGATCAAAACATCTATAATTTATGCAAGAAACAGGAGCACAACTATGGGAAGAGAGTCGACCAGGTTTCAGGTCCTTTCCAGGTCAATAATTTTGAAGCTAGAATGCACAAATGCAGTGGTTTCAATGATCCGATTATGAGCAATTTTCTTTCTGAATTAGTATGTGTCAAAGGTGACCTATGCTTTATATGAAAAATGAGAGCTCTACAAGCTTCCTTTCTTGACATCATATCTGCAGGGTTTTCACAATTTGACCATTGCTGATACTGAATGATCTTTGATCTCCAGTAAAGACCAAATGGTTCTTGTACTCAATGAGATACAACTTCAAACTGAATATGACATCTGTCAAAGCATTCTTTCCTGAGATATAACTTAAAAAATAATTCATAATGTGACCCTGTTGACCTCAAATTACCTTTGACCTTCGCCAAAGACAATGGAATTCTTGTTTAACCATTAAGATACACCTTGATTCTTAATGGGAGATCTGCCCAAGTTTTCCTTCTTGAGATATTTGTGTTTATCATATATTCACAATTTGACCCCTGTTGACCTCAAATGACCTTACACCAACATCAAAAGTGATCCTGAAATCAATGTGGTACTCTTACATACCACATGTGACATTTGTCCAAGCTTCCCTTCTTGAGATATTGTGTTTACAAGGTTTTCACAGTTTGACTCTTCTTGACCTCAAATGACCTTTGACTTCCACGAAAATCAGTAGGGATCTTTTACTCCATGTGGTTCACCATCATACCATATACGGCATTTGTCCAAGCTTCCCTCCTTCTGTTTACAATGTTTTCACATTTTGACCGCTCTTGACCTCAAATGACCTTGGACCTCCACCAAAAAACAATAGGGTTCTTCTACTCAATGTAGTACACTTAAATACCGACATACATACCAAACGATGAGATTGGCAGTGTTAAGGGTTACCAACACTCTTGGCATAGAAGATAGGAGTGCAGCTGTTGTGTTGAGACAGGTTAGTGAAGAAAGAAATAAATGACAGACTTACTTGCAGAGGAGAATAGGAGTCTAGTGGTTGAACAAAGACATGAGGAGTGAAGATCATCAGACATTTGCATCTTTGAAGACAAAGTATAAGGACTGTTCTCTTTTGTGCCTATGTTATTTTTAAGTTTGCTCATACTTTCAGGACTGAACTTATCAAAATACTTGGAAGAAGTACACACTGACTCACAGTTTTAATACAGTATTAGAGATTATACCGTAGATAAGCTGCCAGCTTTAAAGTGCGTGAAGTGGCATTGTAACACATTTTTTAAACAATTATCCTAATGTCCTATATATTTTAGAGATCCAGCTAAATTTTCATCTACTTGTGAAAGAAAAGAGAATTACCACTTACAGCCAATATTCTGAAAGTGAATTTTTCAATTTAACATAAATATCCACACTACAGTTGCTTACATTTGCACTTATTTTGTGCTTTTTTTTTCCACAAAATTTTACCTTTTTGGTAGAAATGAACTAGAACTAGAACAATGGCAGTAACCAATTTGATTGCCCTGGAGGAATATTGGCATTGATCCATAAAACCTAAACAGCATGTTTTAAAACCATTTTTCCATTTATGATTTTGTCCCCAAGTTTTTGCCTGCATTAACGTGCCTCATTTCCACTTTGTCCCCACTGATCAAATGCAAACACCGAGGTTACCATGGCAACAAGCCAACTAACCCAATGCCATGATAACAATGCAGTTCCATTTGCTCCGACCCTAACCGCTCTAGAGTACATATTGCAAAATAAATGTGTACACACAGCACTGTACAGCCTCAAGGCACTTCAATACGAACCGCTCTGTCAAGCCTATAATTACAGTGTACAACTGCAAAGTGAACAAAATTCAAATGAGTGATCTAATTGCTGATTCTTTTAAGCCCCGTTAACAATGACGGAGCATATGCCCTGACTCACTGCCTCTGTGAATGATGCATGTAAGTCTCTCTACAAATAAAAGCTTATTAGAGCCACCAGGATAAACAATTGCACCGTTTTGTAGGTGATTTACAAGCAAAAGGGGAAAACAGATTCGATTGAGACCTGCTCAAGCAATAATCATAAAATTCGACACAAGCGGGTCGCACCTTGTTTAAAACAGAGCTTCTCAGACGAGAGAATGCCACACTAATTAAACCAATAAAGTTGACCCGCCCGTGCAAGACCATTCCACAGTACTCAACTAACCACAAAGACATTGCCTGCATTTTATCGTTTTGTGCAGCCTACTCTCCCACAGCTATGAGATTAGAAAATCACTGCATCTCTGACTTCAAATCGCACCTATACTTGATTTAATAGACATACGTCTACAACTTGATAGAGCTAGGATTAGTCATCTCATCCAGGCTGATGACTGCTGAAGGATGCTATACTGACATACAATGCTTTTGAGGATTTACAAAATCTGATTCTAAAAGTTTGCAGTTAAAATCCTGTCTGCATTCCTTTTCTTCATCTTATCTCCTTTCTCCCTGTCTAACCTTCTTTCCCCGTCTAACCTTCTTTCCCCATCTAACCCCTCACCTTGTCTACTATGATCCCTGCCCCATCAAATGTCCCTGCTTGGGTCTGACCTTCCCCACTCCTAACCTTCCTGGTCCAACTTTCACGGTCCATTGTTACTCCCCCCATCTAATCTCCCTGGCCCATCTAACCTTTGCTGTCCCATCTAACCTCCCCTATACTACCTTAATTCTCCAGCACATTTAAACCTTGAACCCTTGTCTAAGCCAGGTGCCCCATTTAAGTTCAGTAGCCCTATCCAAGTCTAGCCCGCACAATTGATGTGTATTACGCATGCATCAGCTCTGACTGCAATCGTAACACCAACGTCTGCGAACTGTGGCTTGGATTCCGGCTGAACGTGCGAACAGACTGTAAGCTGTTAAAATTCATGTATGCCAATGAAATCAATAACACTTAGTAGCCATCAATATTTTTTTTCCAAAGGCTTTGACTATTCAAGCTCTTTTGAGCCAATCATCGGACATTAAGACTGATAAATATAGAGACCTTAGATGAGACAAACCTCTAAGCGTTCGCAGGTGTTTAGGTTTGTAGGCCTACGTTAAATGGCCGTATATACCAGCACCTGCTGGGAAGGTTCATCTAAGTCCTGCACCCGAGCCTCGTATCCCCATGTTAGCTCCACCCAATCCAACAATTATTCCTCATATATACGGGAAAAGTACTAATAACTTATCCTTTCCAAACTATCAGAAATTTAATTGACTCTTTACAAACTCATTACTCCCACTGTACGTTACAATCTCTCATTCTCTACGACAATGTTCATTTTTTCTCCTGGCATGCCAACGCTACAGTAAAAACACAATGCATGCAGCAAAAGCAACCCACTGCTGTAATAATCAACAGCTGAATCTCTTCTGCATGAAACATAAACACAACAGTCTACCATACATATGTACATTTTTTTTTTTTTTTTTGGTTACATTCTGGAATGCGACCAAATTTCCACACGGTAGATATCCTTCCCCTGCTTGGATCAACTGATATTTCCCAGTCCAAATGGACACCCATTTCCTCAGTGTACAAACACATGCTGGGAAAGCATGTCCACATTCTCAATGCAAGGACAACTACCAGTACAACTTCCTCGCTATCCACCCTGCAGCCAAACACAGTTTATGTATTCCTTTATGGGTTGTGACGTCAATGTCGCCATGGAGACCCTCTGGGTTCCTCAGAACAAAGATAAATTGTGTGGGCAACTCAATCGGCTTGTGAAAAGAAAGTCGGACATGGTCCTTGCAGAAACACAATTACAACCAGGCAAAACACTTCTGAAGAGTCTTGTTACTATAAATGAAAACCAGTGTGCCAGGGTTTTACCTGTAACACAATGAAAATGAGTAAAGATCAAGAGCATTCCCTCAAGCCCTTTCCTTAACCAACTTTGCAAACTGCTAGCAGCACATGATCTTGAAATGCATGCAAGTATACTGTGACTGCTCTGTTATGTGAAACCTTTGTAACCATGTTTACTGAATATCACACATGGACCTTGTAACTGCTGAAGTCACAAAAGTAAGTCCAAGAGTAAGAGGTAATTGGTTGATTTTATAATCTAGTTTTTTGAGACTTGATCACTTCTTAGAGCAGCACAGCACAGTGCTATATTCGTATCGGAATAATCGTGAGAACACTTCAAGAGTGCGAATGCTCATGCTTTAAACATGAGCTATGACTTTTCAAGTCAATGTGTTACAGACAAACAAATTACAGCAAGTCTGCTAGATGAAATCCATCACAAATCATGAAATTCATAGCTACCTTTGTGGTCATTTGTTATTTGTGGTCATTTGTGGTCATTTGTCATTTATCTCAACTGACGACAGGCTTTCTTTCGGGGCCTCAGCTATGCAGCAGTAATGCACCACTGCAGTTGAGTTGTTGGCTACTTCTGTCTTAAGGACAACGGACTGAACCATGATAGGATTAGAGTACTGTAGGTGCTAGTTAGCGAAGACTGTGGCTGTGGAGACCAATTACAAGGTTATGGCAGTGGAATACGTAGTCTTTGACATGGTTGTTGCACACAAAGTAAGAAGACGTCACCATTGCAGCCAACTTTACCGTCTGTTTCAAAGTTTTCAGATTTACCAAATTAACTTTCCTGGGCGAGACCTAAAACACGATCGTCAGCAGCGGCGTTCTGCCTTCATTGGATAATTGTAAATTACCATACCTGAATGCTGCCAAGATCTGTTGTGTTGAACCCATTTGTGTGATAAAATCAACCTCCTGATTTCATACTCGTCATATTGTCTGATAATGCTTAGAGGAGCAAAGGTAGTTGTGAAATAAATGCTTCATATCTTTCTGCACTGTCATTCCCCAGATCGAGTAGAAGCATAAATATAACAGATTTGTGGTAAAAAATGAAATGCCAACGACAAAATTCTTTAGGTAGAGCCCAGTAAAGAGAAAGCAACTCCCTGTCCTCATTTTTGTGCAGCTTTATTTATCCACTGTCATTGTGTTTTCACAGTCATAAAATTTTAATAGAAACAACACTGAATAATCCAATATTGTGGCTTTTTTGATGGTTGTTCAGAAGTAGTTGGATCCTTTTTTTGGCAGACATCCTGGTGTATCCACTGCAAGTTTTTCAAGCATGCACAAATGCCAGGGTAACATTTTAGGTTTTGTGTAAACTTGATCACAACTAATGATGGATTGAGGAAGTTACTGCAAACTAGAAACTAGGAAAAAAAAAGTTTATTTTCCAATGCAACTGCTGGATAGGACATTCCGGCACTGTTTCAGAACATGAATGTATGTGGCCGACGATCCATTGCACGACTGGTATTTAACATTGTCTCCTCGAACTGCTCGCACCAGTTCCTCATTGTCGAACGGTCTTTTCTTAGGTATTAATGGCCATAAATTACATCCCAACAAATAGTGAAGAAGACGGTCATAGGGTTCTCCTCAACAATGATCAAAGGAATAATGTTGACAATGGTTTGAAGGGATAAACAAGTTCATAAAAGTGCCCTCATTCATGAGTTAAGTCACCCGCAGAATGCTTGCTAAGTTGCCTTTTACGTGAACCACGTTTTAACAACTCTGGAATGTGGAGTAAGAGCTTTGACATTAATTTAGACAAACTATTCCATCTCCACTTGTTTGGGATCCAGTGACAAGTTCACCGTCAGCTTATGGAGTTAATATTTATTTTTGTGTGATGAAATCTCAGTGGTACTACAGGATATTATAATCTGACCAAAACACTTCCATTGACAAATATTTTGAAAGCTCAATACTGCTCTATGAAGGTCGTCGTTATTGGTCTCGACTTAAGAAAGTGGTAACATCCGGAAAGCTATCAATAGCTACAAAATATGATTCTTCTACATGCTTTTCAAGGCACAGGCCAGAGTCCTAAAAGGTTATTTTACTACTCAGTGATTAAACCTTTTCACCCTCCTGGTAGACAGAAACGATAGTTTGAAAACTTAACAAACTGAATTGAATCACTTTTAAACAAGCTACATATAGACAGCGAAGGGCTGCCCTCTAAATGGACAAGCTTTTTCCACTTGCAGGAGTTACTCTTACATTTGACAGGAATGAATGCAAATGAATCCAATCTCTTTGTAAAAAGAGGGATTTTACTTCGAGAAAGAGAGAGAGGGGGAGTTAAGGGGCTATGGAGACACACTAAAGACTTGAAATGTGAGCATGTCTAGGCACAATTGCTAAGCCTTTAGAAAATAAAACCTTTTCTGTAAGGTACAAATACAGTTTCCAGTAAATTACCGGTTTATTGTATATGCTACAAAGCTGTTTCAGATCTTACAGGGTGAAGTATCTTCCATCATACTTACTGTTTTGTTTTGACAGACCTATCTCTCATCCTAATCATACTCCATTACCGATACATGCACACACAATACTTTACACATGTTTCATGCTACAGATCTGTTGATAGCTTGACAGTTCAGTAGCTACTATGAAAGGTCCCAAAAATCCAAGAATAAGGAACACTCCAGAGTCAAAAAGTCTGCAGAAAGTTACAATTTAGCATGAGGATGAAACATACCATGCTAAACACTTTAACTGGCAATCTGAAGAGGCAGTATCCCACATTCGGTATGTGAGGGGACTTTGGCTGTGTCAAAGGTTGCTGTTCATGCTTGTGCAAATCGTGACAGACCTTCATCTGGTAGTACGGAGACACTTAAGTCTGAAGCAAGGCAAATAAATCTGTCCATTATTAGCGAACTGAGGAGACAATTTTGCTCAGACAATGATTAGGATGGACGGTAACCCCTGCAGTGAGACAAAGAGAGCTGCTTAGCAAGTTAGACTGGGACATGATGCGCAATATAGTGCAGGGCTGTAGCTGCAACTCATGTTGCTGTCTGTGTATGTCTGCCATTCACATCTAAACATACCGACCTACATATTGCACCTTAATTTGGAAAAAAACAATTCAGAAAAGTTCAAACTTCATCGAGAACAATAATTTGAATTGTGTCAAATCATAGTATCCTGATAGAGAGCTCAACCGCAAAATTTCAACTGCCTACTTTTCCAACCAAAATTTCAAATCCACAGCAAAACATCCGCAGGTGGAAATAGTTGGCAAAATAAAACATTTATGACGTTTGAGGTTAGCACAAGTTTTTGTTTAAAAAATCTTTTTTTTTTAAAAGCAATGCCTTTAGACTCCTTGAAATTTGGACTCCTGAAATTTGCTTGAGACTCTTCAAAGAAAATGTTGGGAACCTTGGAACTGTTGGCTTCAGGACCCTAATGAAGACAATGCTTAGGAAGGAGTGAATTTAGAGGACTGGTAAACAAGAAAATGTTTTGGACATGCTTGAGGCCTTGCATAATTTGGAAGAGGAAGTGAACTTTCTTGTCAATAGTCCTTGTGAGTACCAGGGCTGACGGATCACAATGTAGTACACCAGATATATGTCAAAAAAGAGTAATATACCTACCAGATACTTCTACTATATCTCCAGGTACTAAGTCTCTGGCTCGTATCCTCTGAACACCAGCCTTTTCCTGTCTAATGACTTTGGCTATTTCAGGTTCATACTCTTTCAGGGCTTCTATGGCACTCTCTGCATTTCTCTCCTGAGGAAATAAATAAAAAAATGACCCATAAAACAAAACCAAGAAACGACTTCGATGGGAGGAAACAAATAATGCCATGGCCAAGATAATGTTACATGATGAATGTGTATAAAATCCCCTGTACTCCCCACGACTCACTGGTGTAAGTATTCACAAGTGTATGGTAGCTCCATCAGTTTCTAAGTTCTTGCATACACTAATGCATTCTTTGAACAACACAACATCCACCACATACCGTTCTAGCACTGCACCCTCTATGCTCTAAATCGATCTTGTCTGCCTTTCACTCTGAGAGACAGAGTGTGTGAGAAATTGTCTGGGGGCAAAGACAATATATTGTGTAAAGGATGTGGGAATCCCCTGTACTCCCCACAACTAACTGGTGTGAGAATTCACAAAGGCTGTTATGTAACCTTACTCCTTGCTTACATGACTGCCTTGTTCAAACCACACGACGCACCCCAAACCAAGTTCTAAAGCTGCGCCCTCTATGCTCTGCATCAGTCTCATCTGACTTTCACTAGTCTGAGAGGCTGAACGTGTGAGAACTTGCCTGGGGTGACAACCATGCCACAGAAGGTTATCAGTTACACAATATTTGTGCTACAGCATCTATTCAGCTGTGACTGACAGTCACAGACTGATAACCTTGCAGCCATTTTCATCTAACCGAGTTTAAAAACGATGCAATGTGACTGTTACTGTACTTACAAGGGTCTAGTAAGCTATCACAGTAAAACTGTTTTGTAACCGAAATCGGATGTTCCCAAAACCGGCAACAACTGATTTCTGTTAAGTTTGACTATTGCACTGAAGAAAAGTTGAAGTATCGACAAAATCAGCTGTGTCATAAAACCCGAAGGTAATAGAGAGAAATATCATAAACAAGTCTGAAAATATTGAAAGTTGTAGTGAAATATTTGTGGAAATACTACCTGGAATTGAAAAGAAATAAATTTTGTGTGGTAAGAGGAGCACTTACATAGTGCCCTCCTCTCGGACATACAACTATTGGGCCTCTATCAACTTATGCAAAGTGTGTGAAGAAAATACTAGTTGCTAGCCAAATAATTTTTAGGCATCAAATTATACCGGTTGTCCTTTGTTCGAATACCGTGAAAGCTCAGCGTCTAGTTATTTCCAAACATGACTGCATAAAATCTCACCTGGTTTAGATACTCTGCACACCACCATGTCATACTGCCACACAAAACACCGCCTAGTAACCTTTTAACACCGTCCACACCTCCTAATGCATCAAAAACTTTGATCTACGGCGTGAAGTGTCAATCCTTTTCATAACATCATCAATCAAAACTCTTCCCTGCACCTGAAATTTCCGCGGATTCAATATTCGTATAGGGTATCATTGTTTTCCACAGACGGAAGAACAGGAAAGGAAATCCATGTTACTGTCGTATGTGATTTCCAGTCAATTTTCTGAGTATTAAAATATTTATTCACTTTAATATGTAACTAATTAATGGTGGTGTTGGCAGACAAGGGTGGCAGCCACGACATTTGCACGAGCACAAGCACTTTTTCAAGAGACTCACATCTACTGTACATGAAAGTGTTGTAGCTTTATCATTTTTGAAATGGAGAATGAACATGTGCTACAGAATATACCAACATGGTGCTCTGTAATTACTTCTGTAAAATTACACAGGAGAAGAGAGGAAGGCTTTGCAAAGGTTTAGGATAATAAAACATTGATTACACACATTATGCTGATTGCAACCTTCAATGTGTTAAGCATGTTTGATATCTAAGTCAGCCACTACCCTGCCACCACCAACCACTCTTGTTCTGACCAACCCCCAATCAATACTCAATCAACCTCCAACCAACCTCCAATCAACCTCCAATCACTGCCAACCACCCTGCAACTAACTCCCAACTAATCTCCAATCAACTGCCAACCAACCTCCAATCAACCACCACCTAACCACACACCAACCTCCAATCAAACCGCCAATCAACTGCCAACCAACCTCCAATCAACCACCACCTAACCACACACCAACCTCCAATCAAACCGCCAATCAACCACAAACCAACCTCCAATCAACCGCCAAACAATCTGCAACTAACTCCCAACTAATCTCCAATCAACTGCCAACCAACCTCCAATCAACTGCCAACCAACCTCCAAACAACTGCCAACCAACCTGCTGCCCAGCCTCCAACTAACCCCACACCAACCCCAAACAAACCTTTAATCAACCTTTTACCTTCAATTAACTTCCAACTAACTTCAAACAACCCCCAAACCCACCTTTCAACCACCCCCTACCAACCTCAATCAAACAGCAGTGTTTATTAATCTGACACACATGCTTGTAAGAGGTACAGTGCTCACTCTATTCACTAACATCACATACAGACAGGGAGCCTGCTTCCTTGACAAGTAACAAGACACACCAAAGAGTCCCAAGGTAGTCACCAGCTATGCAGACTAGTTTGTGGAGTCCAGTGATGACTGGACTTTGCAAAGTCTTTCTCGGCGAATGAATTCCCCTCCTTTGATACATTCCTCACAATTTGAGCTGCAACCCACTTATACCTAACCGAGGATATGTACTCATCTAGTAATCGCGTTTCCCTGTGACCGCAGTCCGCCAGAAAGACTTTGGACACTCGATATAAGTATGTAGAAATGAATAGTCACGTTTGACATAACGGTTAATACATATTAAATACTACGCGTTGGTCTCATGAAATGAGCCAACAGCAGCGATCGAACAATGAGAGAAAATAACGGTACCTAGGCTAACTTTCACCCTATCACCAGATTTGCCTACGGCAGAAATAGGATATCGCTAAGAGAGACCTAAAACAGTTGTGGAGAGTAGAATATTACCAGGATAGTTACGTAACTAATCAGTCGTAGGTCCTTTCCCCATCATCGCTCCCATCATTTCTCACGATAGCCGTGATTGGCTTCTACCGAATTTGGTAGCGAAAAACAATGGTTTTAGTTAAAAGTTGTGTGCATAATTAAAACGAGTGTCCAGAGTCTGCGAGGGCCGCGATCAATGAGGGGAGTAAACACTCTTCCGGAAGAGCAGTACAAGTATATGGATGTTCCCTCAGAGGTGGCGGAACCAAGATTACCCAAGCAGACTCTGCAGAGTCTAAGTGCTGATATTTAATGACTACATGACCCAGGGAACTTTCCAGGCCTTTGACATGCTATATAATTGCAGGGCAGTAAGGAATATCATTACAGGCTGACATATTGGGATGAGAAAGTGCACACATACATAAGAGACACTAAAAGGAAGAGAAAGGACAGTCGGT
Organism: Stichopus chloronotus; assembly: GCA_021234535.1. Taxonomy (NCBI): domain Eukaryota; kingdom Metazoa; phylum Echinodermata; class Holothuroidea; order Aspidochirotida; family Stichopodidae; genus Stichopus; species Stichopus chloronotus. The sequence continues at coordinate 2,056,117 of CM037837.1, read as the reverse complement.
TTTTAACTTGACTTTTGGAAGATGTAGTAATAAAGATCTACACCAGCTGCACCAGCCAAACAATGAAGGAAAAAAGTTACAGCAAAAGAGACCTTCCTGCACCAATGTGACTTTCAATTATTGGCATAAGGCGGTCTTTTCAGCCAGCCACTGGCTTGAGGGCAACATCTCAGAGACTTAGGTTCGCCATAGTAACAGCCATTAAGGGGTAAAAACACCAGACAAAAAGACCATGACATCAGCAAGACCATGCATCTACATTCCCTTCTTGCCCGAGGAACAGAAATTAAAACACAATTCGGGAGACAGACAATGAGGAACAGGCATATGTAACTCGCTTAATGTTAAGAAATTGGGAGGAACGAATGAAGGCATCAGACCTTCAAAACTGAACACTTCAGTTGGGACTACCTGCTCTCTGGTAAATATCAACACTGACTTTTCATCTTTTTAATGCTACCTTTCACATGATACAAAAATTCATAATTTTCTAAACAGTAGTATGGAGTCATCTCTACAAGTAACTTGGGAAGTGAAATGTAAGGAGAAATGAAACCCTGCACCATCTCAAAACTCAAATTTTTGGTGGTACTGTGGAGAAGGGTGGAAGTAGCCCAAAATACAGTAGATTTGCATTTCAGGACCAGTCAAAACCGTTATTTGTATTCATACATAGTATGGTGCACTAAGAGCAATCTGTTCGTGTCAAGAAGTTGAGTATGCACACGCTTATCAGACACAAAAGATCGGTGTCATTCTATGTAGTTCAGGTTTTTCTTACATGTAGGAGTAGTGCCAAGTTTGGGAAATCTTTCAAGATTTAATTCACAATTTTTAATGTCATGCTAGTCACACACTTACACATACATATTACACCTGCACAGCTTAATGAATACAGGTATAGGGGCAACCACAAATCTAAAGGAGGTGAACAGAATCAAGTTTCTGCTAGCTGTTTAACTTTGTTAGCCCAACAACAAACATGCCACCACACTGTCCCCTTTTTGAGACTGGCAATGTTGACAGTTCTGACACTCTCCTAACAGCTCACACAGCGAGGGGTACGGTCTAACACCCATACATGTCCACATATCTGCTCTACAGATGCAAATGCCTATAAATCCAAAGTAAAACAGCTTATATTTCAGTTGCTGTTTTACACTTGAAAAAGTACCATACATATCACAGTTTGTATATATAAAGTACTGTCAACAACATATTTACCTACAAGACACACTCTGGATCATTTTTTAAGAAAGGCTCTCTCTTGCAACGGGAACATAGAGAGCTTTCTTCCCTGTTAATTGTTTACTGTGTAAAGCTAGCACTACTACATGATTTTTTAAATGTTTTGTGACAAATGTGTGGGGAAAATGTCAAGGAGCTCTGCAATAACTTCATAATTTCAAAGGTGGAAAATTTACGACATTCTCAAAACAAACTTCAAAATTCAGAGAACTGCAATGTCTGAAGCAAGCCGTAGGTTGAAGAGTAAAACTAACGCAGTATTTACCTGCCAAACACCAATGATGGCATTTGCAATAAGAATAAGGAGGATGACAAAGGGCTCCACAAATGCTGTTAACCTCTCATCTTCATCTTCTTCAAACAAAGCTAGGACCTGTCAACAGTAAAACAATGGAGAAGAAGAAATGTCAGTTACAAGGATACCAAGAGAGTTTTTCCACTCTTTGACATGAAAACCAGTTAAGACAAAGGCACAGAAAGTGATGATAATCAATTCTGCCTCCCATAGGGTACCACCAATACCACTGTGCTGTTGCACATCATTACCTCAGAGTCATGTTGCCACCTCATAGTCACGTCATGTCACACCGAAGGGCTTGTCTGGCACTGCACATCCTTTCTACTCAGTTACAAATTTATGAAAGGAGTTTTTTCAATGATCATCTTTGCCCCTGCTAGAATTACGCGATGGAAATGACCTTTTCACCAATGAATGGGGAAAAAAATACCACAAGACTCCAACGATGCACAACTGAGTTTTGTTTCATGCTCCAGTCAGATATCTGACGATTCTACTCAACCCTCTGCATTGAGTGGATGGTAGATTTGAAGCAGCTACATAGTGTCCTTCCAGACATTTCAGTGATTAATTTTACCATTTTAACTGGCCACCCATTTTACATATTCATCCATTCCACATACATCCTGGGCAAGCGGTAGATACCGCTACGAGCAATACATGGCACAATTATGTACCTAACCCAGATTATGCTTTCGTTCATTCAAAAGCTTCAGGACGATATCCCATGCGATATGTACACAAGCTGTTTACACAAAGCACACACATACACGTGGTAATTTATTGCAACTTGCCGGCATGTTACGCACGTTCCAGATGCAGAAAGTCAGCACCCAGATTTGATATACTGTACTATACACACTAACCAGCAAAGACTGAGTTGCATAGCCCTCATTCCTACCAGCTCAAATCCGCACCACCCTCTTTGTATAGTACCATCAGATCCCAACTAAAGAACGTCTCACTACCATTAGTTAATACAGTAGTTACATGCTGCATCATTCACAGATACTTTCCATGTACAAAAGTACGGAACAGCACTGTATTGCATCAGTTGAACTACAGTACACTGACTGGACACTGGGCAAGTTTCTTTTTCCAAGCCTACGCAGTATCCTTGTTGCATTAAAACTCCCCTTCATTGCAATGCATCGATCCCATACCACAGCTGAAATTTAATGGTCATCAAAGAGAGGTAAAGATCACGTTCAGACAACCAAATCCACTCCTTCTGGATATCCTATGGACAGGAAACTTTCACCCTTTGAAAGTGGTGCAAGTTTGAGTGTGTTGTCCTTCAATTACGATGACAATAAAATAATTATCTACTTGGTTATGTACTGCAACAAGTCCTTTTCACTACAGGGTGAAAGATTTTCAGTCTGAATAACATGGAGTCCATTATACTGTTGTGTAAGATACTGCAGTGAAAACTAAGTCTTGTTTTTAGCATGTATTTTTGTTTCTGTTTGGACAACCACAATACATTTTGGACAAACAAATATGGGAAGCGGGTTGTCCAAAAGACAGCCGAGGTTTCACTAAAACTTAGGCCTACCGACAGCACTATAAACTGACTGCAGCTTCACTGAGCTCACTAAAATTCCTCCCCGTTTCCCTGCCTCTTGAATGTAAAACAGTGGGCACTTTAGAGCAGTTTTATTCTCATGTCTTGACCAGTTGAAGATGGTTTACTTTAACAAAAAAAGTAATTAACAAGGCTGCACTCAGACAGTGACTGACCTCTCCATGAGGTGATTTTTGGCATACTGCACATCACTGATTGTAATGGATCACAGTCTCGTTGGACGTGACATGTTTTGACAAACTGGACTTTATATATAAGTCATCTTGGTTTGCTTGACCCTTACTGTACAGACACCTACATCACTTAACAAAGTTTGATTGTCAAATTACTATCACAGTAACAGTCTGACCGACACTGATCTAGTTAACCTCTTTTCATTTTAAAAACCTTTGGCATCAATTTATCCTTTTAAAATTTTGTACCAAGACAAGGAGTACTATTGTTTTGTAACTTCACACACAATGTTCGGCACAACTGTTACCAATATCATGCAGACTTTGATACAGATAATTAAACAACACACACACACACAAAAAAAATGAGCCAAGTGCTGATGGAACCTCTCATGATGCAAAATCATATCATCTGACTTATGACTGTTGGTGCAAACAGTTTGGAGCATCCATGACATAAAAAACCCATTCAAAAAGTTTTTTCTACAAGGGGCGAGAGGACTTTTCTGCGCCATCCCATCTTTGGCTGACAGCTTAAAAGCTTCTCACTGTGGACGGCTGGTTGGATATGAGGCTCAGCACATCCATCCATGTTACATATCCTGGCAGCAGCGGCAGATGCATACCTCTCATGACAACCACATACCACAAATACCAGAATTCATGCTGTCCATAATTCTGTGCACTATGAGCTTCACTGCCAGGGCAGGTATACATACGTGTGTGCCTGATAAGCGATGTACGAGGGACTTTTTGATGGGAGAAAACAGCGGCCAAGGGCTAACGTTTTATTTGCTACAGACTTAACAGGACTAGGAATGTACCCAGCATGGCCACATTCAAACAAAGAAAATTAGATCGTCTTTAATCCCACGATTAGCAAACAAGCAGCCCATTCCTGCAGCTTTTTGTGTGTGTGTGTGTGTGGGCAGCCACAAACTTTGTGAGGCAAAGCAATTTCTTTGGAGACATGCACCTACTGCAGACTATATCTGCCTGACATTTAAAAGGCTACAAGACTCAAATTTACAGGCTCAATCTCACTTACCGAGTTGCTGTGAGTTATTGCCTTGTGTATATAGGTGCACTCTTTTATTATGTATTTATATCATGATTTTGGAAGAGGTGAGGTCAACAACACATTAGCAACACACGATGAATGGTCTACGATGACTTCAAGAGCACAGTATCTCAGCTTTGAAAGTTGCAACATTACCAGGTTACTTTAATGTAAAAGGGAGGTCAAGAGGGGGCTTGGGGAAGGGTTGCTAGAGGGAGGACAAAATATACAGTCAGAGAGGAGAGGGATGGACGGCCAGTGGGAAGTGGGAAAGAGTGGTTAGAGTAGGGCCACCGATTTTCCGCGATCGCAGAAAATGGCGGAAAAACAGAAATTGAACTTTGAACTACGGAAATTCACAGCATATACCAATTTTAGAGAAGCTTTCTAAAAATAAGATATTTTGGCACAGAAAAAGTCAAATTAAAGCGGGATGTGCTGTTTAAAGAAAAAAAAAATAGCCTTGTCGTTTATTTTCCATCGTTTTCTTCCATTTGATACCAATCCACTGATAGACGGCCACCTTCTTTCAGCAGGAATTTCATTAAAGTGATAATTGCGGCACAAAGGAGAGGGAAGAACATTCCCAATGAGCGCTAGCAGTGACTACAGTGTGCCTGGCCATCGAAAACTTGAGGAGGGTAAAGTTACTGACGTAAATGCCACTGTTGCCTCAACGATCCATCTTACTACAAATTCAATTCAATCTTAAATCTCAATACTTTAAGCCTCTGGGACTGAAAAAGTTTACTAAGCAAATAACATGAATTCTTCAACTTACAAATACTCTGCTGTTCTTTCACGGGGATAAAATATGCAAGTAATCTCTGAGATGGTTAGGCTACTCCCTACACATCTAAAAATGTTTGGATATAATTACTGTAAATTTTCAAAAGACTTTGGGTGATGTTTTGTATATTTTCAAATGAGACCTTTCTGTACATTTTAACTTTAAAAATGCATGTTACAATGTTTGGTTTACATAAAATATGCAACATTTAGTGAAGCACTTAAGTTTAGAAGCATTTATGGAACGATTCCTTTTGATCAAACCTTTGTTAGGCTGAAGTGGTTTTTATCCTAATGCTACTCTGTGTATATGGATTCTGCATCTTTGAGCGCTTTGGTACACATACAGAGCAAATTCTCACACGAGTAACTTGCAATTGCCATTTATGTTCGAAATGGAAATTCACGGAAACAAGAAAGTTGAAAACGTAAAAACACAGAATTTGAGAAGTGGAAAACAGAATTTTGCATTTTGCCTTTTGTAGAAAAATGCAAAACAGATGACATGAAGTGTTGCACAGCGTCAGTATGTCTTTTGTTAAGCCTTTACATTTTGCCTCTTAATTTCTTAACTACTGAGTTTCACATTGGTAACTGATATCAATATTTTTGAAAAAGAAACTACATCCTTCCAAAATAAAGCCCACCTGGCATTTAGAATTCTCAAATGTCCTTGAAATAAAGGTTACATAAAACAAAGGATTAACATAAGACATATCATAGGACACAATCTCTTAACGTCACAAAATTTGCATACTTTGCCAATGTTTATTCATGATACAGCTGTGAGACACTAATTTGGCTGTAAATTGGTCAATCTTTGACTTATTTTGATGGAATTTAAGGCTATTTTTAATATTTCCGATGCTGAATGCACCCAACACTCCAAAATGTCATTTTCATGTCACACAACCTTTAAACAACCTACACAGGAGCCCAGTGTTTTGATCACCCATGCGGAGGGCTTTTAGACAAATAGGAGGATCTAGAAGTGTTTGGGAGAATTGGAACTGTCTGGGACAATGAGTGACTTGCCTTTAATACCTTAAAGGCAAGAGTAACAGAATGTATTAGAGATAGTTTGACAGAATCTGCGGAACATCATCACAACATTAAAATGCAACCACCATATTTGAAAGTCAAATTATTCTTTATTCTTGGGTTTGCATTCTACTTTATGTACATTGGTACTCTGCATACAAATTGTTTCACATCAGATTAGCACAGTAAGTCACCATTTGACATCATCACTATCCAGGGGTTGCTTGATTTCTTCACTCCTGCCAGTGTGACTACATATCAAACAAGTTTGTTGGCCTTATGTCTAATTTACTACTTCATAATTGTCCACGCGTGTTCAAAAGCATTTACCAGTATTTACAGTACAGTATATCCCTCTTTTTATCATAACTTTTGCGGCATTTCTGGGTTGATCTGAGGACAGCAGTTTCGCATGTAGACAGCAGTAATCTAACAGGGCTCATTGACTTGGTTCACAAAATTCATGACAGTTTGTCACACTTGTTGAGTCATGCTTCATGTATACATTGATGTTAAATGTTTGAGCTAAGATATTTTGAAGATCTGACACAAACCTGAAAGGAACAATGACAGGGTACTGTACTTGACAATCAAAGTCACTTATTGTTAATCTGTGACAAGACCCTTTTCACCCTAGGGTACTCACCATAGGCAACCTGTTTGTAACCACAAAAAAAAATATGATTTCTAATGTATGTTCAGTGAACATAGGAATAGATACATCCCTACTGAGGCTAATTAGACGTATTGATATGCAATCCCTCCCTTTAAACTTGTCAAAAATAATCCACATCAACCCAATGAGAGTATCACTTTAAATACAGTATGACAAAATGAGAAAAGAGCAAAGTTTTGTGACTTTTAAGATGGTTATTATTTGCCTTGGTTCTGCACAAGCACACCGCATAATTAACAAGAACATCAAAACATTACTGTAGCTCTCCAAGAAACTTGGTCTGATTCCAAATGTAGCATTATCGTCGAAACACAATGGCTCAGCTCCATTGATTTATGTGTTCTAGAGTTATTAAAGGCCTGCATGATTTATCTTCAGCCTGTAAAAAAGTGATGTTTTAATTACACTGGTAAGAATTAGTTGACAGTGTCTCGAAGAGAGGAGTACAATTACTGTCAAGAATAGAAGTCTGCATGATAAGCTTTAAGAAAAATAACAGACTTGTGCAGTACTGTTAGGTAGTTATGAGAAGACAAACTTCTACCCTTTTCTCAGTTTTCTTTGCTGTCTCCCTTCAGGTCAAAAACATGCATCCTGCAATGATTATGAGCTTACAGAAAATGACTTAACATACAAAACTTTGAATGATTCATTCAGATGACAGAAGAAAGAGCTACTGACTTCAAATTTTCATGTTTGTGCCCCACATTTTGGAATTTGTAAGCTTCCTGTGGATAGAGGGATTCATGTGGTTAGTATTCCCACTGCCTCCCGACAATTAATGCAGACATCCAACAGAGCTTCCAAAATTTACCTGATTTAGATAATAACAATGAACTTACCTGTCACCTCATTACTAATGCACTTTGAGTATATGTGCTAAGCTCTTTTTGATACTTTTAACACAGTGCCTGACATACTGCAATCTTCCTTCTAGTCTGACAAGAGGGACACACTACTTCAGTAGTGCATTGCTCATCCCCATGCACATTCAGAGGAAGTTCTAGCACGGCACCCACCTGGGCACCTCCGTGTCCTGAATCGTTCTCATTGGGCTGACGACCCAGAGTCGCGACATGTGTGAGAATTCCAAGAAAGTTTTTTTGCTCCCAGAGTAAATGCATTGGTGTGAGCATGGGGAATGTAGGCCTGGATGTCTGTGATGTGAATTAAGTCTCTACTCGATGATCTCTGAATGATGATGCATCCGGCCCGTTTGGTGGGAGACTGCAGCGAGGAACATGTTCAATTCTTTTCTCTGACCCACTGTCGCTTCATCTTTATCCTTTAAATGGAGACAGCCAGTCACTCAAACAGTAGCTTTTTTGTAATTGAAAAAGCAATGAAAGTCAGCAACTGCAGCATTCAAGTCACCAGATGATCAAAATGGTGATTTTCAGAGTCGCTTTGTTTTTATAAAACTTTGAGAAAAGTTTCACTTTCCGTTATTTGTTGACATGTTTGGGTATCAACTTGTTGACAAATTCAGGTGCACCGTACGTACTGCAGATTCAAGTGCTATTATGTACAGTAAAGTGCAAAATGTTCAACAGTTGTAAATGATGTTCACCAATGTACAGTGCAGTGTAACTGTTCATAACCCACACAAATTGATACAGCAGGTGCTTGCTAACTGTCTGTCACTCCCCAAAGTAACCAGAGTTTTAGATGTCTTCACAAGTAACAAACTTACTTACTTGCATTCACACAACTGCTGCAACTCTTTCTATTTAAAGTATATAAAAAAAACAATGACGAGTGAAATCTGAATGCCTCTCATTTGAAAGCATATCACTTGGTCTGTCCTGGGCTTCAAAAAGTTCAACAAAATACCCCTTTTTTTTTGCTACTGGGAAAAGTGTGCATAGAAATATCACTGATGTTTACTGCAGGCCATGAAAAGGCTGCTTGTTATTTGATTATCTAGTAAGCAACCACCCTCTTGCAATTCTTCTATTTCCTGTAAGGTTAATCATGAGAGAAATGTCACAAACTATTCTGCACTACAGAGATAATGAGCAAACGAACCACGAAAATATATCATGTAGAGAAACAACATGCAGGAACTACTGAAACAGCCAACAGTTTGACAGGCAAATCTCTGAATTGATAGAAATCATTTCAAGTCATATTTTTTCTCAAGTCATGTCCCCACTCTCAAGGAAAAAAATCCAACTTTCATTTAACTGTTGATTATTTTAAGTGCTTTGTCAGTATTTCTTCCAATGAACCATTTTTGTTTTTCAACTCATGATCTCCACAGAATGAAAGTCCTTGGTCCATTTAACTTGCTTCACAGAGCAATAAATACATAAGCGTTTCCTGTAGTGTTTTCACAGGTATAAGAACACGGCTAAATGCACAGAATCTATCCAAAATTACTATCCGATTCCTTCACGAAGTGAAAAACGACACGACTGCTATCTAAGGGGAGAGGGTGTTTTTGCTGATATTTGAATACTTTATAAAGTGTTTAAAATTTAACCTGTGCTTTTTTTAAATTCTATTAATTTTGTATCAGCCATAAGTCTGGCAATTTGCCCTTCATGAAGGGTCAGCAAGCGTCAGCGCCAGTTACGGCTTGCCATTGCCAGCCGGCATGTCTGAAACCCTCGACATACTTCATCAAGTACAGTACTCTTGCTTCAAAAATTATTGGAATTTTGAAATTTAGGAAAATCTGTAAGCAAGTGCAATTTTGAGGCTACCACACTCTTGTTTCAGCACAACACAATTTTTCTGCTTCTTTCAACTACTATTAGGAACAGCCAACAAATTTACTTGCAGTGAATCAAGATGAATTCCCAGCTTAACTTTGTTCATCTCACAACTTAGTTGTTCACTAAGATTGCAAAGAAGAGGTGCTTGGGATTGTGCATAAGTTCGAAAAAGTACACAAAAGATAATATCTACTGTATGTATGAATAACAAAATAATTGGTGGCAATCAGTAATTAGTGATAGTGTGAATAATCTCGAAGGCTTTTTTCATTTCACAAATCCTTCTTGTGAAGTGTCCATAACAATGTATATTTTGATACCTACATACAGTAGTAGCACCTACAGTGTTATCAGCAATCCTTTTGTCACCTTGTGCACTTTTGAGCATATATTACCATAGATAGAACAAAATTATCTGATGGATTTAAAATATTAATCTAAGATTACATGAGTTTGGCACACAAGCAAACAAATGAACTTGAAATGCTTCTGTTCTTTGGTTTACTGAAGAAAATATATTAACTTTGCTCAACGGACTGCTTGTTATACGTGCCTTGCTATGGTAACATGCACTTTGTGGCCACATGACAGTGCTGAAAATACACTGCTACTATTGTTGTTAGTGAATGCTGTGCGCCTGGTAAAAGTGCAATCAAAAACCATTCCAACAGAGATCAGACTGGCGGCTGACAATATCTTCTTCATGCATGAGATGAAATGATACCCTGCAAACTAAAAATGAAACAAAGTAATGTCACAGTAGAAACTGCTCCCCTCAAAAATAATTTTCTGCTTTCTTTTCGATATACAAAAAGACCGATATAACCAGTCAGCTGGTAATTAATGCAAGTCCTGCCAAAATGCTTCGGATTTAACATTGGAAGTTGGAATTAGTTCACATTTGCAGGTAACGTATCATAGAGGACATACAGTAGGTATGCTTTTACAAATACATGAAAGTACCATACAATCAAGTACCATGTATCTCTCACATATTGCAGATATACAGTGCATTGAAGACAAGCTTCACGAGTCATGAATTTCCAAGCAGTTTTGTTCCAATCCTTCTGGACTGAAATGTTAATGAAAAGTCTGGCTCAGGTACAGATGTATATCTGTCATTTCTTCCACCAATTTCCTTAAAAATTTTGTAGTTTTGAAGTCCAACATGTTGGGGCAACAAGAATGTACAAACCCCCCTTCCCACCCCCTTGGATGTTTCCTTCTTTTCAATTGTAGCCACTATGGTATTTAAAGTGCTATCAAAAGGGCATGTACATCTAAGGTCACATCCTGTTACAAGCCTCTTAATGAAACGTCCATTGAACACTGAAGAAATAGTGAAATTTACAGACATTTTACGTTCATATTACTGCGGTGTTTTCGTTCCAAATCACTACAACAAGGACACTCAGAGGACCAAAGTCCTGCACAGTTTTCAAAAGGAGTGCAACAAGTTTTCACATTCCAAAGTTCTACCAAAATTGGGTTAATGTAAGCAAACTATCAAAATGAAAGAATGAAACCAAGGCAAACATTGGCTGTTCTTATTGACAGGTTGATCAAGCATCACATCCTGCTTCAGGGGGGAGGGGAGTAATTCACAAATAAGTTTCTTTCTACTTTGAGCTACTTCTTGAATCATGTTCTAAGTAGACTATCCATTTCACAAGTATAAATACTATCGGTACTGCTCCAATGTCATCTAAAGGCAGCATGTTACAAGATGACTGATAATGCAACTTAAACATTGCCAAAGCATGAAAACCAAAGCCGGTATCTGATGTACAGTATTGCTTTAATCTTGACAGATGCCAAAACGTTTCAATGTTAAAACAACAGCCCTAGGGCACTGTGGTTCTTTGTGCAGATACTGTCTATATGTAAATTATGAAGTAAAAGGAGTATTTTGAAATGTTTTGTACAATAGTCCATATGGCCCATTTCTAACCATGAACCGTCACTTTTGTAACATAAAATCTGTAGAGTAACAAACATATGTGTCATGATTTTATAAAATTGCCCATATGGCCCATTTCGGACATTGGACCTCAAACATAACAAACACCCACATGGAAAGACTTCCATAGCACTAATGTGACCAACCATCAACAGTGTTAGAGTACATGCAATCTGTAAGAAAAGAAATATTTTGCATGATTTCACAACAGCCCAAGGGCGCTACGGCTCCTTGTACTTGGAATGTACATACCGTAAAATAATATGCTGGAGCTCTTAAGTATCAAAGAAGCCATTTCAATTAATGCAATGATCTTAACTCCTTCAATATACAGCAATATCCCATTCATTTTACAAAGCACGAACAGCTGTGAATCTTCCATTTAAAGCAATAAAGAAGGGGTTCTACAAATTGCAATAAGGCTTATCACATCTATGCCCCTTAAGTCCACCCAACACTGACAGCATGCCCTGGAGGAGACTGCTAAGAACACCAACTTATTTTCTTTCATTGTGTCTTGTTTACCATTCTAATTTAAGGCCATTTACATCAATGCACATATCGGCACTGATGCTTCTTTACTTTTGATCATGAAACTACCACCTCAAGTAGTACTTCCATGATTTGCTGGAGGGAGACTGATGGAACACATAAGCATCCATAGCATAAAAACGGAGCAAAGGAATTTCAGTAACTAAAGGCTGACTGCCCATAGCATGCACAAAATTTTTAACCTTCTGTACACTTTTATACAAACTGAAGCCAAAAATGCAAAAGACATGGAAAATAAGAATGTCATGGCAAGGAACCATCTAACAACACCTTCCAACCACATTTGAAGCAAATCAGACAAGGCACTGCAAAGATATTGCCATATCACAAATTTTTCATGAAGTCCTGCCCACTCATTAATATGCATGAATAGGCACCCAAAACAATTGGGCAAATCTACTCAATATGATACATGTACACACCAAGTTTGAGAAAAATTGAGCACTTGATAACTGAGTTATGCCGCCACATACCTCGCATTCCAATGGCGTCACATACACACCCCACACACACACCCCACACACACACATGCCAACGTTCACTGAGAGAAATTCCTATGAAATTCTGACCCACCCTGGTTCCCCCTCCCATCAGATGGAGGGGAGGGTAGTTACACTTTTCACAAATGCATTTTTAGTTTGTTCATAATACATGTGTCAGTTTATCAACCAGAGCACCATAGGCTATGTTGAAACTAACTCCAGAGTAAACTTCACTTATCATGCACACTACAGTATGTCTTGTTCTGTACTTCAAAGGACCAGACTTGACAGTTTTGAACTTCCTTCTGGTCCCACTCCCTTCTCAGGCCACAGTTCTGTTACTGCTTACACTGACCTCAACAATGATTTCACCTAGGGAACTGCTGCTCTTTACATTAGTAAAAGCTTTCGCAAAGTGTAGGATATTGTCCAAATATTATGTTATTATTATATTATAAATTCAGCAATGAGAAGGAAGGGGATAAACCGAAACATACAACGTACACTTGATACAAGTTCATTGTTTCCTTTAGACAAAACTTTTCATCTTAGTAGCTTTTGCATTGAGGAATCTTTTGTGAGTTACACAGTGCCTCAAGGACGTGATGAAGTCAAGTATGGTGTATACAGGACACTTTTAAAACGCTATAGAGCACTAATTATAGTCTTGCAAGCGAAGAAATGTATCCCAGGTTAGCCATTAGGTGGGCGAGACGAAAAGTCATGGTAGCCGAGGTAGAGGGATTTGTGTAAGAGGACAAGGATGCTGAGTAAAACAATAGACAAGAAGATGAAAGAAACCATCTTCCCCACATGTCTTCCACTGAGCAATGGCAGTTGCTTAGCAACCATGATTCACTACAAGCTCAAATGCCAATTGGTCACATGAACTTCATCTACTAAACCAAACCCACAAAATGTAAATAGTCACACCTGCCCATGGTATTCAAACAAAACCCAACAAAAAAAATATGCACCACGTCCTGGTCAAAGTGCACCTTCAAGTTAGTCTCGTAGGGATGCAATTTAAAAAATTAGCAGGTCAGTTTTTCAGCAGGCAGTTTACTTAATATAAACAAACAATGGTAATTATTGAAGCCATGGTTTGATATTTACGAATAACTACAACCATGACAGTCCAGCTGCCTTAGACGTGACATGTTCTTGTTAGTTCTCATGGAAAATGAGACGGAGAGAAGTCTCTACTGTAGTTCAATGAATTGTTCACAGTTGTTCATAGATTCTTTCTCTTTTTCACCCCTAAAAAACAACTGTTCAGCTTCACATGTTGAAAGATTATCCACTCTAGCTGTAACTTCTCAGTTTTATGGTGGGGGGGGGGGGGACAGCACGGTGGATGGGGAGTAGTAACTAGGGATGGTCGATAGATTGTTGATGGGGAATGGTAAATGTGAAGTGGCATATGGGAGGGTGGGGTGGTGAATAAGGTGATGGATGGGGACAAGAGACAGCGACAATTTTTTCTTAATGAGGGAGGGCGAGAGTAGAATGGATGTAACGAGGGATAGACAAATTAAGCTTCCCATCATCTTTTCCTGATAGAAACTACCAAGTCTGTGAGATGCGGTGACTTTTACAGATGAAAATTACCCTGTACACTAGAGACTTGCAAAGTTTTATGTGGACCTTATGGTTGAAACTTTGATCTTTGGAACTTAGTTAATCATTCAATACAAGTACCCTGAACTGCTTCTACAAAAAGCAAACTCCCTACCCGAAACCACAACATAAGCTTGGTGCCTTAGGCACCATGTACGTTAACACATTTCTTTTGCTTTTCCATTCTTCTTGAAATTGTAAGCGCCATGAGCACTTTGGTGGATTTGGCGCTTTATAAGTCTTACTTTAGTATTATGTACCTAATACTGTCCAGAGTGGAACGCAGTTTTTGTCGAGTAGTCACAAGATTCTACATCAAGAGGAATTGCTGTCAGAAGTAGACACTTTGATCTGAATATTCAAAACATTACACAGAATGATGAAGTAAAATTTTAACATCAGTTGAGTGAGAAATATGCTGCTGACCTTTCTTTTTCTTGTTTCTGTCGCCATTCTGAATACAGTGCATTACATTAAAACGTGATTGGTCATCTTAATTAGCAGAAAATAGGGCGTTTACAATGCTCCAACATGGCACACCAACAAAATAGCTTTAACCATTTAGTCTCATCTATAAACATCTACAAAAGCAACATCTCCTCAAAATATTACGGATAAGACGAGTTACGGAAGATGCATCATTTCAATTTATGGAAGTTTGGGCGAACAAATTAGTTTCGAGCGACAAGTAACTGAATTTTTATCTGTGAGAAATGAAAATTTCTTGAAAAGAAGACCACTGTCCTGACTTACTTTGAATAATCTATCTTTTTGTGTCAACAAACACTGGTTTTAATAAAAGGATTTTTATTTAAAACAAACGTCCTATTTCCCTTAAATAACCTCATGAGAGGCCATTCTCTTCTAGGGTATCTCTGCAGATGTTGCTAGTTTACATTTTCTCTTTGCTGAAGTCAATGAGACATCTTCAGACTGCTTGTACACCTACTGCTTTGCTACCATAACCATTCACTGTACACGAGTAAAAGAAAAAGTAAATAATCTACAGTGGTAATGTTTGCAGAGAGTCTCCACGAAGGGACTGACATGTATCATATGAGATATCAATATGATGACTAATCACCTTTAACTATGAAGTCAAATTCGATACTGTGGTACGCTTCCACAAAATGAGCAAAGTGGACATCTAAGGGTCCCTGCTGAACTGATGTATGAGTTGGACCTTACCCCATAACAGAATTAACAGTCCAGCTCTGTACAGTCTACTGTATATTTCTGTTACACACACACCAAATGCAATCCACGACTGCACTTTTCCTAGCTACAGGTGCAGTACAGTAGGCTATAGCAGCATATATACATAAGTGGATCAGACAAATCTTTTGCAGTGCCAGGCAAACAGATCTGTCAATGAATTTCAAGGTAAAGGTCACTGGATTGAAATGTCAGAGGACACTGCTATGGCTGAATGCATGGTGTGAAAGAAAGGGAAATAGGAGGACCTTAAAAATTTATACAGCAGAAATGTCCACAGTAACAGGCAAAATGAAGTACAGTTGTTTGAACAAAACTTTTTATGAGATCCAGTCCTGACTTGCGACCATCGGTATTTAAGACTGAGGTTACACTGCGGTTGACCAATACAACTTTTTGTGCTTTCTCAAAGCTTCATAAAGTGAATTGATCTTGAGTTAAACAGATCTGATTAATTGTTGGAACGAATTACAATGGTCATCCTGTCTTTCCCTCAGGATGCAAGTGCTGTGCCGTAAATATGTGTTCAAGGCACTGACAATCATGCGTACCACACACTAACAAACAAACAGTCCACATGTAACAGGATACAATTTTGAAGAGAAGCATTTCAGTTTGATACGGCATACTCAATGCATGCTGTGTAAGTTCACAATCATCAATAAGTGGCTAAAACTAGTACAATGCATGTGATGTACTGTGCAGTACCACCATTCTACCTCTGTTTAATTCAACATATGTTGTATCTGCTGGCAAGTGCGCAAACAGAGAGGACAAATTTGCAGATCCATACTGTATATAAAACGGAAGGAACAGAGGAGGCCACAGGCAGAGTGTGACGCAGATTGTTACCAACTTTATATCGTCAAGATTGGATTAAATGTTCTGTCAACCTATTAGTTACATTTCAAAGGAAATGTCAGGAGGAGGCAGGTGTAAACTCAGAGCTGTATGCTAAATGTAAATGAAATGCATAAATAAATCGAATGGGGAAACGATGGGAACATGAATAGACAACCCCCCCCCCGGGACATTTTCTACCTGGTAAATTCCCCTTTGGACAACATTCCCTGTACAATTCACTGCCCCAACAATTCCAAACCTGGAGATTCCCCATCACACAACTCTCTCCCCCCCCCCCCCTCACCCTGAAAATTCCTCCAGGAAAAATTATCAAGGTTAAACCTTTTAAGGAGAGGGTTTAAGGAATTGCCAGTGGTAATTTTCTGGGGAGAAAATACTCTGAGCTGAATACAAGAAAGGGCTATTTATGTAACAGAGCTAATACACCGGAAAGGAATTTCAACTTGCAAAACAAAAATATACAAAATCAGCATAACTGATGATAACAGGTGAAGAATAGAAAACAAAGTCCTGGATTCAGGCAAGAAATGTCAGCAACGTCATTGCTATTTTTGTACATCTTGTCATATATATATTGATGCATACTTCATTAAAGTATGTAATACTTGAGTTAGTGCTACTGGCTAATACTAAACTAATACTAAACTAATACTACTGTAGTTGTAGGGAGATGTAGTGAAATGAAGTTTTTGTTGACAATGTCATACAGGACTGCACAAAATAAAGAACAGGGACACATCTATATGCTACGAACACTGAGGCCACGTTCAGCTTGAGGGCCCTTGAGAAACAAAATCATTTGCATACAATGTATGCTAATTGGGGTTGGGCAAAGTACCAGTAACCAGAAAGCCAAAAGGCTTTGTGATTCCTTGCTACATGGTTATATTACAACAAACATGAATTATTCACATGACAAGTATAAGATCAACTGCTGTTATTTTTCTTGATACACCACAAGCCTTTAACCCAAAATGACCTTTATTTTGGTGACCTAAAATGAACGTGACATTTGACATCCACCAAAAGCAATAGGGATCACCTACCCAGGCCATACAACCCACACATCAAGTACAGTATGAGTATGACATCAGTCAACATTATCTCTGAGCTCCAAGAAACACACAGTAATCAATGCTGCTTCTAGTCTTGCCTGCTGTTAGTTGAATCAAATAACTCAACCTTACCCCATCTGAACTCAGCTTGTCTGCCATATTTACCTCAAAATTCTTCATAAACGACCAGAATGTTCTTGCGTCTCCATCGTATGGTGGAATTTCTGCTGTAGGTAATTCCAATGCTAATTTGAAACTCAATTTCCTCCTTTAACTCTGCGCTCTGCCTTGTGCAAATTTTACTTTATCAACTCTGCGATAATTTCTTCCTTGTTACAAGTAGCTTTTAACACACTCAAAGTCCTCGTAAGTTGACCCTAAGTTATGATTCCTCCTCAATATTTTTGCTTCCTTCATCCTTTCCGACATTGTGAAATATGATTGAAAGCACTCCAATTTGATTGTTAAGAAACCTTGTTGTGCTACCAGCTGTTCCTCTGGATATTGATATTATCCAAATAAATGACAGAACAGATGGTTTTTTAATTTTCTCCATTATTTTATAAACCCATTAACATTCCAGTGCATGAAATATAATGCATTTTGTCTATCTGACCCCATGACACCCCATAACAAGACTATCTCTCTGGACAAGTTAGGAGGCCCCTCACACTAGACGTTACTCACTAACTTACAAATGCAGTACTGTAGGGAGCAATCCCATTGAGTTAACTGTGTGCGACAGAATCAAAAACTGCCATTGCACAATATAGCCCAATATGCATTTGTACGGTAGTTTACAATAACCACAATAATGGTGTTTAGGCTATTATTATTGTTTTATAGTGAAAAATTATCCCTTCCTCTCTGTTGATAAGCATTAAATTTCACAGGGTCGTGAACCTGTTAATAACAGACAACCTTATCAAGTTTAAAACAAATCTGACCCACGGATAAGGAACTATGGCAGTTTTAACATTTTTTAAGGTTTTACCCCATAACCTCATTAATATGCAAGATTTGGACACCAAAAACAATAGGGATCATCTACTCAATATGGGCAACCTACATGCCAAAAATGAAATTACTCAGAGTTACCCTTCTTGAGATAGAGTATTTACGAGCAACCGTCACACACACGCACACACATACATACACACACCCTTACACACACACGACATCAGGACTGAATAGATTCCCCTGCCTACGGCAAGGAATCAAAAACCGGCACTGGTACAGCCCTCCACGCACACATGCATAATTTCTAAAATGTTAACTTGGAAAAAAGTTGCAAATCGATCCACTCAAACATATATCCAAAATCACGGATCCACCTTCAATCTTTAGTGAAAGATGGAGTTGAATAAATACATGCTGTTAAACTTGGCCTTATTTCTTATGCACCCTCGATATTTTTTAAGGTGATAAGGAAAGAAATGTTAACATGTTTCCACAGGATTCTACGCTCCGCCTATCCTACATTCAATATAAATTGGAAAAATATAAGCTTAGGCCTGCAAATACAATCTGTAGACCTGCAAAGTGACTTCAGATCGCGTAAGTAGCTTGCATTTCTACAATTATTGAAAATGTTTACTCATAAAAGCAGAGAAATCCTGAGAAACAAATTTTAGCAAAAATTTATGTACAGCACGTATCAAGCTGTTTCGTGAAAAGTTTACAAAATTATGTAGTCCAACATACTTTATCTCCAAGCTCTATTCCTACATTATCCTAACTTTAGGTATGCTATATAACATTACTATGATAGGTGGGACAGCCACAGAACACTGTGGTAAATAATACCGCAAAACTTAACACGGTTGATACAGAGTAATCCTATCACCTAAAAATAGCTGAAAACTTCTTGCCTTTGGTAAATATACTGCTTATATGTTATTTTAAATTAATTTGATAAAGTTCTAGCACTCTTCATAGGCCCTGTCGTAAAGGTGGGCCCCACTGAATCTTACCTGTAATCGTAACTACAGTAGCTTACAGCCACAGAAATAAATACACCAGAATGACATTGGGCCGGGAGCAACAAGTGAAGGTACTGTACATATGCATGGGGTAAAGAGGGACTGTTCCGCCTTAAATACAGCACAACGACACCACTAATTGTGTTCGAATTCATAAATGTGTGAATAGGTAGCTGTTAGTATAACTATTTCTATGTGATGTTGAAGTACTGCGAGAATACTTACTACCATTTTTTTTAATATCATGCACCTAACCAAATAAATTCTAGACTGTTCGGGCTAGAAAGCATTTGTTGGATGCATACCAGGGATCTTTCTGATACATGGAACAGGTGTTTTGGATCTCAGAAGGCCTGAAGTACATGTTATATCCTGCAGACTGATGTTGTTTCATGTATAAAATAGCCTAATATTAAGATTTTTTAGCTGACATTATTTGTGTTAGGCTCAGAGAATGGTTGTAGGCTACAACAAAACGATGTCTTAAGGATTTTTTAGTACTTGTTGGCAGCATCATATTTTCAGACAATTTTGAGATTAGAATGTTAGAATTAAGAGCACATGTCAAGGACAATTCTTGCTAATTTTTTGAAAATGGTTCCGGTTCCGATAAACTGAGTCGGCTCCAGACTGATTTGCAATGGTGTTGGGTATTACCAGTAGGTAGTTGAAAATTTTAAACTAGGCACCGAGCAGAACCGGTTCTAGTAATACCGGTACCAACTTGAGTACTGGAATACCGCCCAACCCAAATGCTGATAATACTTCAAATATGCTCAACCAATGTTCAGTCCACCATCTTGCAAAGTATATGATGCTGTGCATTAATATTAATATCAATTTTTTTTTTTTTTTTTGTAGGGCACCTCTGGAAATCAATAAATCTGAGCGCATCCCACACGAAGACCACATCAGTCAAATCTGCTACAGAGAGAAACCTTGAAGCAAGCCTTTTGTGTTTCCAAATGACATTGATATTTATATAATCCAGAGCGCTGCAAAGTACTGTATGCACTCTCCTGCTTTGATGACAATTCAATCTATAAAATTAGCAGAGCTCTGTTTCCTGTTCTGCGACCTAAGGAAACATTGAAACTGGCTGCCAATATGAAGGACAAGCAGTGATCACAGCACATTTATAATTCAACAGGTCGATCAGTAATAATCACGTACACATGGAATTAAGACCACTGGCCTGCTCTGAGAAATATAGTACAGTGCAGCACTGCTGTCTCATTGGCAAATCATTTGAGCCTAAACCCTGGCAGAAATGGATACTGAGAACTGTTATTCTAGAAAGCTGTGATTACTTGAATTTCTTTTCAATTCAATTCTCATCCACATATGTACATGAGACTGATACCCAAATCAACTGAAATTAGATGTGTCACAGAAACATGATAAGAGTAATCTTGAACACATCATGCTTAACCGAGTGGGGTCATTCTTCCCCACAGTTACAGTATCTCTACAATCGACTAAATCAGAATTCAGAATGTACACAAATGCACTGTGGTTTCAATGAGTAATTAAGGGTATTTTTTTTTTTTTTACTATATTGCATCATGTCAAGAATATGTAACATACTTCTATTTGTATGTAATATCACAATAATTTGTCATGTCACCGATAATGGAAATGTCACAAGGGCACTGGTAAATCCCTTTATGAACTTAATTCCTCCTCACATGATTTGTTTGCTTGAAATAACTGCAACATCAATGCAAAGGTAATTCTCTCTCTATCAGCATGGCCATCTTCACAGCTATGTAGTCGGCTATTGAAAACTTTTGGTTGCATTAAGTCCATTATTCTGCTCAGTGATATCTATGCCCAAATGTGTTTTGTGGACCATTGATTTCTATAACTAGATTGGAAGATTGTCACTTCTCAACACTAAAAAGCCAGTCTTCAGTGAAACCCCTAGACTCGTGTTTTCAGCTATTCTGCTTCACCAAAAAGAGCTGCCACTTAGCAACAACATAGTACCGCTCTCTATCAAGGTTCTTCAGTGACGTCACTGCACCAATTCACTCTACTTTGCGGCCAGGCATTCATTCTACAAATAAGGTTGCACCATACATGCTGACAGAACACAGCTTCTCCACATATTCAGCACAGCCAGTACACCAAACTGAAACACAATGACACCATGTTTGTTCATCAAAAAGAGTTAATTTCCGCTACCCTGTGTAGCTGATGATTTTTTTTTTTTGGCTCAGCTACTGTACTCCCTACGATAAATTGACGTCCGCCGGCTTTGGAGACAAATTCCTTTCAGCGATTGGCTGAAGGAGGACTTTTAGAAATGGTGCTACCATCGCACATAGCTGTGCCGATGGGCTGTAAACAAACATGTAACTGGACACCCTCCTGGTACTCTGTGGTACCATCTGTGCAGCAACTATTAACTAATCGGCCAAAGGCCATGAATACAAGTCCATCAAGTTTTGGGCTCGACGAAAAGAATACTTGACCATCGCCGACAGGCTCATTGGGGCGGCAGCCACATAGGCACTGTCACCAAAAAGGCCCTGCACAGGCAAACTTTCTGCTAGCTTCACAGCTATGAGCTGTTCCACCAATCCAATAAATATAGAGAGACGTCAGATAAAGGCAGTTGGGTTGGATTATTTGGTGCCTTGAAAAAATTTCAGTTACTTTGAACTTGTCATCACTCTTCCAGCAAGTGCAACCTCCTTCCACATAAACACAGTGCTTTGTGTCCCCACCCCAGTCTCTCCATTCCCCTCCTCTCTCTATTCGCTTACTTTACACTGATTTCATACCATCTCTTCCTCATGCATTGAAAGCGTAACTCCAGTGCTTCCATCATTGCAATTCTTCACGTAACAATGTAAAAAGGCAAGAGTGAGGCCTTTGCCTCATGCAGTTGTAGTTTATATTTCATGCAGACCTAAAAAAAACTGTTTATACTCACGAAGGAAATGACGGCAGCTAATAGTAGAATTTTCACCAGGAGGTCGTCAAATTGTTCGATGACGAGTTGAAGTAGAGTCTTTCCTATAGCAAAATAAAGAGATAATGGCAGACAATATTGGAAAAAAAACACGTAAAGTTATAACTTAGCATTCCTTTGTCCCTTCTTAATTTCAACCTGAGCAAATTCTACACACCTCTTTTTTTTTTTTTCAGTTTTTTTTAACAATGAAACAACTTGAGATGGTTATTCAATGCACAGCAGCAGACGAGCTGCAGAGGTCGTGTGCACAGTGATGTCACAATATGAACCCATCTGGGCACCACTGAACAGTGCACAGGTACAGTACACAAGTTAACTTTTTTGTTGGTCTTTTTAGGTCTACTTTGCTTTTTTTTTTCTTTCTTTTTTTTCCAAATTCCAAATTCAGCTTAACATTGCTATTCTCTGTATCAGATGACAATTACTGTTCACCATTGAAAGGATGATTAATCCTGTATAACATTCGTAACTGCGTTATATCCTCTGTAGTGAGGTGCACATTTACCGCAGTCTAGAAATCGTTATCACGTGTTACAGTACACAGATGACACAAAACAACATGTGCAACTGCCGTATGAAGCATACTGGAATACTGGACACACCCAGCAGTGTTCGCAGTGCGCCATTCCTGCAGCAGGCTTCTAGAATCCCCCACAGTAACAATCTCTATGAGGGAAATTCCCACATTGTGTTCTGGCATCGTTTTTCCATCCTTATGTATTCAGGTGGTTATCAAACTCATTGGCCTTTTTGCCCTGTTCATCGTGCAAATAAAAATGCTTGCAAAAAGAGAGGGAAAAACAATGATCTCTTCAAATGTATGATCTGGTTGGCCGGTAATGCCTCCATTCTCAAAAGAATGACATCTAAACCAATTGAAAGTTCCTTTTCACATGTGCACGTGTCTGTTAGAAGGACACAGGTTCACTAGCTGGCCACACACATGAAAAGTGCATAGTTCGTGATGTACATGAATATCAAAAACTTCGTAATTGGTTTGTTGTTAACCAGTGAGTTACAACACATGACACATTCAATTTTTGTGTATAGAAATCGTCACATGTAGTTTCGCCAATGGATTTCCCATACTGAGTTTGAGTTACAGTGAGAGCTATCATGTTGTCATTTAGTAACTACTTGGAAGGCAAAGGTTTGAACTGAAAACATTCTTCAAAATGTTACGCATTTCAATTTACAGTAAAAAGTAAGACTTACAAAAAGTAAGGAAGTACTGAAATTATTTTGACTTTAGTCCTTTTCAAAATTTGTGTCAAGGCTTGTTAGGTTTTGGACTCCCCAAAGTAACCGGTTTCAGTCTAAAAAACATCGCACGATCTCACAAAGCGCATTGTTCCTTGCATATACAGACTTCTTTGTACTGAAGCAATACCTATTCAGCTGGTTCAAGATCGTTTCTTGAAAGTATAACAAAATACTCTAGTAGGACAAGAATGCCAAAAACATTTACTTGGCATGTGTAAAAGAAGACCCTACACTAACAATCCACAATATATTCAAACTTTCAATCAAATATTTTCTCCTACATGATGTGTTACTTAGCGATGGCTTGGGACTTTCCCTGTTGCCTAACATACGTTCGTGCTACAATGAACCAACACCAACTCATGACTACAAAGCAAATGGAGTTGGAACCAACTAGTCTTGTCCCTAGAATTCTGTTAACAACACTAGAGAACCTTAAATAAATGCTATGTCTGTATTCTACATAAAACATTGAAGCTAAGTTTAAGCTAAAGCTTACTGTAATTACAATACATGTGCACATTTCGGGTATAATATTCAAGTTTGAATTCACACATGCACTAACATGCATTCTTTCCCCAATCCAAAAAAAAAAAAAAAAGACTAAAAAGCAGTTTTAATGACAATACCCCCTGTGATAGTATGATACCCACACAAAGACAATCAGTGACATTTATCGGCAACATGACAACTGTGTTTAAATTACGATGCATACGTCACCATTGAGAACTAGAGGTTGGATCCCACTGAAAAGAACTAATGTATTCCTCAGAGGAGAAGACTGCATGTCCCCTCCCCCTCAAAAAAAACAAAAGAAAAAGCAAAGCCATTTGATGCCAAATGGACAGCACTATCAAGCTCTAAATGGTAAATTAAAACCAATTCTAAACCACTTTTAATTGCCAAGCAAACCTCCAGGGAAATGCTAAGGGGGATTGCAGGCCCAGACAAATGAATTCAACCTTTAGAGATTCAATCACTATGCTAGGATTTGCTCAGAAGTCAATGCCTTGTAATAGTGCAATTTTAACTTGAATGCAAGAACATAAGTGGTTTCAGTGATGTGGCCTATCCTTGCTGTTCATGTGCAGTATTTGTATGTAACACAAAACAAATGCTCAATTTAGTCTACGCCACAGTTAATTGATATGTAGGCCTGTCTACAGTATCTAAACTCACTTCATTAAGTACATTGTTTAGTCATTTATGCAAGAATTAAGTGTTTCTTTGTATTCTCAGAAGAATTCAGTTGACCCCAAATGACCTTGTTCTCTAACAAAACAATAGGGTTCTTCAACTCAATGTGGTTCACGTACATGTGACAAATGAGATCTGTCCAAGATTCCCTCCTTGAGATATCGTGTTTACAAGGTAGGTCATCACAGACATACATACATACACACATATATGCATGATTAAGGAGGTTACGAATACCATCAAAACCACAAAATTACAAGTTACTATCATAAATGATAGTATATCAACATCTTCCCACTCCCAAACTGTTGCACTTTTTCAAACTATCCCCACATTCAGATGACTACACTCTGAGGAGTTGCTACAGAAATAAAACAATTCTTGAACGACAGATTTCTTCCATTAATTCAAGTGACATTTCTATTCATATTTGTCCTCAAGGTTGCAAATCCCGGTAATTTCCACTTAGTGCACTGCAAAACTTTTGTTCGGTGGAGGCGAAGCTTTGGTCAAAACTCTTTTGCCTTTATTGCTTAATTACTGCATAGCATGTACTACTTTCTTGCATACTCTCTTCAAATTTTTGTGAATAGCCTCATACCATTCACATGAACATACTACTTCCAATTTTTGACAAAACTGTTTCATTTGCACTTTTGCAGTGAGCTGATTATCAACTCATCTTAAAGGTGCAGATTTATGAGTGGGCAGTTCTTTTTTTCTGGGGGGGGGGGTCTCTATGCTACTGCAGATGTACATAATAGTCTAATGGGCCTTTACTTAAAATATTAATCCCTAGCTTCTCTGAGATAACATGACTTTCACCTCAACTTCCAATATATTTTACACTGTACGTTACACAAATGCTTTAATGATGAGAGATCGACGACTTTATCTTTTCATTAGGAAGCAACTGCACATACTGTACCTTCCAAATGAAATGAGGGATTTCTTCCTTTCTAATCTAGTCAACAGTGGTTAGACTATCACACACACACACACAACTGCACAAAACAATGGTGGTTTTTATTATTTTTCTGCAGCTTCTTTCACCTAGTTGACAATCACCTCTAAAATCAATATTCAGATGTCAAACCCCCGAATGGGAATTTGGTCGAGATAGAAATTGGCAAAAAGAAATCTGACAAAGAATGGTGGTGGTTGCAATCACTGAAGATTGATATTGGCCTTCCCTTATTCTGAAGTCTTTGTGATTGTTGTTGTTAAGTAGTTATCAGAAGAAGATTGGAGAATATTCAGCACTATCATAGAAAAGACTCTGATTGCCAATATTTACAACACGATGAAAACATGGAGGTACAAAGAGAGATGATGTAGCCTCGAAAGTTTAGCAAATATAGTCTCTGAGGCAACGACCATGGAGCGTGTTTGCACAATGTCAGCGAATGGAAGTGCCCTGTCTTTTTATGAATTCTGGAATCAACATAATTTCCTGTCTGTTCACTTTCTTCAAACCAGCCCCATGTAAATGTAATTTGTCAATCTGTTTGCATAAGCCTGTGACTCGTGGCTGTTACCCCTGTGGATGTCTGTAGACTTGAAGATACAGCAATTTGGCTGATATGTTTGAATTACAGTAGTTTGACAAGAGACATCTTGGATGTGTAAGAACACCAAACTACAGTAACTACACAACAACTCCTAAAAGGTCATTACGATTAATAGACAAATAATCTGACTGTACCACATTTTGACAAGCACTTACACTGGGATATAAACTACAATTTGGTAATCGTAATTCGAGTAACATGCTGCACTTTTTGTTTTGACTTTTTTCTCTTTTTTTCTCAATCTTCTTCCTTAGTTTTCTTCCACCTGAAAGTTTGTATCATATGCAGTGTCTTAACAACAGATTTAAAGGGAAATAGGGCATTTAGAATACACCAACATGACATTCCAAAGAAATAGCTTTAAATTCATTATTAAACCATTCAGTTTCATTAACAAACGTCTGCCAATGCTTTATCTCCTCAAAACGTTATGCAATTGATGATTAACGGATGATGCATCATTTGAATTTTGAAAAGTTTGAGTCAACAAATTAGTGTTGAGCAACAAATAACTGAGTTTCTATCTGTGAGAAACTTATTTCTTGGAAAAAAAGACTACTGTCCTTCCTTATTCCGGATAATTTATCATTCTGCATCCACAAACACTGGTTTTAAAAAATGGATGTTTTCTGTAAAACAAACGCCCTACTTCCCTTTAAGGCCAAGTACTGTAGCTCAGACTACTCTGCACTGATCCCATGATAACGATAAATACTTTCAAGTCAGTTTTCAAAAGAAGGATGCAGTAGGTAGACCTGTAGGTAGACCAAAAAATGTTTTCTTTCCTGTGCAGTCTTCCTTAAGGAACTCCTTAAATCAACAGGACACCATTGCATGCCAATTAGTCATGTATCTAGTCCTGAATTTATCAAAATGTAAGAAATTGTGAGTAGGGGTTGCAAGTGGTTAATACCTAAGACTCACTTCTTTCATTGCCATTTTACTTGTTAATCCTTTTTACCTCTGTAAAGCACCATGAGCAGTTCTTTCTGGAATGGTGCTATATAAAACTTCTTCGCTATTATTGTTATTGCTCTTATTATTATTATTATATTAAAGTGTCTGGACACAGATTTGCCATTTGTGATTTTGATAAATAACTGCCCTGTTGTTGTTGCTTCAGTTGTGTGTCAGATGTTCAGAATCTCTCAGTTTGATCATATCCCCATCAGCAACTGAGTAACATGCTCAATAAGTGTGACAATATGTCATGAACTTTGTGAACTAACACAATTTAGACTTCAGAGCCCCTTTACATGGAAGCACTGCCCATAAAATGCACCAACGTAGCAAACAGAAAAATGCTTCAATCATTGTTGAACCATTGTCTCATCAATAAATATCAGTGATAGTGTCATCTCCTCCAAAGTTTATTTAAGATTGACGAGTTTCAAGATAC
Organism: Stichopus chloronotus; assembly: GCA_021234535.1. Taxonomy (NCBI): domain Eukaryota; kingdom Metazoa; phylum Echinodermata; class Holothuroidea; order Aspidochirotida; family Stichopodidae; genus Stichopus; species Stichopus chloronotus. Next base: position 2,028,381 of record CM037837.1, on the reverse strand, counting down.
TCATTTGAACTTTCCAAAGTTTGTTTAATCAAAGTATTCTTCAGCAAACGAATGAATTTTTATCTGTCAGAAACTTGTTCTTTGAAAGGAAGGATAATTTATTGTCCTGTCTTCTTTTGATTAATCTATCATCCAGTTTCCAATTCATACAGAAAATATTGGTTTTAAAAGTAGGACTCTTTATGTAAAACAAACACAATCTTTCCCTTTTTAACTCGAGCAATAAACATGTATCCTGCAAAGACTACATACGCAGAAAGGAACCTGACAGGGAAAATTCTGACCAACAAATCCCTCAATACGAGGAAATATAGTTTTAAGTCAAATCCTCCTCAGTGCGTGGGACACACACAAAAATGGAAAAGCCGAGTTTTCTGTCAGATGGAAGAATCTTCAGGGCAATATTTTAAATGTTAGGGAATCATGGATCACTTTAGTGTCATGTGTGTTTTTCACTAATACCTGTAGAAAGCCAGCACAAAGGAATATGTTACAGTGAGTTTTTTTCACGAGTTCACAAAGTACCTACAGTTTCAAGGGAGTAACTTATCCAGCATTGCATCTCATTTGGCCACACAAAAGGAAGTCAAATTGCTACACAAAAGGAATATTGCACAGCGGTGTTAGTGCATGCGACCCAAGGGCTTGATCTGTTCGAAATACCCAAGAAAGCTGAAAAACCGCTATGCAAATCATGAAACCTACAATATTCCCTGAACTTTCCACGTCAAGTATCATCACAAGGCTACGACAGCACTGACTGGTGAACTGTTTGTAGACAGTGCTTTTCTTCATGCAAATTAAGAGCAACTTACACTCAATGGTTAGACATCCTGTGCTCAATGTGCACATGCAAAGTGAATGTACAGCACAGCAAAAGTCTCCCTTGGGTCAGACACACAACACAGACCTGTTTCTGCAGGTTCGTCAGGATCTGTGAGTGTTTGTCAGCAAACTAACACTTAATTGTAAGAATAACTAAAATTTAACATGCATGAAATATAAATCAAACCCTCAAATGAAATGAATCTTTTTTTTTTTAATTCATCCTTCAACTTGACCTTACGAACTTTGTATTGGAGGGCTAACATTAGGTATAAAGTGTTTCTTGGCTTAGTTAACCAGTGAAATGACATTTTTATGTTCTGACCTCACCTGAGTCATCATTTTAAGGTTATCATTTAACAGGTTACACATGGCAGCTGAATGTTTGTTCAGACATTTATAAAAAACATGGCAATGTGATGAGCCACATCTACAAGCAATCAGTGCTGTGCTAAAGCTGCGGTTAGACAGTTTGACGATTCTGGTCTCTGAGCAACCACAAACTGAAGGAGCGTCTGGTATGAAAGTAGGGATAGATCGTTACCGGACAAATGATGCACATATCAAACTGACTTAATATCCTTATAAATGAGCTTAAGACATGTAACTCTGTCTGAGAAGTTTTAGTAAAACTTGTTAGTTCCCCTCTTCTTACATTATGTGGGGAATTTAATGAACCTTTATTGTATCCCCGCTTAGAAAAATCACCCGTTGTCAGTTGCAATAAGTTTCTACCCCTGGTGCAGAATTGAGTCCCACTTGCAGTCTGCAGATCTCATTTACTCATAAGTAACCTAAATTTGTGTCAGGATATCTGCCAACAGTACTATCAAGCTATTCACTTGCTCAAAGACCATTTCATTCCAGAGTATCTCCACACTCATTGCAATTACGGTACGAGACTTAATTTATCACAGGTCTGCTATTATTTGAAATCCCCATGGTACTTCACATGCCTTTGTCCTACTGCACCTTATACAAATAAACCAAAGCTCTGAGAGAGCTCCTGTCCTCCTTATCTATTCCTTTCTGAGTTGAAATAGCAGAAAATGCCTCAGTACAGTCTCAGGTTGTCAACTCCATCAATTAAGGATTGTACTTGATTCAATCCAACATTTGCGCATCTTACCTCTTCAGAGAAACAGGAACTTACGTTTATTTAAGAAAAGGGAAAACACTTGAGCAGAGGAATAGGGTAATACATGATAGGCACCCTGACAGCTAATGGCTCAGTTTTGGATCCATCTGTAGTGTTTATGCACAAGCCTTGTGTGTAAATGAGTGTAACATAAATTTCCATTTGTGTACCGACATTTTAACTTTGCTGAATGAGAATGAAAAGGGATGCCCTGCTCTTTATGAATTTGGCAAAACATAAGGCAACGGTAATTTGAGATTGGTATATGCTAAGTTAATACTAAAGACAAGACGTTAAATGCATTTATCAACTGCAAGATGTACCTGTTCACTTCTCAGGAAGGTGTGTCATTGTCCACTAAGTGCGTCAAACATTCACGTCCGCCGAAACACCTGTGGCTTGCTATGGTCGCACCATTGCAAAACATTGACTCTCAATTAAAGCTGTGCTTTGACGGACTCCATCATTATCGAGGTCGGAGACATGCACACCAGTGACGCACTTTTGACGGTTGTCAACACGTGCATCTTACAATTGATAAGTGAATTACTCTACAAAACTACAAAAGTCTGGTTCTGCAGATTGTAGACACTTGATATGAACATTCAACATGACCGTAATATCAACATGTCATTCTTGACATGTAAATACCACTGTACACAAACCATTTGAGGAAAAAAGCAACATGTGCCAGAACTCACCTTCTTCAGCTGGTAATTCTGCAAAGAGAAAAGGAAATAAGTTGTGAATACAGCAAGTAATGTCAATGGAAAAGTGATAGAGAAAAAGACAAGACTTTTGCTTGTTCTGCTTACAAAACTATAAAGCTGACATTTACTGTGACGAAATCTTTGCTGTGACAAAATGGCCGGAGGCCAACAACGTCCTATTGATGATGAAAACTGTTAACCTTCTTGATTAAGGCTAATACTACAAGCCTACTAAATTTCTTTCATCCAATGCACAGTACTTATTATTATTTTACTGGTAAGATCTTTCAAACTTCCTATAAAAGGACAAACAGACCATACTACAAGCTGATCACAAACAAGAAACAGATTTGAAATATACAAATTTCAGTTGGCCGAATGCTTTCAAGACTACTGTACAACTGAAGACGTGATGCCATGGCCTAGCTGTTTATGAAAAGTAGAGGCAAGCAAACCACATTTTTAATTTACCATACTGTATAAATATCCTGTAGCATAGATATACATAACAATTAATTGATCAAATATATACAAACGAACCTAGGTCTAATTGTGTTTCCTCAGTTATAAGTGGTGTTGGTAAATGTGGATTTCAAAACTCAATGGATTTTAATTTAGAGCAATGAATACAGTTCATATTACATGTCTCCCTACTTACCATTGGGGCCATACTTCTTTTGTCTGTCAATGACATCTGAAAGATTCAACCCAACTTCTTTCTTGACTTCCAAGAGGGAGCAAACCTCATCCACTGATCTGGCATGTGCATTCTCCATATTGCAACAAATTTGTTCAAACAGACTGGAATAGCCTTTAAATTTCTAACAAAGTATTTAAGTTAGGAGTCTTACAGTACTCTTAGTTACTACAGTACTGGTAGTTACTGAGAAAGTCACAAATTGAGTTATGTCACTAAACTGACAAATGTTTTAATGAAGCACCTTAACAGGCTTGTCAAATGCTCAATGTCATATTTCTAGTATTTATGTTGGGCCTGTTTGCTCCCTTCATAAGAGAAAAGGACTCAGCTGGCAAAGATTGTACAGAGTTGCCCAACTTCGTAGCGTATGCTTGATCTACTGAGCTGATTCGTTGTGAGGGTGAACATGCAAAATACAAGTCAAACTTGGGTAAAAACTAAATTTAAAACAAAACCGAAATCTCTCCCAGTGTTTAACTCTTCACGCATGCCATGTACATCCAGTGCTTTATTTTTCGGTATTGAACTGCAGCATAAACAGTAAATCCTATCCGGAATGCTGATGTACATGTCTGTTCAGTGAACACTGATCATTAGTTACTACTTAGACTACGTAGACTTAACTACGCCCGTCGATAGCTAGGCCTAACGTTAGGCCAAGCCTAAGCTTTGACGTAGAAGCTACACAAATACAATGTATGCTCGTGGCTTCAGTTGCCACAGCTGATGTCCGTCATGACATGAGCTTGTCGCAGATCGTATAGAGTTGGTGTTCAACGTACGGTACAGGGGGAAACTTGTAAACGTGTTGAGCATTTAGACGAATACACAGCTACCAAATCCACAGCAAACAACAGACAATCCTACAGTAGCTTCAGCTTGCACAAATTTGATGAAATCTCAGTCCGTTGGTCGAAACGACAAAAAACAAGAGCCACCGTTGCTTAATTTGGTAGCTGGACACACAGCTTAACCAACGTGCGTGTGTGTGTGGGCTGGAGAAGGAGATCCCGGTCGAGAGCGTCGCTTGCACGCTGTATACGTACGGTACAGTGTACTTAAACCATATACACGTATGTGGAAGGTGGCTAGGTAGATTTTAGTTACGTCACAGGTCCACATTCGACTCTTCAAACGAATAGGTGGAGATCTCTGATTGGTCTGATTATTAGAAATACGTATCTAATCCAATTAAAAGTCTTGTTACATAAGAGGAGTATGACGTCAATTAAGTAAGTAAACACCATTCATGTGTTGCCCGTATACGAAACAAAAAGCTCTAAAACCGATTTGTAGGCAGGCCTGCTGAATGAAACTTGACTTTGTAGTTTTGATTACAAAAGTCGAAGGCTTGGATTTTGTTACTTGAAGTGGAAATCCCAAAATACCAGTTATGGCGAAGTTTCTGATTTCAAACCACTCCTGATTTTTTACAGATAACTCATTGAGAAAACATTGCCCCCCAAATTCAGTGTGATCTATAAACACTTACCCTGTGTACCATGCAGAGAAGGCTAGATTAAACGCCATATTGGCGAAACTATGTTGATGCACGTGGCACTTATCATAGTTTCGGTCAAGACTTCGTGAATCTTCTTCCCCAAGCTGCCTCAGAACGCCCGGACAGCGCTACCTACGCCCATGTATGGCCAGAGCCTGCTATAGCACTACAGTGTATGCACTGCTCTGCTTTGAACTGTAGGCCTATATCATCCGATTGCTTCCATTCATAACTGTAAAAATTGTGTAGGCTTCTATTGTAGTAAGGGTGCGATGTATCTTTCAGGTTTAGAACCGTACACTGAAGGAAGAAAAGTACCATCGTCTTATCACAAGATTATACTTATTACCGTTCTAATGTTTGCCCGCACCCCCCCCCCCTCTCCATAACCTCTTTGATTTTGTGTGTCGGGTGTTCCAAAAGAGGCTTAGTTGCAAAATTGTGCCTAAGTTTGTTTCTGCAGCACTTCTCAAATTTTTCCACAACAATCTACGTACGTTCCTGATAAACTATCCCCATTTTGAGAAAACAGTTATTTCCTATTCAAAAACATTTTTCCAAGATTCTTTCAGGATATTGTTGCGCACTACGCCAAACCACATTGAACCGCACCACACTCGATGGCCCCCGGAGTCAGTTGCCATTTGAGGTCAAACCTGTTTTTAAGAGTCACTGAAGACGAATAGGAAATCACACTTAAATTTTAAAGAACAAGAAAGTCCTATGGCAGAAAAGTATTACCTTATATTTTGTAACCTTAACTAAATTAAGACACCTTGGAAAATTGGCCAGAGTTGTCTTTCTTCAAACAGAAATATCTTGAGTTATAAACAACAGTGTGGAGTTGAAGTACATATAGTACAATATGATTGCCACCCAAAGAAACTGATATCCCATAAACAAATATATACATTGTGGGCATTTTTTATGGGTGAATATATCTTATCATTATATTCCGTTTAGAAGTTATGGAGTTATTAAGTGGTTCATCGCACTTTGAAAAATTTGTCATGCCACCCATGAAGGCAGTATTTTTTTTTTTTTTATATAATCTTGATTGTCGAAAGAAACATTAAAATAGTTTGAGAGATGTGATTTAATTTTTATAATATTTTAAGGTAAATCTAGGCCTACAATATACCCAATCTGCATGTTCACTATTGTCAAATTTCAAGGTCAAATGAGGGCTTTAATTTCAAAGAAAAACATGTCAAGGATTTCTCGCAGTAATTATTTGCCACTGTTACTTGGTATTTGGTAACCCTGAGGCGACTGGAAATCTTACTTGACCAGAGAAGTATTTTGTTTTCAAAAGGCAATATTTGAAGTTAGGAACAGTTAAGATATCGACATGGGGTTGGACGTGCATGCAATGGAAAATTATCCCCTTTCATTAAACTCCCTTCAATTATCAGTAAAATATGCCTTTAAGGGTCCCGTTCCAAAGTAGCGAATGCATCATCATCAACACCATCATCATCATCATCATCATCATCATCATCATCATCAACGGAATCATCACCATCACTTTCATCATCATCATCACCATCATCATCACCTTCATCATTATCATCATCATCATCATCATCATCATCATCATCATCATCATCATCATCATCATCATCATCATCATCATCATCATCATCATCATCATCACTATCATCATCACCTTCATCATCGTCACCATCATCATCGTCACCTTCATCATCATCACCATCATCATCATCATCATCATCATCATCATCATCTATATATGGTTGATTGAAATGACTCCAGCCCTCAGCCTGGTCAAGACTTTCATGCTGCTTTTAAGAAAGAGGGCTTTTAAAAAAAAGTGTGTGTAGGTTGTCTGGAAATTGAGATCAACCATACCAATGCATCATTCTTTGTCATAAAAAGTTCCTGCACTTTTCACTTATTTTAACCTCTCTGTAAAGACAATGTTACAATGATGCAAATGTCACTCTGCTAGGATGATGTGAATCTAAAGTGGACTTGAGGAACTCGTCGGGGGTGTCTTCTCGAAATAAGATAATACGAAAATTGTCATCCATTTCCTCAGTCCTATACATAACGCTCAAAAATACACACCAACAAATGCACTTGAAATATGAAGTAATATGTTGGAAGGAGTGGATGAGTAAAATACAGTAGACCCACTTCTTGATTACAGTAACAATTGGTAGAATGTGGAACTTAGGCAGTGAGGGCGTGGGGCTAGATGCATGAATTGGGAAGGTCCTATAGGAAAGGAGGAAGTCAAAAAGATATACATAGATGGAAAAGGTGAAGGAAAGGTATACAAAGGTATAGGCCTACATGTAAACCTTTATGACTACGATTTTCAGAAAAGTAAAAAAAAAGAGTCAGCAGAGGAGAGCATGGAACTTAAACACACTTCAGAGGAATCTGAAAAGCCGAATCCCCGTGCCAGACGTAAATCACAGCAACAAGACCCATCCCTCCTCCCATACGCTTTTTACAAAGTTCAAGTAAAAAATATGTTATCCATGCACAGTCCCATAAAGGGCCTACAAAAGTGTGCACACAGCACCGCCCCGAATCTTTGCACACTTCGATCGTCACGCAATACCACTGTATCCAATACACATATATACTTTAGGGTAACTCAATCACAGCAACATTTTAAAACTGGTTTCCGTAAAGGGCGCGATGAGACTTGAATTGGCGCTCAAAAATTACTGGAGGAATTGAAAAAAAAAAACTGTAAGATATTACAACTGTGCTCAGTGGCGTCACCAGACTTTTCATTTCATTGGGGTACGGGGGATGGCACAGTGATTGTGCAGGGGAACTACCAGTCACTACCAATGACACAGGTGGCGTCACCAAGCTATAAGTGCTAGACCAGAATCCCCGGGAAGCTCATGGGTGTTACGGTATTTGTATACAGTCATTCTATTGATCAAACGCAGTTCTAACATTAAGTGCAATTTGAATAACTTCCCCCTCCTTGGCGACGCCACTGATGGTGTCGATTTTCCTCTTTTATATTTTTCTCACAGATAATTTACCAAAACTTAGGCATTTTCGCCGAAAAATGAATTGGAAAAGTAAAAAATATTTGCACCGTTTTGAGTTCCTTCTGAAAAAAAGAATCACAGGGTATTCAAGGAGGACCGCGGAGTACAATCCTTACGCTCCTCCCCATTGCATATACTCAGCTATATATGCAGTAATGGCTGTACACACACAACATCACACACACACCATCACACACACATACAATGCCGACATTTGAAAGCAAAAACAGTCCTTTGAATCTGTTGGGCATACAATAAACCAACACCGCCAGGACAATATACAGATTGATTCAGAATAGGCCTGCTGATGTTAAACGTCGGCAGACATGAAAAACATTTTAAATATTGAAAGCTTTGACGTCACACCCAGAGTAATTGCAATAACGCGTTTTTCTGTCAGTCACAAAGTTTCAAAAGCCAGACTTAAAGTTACAGAAAGCTTATCGCGGATAAAAATATGTTTCAATTGTGCATGAATTGTAACCATTTATTTTTGATCATTGCACACAAATGCGGATTTCCTTTGTATACGGTCCTTCCGAATATCCTACACACAATATCGTGGTGACTGATGTAGAATAAATTGTCGATTCGTCTGCCGCGTCAGTGGATTGTGGCACAAAGCATGTGTATATGGTTAGGTGAGCCCACTTCTTAGTTTGGTATTAATAGAAAACAAGCTAACAAATCAATTTAGAATAAATAATAAAAAAGGGCATGCACTTTCTCTTGTGTCAATACATATTCCGTCTAAACTACCTCAGTGTTAAGTGTTCGACCTGCACTATAGCTGTATAGTAGGGCACATGATGACCTCTTGCAGTCAGCATTTGCTATTTGCAGAGCATCACACACCGTGCTATATGTGCGATAATCTGAATGGAATGGTGGCAGTGTTAAGGAACCCTAATGAGAGCCTTATATAGAGATACGGCTCTGACCGTAATAGACCTCTAAGGGAGAGGAAGATTCACCTGGAAAACCTTGTGCCCCCCAACTGAGATTTGGGATTTAAAAAAATATATAGATCTCCTGTGGGCAAAGAATTCAGAAGTTATTTAAATTGCACATAATGTTAGACCTGTATTTGATCAATAGAATGACTATTAAAGTAATGACATGTATACAAATACCGTAACACCATTTAAATTTCTCGTATTTCAGTCTAGTAGCGACGATAGTCGGAAAATCTGATAGTTGAAAGTTTTTATACCTCAGTCTAGCACACTGTATGACATTATGCCTACTATTGCAACAGATTGTGTCTAAGATTACCTGGCAATTGAAAAGTCTAGAAGCGACGATAGTCAAAAAATGCGAAATACCAGTTGGAATTTTTCATATCTCAGTCTAGAACATTTTATGACATGAAAAGATGCCAAATGATTGCACCAGATTGTGTTTAAGGTTACCAATTGGTTACCTGGTAATTGGAAAATTTCTCAATAAATCTGAAAAAAAAAACAATCCCGTTAAATAGTGCTGCCGTTACTCACCCCCCCCCCCCCTCAGCCTGATAATGCCCTTTTCGTAAAGACTGCACCCTTTCATTCCTTCACCCCATCGTGAAGAAGGCATTCCTAGTGTGTGAAACTATCTCGGTGGCGTCGCCACTTAGTTTGAAAAAATATCCGGCCAGTCGGAAAGTTTTACTTTCACCCCCACCACCCCACCCCACCCAAGATGTGACTCTAGCTGCGGCCCTGCTGTCATCTCGATTTTCATGAAACAAATTTAATTCGTAATGAGAAACATGTAAATGAGAAACATGTAGACTGAACATGTTGTACCTAAGCCTAGCGATGGTAACCCGAATAAAAAGAAATCGAAAAGTTCAGTTTGCCATTGCAATATGGGAGGTCGAAAAAAAAAAAGAGGGCAGGATGGCGCATGGGGCACTGGAGGTTTCGAACCTACATCCTTAGAACAGGTTAAAAGCTTGTTTTCTAGACGAAGTATCCCCAAAGCTAAGTGCCTGCCCACTCAAAGTGATGAAAATAATTACTATTATTCTAGTCACGTATTCTGCTTTCGTTTTCACAACCTGTAATATTTGATCCAGTTCCATCAGCCAGTAACAAATTAATTAACGATAACGAGGGGGGGGGGGGATGTATTTTTCACAGACGAAAAATAATACATTGTAGTGGAGGTAGGGTTAGTATCAGATATAGGGTCCATATATTACCTAAACTCTACCCTAAACTTTCCTAAAGTGTCTTACACCATTACATACTATGTTGTAAATACTATACATGAGAACTGTCACAATGAATTTACAGTGCTGACTTATGTATAGGCCTAGAAAAAATGCAATTGTTGTAATAGAACAATTGATACTTTATTGGGTATTGGGGAGCTAACAAAGCATGCACCTAGTGGGTTGAGTGATCCGCTTCTCAGCCCCACCCCCCCCCCCCCAAACAGACAATGTAATCTCAGTAAATGAGTGACAGACTTAAATACGCTACTACGTCAAGGAAATTCTTTGAGAGGAAAAACAAACCTTACTTCACTTGACGTCTTAACTAAAACTGAAAGTATCGCAGGGATACATGCAGGTTACTGTGAAACTGTTGTGTTGTTCAGACGGTTTATAAATAACATTTGATTTCGTTGTATTTGTGTAAGATTATGCCTAGCGTGCTTTAGCCTGGATTAGCACGGCTGGCCCGTTTAGCCTGGGGTCATCTTCATGGGGCTAGGGAGAGGGAGGTGGAAGGACAATAGGAAGAGGACCCAATGGCACATGTGACATAATGATCCTGACCATTTTTGTTTTCACAAAAAAAAATTCTAATTGGGGCCAGTGATAGACTTGAAACAACAGCCAACAGTATCCAAACAGCAGTGCCTTGACTAAAGTGCTTCATTTATTGTACAGCCCGTTGAAAACCAATTCAGAAATCCTTGGACAAAAGAAAGAAAGAAGATCTAAGACAGCCGCTTTTCTATAATTACACCGAGAGCTTAAGATTACGTCACTTTGAGGGCAAAGCTAAAGGTAACTTTAAAAATGTTGAACAATAGGAAAAGGCTAAAGCAAAGACTATAACAGGCACAGTCAATCGAAAAATATGGCAGGAAAAGATTTAAGTAATAATTTTGGTTATTAAGAGGGATTCTAGTTTGATGACAAAAATTGAAAAATCAGAGGTTATGGATTTTATGTTAATGATGCATGCATGGCATCTTGAAGCCAGTGAAAACAAAACCACGAGTGACAATGACACGTGATAATGATATTCACTGCATGGTGATGAGTAGTGCAATGGTTCAGAGCCTCTAAGTTGACTGAATATAACGGTGAACGAAACTTTCTCCGTAAAAGAGTGAAATCCAGTCCAAAACGAGGAACAGGGGATCACTCCTTGTAAGAATGAATTTTACCCTGAGTGGATTGAAAATTCACAGCAAAAGAGCGATATTTCGTACTGGCATGTCGAACATAACATTGCTCTTTTTTGAAGTGAATTTTCACTCAACAAAGGCCTTATGCTGGCCTCACTGGCCTTTGCTTTTACAAGGATCAACATTTCTGGATCGATTCATTCTCTATAGTCCCCTTTCAAGTGAGGTAAATTGAATTTTTTCAGTCCTATCCCTGTAGGTATCCCAAACTCATTTATACTTAAATGAACCAGTAAATTACTTCTTTTAATTAGGCTGGTGAAGTTGCCCCCCCCCCCAATCGTCTGCAGGTTCGTCAGTGGTGTCCACATTGGCAGTGAGAGCCTCTGGGTAGGCGTTCTGATCTGATGAGAACAGTCTTCCTCGTGACTGTCTGGAAAACTAATAGAAATTAAACCAATGTTTATGTCTCAGTAATTAAAAGCGTGAGTTAAGAGTATTGATACTAACAATCCCCATTGCACTAGTTAAATGAAGTTACTATAAAACCACTATCCACTGACAGTTACGAACGTGGTATATAACAGGTTTCTAGGTACAGTTGTTTTAATCAGTAACCACAAAATAAATATAATATTTATGACAGTAAAAAACATTTACGGTTAGTCAAAATTTTAACTATAAGATACTTCATCTGGTTTGCTGACTGACTACGTGTGGCGTTTATGTCATCTCTAGATCCTCATAATGTATCCTTCATTTGGCTCGTGACTGAACTAGAGAGGCCCGGCTGTCAACGCATCTCTCCATGACCCGAGAGGAATCTCTCTTTTTTCCTGTCTCCTTTCCGCATTAGGCCAATTTTCTTGTACATCACAGTTCAATTGAGCTTTGTAGTATAAGGCGACTGATGGGGTTATAGGGGTGCAACGCGGCTGGCGGCTAATGCTGTTCGTTACTACTATACGTTGATCCCATATATGCTCCCCCTCCCCTCCCCTCAAAAAAAAAAAAAAAACACTTTTGGTCGTGTAACGTATATCTTTACCAAATGAGCAGGGAACCACGGATGAGCTATGCAGAGCGCCCCCAAAAAATTGCCATGAATTTTCCAGTGGGTCCATTCTGTATCAAATAAAAAAATCCCAAGGGACTGGGAACAGCTATACCAATTAACTTCATCATATAACCTCATGTTCTATTGTGGAGGCCTGCCACATTTTCAGTGCTATTCTCAGTTTCGTATTTATCGTGGCAATGTATTCACATTTCCGAGTAAGTTTTTACAGGTTTCGTAAATTTAGTTCCATATTACTTGAAAATTTTAAATATTATATAGGGTCCCCCACGGTGACGTGCATTGCAGTGGATTCATATTTCCCTGCTGATATACTTTATTATATACAAATGTGAAAAGTTTCCTTTTATTTTTGCGATGCCAAACCCAATATGCACTGAACTTTTAACCGGTTCAATTGTGCCTAGTGTATACTTAAAGGGGCCTATAGAGCCGAAATGTTTCATTTTGCGACAAGTTCAACTGAAGAAAGCCATCTCATGCAAATACTTTAATAATCCTGACGAGTCATGTAGGCCTATCTTTTCCCATAGTTACCGGAAATGTAAGAACTTGTAGTACTTTATGAGAGTTAGTTGCCTACAGTATAGCTATACTGTCGGTAACTAATTTACCTAAAACCTTAGTACCTAAAAAGTATCTGGGCATATATCGGCAAAAGGTGATGTTAATTGTCAATTACTTTACTCTATTACTGTTGCTTCAATTGTAAGTAAGACGTTCAAAATTCCTCCGTTTGATCATTCACTATGACACTATGAGTAGTATATAACAAGCTTCAAGTGTGACAAAACATCATGAATTTCATGAGCCAGCGCAATAAGCTCCTTTAAAGTGATTGCGTGTGCACTGAAGGAGGATAAGATTATGTGTGATCTTGACTTTTCTTTAATTTTAAATGTACACGCGCGGTTGTACATGGACGGACTACGTCTTACAATGAAGGAAAATAACAGTAGCTACTTTGAAAAGCCACGGGATTGGCATAAAAACAGAAAAAAACAGCAATTATATTTGAAAATTAACGTTTCTTACTATAAGCGTCTTCATAATGAATATGCAACAGTACAGATCTCACTTGTGTATCAAAAAACATACTACTCAAGTTGTCGCTCTTTGGTCGGTATCAGGAATTATAGTATTTGGTGAAATTAAGCATTGTATTTACAAATAACCTACGAAATGATCACAACAATGCGGCGTCGGTGATCCTGAGTTGTTTTGTGACCTGAATATTCAGTACTATAGTATACTTCCCATTGGCTTGTTCAAAGAAGCACACTGGTGATTTGAATGACAACTGTCAACAACTACATTATCGTATTCGACAGTTTTTGTCATTATGACAGAAGAATTTGAAATCATATGGCCGAATTAACCATCTGAAACCTATTTTATTTTCCAAGATTGTCTGAATGGTGGAATTAAAAGCCTTACCATACTTTTGAAGATGAAATTTCAATGCTTTTACTTTTGGCCCACCCACGCAATCACTTTAGGCTTCTCCGCCCTTACTTCTCTTTCTGTTTGATAATAATGTGCAAGCACGGCTCCGAGGGGGGGGGGGGGGGGGGGATGGCTTCAAAATAGGTCATGGTCCTATTTTCTGTCCGATGGCGGAAAGAAAACTTGATTATAACATTTATAAATATGATAAAGAATCTTGTTTAGAAGAAAATTAACTCCACAATTGTAAATTTTCTTTGAACCAAATTGCATCTGAAGTGGCATTTCAGTTAGTATAGAGAAATTGTACTCTCCTTCCCCATATACCACTGTAACTTAAGTTTGGCCCCTCCACGGACAGGCTTGGATCCACCACTGCAAACACCTTTAAATAGTTTATCATCACGCACCGTCAGTCAATTTTATCTCAGGCACTTATAGGTCTATTTACCAAATGACGTAATAAAATCACCTTAAGGTTTGGCATTTACTTTTATATGACGTTAATCGTGATCATGGTTTAGCCTTCAATAAACGTTAATTCAGAGTTCGAGTCCAAAGTTTCATCATACGCAGGCCATATTGCAGATTAAATATTTAGCATCGCTGTACACAAAGGTATTTATAACCGAGGGGGTCGTGTGTAACTATTTTATAACGTAGCTGTTCTGATAAATTCTTAACAACTTCGAGAAATAATGTCATGTGCATGTCATCACTGTCGTTGATATCATCATGATCCAACAGTGTCGCCGTAGGTGCATCGTCCCCTGCGGAAAGAAGGCGAACCTTAAGTGGCGCCCACCGTCACTTACATGATCAGCTTCCTGAGTGTACCTTAAAACTCTCCTTTAATATACCCCTATAGATCGCCGCGAATTGTCTTCCTATAGGCTCAGGTAGCCTTTCACTATTGACACTACGAAAACCGTTGCAGGAGGAGGGGGGGGGGGGGGGGACACTTGCCATCTTCATTCACGTCTCCACTGTGATCCAGTCATGACACTCATGATGCTAATTTAAACGGTTTGCTGTTACCTGTAGTATGAGTGAAGGCTGACACCACCAAAGGTGATTCAGTAAGTGTTTTTTGTCTGTATCATAATGGGGTAGTACTTCAGTATACCATTACTGCGTTACTGCATTACAACGCTGTATCAACGTTACATAACCAACCGTGGTCAGGGTACATTTGGTCATTGGACGTAACCAGTTCTTTTTTTCTATTGTGAGGGGGAAAATCGACTCACCGTCCCTATTCTTGACCGTCGTCCTAAGGGGGGGGGGGCGGGTACAAGGGGACTAGGACTCCCCCTACCAGGACTTAAGACAGAATTTCAAATCAGTCAGTCCATAGATACGTGGCATGAGGAGAGAACTAAGGGGGAGGGGTATCCCTCCCCATTGCCTAAAAAGGATCATTTTTGCCCTTCTCAGTTGACCAATCACGGTGCAAAATTGACTTTTTTAACACCTGCACCCATTAACCTAAAATAAAAGGTTAACAAAAAAAAAAATGGCTTGGAGAAGGCTGAGTCTCGGTAGAACCATCTAAGTGGCGAGTGACAATTGTTTGGAGCGAAGAAGACAAGAAAATTTTTGAGTTTTCACCCCCCCCCCCCATGGTCCAAATGGCATTTCCCAGGTGTTCAAAGCTGCCTGTACCCAACCTTGAAATCGGGATTTCCATGGGTTAGATTTCTCAATTCATGAGATAAAAATCAATGTATGAAAGAAGGTAATACATATCAGATGGGTTGAGATGATACAGGAATCATAATCAATTATACGTCCTGCTTCATTTATTCTGGCGGAACAGTTGGGGGAGGGGGTGAACTTACCTTTAGCCCCTCTTTATTATTGGTTGATAATGACCCATTTTAAGCTTGAAAATAAAAGTGAAAATTAGGTACTAGGCGGTTGAACATAATCTAACGCAACGAAGCGACGCAGTAATTCTTGAAGAGGAAAAAAAATGAAAATGACCTTTTTAAGTAGTAGAATTGACGTACTTTTAAATAGTGATGTAAAGTATTGGTTCTAATCGAAAACAGCCTTAGTTGGCATTGACAAGCGATACTTTTTTTTGGAATTTATTATCTTTTTTTTTTAATTCAGGTTAATTAGGGTTTGTAAAAATAGAGGAACATTGTTTTGAAAACCTATGACATTGTAGATATCCCATCTTGTGATTGACTGTTCGGAGAGGCGTATTGCCAATCAGTGCTGCGTGAAATAAATATGCCGAACGTTCTGGAAGCCAGGCTCTGGGATTTCACACCTTCATGAAAGCCTTGTGTAAATTGCACTGCTAATTCGTTTTTCAGTAACAAAAATACTGGGAAACCAGTTCCCTCCCCCAACTGAATCAGGCTGATCATCCCTCCCTCCTCCCAGCCTACCCCGGCTAACTGTTTAATACCAGCAGTCCTTTTTTTCCTGTGGTTGTTTTCTCCAGCACCAGTTATCGATCGGTATCGTTCTGTTCATTTCAATGGTCAAGTAAAAGGAGCAGGGTGGCGGGTGGGGAAACTGTAGGATTCGAGCCTACTCACTATTCTTTAGCAGAGAATTGTTAAACCAGTGTGTTTGACGAAGTATCCCCAGAGCTAAATATTTGCCCCGTAAACTGTGTGTACAAAAAAATACATATATACTACACTGCTTCTACTGAGAACATGTGACTTAGATGATTAGGAATCGTGTTTTAAATGTTCCGGAAAGGAATAAATGCAATATTTCTTATATTTCTCACTGTCCTCAACCCTGGGCCGGCCTCTCTCAGTTCAGGCTGCCTTGAATGCATGTTTCCTTTGAACAATATCCAAGCCAAGGGATACGACACGGTTGGGTTGGTCTGACCGGGTCGATCTACGATTACAGCTGGCAAGTCGCTGGCTACCAAATCAATATCGAAGTCCGACTTTCCACTGCATGCGGTCGTGTGCACGAAGCAGCTAATACTGACATATGCAAGTAAGTTAAAAAATTGTTATAACAAGTTCATGCATTTGAATGCAAAAGCTAGGGTTGCCTGGTTGCATAAAACATATCGGATAGTAAATCACAAATGTATGGCATAATAAAACTACTGTTTTAAGTTTGCAAACTGCTAATTTCGTGGATTATGAACTAATTCTGCTGGCCATCACCATTCAGCCCGGGAGCTATGTGTATCCGTCCGTCCCCCTCCCCTCCAATTCTCAAATTGTGTCTATCTCGGTTATAGGGAGTCAAGACCAAGATTTTATCAGTTTCAAGGAAAATCAGTATGGTCTGAAACACACTTCAGTCAAGTAAACGTAAGATGAGCAGAACCCCGTAACTTTGTTCCACACAATAAGTCATCAACAGACTTTTATCAACTTTATTTCCTTTGCAGAGGTCTTTTCCTCCTACAACAATTGGTATTTGTAGTTCTGCACATTCAAATGGAGCGGGAAAAGGAGCAGGGGTGGCGCATGGGGAAACTGTAGGATTCGAACCTACTTGACTATTCTTTTCAAGAGAATTGTTGTACCAATGACATTGACGAAGTATCCCCAGAGCTAAATGCCTGCCCCGAATGAAGAGGCCAACAAAAAGCCCTAATACTGTACTGCTGACACTCCCATGGAACACTCGCTTTAGAGGATTTAGAAATGTGTCTTAGATGGGCTGGAAAGGATGATATGAAACAAACTTAAGAATGCGGTTTTTCTTGTCATGCTTTTTTTCCTACTTTTTACCATACGTAGAGTTCTTAATGTAAGCAAACAGTAAAATCTGGCATAAACTCGGTCGTGACACAGGATAGAATCTAGCAGGCAGAACTAGCAAGTGGTCATACACAATCCCCTAAAACGGGTAGTGAATGTCACATGATCTTGTTCTGCACGCAAAGCGAACAATAGCATAACACCCCGCTACGAAAAATTAACTTCGGCCATACAGGAAATTCCAAAGAGGTGCAACGTAGTAGCAGGCCTACTAGCAGGGAGTTGCTAGTGGTAATAGTCGAAGGCAGTATAACTTTTTACTTAGTTGAGCATTCCAAATTATGTCATCATTCTCAAGACGTGGATCAATGAGGGGCTGTTCTACAGGTTGGGATGGAGAAAACCGAGGAATTTAACCCCCAAATTTCGCTAGAACCCCCCCCCCCCAAAAAAAACAATATAACAGATATAGAAATGATTTATATAAACTATCATTCAATTGTCATCAAATTCTACTGCCTCGATGTCGAACGTCACTCTTTGCAAAATCTTTCACGGTGAGAGGAACTACATCATGGAATAGTATTCATGAAGAAATAAGAAACAATAATGCAATTGATGCTTTCAAAAGACAACTAAGACAAAAAATCCTCTGCAAACACGTTTCAAGTACCAAATGATTAACTGTTTCATGTACATTCATTCTTTATTTTTAATATTTAATCTGTTTCTTTCATTTTACACTTGTGAGTTGTTTCATGTTCTTTAGCGGTAATTTTACTTTTAAATTTTAACCATTTCAATCCTTTATTCAACTACTGTACTTTTATTGTTTTTTATGTTAGGTCTCCTGTTTCTGTGTTATGTTTAATTTTTGATATCTTAGGCTTTTAACTTTTATAATTCGTTTCTTTATTTTTCTCCTATACTGTATGTTATTGTTGTTTAACCCAGGGCCCCAGGGAAGAGCAACTTTATGTTGATTGGGCTACCCTGGTAAAATATGATATAAATAAAAATAAATAAATAAATAAAAAAAAATTCCCTGAACTTTTGTCTCTAAACACTAGCGGGGGCTCTTTATACCACATGCCAAATCCTTCACCCTATTTCTGTTCGGTTTTTGTGTAATTAGGGGGCATAAATATGATTCTCATCCTGTGCGGTTTGCCCCCCCCCCCCACCCTACTCCAAATCATGTTGCTACGCCTATGACCCTTCCCTTTCTCCACTCCTCTCTTTCTCGATTATGTGAGGTAGCATCATGGTCATGGTTACATAGAAGGTAAAATTACTCCTGAAACATTACTTAGCCTATGTCTGTTTAAGTAAACGCAAGCTGACTACTGTCAGTATGCTTCTCTGAGTTAATAATATCTTCTAACATAAATGTGAAGTTGAGATGGCAAAATTCGGACGTAAACGTAGGCCTGTCTTAATTGTTCCTATATGAAAATCTACCAACTCGAGAGTAAACTACAAATTACCTGAGCGTTTACGACATAACTTAAGCTTTAATCACATCTTTAACTTCAACGGGATTAGTGCAGTAAAGCAGACTGGGTGTATCGTTATGTTTCCTCACACAACATCATCACAAGGTAACTGTTTGATGAACACAGTCCTTTTTTGAGGTCTCAAGGGTAGTTCTGCACTTTTCATTGTTCAAGGAAAAGGAGCAGGGTGGCGCGTGGGGAAACTGTAGGATTCGAACCTACTGACCATTCTTGGGCAGAGAATTGTTAAACCAATGTGTTTGACGAAGTATCCCCAGAGCTAAATGCCTGCCCCGTAGTGTCTTAGTACGAAAAAATAAATATACTACACTGCTTCGACTGAAATAGAACATTTGACTTAGAGGATTAGGAATCGTGTTTTAGATGTTCTGAAAAGGATTAAACGCCATATTTCTTACAATGCTTCCTTATCTGCTATTTACCATATGTATAGAGCTGATTAATTTGTAAACAAATAGCAAAATTTGGTGTTGACATAATAGACAGGCAGAATTAGCAAGCTCGTAAATAATCCCTTTTAAAGGGTAGTGGAGGTCACATGATATTCTCTTGTCTTGGCCAAGCAAAGCAGGCCCCATATCACCTATATACACACAGTGTCTAGTACATTCTCATTCACGCACCACGATTTTCCCCCTCCCCTTCTTTTTTGTTCGGGTTGACAGCAGTCAGGCGACCGACAGATACGGGGAATGATAGATTCAGGTAAAGCGTAAGAAAAAAAAAGGGGGGGGGGAGCTTTATGCGGGGATCTGTATGTCGGTTGGACTGATGGACGATTAGTGAAATTATAAAGGAGAGAATAGCTGGTGAAGTAAAGTGTATGGCCGGCCGAATAGCCCTAGGCAAGGGATAAGCAAAGTGACAATAGTCAGAGACAGTAATAGTACTGTTCTTAAACTATGTTGAACCACTGAGTTGCCCCTCGGATGGCCTGGTTGGTTAAACATTCCATGGTGAGTTAGCATCCGCAATATGTGGGTCAATCAGGCCGAAAAATTCTACATTGTGTGAGGGGGCGTAGTCCCCAAAGATTTCGCTACTCCCCTTGCCCCTCGCCCAAAAAGAAAAAAAAAATAAAATAATTATAAGAACAACAGGCAAATGATTTAGGCCAATATATTTATAATAAATTTTCACCTCTATATTTTTGAAAGAATAGCTAGTTTGAAAGAGGAGACGTCAATATAAGTGCTATTTTCTCAGTGAAGTCTCAAAGGCCTTTATTAACCCTCACCCAACAAAACAAAAAAAAATCAGTACGCTACGTGTTAACTGATGGTGGCACTCCGGTTAGATGGTAGAGGTGAATTAGCCCACATAGTCTTTATTCTGTCTTCAAACCTTGACGGGCCTGTCCCGGTTCAGACGTCACGTGCATGCACGTTTTCTTTGAGTAAAGATCCAAGCCAAGGGATACAGCAATTCTGACCGGGTCCGTCCATCCACAACTGCAGCTGTCAGCATTTTTCCAAGTAGGCTGCCAACCAGTATCAAAGTCCGGCCTCCACTTCCCATTTTCCTCTCTTTCTCCGTCGGGTAGTGTGAGGTCGCAGAGTCAAAGTATTGGTCTGAACATTACATTACGAAGTAAACTTAAGTTGCGCCCACGTCTGTTTCTTTGGGTTCATGAAATCTCCTAACAGAAAGGTGAGTTACTACTGAGATTGCAAAATAAGCAAATTAGCTAAACAAATTAGTATTTAGACGCACTAGCAATGTCTTATTCATATTTGAAAATCTTCCAAGTTAAATATCCCTAATAGACAGTGGCGGCGCTACGGGGGGGGGGGGGGCATGAGGGGACATTTGCCCTTCCAGATTGTTTCCTTGCCCCCAGTTGCCCCCCAGTTGCTCTACCCTTCCCAATCAAATCTTGCACTCATCCAAAATTAATCACAAAACTATGCATTGGCATTGGACTGAATAAGAACAGCTTCCGGGGAACCATGATTGATTAATGCCTAATTTATGTTAAACAGGCTGCCAGTAGGCCTATTCATATCACGCCCGTAGCCACTTCAACAGTAGGCCAGCCTGGTCAGACCAATTTTCTCTGGAATGTTTACCGTCCAGCATAAGGGAAGGGCGGGTAGGTGGTTGTTTTCCTAAATATAGGAATGTCGTTTTCCTAAATATAGGAATTGAATGGAAGTGTATGTAGCCTATGTGTGTGTGTGTATGTGTGTGTACTCGGTGGTACCGCGTAAATGTGAAATGGTACTCCCAAAGAAAAAGTTGGGAACCTTGGAGTACGGTCAACCGAAAAAATAAATAATATAAAAATAAATAATATACCTCTCTTGGGGCTTAATTTTCCACCCAGAGATATGCTAAAAACTCAGAGCTTCATGGGGCTTTGCCCCCTGGACTCCCACCGGGACTTTGCCCCTGGACCCCACCAGGGGCCCTAAGGCGGACTCCTGGACTCCACCCGCAAGGCCTCGCGCTTTGCGCTCGGTTTCGCGCTGGGCGCGAAAATCTTTGCCCCCCAACATTTTCCTCTGCCCTCAGTTTGCCCCCCAAGTCTGACATCCTGGCGCCGCCACTGCTAATAGATAAACAATTAAGAGAATCTACAAATTCGTGGCCGCAATTATGACATACAGCCTCAAGCGGCCTGGATAAATGATAAAACAGGGAGGCGTCACGCTATATTGAACGTTAGGGTTACTCACAGCAAGACATCTAGCACACTGGTATCAACTGTTTTCTTTCTTTTTTTTTTTCTTTTCTTGAGGTTATTTCGTTCGTCAACAGTTCCCATCTTTATGTCTGCACATTTTTTCCGGAAAAATTAAAAGGAGCAGGATGGCGCGAGGGGAAACTGTAGGATCCGAACCCACCTGACGACGATTCTGTTGCCGAGAATTGTTGTACTTATGAGAGTGACGAAGTATCCCCAGAGCTGAGAGCCTGCCCTAGGTAGTCTTTGAACGAAAAATATTTATACTAGCTAGGCACTGATGTCATTTCCGCAAAATATAAAAAATGTGTCTGACGTGAGCGAGCTTGCATATAATCCCCTAAAACGGGTATTAAAGGTCACGTGATCTTCTCTTGTAGGGATGACCAAGAAAAGCTGTAGTATACTTTCACTTTCACAGTTGAACATTCCATACAAAGTAAGCTTTCGCAATACGTGGATCAATCAGGGTTTGTTTTACCCCAGGTGGAAGAGGGAATAGAGGAATTACAATAATTTTACCCCCAAACGTTTTTTCCTAGAAACCCCCAAGATAAAAAAAATAGGCAAATAATGTACATCATACTTTTATTCACCTTTTCTTTTTTTGAAAAATAAACTTTTGAAACACTACTCTTAAAAACACAATTCGCCCTTCCCTACAGTCTGAGTGGCCTTCCTTTTGCCGCCCCTCCCCCCCCCCAAAAAAAAATCTCCGTGTGCTATGTTCCACCTTGTGGTGGTACTACATACAAATAGCCGTTGGTGGCACTCTGCCTAGATGGTACCACGTGAATAAGTCTACCCCCCCCAAAAAAAAATCACAAATATCTATAGAATTTCACACGGGGTCAATATATATTTCTATGAGGGGTATTTATTCGACTTTTATTTACAATTTATTAAATTGAATTCATGCAACTTATATTATGAAACAATCGGAAGGCTGATCTCCATGGGTGAACTATTACAGTCGAATATACCTACACGCTCAAGAGGAGTCGATTCTGTGGGTGGGGGGGGGGGGGGTGCAGGGCTAGCAATTGCCCCACGAAAGAAAATGTCCAGGGGCAAGCATATTGTTTTGACCCCTAGTAATTCAGACAGAGTAACCAAAATCAGTCCGAATAAAAAAAATGTGTAATAATGTATAATATTGTGCTAAAAGATGACTTCAGAGCTTCGCGAAAACACCCTTTTTTAAGTTAGATGGAAGTTATGATTACTTCTGATATTTCATTGACTTTTTTTTTACCAATCCTGAGGTCAATGTGTCACTAATGAACTATTCTGCTAAGTACAGTACTGGGCACATGCGCACCATACCAGGAGTAATCACAGTGTCTGTCAGTAATCATAGATTCATGATGGCCATAGACCGGTGGCGAATTTTAGGAAAAGTGCCATATCAGCAGCTTGAGATAATGTGCCCTAAATTTACCTTTCCTTCTGAATATGTTTCGGGTGACGGGAGGGAGAAAAGCAACAAGCAGAATCGAGCGAATAAGTGAAACGACTGAACAGTGGTTCTTGAAGCCCACACGACAGTTTTACTCATGGATGGCAGCTTTGACTGCATTCGTAATACCAACCTCTGCGAACTATCAGTTGGACTCCCGACTCAATCTGCGTACAGACTGTAAGCTATTAAAATTCATGTTGCACTCTGTAGCACACAGTATACTCCTTTTCCTTAGACTATAAATATTCTTGCTCTTTTGAGCCAATCATCAGACGTTAAAAAAGACTACTGTACAGACCTTGGATATTAGATGAGACAATTCTCTAATTGTTCGCAAGTGAGGGTTATAGGGTCCTCCTTACATGAACCAAGAAATTTTCTGTGTTTTTTTTTCTGTGCCCGAACTTTGTTAAGTCTTTGAAGCACATTTTTATATCATAAATGTATATTCATATATACTTCGGAAGAATCCTCAACACCTATTGGCCCATTTCAGTCAGGTGACTGCCACTGTATTACCCGAGCCTACACATAAAACATGGTCAATCTTAAAAATCACCGGGGATGAATACAATGAAAACGTACTAGATCGACAGTGTTTTGTCGTCTGCTATCTTACACAAAACAATGGTGATACTTTGTCTATATCGCACGAACATTGCCAGTTGCCAAGGACAATGCGGTCCTCATAAAAAAGACCCTGACAGAGCAGACATCCTCTAGCCAAAAACAACAATCAGAATCTTCCACACTGCCGAAAATATTTATCAAGTGCAATCTCAAAGGCATTATAAACACTCTTAGACATCACCACAGACTCTGACAGGCCATTCCATTCATACACAACTCTCTTTGAAAAGAAACATTTTCTAACATCCAGCCTACACTGCATCTTTTCGAGCTTAAATCTGTAACAATGAGAACTCCTTGAATTTGACCACTGGAAAAAAAAAATCATTAAAAACTAAATTACCAACACCATGAACAATTTTGAACACTTGAAGCAGATCACCCCGCAGTCGTCTAAGCTCAAATGAAGTAAGTTTAACTATTTTTAATCTATGATCATAATCTACACATCTCATGGAACTAAAGCCCAGTAGATCTTTCCTGATTTTTTTTTTCCAAAATGTGTTGTTTTTTGAAAAATGAGGAGTTAAAGCCTGCGCAGCATACTCTAGATCGGGACTAACCGCTTGCTTGTAGAGCCTCACAACAGTGTCCTTATGAAGGAACTTGAAACTCCGCCTGATCATACCTAGAATTTGGTTTCCTTTTCTACCAGCTTCCGCACACTGTTTAGAGGATTTAAGGGAAGAATTTACAAAATTGCCACGGTCTTTTTCAACTTGGACTTCCACCGAGACCGTGCGGTAGTTAACCTTAGGATTCTCATGACCACCATGCATTACTTTACATTCGTCTACGGTTGGACACCATTTGTCAATCTTCAGACCATTGGCAAATTTTTATCAAGATCACTTTGAACACACTTAGCATCATGTTAAAAAAAATACAGTATTATCTTTGTATCATTTGCAAATTTCTTGACCGAAAAACTAACAGTGTCGTCCAGATAATTATATGCCAGAAATAACCAAGGACCAAGAACCGAACCCTGAGACACACCATTAGATGCGGTTATGTAAAAGCCCAATTTTCTTCCGATTTCGTCTTTTTCTATGCAAAATCTAGTTTTGTATTTATGAACAAGGTTAATCAAGTTTGGACCTGTGCATTAGTTTAGTATTTGAGGATCAGAAAGTATGAATACTCATGAAGAGATATCCTATTCCATGTTGCTCGTGGAAGAACACCGGCGAATGTCGCCTGCTCTTTTCGAACAGTGGTCAGAGAGCAACGAGGCAGGGTGAACCAACAAGCCCATACAAACCCAAACCTGCTCCTGTAGGAGAGCCATTTAATGTCCCCACCCGACGGAAGTGTATCCCCTAGTAGCTTAGCCCCTTTCCCAATGGCTGGGAGGGGTGGCGTCCCTGCACAGGTCATCAGCTCATTAGCTGTACCGGGCAACCTGAAGCAGGCAAGGCCAAAATCGGACAACAGGAATCCCACTTGAAATCACCAAATAACCATATCAGCACGAGAAGTTCTCTCCCTCATTCGTCGAAACACATTGGTGCAGTTCATGAAACAACTCCACACAGACTGGAGGGTTAAATTACTATTTATGGTGGTTACGTGTCACGTCGTTCATTTTGAAGTTCAACTGTTTCCACACCTTACGTCCTTCATCCTTCGTACCTAACCGTGACTGTAGATTAGGCGACTCGACACTAATTTCCAAACCTTTGGGAGGTTCTGCCATCATGTACCGTAGTTGCTGGGTAAGAACTGTTTTCGAATACAAAATTGCCTATGCGTAAACAGAGAAAATATATTCCCTGAACATGTTTGACTAATTTTTACTTTAATTGATACATCCAATTTATTATTCATGCATGTATTTGATTAACATGACCATTTATACTTGAATTGACATATCACATTTATAGCATGTATGCGTCTAAATTAAGTACATACATATTATTCGAATTAATATACGTACCTATAAAAATCTGCCTTTTAATTAGTTAATTTGATTTTAAAACTGGTATATATTCGGAAAAAGTCATCCATATATTTTCCTCGCCTCCACATACCACTTACGATATCGAGATATCTCCCTTTGCAACTGTATCAGTGTAATACCTGAATTTAGGTATACCCGAAATTATCTTTCGTGGAGCGCGGTGCAATCAGGCACCGTCCGATCCTTGTATGTATACAGTGGGCATTGTTTATCGGTTGCTGTCCGGTCTCCAAAATTTACGACGAAAGAGGACATTTATGACATGCTTAGAACAGTATTTATCAACTTGTTCATTTGCCTTTCTGTGTGCAACCAGAGTAAAAGTCAAGGTTCTATGTTTTGTTATTATTTTTTTTTGGGTGCTTTACTAACGTTACTAAAAAAAGAGATATCCTACTTTATACCTAAGTTTATTTAGCCTGGCTAGGACGAACAGCTATATCAAGTTACCAGGTACATTAGTTTCGCGAATTCTTGAATACATTACAAGTATGTTCACCGATTATGTGGTAATAATGAAATATTGTGTGAATGCTATCTGCTGTTGACGAACAGTTGAAAAACCTTAAGTGGTTATCGCATATATTTAGCCTTTAGGAAGGCCTTGGCTTGGATTTTAGAATCAGAGGCCACAACTGGTTGGGTTAAGTTTTTTGTGAGAATTGACGACATTAATTATATAATGCCAATCATGGGTTAAGCTTTTGGGTTAAGCTGTTGCGGTAAGCTTTTTGTGAGAATTATCCACATTGCTTAATGCCAATCATGGTCTAAAAAGCCATGATTTAGCCTAGGCTCAAGGTAGGTTTGGCCAAACTTGGGAGTAACTACAGAATACAACATCCCTGTGAAACAGTAACCCTAAAATATCTCGGAGGCTAACTACGCTGTGGTTCTCCCTTTCGCGTCCAGTAGAAATCTTGTGCATAATGGTGTGCTTTCTATGTTGGATGCATCTGCGCTGGCTATATCATTCAAATTTTTTGGTAAAGTCCCATATTAGTGACCGTGAAGATGCACTTTTTGTATAGTCACCTATCTTATGAGCTTCCCATCCATTGGCCATTTTGAGAAAGACTCAACATGTGATTGGGATACACTTTTGCTTAAAAATGTTTTAAGTTCACTGGGCCTCTAGTGTGGTGTGGAGGTGCTGTTGCAGTCCCAGTAGTCATTTGTTTACAAAACATACATGTGCGATTCACTGTGACTACGACGGCCCCTCTGGAGTCTTAGTCCTATGTCTTGGACAGAAGTTGTATTCTGCAGTTGTACCCAAACTTGAACTTCAATTTCAAAGTCTCCTAGTCTGCAGTGAATGCCCTGTCATTCTGCCATTGTTAGATTCTGCCAAGATATTCCTCCAGGATATTCTGCCATAGGCTTCAAGTCTTTCCTCCTCACTGTCTTTAGACAGAAATCCTTGAAACCTGTGGCAGAGAGAGTACATATGTCTGGGAAATATTAGTGTCATTGGGAGAGTTGGTTTGTATCTAACGATGTATGTTAATGTTAAAATTCTTTCTAGGTTTTAAGGGTAGAAGGTACAGGGATAAGTTACAATGTAAAAGCTGATGTCTTCAGTAATAATTTGCTGTGTGTACATGTTCATTGAGTTTTTGTAATGGAAACAGAAGTGTATGTTCTTCAAGGTTATGGTTGACTCAGCCAAATTCATTCATATACCAAGTTGAGACAGTATTTATAACATGGACAATGGCCGGTTGTATACTTTTTTACAAGCTAGAAGATCAACAATGCTGTATGATTGCCGGGCATTGGGAAAAAAGAAAAGACGCAGAAAGACTTTCTCTGATGCTGAGGCGTGCACATCTAGCCTAGATGTAAAAAGTGACTAGAATCGCAGTGATTATAGTGCTCTGTGAATTTATGAAAAGTGTGGTTTCAGTTTGGCAGGTGAAATCTATAAGTTTACAGAGTTTATGATAGCTGGACAAAACAATAAGTTAACAAAGCGATTTTGTGAATTAATATTGAAGTACAAGGTGGACTAAAAAATAACCATTGCAAAAGTGAGGTTGCTTTCCTTCGTTATATTGATAGTAGTTTTCTTTTCTCTCATAATTCTAGAGTTTAATCATACCCTTAGCCCCCTGATATTTGCAAAGTATATGAAAGAAAATACATGATTGATGATGTCTTGTACATCATCTCAACCAGCCTCAAAGCAAGACAAAATTATTCTTTTGTCACATAATTTTGTCAAAAAATAGTTTATAGATAAATTACATGCACAGTGGTTAACGTTTTGTTGTCTAGTACGTCTTGCTACTTACCTCTTAACTTCTGTTGGTGATATGCCTATGTACACTCATAAATGTACTGCAAAACAGAAGATTATGACACTTTGAGTTGTACTGAATCTTTAAAGCCATTTCTGAGTAAATTTTTTATTTGGAAGATTTTTTTTTTTGATGCACCATTCTGCCTTGAAAGTCAGGTTATTTACCTGTCATCCACATGCCAGATATTTATGGTGTGGTGAGCGTTCGGAATGTAACCGATCCGTACGCACCAGAGTTCTCAGTCACGAGCAACGATGAGGGAGGGTTCGTCACCGTCTATCTGGTAGCAGTCAACGATACTGCCAACGGCCCTGTGTATCAGCCAGATGCGGAAATCGACGAATCGGTAAGTGCCTCCGGTGAAAACTTTGCTAGATATCAGTGACTGGGAGTTGCTAGTTGACATTTACATTGATGTTGTGGTGATTCAAGGAACTTAACTTGACAGTATGCTTTTTACTTGCAAATTTTGATCAAATACTCCAGGCTTCATTTGCCACACTGTCCCAAAGGCAATTATGTAGTTGTGTTCTCCCCCTAGTCTTGCTAAGACCCTGGTGATGTAGTATGAGATGCACCATGCTTCTTTTGTGTTGAGCTGACCGCACCTTCTGCTGTTCCTTGCCGATTTCTACTTGACACTTGGGTCTTGTACAAATGGTTCCCAACTATCTTAACTTTCTCTTTATTTTATGGCCCATTTGCTTTGGAAATGTGAAGAAACCAATCAGGTTTGATCTTTTAAATCATACCCTCAATAATTATGTATATGCATGATTTCTTCAGGGAGAACAACAACCAATCGGGTCAACCGTGAACAAGCACTCCATTGTGACTTTGTAAGGCTGTACATGGAAATCTGTGTCATATGAGTAAAGATCAAGTGTTTTGCACATGGTTGCGCCCCATTTTTGGCAAACGTCCAAGACGTTTGCATTGAATAGATCCACAGATATGCATAACTCTGTTGGGTACAAAGCTTGCATGTAAACATTTGAACAGGTCATAGAGTAGCAGTGCAGTACAATGGGTATGTTATAAGCATTGGGTGTGGAAATATAAAAGAACAAAATCACACACGTCTCGACCAAGCAGATGCTCTACCAAGCACATCATTTTAGCTGACTGACAATTGCAGTTCTGTAGGTTAACAGGTAGAATACCCTGGGTTTCTTTGGCCAGTTAAATGAACATCGTGTTTTTTTTTCTTTTTTTTTTGGGAGGGGGGAACATTTTACTTTCATTTAGCAAAAGACTTTGATACTAGCTTTGATAATGCATCTGTAGGTTCTTCCATATTTAATCATCCTCTGAATCTTCTAATACTGTAGCATTCCATGTTAGAATGTGAATGTCACACAGCTGTTCATCTTATTTGAATATGAGATGTTTTTCTTTGTAGAAATTCTGTTTTTGTACGTTAGTGCTCTCCTTTGCGTTCTTTAAATTGTTTTAATTGATGTAACATACATTAAAGTTATTGCAGTATCACCTTTTATGGAACACAGAGATTGCCCATCAAAGGATTGTATTCCATCAAATCCTCTTCGTCTATCACAGGTTTTGGTGTCATGCACCACAATAACACCCTTCACTCCCGGAGATTCTGTGATAGACTTTGAGGATGCAGTGGTGCCAAGAGGAGATCTGCAGGCCGATGTTTCGTTCAGGTAATTTTTACAAAATTTCCTCTTCTCAATTGTATTACAGAATGTAACATAGACGTTGTACTCAGTAGGAATAATTATCTTTGAATACTACTTTAAGAATGTGGATAAGAATTTCTGTGTCCAAATATTTTCTTGGCGTGATTTTGTTTGTTACCAAACAATTAAAGTAGGTCTACTCTAAGTTTAAAAACAGACCGATTGACTCAGAATCACATCCCTACTTGAGCATGTCTGAGCATCAACTAAGCTTCAACAAACTCCAAAATGTTTTAATGAAATATGATAAGGTAAGTCAAATCCAAGAAACATGAGCACCATAGAACCGTGCATGCTCAATTCAAAAACAGTGGCATTTAATTGTATTGACTGTCACATTTAGACACTCATGACACAGATACTGAAAACAGAACAGTTAAACTCTTTGTTGTAACCATGTCAGTTGTTACAATACTTGCAGACTATTGGGTGCAGTTTCTTTTTAACCTGCAGCAAATCATAAAAGCAATAATTTTTAGCTTATGAGTTAATCTTCTTCCATGAAAATTTGTTCTTGCCGGTTTGGGTTTTGATGATAATCGTAGCCTTTGTAATCAGACATACGTGTGTTTGTGTATATGTATGTCTGTGATACCCTACCTTGTAAACATGATATCTCAAGGGGGAGGCTTGGACAGATCTCCTATGTGGTATGTAGGTGTGTCACATTAAGTAGAAGGAACCAAATGTTTTTGGTGGAGGTCAAAGGATATTTGGGGTCAACATGGGTCAAATTGTGAATACCTTGTAAACACAGTATCTCAAGAAGGGAAGCTTGGACAAATGTTGTATTTAGTATGTAAGTGTACCTTATTGAATACAGGAAGCCTATCTTTTTTAGTGCAGGTCAAAGGTTATTTGGGGTCAAGAGGGGTCAAATTGTGAAAACCTTTCTAATGCAATACCTTCACAAGGGAAGCTTGGACAAATCTCGTATTTGGTGTGTAGGTTTACCTCATTGAGTACAAAAAGCTTATTTTTTGGTGGAGGTCAAAGGTCAGTTGGGGTCAGCATATCTTCATCTTATGCAATATGCCAGGTTCAGAATGCTCCTGATTGAATCATCAAAACCACAGTGCCTTTTGGCTTCCTAGGTTTTCATTTTTAGGTATGGTGGAAAGTCTTCAAAATTTTCCCATTCCATCAGTCATACCATTTGCAGTAGAATTTAGACTATTACTGTGGCTGGTATAGAACTTGCCTGCTTTTTTTTTTTTTTTACAGAAGTGGTACTTGTAGGACAATGGTCTATGATGCAACTGAAAGGTTAATTTGCCAGTTTTTCTGTTGTAGAAGAAAAGAAAAAAAAATTGCTTTTATCCTAAACTATGAAATCTTTCACACATGGTGACATTGTTTATTGCACTTTGACAAAGACACAAGGTATTCTTCTGACCAAAATGTTAGAAATAAACCCTTAAATGTTTACATGGTCAGTCAACCTTAGGCAGAGACAGTATACAGCAGTACAACGAAATAATGTTCCAGCATCCCTTTTCTCTGTATATGCATGGAAGCGTTTGCATCCGGTTGCTAACCTCAATGCTCGATGAACAATGTGAGGATGCAGTTGTGAAATACTGACTGGATTCAGATTTTCATGAAGGTGCATCGTGACAGAAGAAAAACAACTGTTCCTTTTCCTAACTAAGAACGCTCCATTGTCATGAAAAACACATGCTGGAGTATCAACCAAAATTAATCGTTAAAAATGTTGAAAATGATCACAGTTCTCATGACATTTCATCAAACATTGACCATTGTACAAACATTGTCTCTTTATACAGTTGCATCATGAATAAACATAAGCCAAATATGCAAATCTGTGACATCCAGGGAGGGACTAACATGATATGCCTCATGTTATCCTTTGTGTACTTCATCTTTATCTAAAGGACAATTGAGAATTTTCTGTGCCCTGAGTGAGGGTTCTATTTCAGGGGCATGTATTGTCTTCTTTAAAATATTGATATCACTTACCAGTGTTAAACCCATAAGGAAGTAGTTAAGGCCCAAACAAAAGAAATATTGACACTGTGCAACACTCTACATCATCTGTTTTGCATTTTCATCAAACTTTGGAAAACCGTATATCTCAAAAACGTTGATAGATATAAACACAATTTCAATGGATTATCATTCAGGGTCTCACTCTGAAATTTTTGAATAAAGCTAGTTCTTCAGTAGATGCTTGTCACGTGGTACCGGGTGTTTTACTACAATGCAAAGCAAAATATATTATGAGTTTGAAATTAACTCATAGCCTAATGGAAATTTCCTGTTCCTACGGTGCCCAACCAGCTGTGAACTGTGGGTTTACCCCGGTCAGAATTTGGATCGGGTGTAAACACTACTGTACAAGGTAATTGAAGTGTAACACCGCTGATTTGATAGCACATGTTATGGTGAGATGGTGTGCGACATACTCGACTGATTGAAACAGCACCGTTTGATTTACACCACAGGATAACAGAGCAGGGTCGTGCGGTGGAGGTGCAGTGTGCAGGAGAAAGTATGTCGACCCCGGGGGACGGCACCAGTTTCTTCAACCTGACGTCATCTCAGGGACCCACAGCGTAAGGATGTCTTCATTGACTTACAACTGAACCGACACCAACCAGTGCATTATGAAACCAATGTTTGACTTAAGTTTTCCATTGAGCATGCCATGTCTGGGAAGAGATGGGGAGGAGGATGGGGTAGAGAA
Organism: Stichopus chloronotus; assembly: GCA_021234535.1. Taxonomy (NCBI): domain Eukaryota; kingdom Metazoa; phylum Echinodermata; class Holothuroidea; order Aspidochirotida; family Stichopodidae; genus Stichopus; species Stichopus chloronotus. The sequence goes on along the minus strand of CM037837.1, from coordinate 1,995,913 downwards.
GAAAAAGGCATAATTTCATTGACATACAGAAGGGTTTGAAACCGTGAAATTCACAGGAGTTGATGTAATTAAGAGTTATCAAGAAACTTGCGTGAAAATAACCCCAGACTCCTTCAGATTCTTTTGGAGTGGCTGTCTGTATGTTCTTCAACTTTCAAAATGTTGATTACAGTGTTTTATAAGCTTTTGTCTTTAAATAAGTTTTATTTGTCACAAGAGAAACTGCAAATCCATAAGTCAGTTGAGTTTGCTATGCACACTTGTTTTTACATTATTAATTACTAATCTTTTTATGACCAATAGATTTGTAGTGGTGAAGAAAAGTCCAATTGTGAGCTTCTGTGATCCAGTTGTTCAAGTGCCCTATGCTGAAGGAATTACAACCAGCACAGTAAATCTCAAACTCAGGTGAGATATGTCAGACCATTTACCTTGTCAAACTACCAAGATACTTTTCTTAAACACCTTTAATGTCTGTCATGGACAAAAGAACTTCATTTCCTAGGTCATGTAATTCTGGATTGCTCTATTGTTTCCAACTTTGCGCCATGCACTACATCAGTTGAGCGGAACATTTCTCCAGATTTCTGGCAACTCTCTGGTGAGACAAAGAATTGCCTGTAAGTTTGCAATAAGAAAAGTGAAAGTGACGTCACCGTAGAAGATATTCCAAAATGCTGCTGCTGCTGCTGCACTGAATGAAATATTACTTGCATGTGTGCATGTTTTCTAACTGAATCACTGGAAAGTTTGTTTATCATGAAGTTTTTTTTTTCTGATTATTTCACTGTCTTCAGTGGTTCAAACAGTGAATCCAGTTGGCTCTACTAACATCCAATGCCCCCCCCCCTCTCAGAGGTACAAGGTTTCTCGGAAGGAAGATTCTGTTAAAAATGTAGTCATTGACTCTTTGATCCAAATATGACTCTTCTTCTCACTGAATTTTTCTATTTAATCTGTTTCTTCAGTTGTTAAATTACTTCATTCAAAGTCAGAGTATTTTGTTAACTTTAAGAGCCCTCATCCACCAGATAACGGACTTCGAGAGACATTTCTACGTCATTGTTTAACGACTGATTTCTTCATTTTCAGTGAACCTGTGGAACTTTACGATGTCGTTGTATCCTGTAGGATAGTGGCTGTTGTCGATGGTATGTTGAATATTATTTCCCGTTCTGTCAAGATTATCAGCTAATTTATCATTTTCCAAAAACAACATGCTTCACGGAACAACTTTATGGTACATCTCTGTTTACCTTGTGTCCAAAAGTACAACTATAACCGCCGAGCGGTCACGAGCTAGATGCAGATGGTTTTTGTGCGACACAGATTTAGTTTTCATGATGTCACTCCCTAGAGGTGATCAGTGTCATGATATCGATGGGGCACCAATCTACTCGTGTGATTTATACACTTTCTCTATCTGTAACTCTCGGAGCAGTGATTTGATCGGTTCCTAAAATCGTAATTTCTGACTCATACCAAGGTACCTGACAAAAAAGTGGCAAAGGGTTAACATTGGCATTTCATCAATGTTACTATATTTTTTAAATGTGGGTCAAAGGAACAGTGGAGGCATCAATGGAGGCATCTATGTGACACAATGATCATTTTATTCCCATTTCAAATCACACCTGATTCACAATACTTCCCTCTGCCATTAAATCAATATGTATAATAGATCAGACTATGAAAGACAACTCCCTATATTGACTTATAGAAGTGGTGTTGATCACTTTATGAACAAACTGGGTAATAATTTTTGGACCCTGTAGTAAATGTTAGGTTGGTACCTCTGGTGTCTGGGGAGACCTGTGAAAACGCTATTTGGGACATTGCAAAATGTATAGTGTATACATTTGTAAGTGAATGACAAATGCAATTTTGCAACGTAATTTCTTGTGCTGTTTCCAAGTTTTCCTTCACTTAAATATTTATCTTCTTATATAAACTGTGTTCTCTGGTAAAGTGAATGAATAAATATGCTGATATTTGCCGTTAATCTGCAGCCAATTCGTCTCTGTGGGTTACTTTCGATGACAAAATTGTATCTCCTGGAATGGACACTGTTATGGTAAGAGAACAACTTTTAAAACAAGGGAGGAAAGGGCTTCGAAGATGTTCTGATTGTTGATCGGATTTAAATAAGTTTTTTTTAAGTAAAATGTGAGCGGACAAAAACAAGGTCAATTCTTTAGTTTTGGGCGGCATTTTAGGCGGACTCTCCTGTGTAAGTTTGCCCCATGAGTGCAGTGATACACAACAACTGTGCTTGGAGGTTCGAAGCATCCTTAGTGCTCCATATCAAGAGTCAAGGGTCAAAGTTCGATCCAACAAACATGGCTACTCTATCTCACTCTCAGCTGCAGTCTGTTGATTCGGCTGCAATCCAGTTTTTTATAAATTTGTGGACTTTGCCCAATATTTGACCTAACAAGTCTATATTGAAGATTGTCCTTCCCTACTTTGATGTAGTGTTAGTCTAATTCATGCTGCTCACTATGTGCCTCTACCCCCCCCCCCCCAGTCCTCCCTTTGTCCTCTCTACTCCACGCTCCTCAAAGTCCCCTTTAAAACAGCCCAAATCTCACGCTATGAAGTTTTCTCTCATATTCCATTCTTGTTTTGATTCGGTTGTCATCAAGATAAAAGAAATTGGTCAAAGCTAGTGATAGTTATTGCTTAGTCGTGTTTGTATGAAATGGTGAGTGAATTGAAGGCACACTCTGAGGTCTTGCACAGTCTTGCCCACTTTATTTTCTGATTGATTGTCCATTTATTACTTTCAATGTTGTGTAGCTTTGCCTTCGTCTACGTTGACAAAGTCAGGTGCAATGCGTCTACTTGTCGTATATCGTTGTGTCGTCTTCAAGAGACGGAGTGGAGCGCTATGCCAGACCCACAGAATGTTAGCACTGATCAAGTCGTTGCTTAAAAAGGTTAGGTTTGAGCTAATCACAGTGATGCATAAGGGAACAAGAATTTCATGTTGATCTCATAGCATATGCATCCTATTGAAAACACTGAGGAAGGCAGCAAGAGCCTATACTAATATTCTGTACCACAGTCTCCCTCAGGAGGAGGTTCAGACTGTCAGTTACTGTGTGTCAACTAGCAGAATATTTATAATGCATAATGGTCAGAATCTCGTCAATTACCTTATCTGACTCAATCACAGATGCAGTACACCATCAGGAGGTACGGCTCCATCGCGTTGGTCTCGTGCACGGCTAATTCGACCAGCGGTAACCAGTTCTTGGCATCTACATCTGCAGGTAGTCACCACCTCTTTTGTAATTGTTGCCATGCCAAAGAATAAAAAAAAAGTAATAAAGAGGAAGAAGGAAAAAGGAGGAATTTTTCATTTGCAATTCTGCATCTTTTCATTTAATGGAAACATCAGGCAAGGAAGATGTCTTCTGGCATATTTAATCCATTTCAAACTATTGCCATTCATATTCTTGATGTTTCAAAATGAACTTCTCATTGGCAAACTATATATTCAAATATCTCTTCCAACAGAGTTTCTAACACAAGTGCATGCTGAAGGGTGCAACCATGTTATTGACCTTGACCTCTGTGTCCTGTGACCAGCTCTGACTCATGGCAACCAACCTGATTGTCCTACACAATAGTGCATAACATGCTGTGTATTCAAGTCTGGCTATCACAAAGTAACATCGGTCAACTGAACACTTAAGAAGAGATGTTTCTCATCAAAATGCCAAATTGAGCAACTTTTTGGCAGTGTCCATACAAACCCGTTAAAAACCCTATTTTGAAGTGTCATGTTGAGCTGGTTTTCATTAAAAATCATACAGTGGTATTGACTTGGTCAGCGAAACTCATGGTCTCTGTATCTTTTGCTCATTTTTCTCACTCTATTGTTGGTTTCACTCCCTTTCAGGAGAGGAGGCTACCTTCCTCTTAGATTCAGGATCAGTCCAGCTGGTGCCGACTGTCTCAAACGTCCGCGCACCGACTTTCTCTGCGTTCCTGGTCCTCTCAGATACCCTTCAGCCAAATGAAGGTGAAATAACTTTTGCATGTTACCTGATACCTGTCAACACCACAGAATTTGCCAGAGAGACCATCGACAACCCTTCCTGCGTCTTCCCTGACTCTTCTGAAGGGGTCACTCTAGCACCACCAATTGCAAGTAAGTTTCGAAACATCGCTTACCATGGACTTAAAAGCTAGCAGCAAAGTGACTCATAAGTTGCTGGTATCAAAATCATTGTGACTGCCCTTCTGCATGAAAACTATCCACAATGTGAATAAGATGTGTTATTCTCCAAACAGCCTTTGAGGGATACCTGGTATCATTCGCTGTATGACTGATTAAACACGATTGCACCCACAAGTTGTGATTAAATACCATGAAGTGCTCTCTTACTTAAATTTAAACATAGAATAACAAATCTGAATCTCAGAAATGCCCTTGAAAGGTACATTTGGTCACATGGCGACCATGAAAAGATTCAACTTAGCCCTTAGTTTGTTGCGTCTTTTTATGGCTGGGAGCAAAACAGTGGACTGTCTGTGTTGATTAGCATCATTTAGATTGGGAATGTAAATAGTTTGGCCAGTGAATCAGTATTGCAATTCTTCATATAGACAGCATCCTCAGATATAGGCAAAATATTTTGACCACCAGAGACGTTTTATCTTCTAAGATTAAGACGTAATGAACCCCAGGGTTTCCACGTATGGATGAACGTGTATTTGGATTCCTACTTGTTATACACACAGTAGTGCTGATACGTTTCAGTTCATCTGCAGTGTGATGGTGACCATACGCTACAGTCTTTATCAACTACCTTTAAACACTGATTAGGATGAAGTGTTTGACTGTAATTGCAACTGTATACCAACATCTTTTCATATATCTGCTAATTTACACTGTGGTCATTTAGGAGAAGATTAACATTCAGGACCACTTTTTGTTTGTTTTTTCTTCTTTCCTGCTCATTGCATCTGCAAACAGCTCCTTGCCCAGCTGACAGTAATTCAACATGTCCTACCACACTGGCCAGTCCTGTCTCTGACTCTCTCAACCTTACTCAGGCATCACCCTGGACTCTCCTCACATCAGAATTTGTCTTTCAGGTTCGTCTCTTCAACAGAAACTGCTGTCGTGGTATGGCGGTGATAATGCCTAGGGAAACACAGCCTCTAGGGAAACACAGCCTCTAGGGAAACAGAGCCTCGTTTGGAAGCAGCAGAAAATTTTCTGGGTGGTGGGAGATGACAAAAGGATTCTGAGGGGTGGGAGAGTGCATGTGTGGTACTGACCGGGGTGCTTGGGGGTATCAATTGGTAATTGGTAGGAGGTGCTGAGGATTGGAAATCTTACTGCAGCTTTGGTAGACTCGATATTTTATAATTTATTTTAATGGATGGAAACCTGTTTCATTTGGCCCTGTGTGTCGTGTGTCAAATAGCAGAATGTAGAAGTAATTACGGTGTCTTTGTTTGTTGACTTGTTTCATGTTGGTTTTCTTCTTGGTCATTTGCAGACATGGAAAAATAGCTAAATAGAGATATGTGTAGTATACTGGGGAGATAGGTGGAAGTTGTTATGCATTAGGTGCTGAGTGTGAGTAGGCAGAAACAGCGAGATAGGTTAGGTGGAAGTGGGAATGGGCAGAAGTGAAAAATGAGATCGGGTGAAGTTAAGATGGATGAAGTGGGACCCAGTGAGGATGCATGAAACAGGAGTGAGCAGATGTGGGTTTCTTGGGAAGTTGGTGGAAGGTTGCTAGGGTACTGTAATTCATATTTGCATTTGTATCTTATTTGTTTTGCAAAAGAAGTATTTGCTAATGACATATTTTGTGCTAATTACATATTATTGTTCTTGTATTTGTGATTGTAAATATACAATCATATTTGTACTTGTAAATATACAATTGTATAGTACTTGCTAATTACATGTTATTGTTACATATTATTATCACATATTATTGTTACATATTGCATTTGTATTTTAATAGAAGTGTTTGTTGAATTTTGTTACATATTATCTGTTCAGATAAAGTGAAAGCATTTTTAATATCCACTTGTGTATTCAATTTTGAAGTGAGTTTATTTGTCCTTTCAAAATCAAGATGGTAATGATTATTCCATTCACCTTTGATTAAAGGAGGGAGATGTTTACAAGGAAGTCAAGGCCCAGCTCAAATCTCTTTATGGTTCCCACGAGGGAGCCCTGGTTCTCACATGCTGTGCTGCCTATGATGTAAACTCAAGTCCAAAGTATACAAATGCCTCTGCAGCACTTGTCATTCTGTCTGAAGTCAAACCCGTCCAACCTGTGAATGCTTCCCAAGTACCTGGTAAGCTGGCTGGCCATATCCGTGTATGGATTTAAGTAATCACAGGAGCAAAGAATTGGAAATTTTAAAGTTTTCCTTACAGGGATGTAGGAGAGGTTGGCTTTTACTGGGCAGTATAAGGTTTTGTTTTGTGGGACTATGAAGGGAAGGCGGTGGGGGGAAGGAAGGGGGGAGGAATGGAGAGGACACGTGAAGTTGAGAATACCTTCATCAGAAAATGTTTTTCCGTAAAAGTGTGGATTAATTGTATGGAGTTTAATATCATGATAGTGTATGGAGTTTAATATCATGATAGTGTATTAAATAGTTGCTTTTTCTGGGTCTCAAGTGTTCATTTGTATGTATGCTGTTCATACACCTTCTGGCCTCTGCTGGTCTATGATATCAGCAGGGTGGATTGCCTCAACCCTCTTTTGCTTTTTTCTTCTGCATCAAACTCTTTGTTATATATTGGCAATCTTAAAATGCCAACAGCCCCAAAGTGGGGGGAGGCTTATTTGAAATGCATCACTTTGCTAGGATGTTTCTGGATAAATGCATTTCTTCTGAGAAGGTATCAGTGTTGTGAAGATTAAACTTGCCATCTTTTTGGTTTATTCCCACTTCTCTGTGAAAACGTGAAATGGCAGGGGTCACAGTTGGCTCACAAGAAACGGATATACCAAACCCAGGATACATCGAGGTCTCCTCTTGTCCTTGTGACCTGTACGATTCTGAGTGTGACGTTGACTGCTGCTGTGATAAGGTAAGCTTGCATAGACATGTCCACTCATCCGTGTGACTTGTATGAGTCTGATTCTGACTTGTGATGTTGACTGCTGCTGTGACGAAGTAGGCACACAAAGACGTCTCCCTTTGCCCATGTGACATGTATGAGTCTGGTGTTGACTTTTGGTGTGATGTGGTAGCAGAAGCCACCATCACATCCTCCGTCTCTTCTTCTTCTTTCACTTCCTCTCGCTGGATTCTTAGATGTTTTGAAGTTTGATCCAGTTCAAACTTTCATGTTGACCTTTATTCAGAAAGAGTGTCCATAAATGTCTATATTTCTGCCCATGATTACTCTGATGACTAGTCAAGAACTACATTTTGAGTCAAGTTTTAAAGAGTGATACATTTATACGTAAACATGATAAATGACAGAGTGGTCTATAACGGAAAGGTCTTGAGGGAACCTATACTAGTGATTATTGGTTTTAGTTGCTGTCTTTGCTTGTCACTATCCCTTTTTTTCTTCTCCTAGGACTGCTCTGAAGATGAAGTAAACCAATTTACCTGTACTGAGGGCATCCAAGGTGGTAACTTCTCTGCCCTGCCAAACTACTTCTGTGAGTCCACGTCCCTCTATCGTCCTGACTGGTGGCCGTTCCTCTGCGTCCACTTGTCCAACAGTCCCCATCTTGGGCTCTACTACAGTACACCGGTTGGCCTGAAGGACGTGCCCTCTTTCAACAATTTGAAAGCACAGGCTGTCACGGCCACGACCACTAGCTTTGAAGACTCCCTCTCCAGGGAACTCAACTTCGGTGAAAGCGCTGGCTCTGTAGGTTACCTGAACGGGTATCCCATTGAACTCACTTACGATTCAAACCTACGCGGGTACCTCACTCTACCGACGGTCGCCATCCAGGGAAATTGTCACTACTCCTCCATCGTCAGGTTTCAAACTGACAGCAGCAGTGAGTGCACCAAGGCTTTTCAGCCGTCCAGTTGCGCGGACTACACGCCCTTCAGTGCTCGAACATACCTGCAGCCATCCGCCACGTCTTATCCGGCCTGCCCCGTCGTCCCCAGGGTGATCGCAGAGTACGGCCGTGCCACCACCGCCAATACTAGGGTCAAGTATTTATGTCTGGACGGAGGTATCGAATCCTACCTCAGATCTTCCTCTCAGTCTCCCTTGAATGCAACACAGACGGAGCTGTTTGAGAAATCTGCGGGTTTCAATGAAGAAGACGTGGAAGTCACTGCGACGAGGTGCGAATGGGATGACGGATTCTCTGTGCCATTGGTGCCAACATTGAACAATGTCACAAAGAACTGTGACAATGTGGTCCTAGATGTAGACTACCAACTCTTCTGGCGTGGTGGTCAGATCACGGATATTGAGGCTACCATTCTGCTCGGTTCTGTGCCTCTTCCTGAGACTGTCTCTGTTCCTGAATCTGATGATGACACCATCTTCATCACACCACCAACATTTCCGGAGACCGAAACGACAACTGTCTCGTCGAATAGCACTGCCTCTTCCCAAGATTTCAGTGATTCTCTGATCACGGTGACAGAAGTCGTCACAGATTTTGACGAATTTCTGATGTCTCTAGGGACGGACGAAACATCTTCGCCGGTGATGTCCAGTCCGACAGAGGGAAGAACGACTCCTGTGCCGACGACTCAGTTGTCGACCACGAGCCCGGTGGCATCGACGTCACCACCCACGACCCCAGGGTTGCCGACGACCATTCGGCCGACACCTCCCGAGAATGTTACATCTTCTAGCAACGCAACCGACCCTCTGTTGCCAGTAACGACGGCGTCATCGGCAGAGAATGTAACAGATTCATCTGAAGGGGAAGGCAACATCACATTGACAGGAGTGAGGGTGATCACTCAGAGATTTCAAGCAACCTTCACATATTCACCCGTTTCAGTTGAGGACCCACTGACGGGCCTTAATGAGACGGGCCCAGTTCAGACTCCTCGATCGGGAAATCCAGGCTACAACACGGGTGCGGCCATTTTGTCTGGCGTCGCTGTCTATGACATTGTGGAAACACTGACCACTCCAACACCGGTCAACTGCACCACTGACCCACTCAACGTCCTCTGCAACAAGACGAGGGAAGACGACATGGTATTCACAAATGTGGATGTGAATGACGGTAGCAGACTTCGGATGATTTCACCTGGTAAGTATGAATGAACAAAACTACTATTGGATAGTGTGTATTCAATAATACTCACACATACGAGCAAGGTCACTTATCGTGCAAGGAACAGAAGTTTGATGATATTACTCGGTAAATGTGAATATGTAAGTATGGGATAGGATGTATTCATCATATCGACATGTGTGAAATTTGTTTACGTCATAGGTTCAATGTCAGGAACAAAATCTTGATCATTTTGCCTGGTAGGTATGAATTCAAGCATGAGTTAAAAATGTGTTCATGAATTTTTTTTTCATATTGCATGTAATGTCATGTAGATACTGGCTTTAAAACAGAAGTATCTTGGTAACAAATTGTCAGTAAGGATGAACATACGAGTTTATTCAAACTGCGTCTGTGACGTGAAATGTATGCACACTAGATATTGCATGAAAAACAGAAGTTCAATAATTATTCCTGGTAGGTATGAATGGTAGCATGGGCACGTTTGTATTGATGATGTTAATCAGAAAACACAAGTGTGTTGTTGAAATGGAAATCATCTCACTGACATGGGTGACATTGGGTGTTTATTTTTTGATGCTATTTGATACAGGTGTGCGTGGTCTCTGCTCAGAAGCAGGCACTCGGGAAATCCTCTTTGGAGTCGATATGCTCTCTGGCTGTTTCCTGAAACTTTCGATATCGGAACTCTCCAACTGCACAGAGTTACGGGGGTACATCAAAGAGAACCTGAGGGCCTTCATGCCGTCCGATATGATCGGTAAAAAAGGGACGGCTGACACATCACAAGAAGGCGACTGGGCAGCCATATTTGTGTGAGACTCTGCTTCATCTAACGTTGATTTTACATCTCAGAATTATCAGACTATTTGAAAATTTTTCATCAAACATCAAGTGCATTACCACTTTTGTGGTGTTTGTTAAACACGTGATAAGTCCTCATCCTCCTTGTATGGTTTTATTACATTATTTGCATTGTTCATTGGTTTCAATCTAGTTCACAAACTTTTGCTGAATCCTGGTGCTGAGAGATGCTTTGTTTTGTTTTATGTCAGTTTGTCAGATCTATCAGATTTAGACTGATGGACAAGTTTGTCATTTCTTCTAGATGAAGGATCCAGTAAAGTTACTCTAATGAGCCATTTATATGAAGAACTTTGCTGTACCTGTTAATTCAGGACCCGAAATGAATGCACAAGTCAACCACGATGAAGTTGTGAAAAAAAAAAGTCATGTGTAACTGTATGACGTCGTGTGTTTTGCTTTGTTGCAATAAATTGATAACCTAGCCGACATGATGAGCTGTCGTTAGTGCATAAAATTGCCACAGTAAGAGGTCAAGACTACCAGTTCACATTGACTATGATATTTAGCCATACCCACTAGCTGCAGCCTGGTAGGACTGGTAGATCTCGAGAGGTTGGCTACGTGAAAAGTCAATCTTGTTTCACATGAGGTTTTAACACCCCTGAACTAGAGACAGTGAGATACTAACTTATTCTCGTAGGCTTTGATTGCATTCATCATTGAGAGGTTGCAATTATTGTGATTATCTTCTGCAGGGATGAAGGGGATATCGAAGAGACACAGTCACCGGATCCCACCGGGGAATCCGTGACCACGGCACCCCCTCGGAACACGGAATCCCCGAACCAGACATTCGTACAAGATCCTGCTCCCCCTCAGATATTGGACCAGCTCAGTGGTATATGCTTTGACGTACCTACCGGAATTAATCTTGAAATTCTCATCACTGATGCGGGGGAGTACAATGGCTTCACCATCCAAGAGATTGTCACAGCTAGAATCAGGTAACAGTTTCTTGTCTTGTGGGAATCAGTTGGGCTGAAGTGTATCAGTATTTCTTGCTGTTTTTAGATGCATGAATATTGAAAGAAATGCTCGCATTCTTTGTAAATTTTTTTGATAGAGATTGCCAGATGCCTTCATTGAATTTGTCAAGGCTGAAACTATGACAGACAAACCTGACAATATGTCTGCTCATCTTGTCGTATTGAATCATGTCGGAAAAGTTTTCTTGAGATATCAAACCCTAACCCGACAGTTTGACTGCTCATTGTGTCTTAATGTATCATGCAGTCATCAAGGCATTAATTCCCTAACTTGACGGTATGTCTAATTGTCATATTATGCCAATCAGAGTATCAAACCCTAACCTGACAATAACTCTGCTTAGCTTGTCATATTGCATCATGCAGGGAAAGTCCTGCTAAGACATCAGCCCCTAACCTGACAATATGTCTACTAACAATGTAGTATTGTATCATGCCAGAAAACTCTTTTAGAGACATGATTTTGATAGCAAATGCAAAACATTGTGAGAAAGGAAGGAAGGTGGTTTGATTGACTTTTATAGATTGATATATATACAGAAGAGTATTGCAAGTTGTTGAGAAATGTGCATGCAGGAGGCCAGTATTGTAGGAAAGCCTTTTCCCCCTCTTTGTCAACAGATATACATCATCCGTCCTTAAAATGAATTGTGCGGGTGCCGATTCCGTACGGTGCCAAACCACCTCCACCACCGGTGTCGAAGATGAGTACGTCCAGTCTTTCATGGTGACTGCTTCAGTGACCTACACCAAGGTACCTCCCAAAGCTCCAGAGCCTGTGATACTGTGAGTGTTTATTGATTATGGGCGTCGCTAGTAACAGATCTATGCTTGGGTAAACTGTAATCCTCTTTGGACGTACTCCTGGTTACAGGGGCATCTATATTACCGGTTCTGATGGGAAGGGGGTGGGTGGGGGGTGGAACTCGAAGAGCAAATGGGGATAATGCATTGACGTCACGTAACAACGAAAAGAGGGCACCTTTCCTAGGGCAAGCAAATGAACAGTAGATATGGTGCATGTAGAATGAATGGCTGAGACGCAATGTGCACATCTAAAACTTAATATCTTATCCTCAAGGGGGAGGTTGCTTCATTGTATCACTGTGATGCCACATGCAAGGAGTTCATAGCAAAGTGTTGATGTGTTATTAAACCATGTAGTCCGGTTGTATCAAAGGCTAAAAGCAAGTGATATTTCCATAAAGAAACTACGTAAATGTTCCAAGATAATCGAGGTATCTCTTAGTTTTGGAACAGTGTGACATGTTTTGACACTGTTCCCTGATTGTGATGTATGTCCACAAATTGTTTTATGCCCTTGCCTTTTAACCTTTCCAGCTATTTCAAGAATTACGACCCATCTGTGTGCAAGCAGCATTCCTGCTGGAGTGGAATATTCTACCCATTCACAGAGTCCTTCGAGGGAGACGCTTTTGAATATACATTAGCAGTCACGATGATCACCGTACTGGTCACGACTGCTTACTTGATTGTCACAAAACCTTGGCTTGGTTTGAATTTGATATGAACACCATTTTCACTGAGGCAAGTACAACAACAGCAGGGATAGTATCGAGATGCCCAATGTCTACCTCTGTGTCGTCTTATCGATGATGAAACATTTCATGCTGCAGCTGCTACACAACTGGAGTACGATTTCTGTTCGTATGGAGTCATGTGCCTTGATCAGTAATGGATATGCATGATGAGATAATTTGATGAGGCATGTGGCACCCCCCACCTTCTCCCAGAGGGTAAGGGTGCACCAACAGACTGTGTGGATCTGCAGAGTTACATTGACCAAGAGACATAGTTTGGGCAAGTTGTGAGTTACAATCTATCCTCGCTGTCAATTAAGCTAATGTGTTGTTCTTATCTCTTGCCCTCTTATCTCTTCTGCTGTTGGTTATGTTTGCTTGGATACCTGGACAAACAATGGATGATACTCGCTGCAGTTTCCATAGTAACCATGAGTGCATGCCAGGCAGATGATTCAAAGGTGTGATGGTGTCGTCTGACTACACTCTTGAGTCTTGAATTGACTAACTTGTGGTATACTCATTCAGACACATTGTAGATGTTCACTGCTTCCTGTGATAAGACAGAAAATTTGAGGCAGCTATCCAGGGGAGTGACTGACACACACTTGTGACCAGCTGTGCTCTCTGGTGAACTCCTCCATTTTGATATGAACAGTCCAAAGGTGAACTTCCAGACTCACATCTGGGACTAATCGGGTATGATTGTATTCAGCTCAAATCACCTTGAAGTTTTACTTTACCAATGAATCCGTAAGAGACTGAAGTGAACACCTTGAACAGTAATATGTTTTATTTTTAATACTCTTCATTATATGCCTTGATTTAAAAAAAGTTGTGCTTAGCAGGTTTGAATTGTTTTTGTATCAGTGTTATGTTGATACAGTGAAAATACCAACAAAATATATTTCAATAAGATTTTGAAGTGGTAGCTATGGTAGGTTTCCTCTGTGATATGGGTCAAAGAACTATGTGAGAAAAGGGAGCCATGATACACACAGAGCAAAAAAAAAAAAGAAGGAAAAAACATTTTCTTCCCTTTTCATGTCACTAGGTACTTCTTTTGTGTAATACCATCAACAAGCAGAATGCTGACTTGATCTACCACTAGGGACATTGGATTCATTACATTGATTTCTCTCATAAATGATTGCCGTATTTAAAATATTCATTTTACAAAGCTTACCATTTCTGCTGGTATTCTTGTAATTTTCTTGTAAGTAATAACATAATCTTTATGACAAGTCAGCTGTAACATGAAAAAAAATTGGTCTGCCTTGCCAAGTCTGAGATGGTGTAGTTGGCATGGAAATCAAGACTTTTATTTGACCAGCTCTGCATGGATATGTAGGACCAGTTCATCAGCAGAGTTAGAGATTGCTCATTTGGTTGCTGTATGCATGCATATTTTGGGATCAGGTGAGTATGTGGGGGAGGGGAAGAGAAAAGTTTAGAGTTCACACATAGAGCTGAATTAAATGCATGCACAGATTGAAGGACCACATGCCAAACTAGAAAAGGGGGGGAGGGAGGGGCATTAATAGAAAAATAATGACAAAGTCATGTCAAAATCTGGGAGTGCTACCTATCAAGTAGCAATTACACTGTCTATGAGCCCAGATAGAAATCTTTTTGGCAGGTAGGTGACTGCATTTTTGGTGTTGATATGAATTATTCATTGCTACTAGCTAACATATCATGATTACTTATTGTGATACCAGGTAAATACCTTCAGTCCTATCTTTCTGCAAAGTAACGTTTTTGCAATGAAACCTTGATTGTGTGTAATTATTTAACTTCACTTTTTGTATACTTTTTTTAACTTAATTTTAGAGTAATCAGGAGTTACCTTCTTAATGTCTACAAAGATCTGTAAAAACATGAAACTCCATTTCCCAAGATATCAGACCTAAGTGTAATCGTCACTGGCAACTTTTTCTTTGAATGGTGCGATCAAGGCTGCAAGCTACTGGATTCACTATTGCAAAGCACTTAGATACACGATTATACAAAAGTTGCCCCACTGGCACTACGATGCACTGTAACTGTATTATAACACTGCATGCTAACGTTTACAACCTCTTGATAAAACTATGCTTGCTTCTGTAATTGAATGTTGAAAGGCCGTGTACCCCACTTAAACCTAGCCTTCAACAGTAACACTGTGCCAATTTGCATAACCGGTTCCTTTGGTAAATGCATGCACACGGAACTTGCATGCGAATAGCTAGGATGTTCGATCAAACAGTAATAACATTTGTCCACTCTTATGTACATCACAGTTATCATGCCCTCCTCAGTGTCTTCTCTCGAGTTGTTGTCACCATTTCCTTGTGCACAGAAATCGTTAGCACAGCAATTGAAAGGAATATATTTCTTTGCGAAGTTTAATCCAATAGCAAGTTCAGATGTCCAGTGCAAAATAATTCTCTTCAAAATGGTCTCTCCAGACAACCCACCTTTTGCTGTATTTATTCAAGTGGAACGAAAATTTCTTGAAACATTATGCAGCATCTAACTCAATCCTTCTAAGGGGTTGGAATAGCAATAAAAAACTCTTTATTAGAGGCTTTAAAAGCGTCATTTGAACACCCTCATATTTCAAACATTGGCATTTTACAAAGATTTTGGACATTGGTATTTTACAAAGTAAAAAAGTGCTTTTAAGTGAAAGTATTTAGCCAGTGCTTGCAATGGATAGTGAATCCAGTACTTCATCAGTGGAAGCATATGCATGAAACAGGTTTGTACAAATTTGCCCGGTAAAATGGTGGGAAGTTTTAATGGTTGTATGCATTCGTCAAGCAAAATGCATGAAATTCAGTAGCCTGAATGCTGTTTTCTAGTTATTTTTGTGTTTCAGTTGAGCCTGAAACATGAAAAAAAACATTGAAATGGTCGACTATTCTTTTTAAGTTCACAAAATTAGGTGGTTCCCGAGGGAGATTCAAATCTTCTCCACATCAGAATTGGTGGAGGAGGCATGGAGGAGGCAATAGATTTTTGCAACCAATTTTCAAAATTTCCAAAATTCAAATACAATGTGTATATGTGCTCTGTAAGAGTTCATTTCTTGACAAATGTAAAAATCTGTATCCTTGTGTCCCTTTGTATATACAGTATGTACATTTTAATGGTAAAAAGGTCAGTAGAGAAGGAAATTAAAGGAGAATGACAGAATTTTGTTAACTGTCCATAATTTCTTCTTGACTGTAATTGTGTCTCGTAATAGTTGGTTGTGGACAAATGGGTAAAGGGCAAACCATTTTTGGAAAACACAGGCAGTATTTCCTTGATTTCAAAATGTGACCCTCAAGTATGTACAGTGTTGTACTGATAACTGCATCATTGTTGATACACCACAAACATTGGATTGACCTCACTCATTCAAGCATGGCCCTGAAATGTGACGTCGCAGACTGTGTGGGCGGTTATACCTGAAATCAATAATCCCTAAGGAGCAAGTTCAACCACCGGGAGATGCAAAGGTCTAATCATGTCTGGTTGAGAAGCAAGATGTGAAAACAGAAATTAAACCAACACTCTCATATTTGCCTGAAGGTTGCTCGATTAAGTAATTTAAGACAAGATTATGGGAACACTTCAGGCACTATGACATTGGCACAGAATGATAGCATGTTTATAAAAGGTTAGGCTTTAATAGGCCAGTCACAGTGATACTTCAATAAATGATGTCTTTGTGATCCGAGAGGGCATGCCGGTCGTTGAAAACACAGTAGAGGGTAACAGTCTCTTAAACATTCTGTGCCACTGTCATGATTTCGGTTTCAGTTTGCTCCTTTTAACTATGAAATGCATAAAGAGTATTGGTCACAGTATATAAGAGGAAGATGAGATGAAGATGTCAAAAAAACAATGCAGGAAAATAATACACGACAGAATGATATGTGGAACATAGTCTTGTGTATTCTCTCAACAAGATCTGGCATTAGCAGTTTCCCCCCTGAAAGACTTGCAAACATCAAAAATGGAAAACCATGAGATTCTCACAAGAAAATCACGTTTTCAAACCTAGAGGCTTTCTAAAGGGTTTGTGATGTTATTATGAAAAGTTCTCAAAACTAGAAAGTAGTAGCTTTTTTTTCTTCACCTTCTAAACATAGTAAATCTTTTGTTATAATGATAAGTCACTTATCTGAAGAGTATACATCTGTGATTTAATGTTAGCCTGAACCAACGATGGAAAGAATTGATCTTGGTCCAAATAAGGAATCATGTGACAATGTATCAAAGTTTTTTTCTGACGATAATATTTAGCATTTTTACTGCGAGATGATGCCCAAAATCATGAGACTCTTGGCGAAACCATGAGAGTTGGCAGGCTAGCCCAAAAGCTTTCTGTCTGATACACCAACCCCTAACATTGTAGTTGCATCAGTGACTTTGTCCCAGGAATAAAGATGATTTTAATTCAGCCAACCACCTTGAGGCTAATAATAATGTCTTACAGACAGGAAACAAATCTTTGTTCTGCAAGCATATTTGATTTTCTTTTAAATACACTCTGCTGAAAGGAGAAAATACACTCTGCTGAAAGGAGAAAATACACTCTGTAAATGGAGAAAATACACTCTGCTGAGAAACTGCTGAAAGGAGTAAATCTCCTTTTGTAAAGATTACAATTGTCCATACACTTTTTACATCATTTTACACCATAATTTTGTTTATGGAATGTACAAATAAAGTAACCCCCCAATCGAAAAGCAAAGTTCTTCTAGCTGGCAACTGGTTCCTTAGCCTTCGATTTGGTAATCGAATCTTGGGCCGTGGTCCATTTTACAAGTTCGACGCTCACGGACACGGTCAAGGGAGGAGGAGGAGGGGGTGTTTCTTCATCGGCTTCTTCAACTCCACCTTTTGGTGATGCAATTTTAGCCTTTGAATCCATCTTAGAGAGCTTCTTACCTGAATTAAGATGGGGAGGAATTTGTCCTTAGTATTTCAAAAATTCTCAACCTGGCTCATAGATTGTGAAATTAAACAAACTCATAATGGCATGCTATGGTACAAATTTGACTTTCTACATTGTTTTCTATGAGCTGATCGAAATTAATGTTTGCAACGTGAGTGAAATATGACCGTTTAATATTTGTGGATTTCCATTTCACCAAATAGATCTCTATTTCACGATAATCAAAGCTGGTATGAAACTTTTGAAATGGTGATAGCAAAGTCATTTCAGACCTGACACATAATCATATGTGATACAGGAGAAAGGCCACTTCTGTCGTTTTTCCTCTCTTAGGAAGTTATCGATAACTTGTGATGCAAAATTATGAATCTATGATGTCCTATCATACGCTGCATTGTGATGAGTTACTCAACAAATGTCTTTAGTGTCATGAAAGAAAATTATGAATGTCTAGTCACAGATAAGCAATCTCTACTTGTACTCTTTTATAACAGGGTTAGATTAATTATAAATCTTCAATAACAGATCAATCATCTGTAATTGCATATGAATAATCTGGATCTAAACTGGATTGATATTTGTACTTAACAATCTGTGACTACAGATTAACAACCTGTAATTACACATCATTTTTTTTATGTGGCACTAATGGGCATTTTTAGTACTGTACTGAGGACAAAGGTGAGAAACATAGG
This sequence comes from Stichopus chloronotus, assembly GCA_021234535.1. Classification (NCBI taxonomy): domain Eukaryota; kingdom Metazoa; phylum Echinodermata; class Holothuroidea; order Aspidochirotida; family Stichopodidae; genus Stichopus; species Stichopus chloronotus. The sequence continues at coordinate 1,977,659 of CM037837.1, read as the reverse complement.
TTTGCTCCTGCTGTTCAGGCTCTAAGACCAGAAACTTTAAGTAGTTACCTTTCTCTCCCTTTTCCTTCCCTTCTTTTGCCTTTTTGCCTTTGGACGCATCTCCTTCTCCTTTTTTCTTCTTTTCCTGAAAAAGGGTATTCAAAGACGAGAGGAACAATTTAAACAGCATGGATGTAAAACTGGTAGAAATCTCACAAGATATAAAATGTATCACCGTGGCTGTCAGTTGTCAAGTCAGAGGTGAGCCTGATGTCTTTGCCCATACACACTCCACATTCTAATATTTTTTTTCACCAAATCCCACACTCCATTCCTGACCGATCACTTTGACCCCATGTCAAAGAGTCTTGTCAATTATTCAGGCTATTAGTTTGGCACAATGAATCCACTTGGCAAGGTTAAAGTACATACTCTTTTAAGGGATTTAGTAGAGGGAAGAAAACATTGGTGAGAGTTTCCAGTGGAAGAGGCTGATAAAAGGTAAATTAAAATTGGACTGACCTTCTTGTCAGAACATTTGTCCAGTTTCTTCCTCTTCTTCGGGGGATTCTCTTTCAATCACCTGACAGATGCAGACCTCTTGGGCCACGTTCTCTCCATCGATGAAGTTTGCAAGGTCCAAGGTGTACGTTCCAAGGACAGTGACCTCTGGAGGAGAATGAACGAGCTCCATCTCTGGTTCTTTCTTCTTCTTTTTTCCTCCTTTGTCTCCCTGATGGGGCAAAGCAAAACTCTGTGTTTGTGGATTTTCCCTTTGCTCTGATTGGTCCAAACTTATATTCCTAACACTACAACAAACTTTTCAAAACATGGTGGATTACGTAGAGACAAACCTTTGGATCTTTGGCCTTCTCTTTCTTGTCTTCCTTTTTCTCTCCTTTATCTTTCCCACCTTTTTTGTTACTTGTGACACTCTGGGTTTCATCAGTTTCCTCTGGGGGGTAAGATAAGACCTGCCATGAGAAAGAAAAATCAAGGTTATAAGACTAACAAGTTAACACACTGGAAAATTAGTGCAATCGTACACTAGAAAACAAAGACCAAAAATAGTCCAAAGAAATGTTGATATTATGAGAAGGAAAAAAAACTAAGCATCACATCAAATGCGTTGCTCTGACTTCAATAGTTTAGTTTAAAGAAATATTACTGCTATTAAACTCTCGTGTCTTCTTTAGGTTTGAAGCAAACGTGAATACCTTAGTTGCACAGTTATGACTGAGTACTTCCTTTGTCCTTATTTGTAAGGCAATTGTTCCAAATTTGAATACAGGTGACTTGCTAGCCTGAAGAGATTGTTTGAAGAATATACAGATAATGTGTTTGAGGGTGTTTAGTTTTGTCTTTTAAAAGTCTAAAATATCATTGGATTAGGGTAATAGAGAAATAAAACATTTTACAGAAAACAGCTGTATTTTTAACATCAACATTGGTGGACACAGAATGATAAATTATTCTCAGTAAGGAAGGACAGTGGTGTTCTTTTCAAACAATAACTTTCTCGCAGATAGATATTCAGTTATTTGTTGCTCAACAATAATTTGTTCACCCAAACTTTTCAAAATTTAAATGATTCATTTTCCGTTACTCATCACATGCACAATTTTTTGAAAAACTGAAGCTTTTGCAGATGTTTATTGATGAGACTGAATGGTTTAATAATGTTTAAACTCATTTTTGATTCCTTGCCGAAGGCAGAAGGAATCTATGCGATGGTGATGTCGTGTGTGTGTGTGCGTGTGTGTGTGTAAGGGTGTGTGTATGTGTGCATGTGACACTTCTTGCAAACACGATATCTCAAGAAGGGTAACCATGACTGATGTCATACTTGGTGTGTGGGTTGGTCATATTGAGTAGATGATCCCTATTGTTTTTGGTGGAAGTCAAAGGTCATTTAGGGTCACCAGAGGTCAAAATGTGAAAACCTTGTAAACACGACATCTCAAGAACGGTAACTGTGACTGATGTCATACTTAGTGTGTGGGTTGTTCATATTGAGTAGATGATCCCTATTGTTTTTAGTGGAGATCAAAGGTCATTTGAGGTCACCAGAGGTCAAAATGTGAAAACCTTGTAAACACGATATCTCAAGAACGGTAACTGTGTCTGATGTCATACCTAGTGTGTGGGTTAGTCATATTGAGTAGATGATCCCTACTGTTTTTAGTGGCGGTCAAAGGTCATTTGAGGTCAACGGAGGTCAAACTAGAAAAATCTTGTAAACATAATATCTCCAGAAGGGTAACTGTGACTGATGTCATACTTACTGTGTGGGTTGGTCATATGAAGTAGATGATCCCTATTGCTTTTGGTGGAGGTCAAAGGTCATTTGAGGTCACCAGAGGTCAAAATGTGAAAACCTTGTAAACACGATATCTCAAGAACGGTAACTGTGACTGATGTCATACTGGGTGTGTGAGTTGGTCATATTGAGTAGATGATCCCTATTGTTTTTGCTGGCGGTCAAAGGTCATTGAGGTCGATGGAGGTCAAACTGGAAAAACCTTGTAAACACAATATCTCCAGAAGGGTAACTGTGACTGATGTCATACTTGGTGTGTGGGTTAGTCATATTGAGTAGATGACTCCTATTGTTTTCGTGGAGGTCAAAGGTCGTTTGAGGTCCCCCGAGGTGAAAATTTTCTAGCACATTATCTCCAGAAGAGTAATGTTGACTGATGTCATACTTGATGTGTAGGTTCCCCATACTGGGTAGGTGATCCCTATTGCTTTAAGTGGACGTCAAATGTCATTTGAGGTCACCAAAATAACGGTTATTTGGGTTAAAGGCTTATTAATGTGGTGTTTCAAGACCAGTAACTGCAGTTGATCTCATACTTGTCATGTGAATAATTCATGCTTGTTATAATATAATCATGTGGCAAGGAATCACAAAGCCTTTTGGCTTTCTGGTCTTTGTATCCCATGTTGGTATATTCCAAATTTCCCTTTAAATTAGTGACCAAATCAGAGATATGTGGCCGGTGACTACATTTACAGTCACAGTATTACTAAAGACTGAGCGCTTACATTTTACCCAACTCTGATGAAACACAAAACAAGCAATGACAGTGCTAAAGTATTGGACAGTATTGGACTTTTATCTTTACTGATGCATCACTGACCATTAATGATAGTTGAAGTCATCTGCAGTAGCAGAACCAGGATCGTAGATTGGGAAGGGGGGACAAATGGAGGGCAAAAGAAACTGCTTGGGAAGTATAAGTTTTGCACACAGCATGAAACCGAGTGCAAAGCATGAACTTAGTGAGTAGGGCCCCTGGTGGAGTCCTGGGGCAAAGTCCCAATGGGGGTCCAGGGGGTAAAGTCCCCAGAAGCTGTGAGGTAGCATATTGCTGGGTGAAAAAGTAAATCTCAGGATAGGTATATATTTGTTCAATGTGCATAATTATATGCAAAGATTCCAAAAAATTTAATTATTTCGGCTATTTTTCTCCTCTATTTGACAAGATGAGAACTTAGGATCCCCTCATGAGATCCATGGGCAAAGTCCTGGTGGAGATCTGTGAGGTTTTAGTGTATTTCTTCGTGAAAATTATTCTTGGTGAAAAATTAAGTTTCAGGATAGTATACTTCAAATATGAAAACTTACAGCCCCTTGTGGAGTTTAGACGCAAAGTCTGTTGAAGGTCCAGGGGGGCAAGCCCTGGAAACGCTGAGGTTTACAATACCTCTGGGTGAAAAATTAAGCCTCATGGACATCCTAGAACAGAAAGGTAAATGCAGCAATATGAACTAACAGGGAATAGACATAGACATGTATTTGTCAGGCCACTTCAGCTGAGTGGGGGCAGATGGGGGGCAAACATTCTGACTGGGGGGAAATGACCCTTTCATCCCTGACGTCCCACATCCCACCCCCCTCCCCTTTGGTGCCACCACTGGCCATCTGGATTTTATGACACAAGAAATCACCAAGTTGTACAATTATTGACCGCAGGTGATACATCTTTTTACGTGCGACTTACACACTGGCTTGTTTTGACAGTACTTTTAAGTGTTATAATGTGATTAAGAGTCACAGCTTGATGAACAGATGGAAGTTTTCTAGAAATGAAAGTGCATTTCCTTCAAGAGGGCCAGTTCATATCGTAATGCACAAAAGAGGCAGACATTATTTTCTTACTTTGTCTTCTTTTACTGCCAGCTGCAATCCTCGTTTGAGACATTGCTTCAATGCCGGTAGGTCATCTATCACCAGTTCTTGGGTGAACCCCATCTCCAAGGTACCCAACGATTCCTCTGTCCATTGCATATTTTGTGTCCTGAAACAGATGGAGACCATTTTGAGATTCTTCTTTTTTTTTTTTTAAAGTAGATGCTGATATCAATACTCCTGAAGGTTTCATTTTTTGTCTCGATACATTATTCTACGAACTAGGAACAAAACCGAAATTTTAGTTACAGCATGGATGGAGGTAAAAGGATCATCTCACTGGTGTCACAGACCATTCAAAATGTACATTTCTGGATCTGTCATAAACTTAGTGACAATTGGTTACCATCTCAGTCAATTCGTTTGTGTGTCATATTGACAGTCAAATACATGATTCAATCTTGTTTTCTGTAAAACAAAGGATAGCCATTATGAATGTACTGATTCACTGCATAGTAATAATACAGACTTTAGCATTCAAGATTCCCTATCGAGGTATGAGGAGTGGTGCAGGATATTTGCCAAATGCTTAGCAAAAAGTTGGTCATACCACACCTTACCACCATAGAGACAATATAATAATTTAAACTTGTTTTATGCAGATAAATGTTGAATAAATGAATGAAGTATCTCAATTGATAGGGATAACAGATACATTGCTGCACTTGAGATTTACTAGCCGCCGAAAAGTCAGGAGGTGGTTCAAGGAATAAAAGTTTAAAAGGCTGACCTGTATGGTCTCAATTTCAGTTCAGGACTGGGAGAGGGCTGGTTCCCTTCTTCATCCTCTGGGGGCACAACAGATGGAGCCTGTGACTCTAAAGCTGTGAAAAAGGTACCAACTGGAACTGGAAGAAAAAAAATTGTACTGTAAATGTCAATTAATTACTGATGCTTAGAATGTGATCTTTAGTATCAGTTAGAAAGGAGTAGTATTAGGAAGGGTGAAAAGCAAACAATGGAACATGACACAAAAAGGGGCAGAGGATACGCATGAACAGAAAGCAAACCACTAAAATTGGAAGGAATGACTTCTGAGTGCTACAAGCTTGTGGTGCAATTTGCTTCAACTTAAAAGAAAACAGAAAACTTTGAAAGAAGTAAAAAAAGAAAACATTGTGGAGTGTTCAAAAGACAATATGGTGATAGTTGTTACCATGACAACTCTTTAAAGTAATGGTGGACAAACAATTCACTTAATTAGAAATACTCAGAGTGTAAGCAATGAGAACCTATGAAATATAAGGATGTGAGGAAAAAAATAAAATGTTCAATTTTATGCTTTGTGAACTAAGAAATGTGGAAATCGATTTGAAAACCAACCATTTGTGTTGGACTGGCCTTCTGTGCCTTCTTGAGTATTTTCATTGACAGCAGTCTGGCTCTGCACCGCAAGTTTATCGATGGCATCGGCAAAATCCTAAAAGTGTAAAGAGATGAAATGCCTCATACAGTATTCATTAGTATAACTATAGTACACGAATAAAATGTGATTAAAGTCCAGAGTTTAATGGTGAGTACTTTTCTTTCTTCATGGAACTTGTTAGTCAATATGAAAACTATGCAATTTCCATCTGTTAACCGTACCTCATCTTTCTTTTCCTCTTCCTCCTTGCCTTCATCTTTCTCTGTCTCTTCTTTCTCGTTACTTTTCTTGGTGGCAAAGTCCTCCAAGAACATGAACTCCACATAATAATATCTATTAATGATAGGGAATTGGGGCATTTCTTCTGTTACCTAGATGAGCCAAAGGAGAAAATGATCTGACTCAATGACACAGTTACTGTTACCAGAGCAACTGCGATGCAATTAAACAAACAAAACTGTATTCCACCTAGATTCGTTACAGGCCCCTAGGCAGAGATGTGTTTTTTTTTCTTGGGGGGGATAAGGGGCAGCAAAGTTATTGATCATCATTAAGGGGAGGGATGTAAGGGGAGGGTGTGTCCCCCTCCCTTTTTTGAAAAATTCTGAATTTGCAAAGCGGCTCAGGTGCAAAATAGATCTATCATTACCATAATTTAACAACATGTATATACTTGAATCTCCCATTTTCTGTGCCTATACATTGTATTAAAAAGCAGATCCCCCCACTCTGATTTTTTAAAAAAAACTATATGCATTGTTATGGAATAATTAATGTCTAGTAATAGTTCTCTGCCAGCAATTATCTCAAATATACAGCAAAATGTCACCAAAACCTTGGAATAAATGAGACAAAGATATGGCCTACAATCATATGCTTTGCCCAATGTGCATAAATTGTGACCAGAATTAGTCCCACACACTACAACAACAGGTGGTGGTTATTGCTTACATCGAGCTCGGGGGGTCGTGTAATTCCGGTGATAGTGGGAACTTTGACAATGACCTTGGCCTCATCTTTCACAAATTCTGGAAGGAAAGAAAGATGAAATCATGGTAAAAATTAATTATCTGTAACACAATGCTGATTATTTTGAAAAACTGCCAAGGTTTTGAAGAGAGACAATTTTAACACTGTGTTTGTGGTGTAAAGTTTACATAAATAACATGAAATGGTGTCATGTGCAGGAGGGTTTGATAACAGCAATTCTTTTTTACCCCATTTCACTCCCAATTAGGCTGTCATCAAAAGTCCAAAAAGATGTATCATCCGTAGAAGATAAAACATGGTGCAATGTAGGAGATGGCTATCCCTCCTTCAAAGAGTAAGTACAAGTAGTGAGTTCTGTTCTGTAGAAAACATTGCATTGATCAACTATTCTAGCAATAGCATACCAGCTATGGCTTACCACCAAGTTAAGTCACACATCTTAAAAACCATAACTGTAACCCTGGTTACCTGTTCTCTAAAAACCAAAACTGTAACCCTGGTTACCTGTTCTTTCTACTCTATAACACCCAAGGAGCACCTGACAGCTTTTACAACTTAACACTACTTATCCTGACATATCATCACTTTGGCCACATCACTGAGTTCCGGAGATTTTATCATTTTCTTTTACATAGCACTAGCGTACCAGTTTTGGCATACCACCGAGTTAAGTCACACATCCTAAAAACCACACCTCTAACTCTGGTCTCCTGTTCTCTCTACCCTAAAACACCCAAGGGTCACTTGACAGGTTCTACAGCCTTACACTTTTTACCCCAACATATCATCACTTTGGTCACGTCACTGAGTTTTGGAGAGTCTGCCATTTCCCCCACACATTTAACTCCTTTGCTGTGGATGAATCCAACAGGAATGACTGCATGATTGTCAAACTTTGAAACACAAATGCAACCTATGCAACAACTATCAGATTATCCTATCACTCTGGCAATATCACACGCTCATCAAATTTGAACATTCTCTCTCGGCAGCTCCAAGGAATGCATAAAAATGGAAGGGAGAATCATGCTATTTGGAATAGGGCAAGTGACCTACCACCTCTTCGAGCAAGACCCTTGAAGTGGTGCTTTTCATCCGCAGATATCGGTACGTCATCCAGGATGGACAGGCTACGTAGGCTATCGATGGTGAACCCTCTGTAACCAGGGATTAACTACAAAAGGAACAAATTGCATTTAATTCTTGACCTGAAAATTATCAGCAGAAAATTGTTAACTTCATCATTAATATTTCCATCTTGGATGTTTCTAAGGACCAACCACAATCTTGGATTCCTCTACGATTGAAGATACCGTAAAATAGTTTATAAAAGCATGTTTCTGGTTTCTCAGAGTAAACACTTAGGTATGCAGTTTTATTTAGTATTTTATTCTTTTGTTGTGCAAACAGTCTGTTATCACAGGTCCATGAATACATCTACTCTCAGGATGAGACTTGGATGTTACACAGATATGTCTATCAGTTGGTAACTGAATTGCATCTAAAATAGTAAGGGGTGTGTATATATTATGGAAAAAAGGCACCAACACTCGCAGAATAGTCACCCGGCAAATTTTCTCTGAACTTTTGCAAATCTGATCTCTCCTGATTCTAAGTCAAGAGATACAGAGGTCTGACCATTTCAAGATTATCCAGTTACTGTGATGTTTACTTTAGAATTGTTTATTTTTGACTTATTTTTTCTTCTTGAACATTCCCTGAGATACATTGAAAGTGTTCCTATGGTCGTTTTGGCAAATACGTCAGTTTAAGGGAAATGGTGTATTAGAATACACCAACATGGCATACGAAAAATATGACTTTTGCCATCGTTAAATCATTCAGTCTCATCAATAAAAGCCCGCAAAAAACTTCATCTCATCAAAACATTATGCATGTGATAAGTAATGGAAGATGCATCATTTTAATTTTGGAATGTTTGGGTGAACAATTATTGCTGAGCAACAAATAACTGAATTTCTATCGGTGAGAAAGTTATTTCTTGAAAAGAATGCCACTCTTTTTCCTTCAAAAAAAAAAGAAGAACATTACAGAATAAAAAAAGAAATATCTTCACACATTAAAGTGGGCAGATATATGCGCAATAAATGTTTTGACTGCAAATGTACAGAACAAAGTCAAATGTAAGTGACAATGAATTTTCTACACAATGTAAAGCTAAATCATAAATATAGAAAACCTGTAATGTGCAAGGGCAAAAACTAAGATTTTTATCAACAAGTCCCTAAAGTTGGCTACAAATGTCTGCTCTGAGTTTTGTGTTTTGGGAGATATGTGTTTTGGTGATGGGCTTTGGAACAGTTGGATGACCTCATCTGTTACGATGGCTCTCTATTTTTCCTTTAAATTTTTGAAACAGAAGAAGAGCAAATGCAACTCACTGCGAGCGGATTTCCGATGAGAGCCACATTTCTCAGCTTCGGTAGGGTTTGCAACTTGTGAATTAGGTCTTTCAGATCTGTCAAACAGTTGTAACTTAGATCCAGAGATAACAGAGACGGCCTGGTGGAAAGAAAACCCACGAATATGAATGAAAACAACGAGAAACGATCAACATCATGACAACTACAGTCTGCAGCAGAGGAAATTACTTAGTAATTAGTGATCGCAATTAATTAAAACATGCAAAGAAGAATAATTTTAGAGGGATAAACAACAGGAGCACAGTAAATCTACTCAAAAGAGAATGATCAAAATCACTGCTTTACAGCAAGCTGATGTCCTCTTATTTGCTTGAACTGTTTGAACATACATCGGAATTTTGAGGGGTATAAAAAAGTTACTGTGCACAAAAAGCACACACTGTAAGAGTACTACTCACACATGATTACAAGTACTGTAAATGAAAACAGGATTACAGTAAAGAATAATTTGAGTCATTTTTCTTTGTCAATCTGGTGGTCAGTATGTGCTTAAAGGGGAAATGCAGTCACTCCAAACTGAATTACTATATACCCATATGCTAATTCATGAATGGCTCAATATGTGATATTATATTTGTTGCTGAAGTGCTTAATTTGCAGCATAACACCTTGCTCATGCAGTACTGATAATCTGCAACATCAGGAAAAATCCTTGTAAGAGACATGAGAAGAGATACTGCAAGATTTTGATCATTTTTCAAAATAAAGTAGGAATGACTGCATATTCCCTTGAAGGACTTGGATAGACTCCGCCTTTGTGTCCGAATCCAGACGGATGCCGGTCCTGGCTCGAGTTCAAATACACTCAGTCTCCCTTTAACCTTTCAACCAGAAATATCGATCAAAAAGACATATATACCACAACAGACAAAAGAATAGATACCAATGTTCTCCTGTCAAGTAGTTGTGTACTGCTGATATCTTGTTGAGGCTCAAGCCGAGGTGTTTAAGTTTTGGAGGTTGGTTACAAAGTGGCTCCAGGTTACTTATCTCATTGGCGACGAGTTCTAAAACCTGAAAACACGACGCAACGTAGATCAGAGCACGATCTGAGAATGTTTTGCTTAAAAGTAGAATAAATACTGATTTGACGAATAGTGTGAAGAGAGTGGAGCATTTTCAGACCATTACCATCGTACAATTTAACTGTATTTATATTCAACCAATAAATGAGGTTAACTGTAGTGAATGCTGAAACAAAAAATATGATGCAATGTACCAACTTTGAAACAAATCTGACAGCAGCTTTGACAGCATTAGCATGGTTAAAGTTTTGTGCACACCTTTGTAAAATACCTTGCAATTGTGAATTTCAACAATAATAAATAATTGAACAAATAACCCCTCAGAGACAACTGATATCAAGGATCACTACTTCTGGTTCATATGATGGTGTTTTCACCTATATCGATACAAATTCTGTAGCTGGCAAAAATACGTTGTGGCTACTGCCAACTTTATCTTCCTAGGTGGCACCCCAATTGCTTACTGCGAGAATGATCTGCCCACCATTTGTAGGAGATAATTTGTTGATCTGGAAAGCAGGACAACCTACCGTCAGTGATCTTGGCAGATGTTTACAGTCCACAGTGGCGAGGAGGTTTGCACTCAGAGTCAGCTCTTGCAGATCAGGGAACTGCAGCATTGATTCATCCAACCTATTGACCTGTTAAATAGATCGATATGGAGTCCAAGCAGAAGCAAACTGGATCACAGCACTATCCAATAGACTAAATTGCTAGTGTTTAATGAGATAGAAGTGAAGGTGGAGCAAAAACAGTGGTGGAAAAGGTAGACCTCAGAACTATGGACTCCAGTGATATATATGGCAAAATCATAGTCAAATAGTACTCTAACAAGTAATAGGAAGGTGGTCTTAAATAGATGGTTTCCAAATGTGTCACAAGTGCTAAAACAAGTACATACCAGTAAATATTTAATTTAGTCATCAAAATTGTCCTCAGACGCTAAACGAGAACATGAACAATGACTGCATGTCGCACCATAGCGACTTCAGAAAACATAAATTTAAAATCTTTTCAGTAACTCAATTTCCAAATTTTAGATTTGCAGATTACTTTTTTGTAGCTAAATTTGGGCATCTCAAAATACCTTAAAATGATGCAGGGTGATTCGGGCATAAATATCTCATTAAAGATCTGCTTCCGATTTTTGAAATAAATGAAAAGTAACCCCAAATCATGGCAGAACATCACTGACTTCTATACTGACCTGTTTGTCGACAATCCTAAGAGATCGAAAGTGACGAAGAATGAATTCTTTGGATATCAGCCATGGACTCTTGACAGCCATTTCTCTCAACTGCTTGGCCTCTTTGCTCCAACTGTAATCCACAGAGTATGGAGAAAAACTGGATGTCACCAGCTCTTCCAGGACTTCGACCTGTTCCTTGCCAGCTCCATAATCTAGGATTTAAAAATAGAAACTGCCTGGCAGTAATTTCTAAATGAATACTTTAAACACACTTGCTTTATTATAAATGTAAATTGATGGAAGGACAATGTATAGCAGCAAAAACTATCAGTTGATTTTAAGGGTCCATGCACTTGGTCGCCTGATCATCATCAGTATTGGCAGAAAATTTCGCTTTGTTGAAGTTGATTAATTTTTTTTTTTTTTTGTAAAAGAAACCTACCCTTTACATTTCTCCAGAGAAAGTCACTCAAGGGCAAAAACTAGGCAAGAATTAAACAAAATTTGACAATATGTATGTCAATATTTATGTGTTGAAAATGAGGTAATAATGAAAAGTAAGGTCGGTTTCTTGAAGTTTTGCATAACAAGAACTGTCTCCATCAGAACCCAAATGTATATCAGATACCACAGGAGCAAAACATAAAAGCCAGCTATGATAGAGGAAAGATTATTTCCAGGCAAATTCAAATGACAACCTGAGGGTCAAGAATAAAATTTCATGATGGGATCATGCCACAAGAGTTGCAATAGTACAGAAATATTGTATACTGTGTATTACACAAATCACTCACTCCTTGTGGTCGTGATAAACTGAGTGGCAGGATCTTCTCCACTGGCACTTCTCTGAAGTAAGGAGGAAAAAAAAAAAGTCATTACTGCTTAGACCTATGTGTGCTACTTAAAGGACCACAAGGAAAATGTATTGAAAATGAAAAGAATATACCAAACTGTGAAACGCTTGTAAATTGTGCGTGGGATACTTTTAGGCAGTTAAAGAGTGTACAGAAAAACAGTAATGTTTTTTGTAGCAACTTGGACAGATGATGTAAGATTTTAATCACCTTGCATGGATGGTAATCCTTTTTTTTAATTTGTGAGGATAGCTCATCTTTGGGTTATATCTCTGTAGGGGGAGGGGGTTAATTTTTTTCCCCACATATAGAGCAAATGTTTCAATTGGCAAAATGTATTATGGAGTAAGTCAAATGTCTTATCCTAGCTCGATATCCTTAAAAGGCACACTGATATAATGCACCAAGATAGAAATGGTGAGCTGTACCTTAATTATCAAAAATAAAAAAACAAAAAATTAAATTGCGAGGTAAAATATAAAGAAAAAAAATACACAAGAAGAAGATGGTACAAAGAAATAAGGCTAAGCACTGTAAAGTGGGGGTTGTATACTTAATAGGAGCCACGTACATACTTTAGGCTGTCTGATAGTGTTGTGCTTATCTTAGATTTACTGTAGAAGGCGACTCGACAAAGTGCATGCATGCCCAACTAGTTTGCCTTACCCAGGTACCAGTTCCGCAGGGAAACTCGTTCAAACAGAGAGTGCGTAGGAGTCTTTCAAAAGCGGTAAAAGCATCAATTCCAGACGCCACTGGCATATTGGAAAGATGGAAAAGAAAACAGATTAAGAAAAGTTAAGTGGCAAAATGCCTCAATGATGGACATCCATTATTTTAGACGCTTCAAAGGAACGATCAAGCCAAGGATCGAGCAACTGTGTATTCTTTATTCAACTTGACAGCATTCTGTTGTTTGGCAACAAAATTACGTAATGCATATGAAGGGTGCAAGAAACAATTACAACGACCAACGCTAGGTCGTGGCGCAGAAGTTCCACGCCCACAACACATTCTGTTTTGCATTTTGCATGGCAGATCGGTACGGTGTTGCACCTGCTTCTAATTCTGGTCACTGCAGCTCCTTTAATGTTGCGCTTTCTGTCTAAAGTCTAATATTTAAACTAGTTCCTTCGGATTTAATGTTCCACTGAACAGATTTCATGCCGATCTTGTAGAAATTGTTGTGATAGTCATGGCATACAGGTGTTGTATATTACACGTTATTGTGAGAGTTCGTTGCTAAAACTGTAAAACATAAGCTAGCAGTAACTAGAAATTATTGGCTAGGCTTTGCGATAAGGTAATGTTAGGTTAGCTTATATTATAAATTGTTACGTTCTCATAGCCATACTTCTAATCTAAATGTAATATAGGCCTAACTTTCTTGTCATACGTAAGTTAGACTAGAGACACTTGGTTATTTTACCCTACGAAACACCACAAGCGTTGCTACAGACACTTTGTAGGATGACAGGTCGTATTTCCGTGCAGTTAGGCTAGCCTAAAATCATAAAATGATGCAGGGCTAATGCTTTATGTGCATACTTCTTGAAAAGAGGGGACCCAGTAAAATATGGAAACGCACTACACTGGTACAACTAATGCAGGTCCACTCAGATTCAACTATAGGACTTACCTCGCATGTGGATGTGAGCAATGTCAGTAGGTCTCAACTCTTGTCGTTCTCACAAAGCATCTAGGCCTAGCCATGGGTTACCGGTCGTTTTGCCCCCCCCCCCCTGCAAGTTCGCCTCCAAGTGAAAGTCATTTCACCCCCAAATGCCTACCAGTTTGCCCCCTATAACTAACTGACATCTAATGCCAATGTTTTCGACGACGAATTTTTTTCATGATAGCAAAACATTTTTACATTTTTCCCCAAAACTGTTCCAGATGCAATGTAGCCAGGTTGTGCAAAAAAACTTGGAAAATTTGAACGAGAATACTTCCACTATGAATAAAAACATGCCATCGTTCAGACAATATTGTGTTGTTCAATGTCCTTGCTAGTTGAAGACCAGTTATTCGCTGATTTTAACATGTCTGGTTTAAGTAATATTTTATCCAATGGACTTAAATACACTTGTCAATTTACCAACCAAGTTAAATCATGGTTAGTTCAAATTTCGAGGGTAGTATGTCACTGCATCAGGTGAAATTCCGATGCTAAACTAGCACACTCCATCCATCATATATACGCATGATTGCAATCAACTATGTTAACAACCAGTCAGGTGTCAAGCTGACGTGGTATTCACTTTCACATCCGGTATGAACCTTATGTGGTTGTTCCCAAAGTTTGTAATTTTTGTCAATTACAGACATTTAAAATCAGGATTTTATCATTTTTACCAGCATGTAAGGGAGAAAACAATGTAAAAAAAATAGAATTCAGACAAAATGATGCTGTGGAGAAAAAGGCACTTTAGAAAAAAAAAATGCCAAAACTGGGATTTAAGAAAAAAGAAATGCAAAAGCAAAATGGCATTCAAGAAGAAAGGTAATGTCAGAAAAATGACATTCAGCAAAAAAAATAATGCAGAAGAAAAGGCATTTCAGAAAAAAGTATGCCAAAAACTGACATTTAAGAGAAAAACAAGATATGCCCAACAAGAAAAAAAATGGCATTCAAGACAAAAAAAAAATGTAAAAAAAATCTGTAACAGCAACAGAAAAACAGTAGCAGGCAGACAAAAAAAGAAGAAAATCACCACAGAACAAAGTGAACTTTAGGAAAAACATCATGTTCAGGAAACAGTCCACAGAAAAAGAAATTGTCACAAAAGCACAAATAAAACAAAACAAAGAAAAGAGATGCAAAAATGTAATGAAAAACCACATAACACTGTTACCACTAACATAACACACACATAACAAAAAAGAGAAAACACATGAAAAATACAATGAATTCGAGAGACGAAAAACATGAAATGTAATGAAAAGCACCATAAAGCTACTACCACTGACAACAACACAAGAAAAAAAGATGACAAAACACATGAACAATGCAATGTTCACAAGCACAAAAAATGCAACACAACATTACAAAAGATGAGAAAACACATGAATGATGCATTGGAACACACAAGACACAATACATGAAATGTAATGAAAAACCCCATAACACTATTACCACTAATGTAACAACGTAAATTTACATTTACAGATTAAGGGGCTATCTGGCCTGCACTTGGGGGCGAACTGGCAGGTGTATGGGGGCAAACTGGTAAACACCTTGGGGCCGAACTGCTCAGGGGCAAACTTGCAAGGGGGTGAAATGACCGGTTGAGGTAATGAGACGTCTGCCCTCATTCATCTCAGTGAAAGTCTTGACTCTGCAGCCAAGCATCAGTGCATCCACCCAGGGAATATGACAACTTAATACATTTTTAAAAAAGTATTTCATTAGGGCTAAAAAATTGTGATTCTTGCTTCCAACATCCCAAATTTACTCTGGAGGGAATGATAAGCGCCGTATGCGAACAACCCACGAACATTGTGGCAACATTGATCAGCTGTTTGGACTGAACATGCATACTAGTATGCTTTCCATAAGCTTGTTGATGGGGCACTCTTAAGTTGAATGAAAACTGTCAACCACTACATTATCAAATGTGTTAACACTTTTTGCCAGTCTGTTGTAAGAACTTGAACTGATATGGCAGAATTTATCACCTGAAACCGATCTATTTGCCCCGATTGTCTGAATGATGCAATCAAAAGTCACTATACTTTTGGACATGAATTTTTAACGTTTTCATTCATGCATGCAATCACTTTAATCCTGATTTCTCTCTCTGTGTTTTTCTTCAGGCCACCATTTGGGTATAACCCAGGTGAGTACGAAGACCTACTGTAACTTGGAATACTCGCAACTCGAATGTGACAGTTAACATTTCGGAAGCATTGTGATATACAGTAGACAGTAAAAAAAAGGGTATTTGTAAATTTAGCTAAGGTTCAGTATCTATATTTACCATTAATTAAGTTTTGTTGCTGTTTCAGTCATCAGCTGGTCAATGCATGTACTTGGAGGATCATTTTCAGGTTGGAAATGAATAAATCTGCCATCTTCCATTTATAATATGAACCTGATGTAATTTCATACAGTATCAAATGCTCTCGGTACTATTAGTAGTATTTGAAATATAGATCTTGGATTTGTTTATTGTTTTGTGAAGCTTTACCTAAAAAAGGAGAGTGCTTTTTATTCAAAATTTTTGTAATTTGGGGTAAATTTTGAAAGGTCTCCAACAAGGACAACAGCAGCAGCCCATCCCAGGCCAAATGATGCAGACACCTCAGCAATACCCTGGAGCTGGTATGATGCCACAAGGATACCAGATGCCTCAACAAGGGGCTATGGTTATGGTAAGGAAAGTTCCCATATATGCTCTAAAGTCTAAGACAGCAGGATAGCTATCATAAATTTTTGTGTATGAAATTTATGCCATGCACTCTCTTATCTGGGTTCCTCATCTGTTTGTCTTTCTTTTTCAATGAAGCATTTCCCAATGTTGTTCTTTTACCTTCTGGTTGTTCTGTTCATGGTGTGAGATGGTAATTAGTTGGCATGAATTTCATGACAAAAATGGGAGTCTTGCGTACAATCCTACTTGATGAATCAGCCAAGCACAGAGTCAATTATGAGGAAGATTCTTTCATTGGCAAGGGGGGGGGGGGGGGGAGAGGGGACAGAATTGGGTCTCTCTCATATTTTGTGACACCAATAAAACACCAATGCTTCGTACACTGGTATTCTAAGTGAATTGTCTCACATGTTCTACAATGCAAATTTGGATTAATGCATTTGTTTTGGGTTTCAAGGCACCTGGGATGTATTACCCAAACCAACAAATGATGATGCAACAGGGATTTGTACCAGCGGGAATGATGGGCCGAGGCCAGATGCCACATCAGCAGGTTCAACAAATGTAAGTTTAAGAACATTAAATAGCAGCAGAAAGACAGCACCTCTGCATCCCTATTTGTCAGCTTCTTTTCAGCCTCTTTATTAAACCAATAAGGTTTCATTATCATGTAGCTCTCTTTCCCTTTTCCATAAACTAGTACCTCTCACTTTATTCTTCCATTTAGAAAACAGCTGGTAAAGATGAAGCTCAGAACTCTTTATGAACTGTGCGTAACAAAGGAAAGCCTCACAAATCTAACCTAAGATCATCTTAGGTTCACAAAGCTTCACACTGCTGCTCATTATGCAGCCTGTAAATCACACATTCTTGAGTGCACACAGCCTGTGCACGGGCTGTGGGAGGCCAGGAGATATGTGCACTGGAGCGTGACTCATTACTCTCTGGTTGATATCCTTATTACAGTGGGTAGCAACAGCTTGCTCTGAGATGATCTTAGGTTAGATTTGTGAGGCTTCCCTTCTGACTTTATAAACGAAAGTTCTCATAACAGCATTTGTTGAATTCAAAAGTGTCTCCTACAGTGTGTGTGTGTCTGTAATGTTCTGTATAGTCTTTTATGCATTACCCAATGCGCTTTAATTTATTTAAAAATAAAAGGTGACAGTTAGCAAAAGATTAGGAACAATCAGTGTTAACATATGATTATACATAACAACCTCCTTTTAACAATGAATGAAATCCATTTCTTCCAATATTGTCAGTGTAAAATTTGTGTTTCTACCATGGACGCCAGTTGTGCATGATAAATAACAGTGGCATCAATTTTCTCTTTTAAAGGGTGCACCCTCAACAACAACAGCAACAGCAACAACAACCTCAGACAGAGGAAGATAAAAGAAGAGAAGAAAAGTTGAAGAAGGACCGCTACTTTCAAGAGCAAAAGATGAAACTGCAGCAGTTTGGGAAAGGGGCAAAACCAAACCTTAGCCTGGATATGGCCAGTTCCCTTGTAGAGAGTCTCGGTGGTCCGAAGAGGCCTCAAGCGCAAGGTAAGTTCTTAAAGCTGGAATATGAGTTGAAAATTTGTTAGTGAAAGCCAATATGTCATAGTCACGACAATAAAACATTGTTTAAGCCCCATTTTTACATAAATGAATATTCATTCCCATTCCCATTGTTCTGTTTAATTTCAAGTAATGGTGATTGACTGCTGTGCGTTCTCGGAGAGTCTAAATTGTGTACGGCCAACAAAAGTGTTGAGACAAGTTTCATATTTAAGTATCTGGAAGATGAGTACAGAGTTAACTTTTAGATTTTGTGACAAGTGTTTTTTCCCCTACTTTCTCTCTCCTGACACACTGATGAAGAACAAAGATAGATGACCGGGCAATTGCAAGTACCACTCATATTCCAGCTTTGAAGTTGGTGTATCCCAAAGCTGTTGCACACGATTACACCTTTGAAACAAGCAGAAAATGCAAAGTGTCAAGAGTTTTTCCATGTTCGTTTAATAACCCCAAACACTGTTGAGACAATTTGTAAGAATAGCATTCTCCTCTTCTGTGCAAGAGTCTAACTGAGCAACTCTGTTGTTTCTTTTCCAATGATGTCTCACCAGAGTCAACAGTTTTGCTAAATATCTTTATTGGTTTTAAAGTTTAAAAGGTTAGGGGGGAGCTATCCAAAAAGAGAGTAAGATACCGACCAAAGTAAACATGGAATATTGGTAAATACCTCGCAACGTTATATGCTTGAAATGTCAAATGGAAATTCTTAATTTTTGTTCTGAGGATAAAGAGGTAAAAGAGTTTATCATAAGGTGTATCATTGAATCACTAGCACATGCAGTGTCCCATACTCAATGCTCCCCCCCCCCATTCCCCGAGATTTGCACTTTCAAAAATTACTCACTCACTGTGGCAATGATATTGAAATGAACCTAACCTTCTGGAACCTATCCACAGTTACATATTTCACGATTATGAACCCATTTCAGGTACGTTCTGGGTAAAATAATGGCTCATGTGGTACGTTTGAAATATTGGCAATAGATTCCTAAGCGTCCCATTTACAGGGTACTGTATGTACGCGTTAGAAACTGGTTTGTTTGCATTGTCACTGCCTCTTATTTTACCCGTGGGAATCTTCAGAAGTTTTTATGTAAGACCTTCCTTGAGTTTACAGCTTGAGATATTTAGTATATAAAATGTGTCCCCCTGCTGGTGGGTGTGCAAGTATGTTGCTGTACAGTTGAAATGCCATAACATTGCACTGCTTAATGAAACTTGCAGTTTCATAAAAAAAAATCATATGTCTTGAATCTCCTACCTTTCTCATCTTCTTGAAAGGTGCCAAGCAAACTCAACCCAAACCTGTTGAGACAGACTCATTTGGAGACTTCCAGAAGGCCGGTGGTAATCTGCAACCAGTGGAATCAGAAGAGACGGAAGATGACTTTGGAGACTTTCTGCAGGCCAGACCAGCAGGTACATGTCATAACTGAGTCAAATTGAACCTGTGTAGGTCACAGTGTGATTTTTGAGTCTCTTGTCGATCTTGTCATGAATGTTGAGGAAGGGGAAAAAGTCGTCGCTCCTTGCAAGACCATGTTTGTAAAATAATCCGGCCCAGAAATACTCTCGTACTGTTTGTCACTCACATTGCAATAGACTGTTTGGTGTTTTCTTCGGACAGGTTAGTGTTTACCTTTACAAAAAAAAAGGAGGTTAAAGCTGATCATAGCTCCTTGAAAAGAAATTATAAATGAAGTCTGTGTTTAGTGAAAGGGATCCATGTCATTTATATTATGTCTTTCCTAGATAACATGACTTATGTATCCCTGTGAGCTAACTGTTCCGCAAAAGCACGTAAGGTATCGCGGTCACATAAAAACGCAAATCTTTAGCTCTTCCCAACTATTTTAGTTTCTTCTTTTTCAAGCTGGCAGCACCAGCGCCCATCCAGAGAGGACCGACAGCAGCGGAGGCATTTCAGCGGTATCACAACAGGGTCCAGCGGAAGCACCTGCCCCCGCAGCTCCTGAAGCAACGTCAGATAATCCTGTCCCAGAAAAGAAGCCTGAAATAAGTCTAGAGGACATGATGATGATGTCGACGGACCTCAGCGAGGCTACAAAATCTGCAAAGCCGATCCATGTCAAGAAAACACTTAAGGACGTCAAGGCTCATCAACCTGCAACCAAATCTGCAACGTTTCTGGCAAGCAACAGATCCAGGACGTGGTCATCGGACGACAACTTCTCTTCTCTATTCACCGTGGATACACCAGCGGCTGCTCTAAATGTTGGACAGGTTCCCACAGCTGAAGGAGTCGGTGGGGTTCAGCAACAGCAGCAACAACCTACAAATGTCCATCCCAGAGTGGTGAGTAACCTACCCTTCAAAGAACCTTGTTTTTCAAACTTAAACCTTTTTTTTTTTTGGTGAAGCTCATGAGCCAGTGTCTTGACCCACCTCGTGGAGCATGTCATTATGTTGGACATTTTCGACCAAGTGATGCCTTGTCAGAGTTGACACTAAGTTAAGTTTCAAATGACACACTCCATAAGTGAAGAATTTGACAATGGCATTGAAGTGGCATACTTGGTGTAAGTTGCTTTAAATGAAATTGTTCATTGGACTCTGAAACTACCGCAGACCCTTCTATAAAATGAAGCGTCAAGGGAGACTTGAAAGAAAAGAGGGTAAGGAGGTGTGGTCCACATGAAATGAATATTCAAACGTGAAGGAATGTCGGTTGGTATAACTATTAGACAATTTTTTAGTTCCTTGTGCTATGAATCCTTTGTCTAGCAATATTTGACAAACACCCTATCAATGGTGTATGGTCACCTAAATGATCATTGCTACTCAACGAAGCTTGACTGCCGTGTTGGATTGCAGTCAGTTAGCTCGGTGGCATGCATCACATACAACAAACAGACTGAAAAGTTAGCAGTTCCAAGACTATAAACTTTGGGAAGTATTTTAACCACTATCAGGAGTAAAAAGTTCCATCGTAAAACGTTCTTAATGTGCGAAATCAAATGTCATACGTTTTTCAAGGGATTCTTTCAGATAAATTGTGTCAGCTGTAGTGTTGGTTTGTTGGTAATTAAGTTTCTGGTTGTGTAATGTTAGGCCTGACAATAGCCTAGTCCAGTAAAGAAACATAAAGTGCATAACCTATGACTATTTGCATTCTAAAATTCAACATTTTTGTAAGCCATCTTGCTCGTCAAGGCTGAGATAATTTATCAAGGTCCGTTCACCCTGGTATGATTCACTGCAGGTAATTTGAAGGATGGCTTCTTGTCCCTGTCACCTTCGTTTCCAGATTGAAAAGCTGCACAGAAATTAACAATCGTTGAACTTCCTCACGTAACACATATGATATACACTGGATAAAAAGGAACAGTCACAAAACAGGAGTATCTACATTAAGATGGACAGAAAGAATGTACCACCTCAACAGTAGCACAAGTACGGTATAACAAGTCCAAATAAACGTAAAGGTTTTCTTAACATCAAACAAAAAGCAGAAATTAGCAGGCCCATGAAATGTTTCATTTGACTTTGACAGACATGTTTGTTGGTTCATTTGTTTTTTTTTTCCATGGTTGTAATCCAACATGTCCTAAGCTTAATTTATGATATCATGTGAACATGCCCTCTTGATTAATTACATTGTCATCAGTATGATTTTATTAGCAGCCCAGTGTGCTGAACTGAACACTGGGCCTTAATGCTCTCTACTCCTTTGCTGTCCTGCACTGCAGAAGAACTACATTTAATGGTTTCTTGTGTTTACCTTAAAACACATGTAGGGCAGACAAATGTAAGCAATTTTTTTCACAGTATTTAGTAGACTGCTGTGGCGTTACTAAAGTAAACATTTTTTTTTTCCCTCTGTTTTATACCATCGCCCCTACCCAGGTGTGCCAACCCTTCAGCTCTACCCTTGGTATACCAGCAAGTTTACGAGGCCACTTTCCGGAACGGTGCAATACAGACTGAACTGCTGTACCCGATACTGCTGATGTCGGGTCTAGATAGACAAGCGCTGGGTATCATATGGAACATGGTGAATAAAACCCAACCGGGCGTACTTGTCAGACAAGAGCTGATTTATGCATTGGCTTTGATTGCTTTGCATCAGGTCAGTAACAAAAAAATACCCAAAAGTTTGATACTCAGATGCAACTTTCCTTTTGATAAAGTTAGGTCGGTAAGTGTGAAATGTTCATGGGACAGACTTGAATGAAGGACAGACTTGAATGAAAAACAGACTTGAAGTACATTGCAAACTGCTAACAACTTAAAAATACAGAGGAAAGTTTGAGGAGAGAAAAAGGCAGTATGAAACAAAGTTCAACTTCATTTTCTGATATGTCTTTTCCTTCTAATAAAAATTGTCATTTAATGTTAAAAATGTTGTATAACTTGAAATCAGATATTTCTATTGCCTTTGAATTTTCCATCAATGTGTCCATACCAGAGTCAGTTATCTTGCTGGCAGTCATGCTATTACATAGCTCTGTGCCAATACGTGCGCTTCTCTTTTTCTTTCAATCATAGAATAAAATGCCTGTTACTTTGGAATCATTGTTTTCCCTCGCTGAGGCCCCATTACCTACCTTAACACCTCAACAATCTGGACCCACTGCCAGTGCTCCCATACCCTCAGCACCCCATCAGCCTACTGTATCTGGTCCCAATGGCAGCTCCCTTCCTTCAGAGCAAGCACAAGGCACCACAAGTTTGCAGTCAGGTAAGATGTAGACTGCTAGTCAGTTTCTTCTTCTTTGCATTGCATTCAGCCAAACAGAAAGATGGATTTTATAAAGTCTGACCTAATGGCATACAGTAAACCTAACAGCTCATTCCTCATCATCGAACAGCGAAGTGACGGTGTGTGTCGCAGACCATAGTGAATCTTATTGTGTCATTGTAATTCATTCACAGAGACACATAAGTACCAATTAACATTCAAAATATTGGAGGGTGGTGTTTTGCATCAAAGGTGGGTACGACAATCAGACATCGAAGCCATTGACAAGATATTGACTGAAACTGCATACTGGCATCTGTAGTCGATACTTTAGATGAAAATGGTGATGTAATTTGATAGCCTCTGATGGTATTTAGTAGTAATGTCGTGGGATCCAGTTTACAACTAGTTCCTTCCCCTCCCCCCCCCCACACTCTCAAGAAAAGAAGAAAGATTTAATTTGGTAAGTCTTTAGAAATTGATATTTTCTCGTTTTGATCATTTTAGATTCATCCGAGCCTTTGTCAAGCTTTTCTCAGTCTGTTGCTAGGGAGAAGGAAGTTTTTAACGCTCATTTTGATCGAGAAGGTAAGGAAGCAGTTAAAGTAGAAAGAAGTAACCTGGAATATTGTAACTTACACCTTACAATTTTTCAAGATCAATTGCCTCTTGACTTTTCTCATGCCAGGAATCTTGATGTTGATTTTTGAGTCACAAACTGCCTTGATTTTCTCTTGGACTTTAAGAGAATACACATCATCTTGTTACACTCTGGCCTTTCCTTGTGTTTGTGTTCTATTCTAATCTGAAGTTTCTTTGTTCAGTCTCTAAATTTGTTCTCACTCTAGTGTGTTTCACTGGCAGATTTTGAAAACCTGTTGTGACAAGTTTGACAGTTTTATTAATGTGATCCTGTACGTAATCTTACTGAAACAGTCACAAGAGTGCAGCAGGGTACTGTAATCAGGAAAGAGTTTCAAATGTGACATCACAGTTTTTTTTTAGTGACATCAGTGTCCTTAAGGATTTCTTTCGTGCTTGCGACCACTTTGATGTGTTAAAAATAGTGAGACCATTCTCCTCGAAGTCAGTCATTGGAGTTGAGTCTGTCGTTATTGTATATGAGAGAAATCTATACTGATGCTCTGAATTTAAAGTACCCTCAAAGTAAAATAGTTCCATGGATGAATAGAAGAAATGATACTTTTGTGTACTCTGTAACTTGTTTTAGTCTGATGTTTTGATAACCTTGTTGTCAATCATATAAAACAGTAATCTCAGTATTTTTGAAGAGTCATGAATGGTATATTTTAATGATGAGAAAGATTTTATACCAGATGGGAGTTTACCACAAGTAAATTCCGCTATTGATTCTCCATTTTTATGAGATGAAGTCTGTGCGTCTTAATGTACTACCCCAAAACATAGAAGTCTGTCTTTGTGAATCAATAATCATTTGGTATCATCAAAAGCCTGACTCAGAATGAGCCTGTCAACTGTAACTTAGTACTGGATGATTCTAGAAGAAAACGTCGTACTTGTTTGAAAGAAACCACCTTGAGAGTGTGATATCAACATGTACTGTCTCGGATTAAATGTTTAATGTCAAAAGTTTATGTGAGAAATTGGTCTTAACTCTCAAGGACTTATAAGACATTTTGGAAATCTTTGTGTCACTGGGTTTGCATAGATATGAATATTTATAAGTCACTGCTTTTGCCACAGCTTCCTCCCAAGCTCGGTCAGTCACTTCATTCTTGATTGTTTGTTCATA
This sequence comes from Stichopus chloronotus, assembly GCA_021234535.1. Taxonomy (NCBI): domain Eukaryota; kingdom Metazoa; phylum Echinodermata; class Holothuroidea; order Aspidochirotida; family Stichopodidae; genus Stichopus; species Stichopus chloronotus. Next base: position 1,953,197 of record CM037837.1, on the reverse strand, counting down.
AAGTGTCTCCCATAATGATGGAATTGTTTGCTTCACACCTTCAGCCTGCTTCAAGGAGGCCTCCATTGGGTTGAACACAATGTACTTGCTTGGTTGAAACTTCAAGAACAAGCCCAAGTAACAAGACTAATCATAACCAATCAATTCATACACGAGATTCATCGCTATCATCTAACCCATTACAAACTAACATCACAAATTTTCATTTACAGTATGTACCTTGACCCATGTGCAACCATCGTTACAAACTTGATGAAAAGTCACAAGATTTCCCTAAAAGCTTCTTTCCCCTCCCCCCTCATGGTCAAATATTATAGTGGAGTGAAACCCAACCTCTTGTGACCCTTAAAAGATTAAAACTCCCTCTATCAAAATTTTCAGGGCTCACATCAATGCTTGTCAATTTTTTTTTTCCTCCTAACCTGTTCCTTGCCATTTCCTATGACTCTATATCATCTTTGTTTGTAACCCTTACTTCAATGCTACATTCTTAAAAACATGTCAGAGGAGAATTGCTACATATTCACCACCTCACCGACGGCATCGTCCAGCGGACACAGCTCCCCCGTGCTGTGGGACCAGAACAGCATCTACGACAAACTGCGATCTCGGTCGCGGGAGTCCTTGTCGTCGAGCTCCATCAACTCAGGTCGGTTTTGCCTGCTCGTCTCACTGATCGATATCTTGTGGTTCCATTCATTTTGTACCTCTTTGCTCTTTTCAACCTACCCCTCCCGCCTCCAATCACTTTGTACATTTTTTTTACTCTGCCTACACTTAAAAATTATCTGTAATAGCTGGCTGCCTGTGGTCGTTGTCATTAGGTTGATGTTGTGGACCTTACTTTGTTTGCCCTCTGTTCACCGAATTGAATCTTTGCATGTCTGTTTTCTCTCTTCTCTCACTTCATGTTCAACATGTTGTTTCCTTTTTTTTTTTCAAAAAAATTTATTTTCCACTCTCTAAAGCTCCTTTTATGTGTTCCTTGTCATTGTAGTCTTTCATCATGTTGGTTTTATTCCTATTCAGACTCATAAAGGTGCAAACAATTTGCAAGGGCCCTCTACATCCCTCAGCTGTAGCAGTGTGCCATATGTTAAATTAAACATGAGATATATAAAATTAAACATGTTATCAATATTTTTCTGTTTAAAAGTTACTGAGTTGAAGTAGAAACTAGATCACTTACCTCATGAATACTAATTTCTTAAATCTGTAGGAGTGGTAGCTCCTGGAAGGAATAAAATCTCCCCAGAGAGGCTAATTCAGTTTAACCTCAATGTCAAATATAGTCATAATCAAAATGTCAGGATTGCTCGTTTCGAGTAGTCCACCGGGAAAAAATTTAAGAAAATTGTGAAGAGGTATTCCTTGTTTCCAGTAAATTATGTTTGAATTTTGAATGTATGGTCCTTGGCAACATTGTTGTGAAGGTGTAGATGTTGGGTGTAATAATTCTGGAAGAGGCAACCAACCGACATTGAGCTAAACTTGCATGTTGTAAAGGCTGGTAAGGGTTTTAACCAACGAAGGAGCGGATTATGTTCATCTTCCTGACGTTTTTTTCTCTTTTGACCAAAGACTGTCCAAGATGCATTTAATTCTGATTTGGCCTCTTTGTGTAGATCGCAGCAAATTTTGATTGACCATCTTGAAGTCTCTTCTCCTTTGAAAAGAAAAATGACATCACTTTAGAAAATATCCAGTTTTGCTCCTGGTGGAATGGTACATTGTTTACTAAGTAAAAAGCTTTAAATGTTAGGCTAAAATAGGAGCCCTTTTTTTCTGTTGATCTCATTTGTGAAAAACTAGAAAGGAAGCACAAATTGTATGCTTCTTGGCAAAATATTACCAGATTTGGTTTGTTAAAATCACAGTGCAAGAGGCTCTTTCTTATTGTAACTGTTTGCAAAAGTTAAAGTCGTCAACAGACGATAGCTGTGGAATCCTTTTACCATTTCCTGCAAGACACACCTCACGTTAATGCTGAAATCTTGCCCATCTTTGATATACTGAGTTATGAACTTTGACACAGGGAATAAGTCGCCTGTTGTTGGATCATGTCAAGCTCTACCAAGGACAGCTGGACAGGGGGTCATATTGGTCAGCTGTGTCAGACCATGGTGTAGATTTTGCAATGTACGGAATGTGACGAGGCAAGATGATATAGTAGCGTAGCAAATGCTACGTCGAAAAGCGTGCGCATCATTTCCCAGTGTAGATTATTACAGGATGTATGTCGCTAACCTGTTAGTCGGCCAAATATTTCATGTTTTGGTGCATTTTGCTTTTGTAAACATTATTTATTGTAAGTATCACTTTTTATCCCTCCCTCTGTTTCTTTTCCTTTCCTGTTTACGGAAGTAACTCTGTGCCTTCATTCTGTCCTTCATAGCATCATCCATTCCAAGCTGTAGACGTAGTCATAGAAATAAATCCATAGGTATCAGAGGTAGTGTTCACGTCTGAGCATATGCCACAAATGTTTGCATCATAATCCATTTATGCAGGTGTGTATCAGCATTGTTGTTTCGTATGTCTCGTCGGGAGTGCACGAAAGCTCGGCTTAAGGAATCTTTTGTCGGTCTCAATTTCGCAGAAATGTTTTGTGTATGCACATAATGTTCAATGCCTTGTTCATAACCGTTGTCGATCGTTGGAAGGGTTCGTTCCTCATCGTTCGGCTGAAACTGACTTCGAGTTAAACCTCAAAAGTATAGAAATATTTCTGAAACGAAAGAGATGGATATTGTCTAACAATAAGAAATGAACTTGGGTAAACCTGAAGACTGAATGTTAGAAATGCAGCATACTTTGATGAAAAGTAAAAAATGTCACGTTGCTTGGTAGACATAAGTCTGTCACCTCGCATTTAATTCAAAACTGACGTCTGCAGGACAATGTGTCAACAGCGATTGTTAATGACAGGAATATGTGTCAAAAGCAATATGTAGCAACAGGAATATGTAAGATTAGGAAGTATGTTTATAAGAAGAATATATATATAATGACACATATGTTATATCAGAAAACATGTGGCAACAGGAATGTGTACGGTGAGGAAATGTAATGAGAGGAATATGTAATATCAGGAAATATGTTGCAACAGGAACACATGATTTAAGGGAAACATTTTCACGGTCGGAATATGCAATATAAGGAAATATGTGGCAACAGGGATCTATAATGACAGAAAATGTGTTGACCACAGGAATACATGATAAGATCAAATTTTAGTTGCTGAAGAATCATAGAATTTATTATGAATGGCATCTGTGTCAGCACTCAACATTAAATCAATGTTCTTTGTCTTGTAGTGTGAATTGTTTCCTTGTTTTTTTTAAAGTGCCCTGTCAGCTTGCAAAGATTTCCATTTTGCAAGAAGTAATGTGAGAGTAGAATTCAAAGGTCCATTGCATTGACCCCAGTCAAATCATGGTGTAGCTGGGGATGGTTCCTCGTATGATGTTTGACCCCACCATGTTTGTAAGGTGACCCAAAGACCTCTACCTGTTACTTTGCAATGCTATCGCCATCTGTGACCATGTGTTTGGTAAAACAACATGAAAAAGCATTGCATCCTTAGATTAACAGGTTAGATGCGTACAGTAGTCAACAAGTTTGATGTTGTTTTTATGGGCTCAGCATGAAGCATTGTAGGCCAGTCTCTGGACCTTTGAAAGGAGACACTCAACAATATTGTCCGCTAATTTCGTGGTCGGTGCAGCTGAGCGTGAAGTTTGTGGGAGATACATTGTTTTTGCATGCATGACATTAAAAATGTGACTGATGTACTTACTAAAGTAGTGCAGTAGAATAGCATGACCTATTTCGCAATTTATTACATGTGAAATGTTTTGCTATTCAAGAAACATCTTCCAAGTTTCATACTCACTTTCACATCCTGTCTTAGAAGGATATTTTCATGGCTTATAAAAATGTGACCCAATTTTTCATTTTTGCTTGATGGAGAGTGTTGCAACCTTATAGATTTTTTTTTTTTTCTCAGAGGAATGAGTTTTTCGAACTTGATGAGGATATACAGTCACATGAAAAATGTCACTGTTTTCTGTGTAATATGGTGTCGCCATTTATTCAGAATGAAATTTGATATTACCACAAAAACAGCTTGTATTTTCATGGGCTTTGGTATCTGGAGGTCATTTAGAATGAGGTAAAACTCTCCAAATGTCTCACATTGCAAATGAAGACAGTTATAGCAGAGTTTATCCGAGAAAAAAAAAAGCATATTTACGGCTTATGAAAGACATTTAGGTCGACAGAAGAGACCAACCGGTAAGACGTGCTTCAGCTTGTAAAATGTGATAAATGACAATGGTCAAACTAAATAGCTGGAGGAAAGAAGGAATGTGCTAACGGTCACTTGTAGTAGTCTTCAGTATTGGAGTGGAAGCAATTATGCTTTACTTTTCGAAACATACATCTCACCCTCTGTATGTTTTCCATAATTTGGAGAGCATATGACACAATATTTGTAGAAGAATGAGTGAACTGTTAACTTTCAGATAGCAGAAAAGAAGTGATTGTATTTGGATGTCTATCATATATGGGTCACACTATAGCAAAAGTCTGATTCGATTCTGATTGGATTTTTTCCAAGTTTTAGCTTATATCTTTTCAAAATTTAGTTGAAAAGAGCCAGAAATTTCCAATCTCACACAGTCATTTGAGGTATCCCCACAGAATACAGAGATAGACTGTCAACCGATCAAGGCATAACATCACTTCTGAAACAGTTATTAATTGGATAAAAGTGAGAAATGATCAGAACGGTTTTGACATTATAAAACCTCCCCATAGAGTCGTAGGTTGGAGAATGTCTGATTGGGACCATTCATTCGTAGGAAGAGAGCTAGGATTAGCTATTTTATATAGGTGTAAAGTGACCAACGTAAAACGAAAATGCTAATGGAACACCATTGGTCTGTTATTTGTCAAAAACCTGGATCCAGTATATTGTTTGCAGTGCAACCTGTGCCTGACAGGCAACCTCTTTTAAACAGCTCATGGAAACAGCACTGGGTTCCTTCATTTTCTGTAAATGTGCCACCGTGGATAATTTGCCACCAAAAGAATACCATCTGTCACTGTACACAGTGTTGCTTTATTTGCATTCCATTGGTACGTTTTATCAAAGGTGTTCACTGAGTTTTTAGCTTTCTGTCACACATTCATATGAAACTGCTTTTCATTTACGTTTTTGTTCAGCAGAGTGGATCGTAGTGGGAGGTATGCATTTTTTTTTCACCTTTTCATCAGGGATGGCCAAGTGTTTCTGCTTCATTTCTCACCACTTCTGCCTCCCCTCTCCCCATTTTCCTTTCTGACCAACAAACTCTTCCCCAATTTGTCATGGGTGGGGCACTTAAAGCCAAGGAATAGGAAACATTTTGAGATTTATGGTGAAACGAAAATAGAAAATTATAGGGCAAGAGGATGTTAATATTTAAGGAAACGAAAGGCGGGTAGTTAGGTAGGAGTAAATGAAATCATTTCCTTCTCTATGTATTCTGTCACCAAATGAGCTATCAACATGCAGCCTGCAAGGGTAGTCAGTGGCATCATTAAAAACTGTTCCGACTGACAAACACAGAACTAGGCAGTCTGAAAATGGCTGTTTAAGATGTGGAACCCAGACTTGAAAAGTGTATTTCCCTGTCACCTTAAAGATTGTTTGTCATAATGTTGGCTTCTATATGAAGTAAAGAATTAATCATAATCCCATCACCATGAGTGATTTTGTCCTGTTTGGAAATAGCTGCATGAAAATGTATGTGGAGTCATACTCAAAACTAACTATCCATCTTTAATGTACCCTATTGGGTATGCTTTCAACGGAGGACACTAAAGGCTTTCTCAGAAAATCAGAAAATGCCATTTGTTATTTCAGAGTTTACAAAACGACATAAAGCCAAATTGCAATCCCAGTTTGTGACCAGGGAAAGAGGATATAAATATCAACCAGTGTGTATTCAGCTGTTTTCTTCATTGGTGATCGATTAGAAGCCTCCTTGTACTGTCTTTCAATTGTGGGTGTCCAGAAATCTGTGACTTCACTTTACTTCTACAGGGTTAATTGAACCCAATACACCAGATGTATTTGATTACTTTTACACCACCTACATTTTGTCACATTAAGCAGAAACAAACATCGTGACCCTTCTGTTACCCATTGTTCTTTGTTCACTGCAATGTTTTGTGTTACAACAACAAATTCAGTTGAGTTATAGTACTGTTAGTAACATTTGCTGTTGTGGAAACCTGTGTAGGTCACAATGTTTCGTTCTTTCGCAATTTCCGTTCTTTGGCCATCCCTGCTTGTTTATGTTTTGGTTCACCTGGTTTGCTATCGGTTTCTGTTTTTGATGTATGTCAGAATGTTATCCAGTCGGAGTGCAGGTCCTATGCTCCACCCATCCACCTTTGGTATTCATCTACGCCATACCTCCAGCCCCCCTCCCTACGTGATGTCATTATCATCCATCATACATTGCTATTTCATTTCTTTCAGTTATCTGTCTTATCTCGGCCAGAATTTGATATTCCCTGGCCATATTTCGTGACTAGAAATCTGGGCAACATTCGCTACGTCAGTTGATCGCTGCATAATTGATGTAGTGGTGATGTTTGATGTTGTTTGTGTTGTCGATCTGCTCTTTGGTTGAATGACCTCAACCGTCGTCTTTTGTAATGTGATTCATCCCTCTGTTGTATTCTCCTCATGGTCTCACAATGAGACATTGGTCCCGAGTAAGGAGGGCCTGTAGTTGTTTTGTGTATGTTGGGTTTTTTTGATGGTCTTCCAGGAATGCCATTCATCTTCCTCAAGTCATGGTTCACGTCTCTGTTCATGGGTGCATGATCTTAATATTCTCGTATTTGTTTGCCGGTATCACGCTGTAAACTGTGTCTTAATGCTCTGCGAGCAGAATGTCCGATTGCGGTTTTATTGCACGAAGAAGCCGCAAACTTGCGTAAGATAACTCGAGCAAGATCTGTGTCAAACGACGTCCGCTGAGTTGTTCGTGATACTCCAGGGTGTATTGTTTTGTGATGTTGCCTTTTATCAGCTGTATTGTACTCATCAGTGGCTGAAAAAAGTACAGATCACAGCACAGCTATTGAAAGGCAATGCAACCAACCTGCCCACAAAGACTAAATGCCTCAGATGCAGAGTTTTTACCTGCTAGTATGTGTGTTGCAGATTTTCATATCTTTTATAAATCACTAAAATATACTCTGCATAGTCGGCGCTATATTTTACAGTAGTTTTAGTGCAGTACAGGCCTGTAGCTACTGCAGGTAAGATTCCTGGTGAGGAGATGTTGGGGGGGAGGGGAAGAAAAACTGAAATAGAAATAGAGCATTGCATCTGCTACATAAGGTTAAGAAATTTTTCATCCCAAACAATTAAAAGGGGACTCCCTCCTCCCCCTGTCTGTGTGCCTGGTGTGGCATCTGCTCAGGGTTTCCACAGGGAGGGGAGTCAGAAGGGAGGGATTCATGTCACCTTGCCGGTTTCGTCGTGAAATCGTCAGCTCTTTGGAAGATCTAAGTGAGAGTTATTTCATGCTAAGAAGATACATTTTTCTGCAAAGAAAACATATCCAACATACATACTCTTTATCTTCACTGAAATGTTCAAGGGTGAAGAAGTTTGAAAGGACTGCAGGCAACTCTCTTTGAAGAGAGGCGCAGTGGAAACTGCATCCACCTACTCTCTTTTTCACCCGGTGTGGTGGAAACCCTGACGTCAGTTGACATGACACTATATTGACCCTCTCGCAGCCACTTACTTAACATCACGTGTCCCACAGCCATGTACGTACTGTTACGTCAAATTTCAATGTTTCTCTTTATGTAGTTGGCTGAAAAATGTGGTGTCCAAGTAATGGACACTTGCTGTGAAAGGGTGAAATCTTTCCACTGATGCAGTGCCATTTACAGGCTAGACAGACACAGGGAAGAACGGGGAAGGGAGTTCACAGACCTGTGTTAATTCCTGAATGTTTGTATAAAAGTGAGTGTTGTATACAGATAGCCTTTAAAAGCCATTTCGTCAGGTAGATAGTTCTCAAACACAGAAAGTATAACATTTCAAAACATTTCTTTCATGAACTCTGCCAAGGTACAGTATTGCAAGTAGACTTCTCAAAGCCTTGCCATGATTTTAATTTGAAATGAATTTGACAGCAGGGAGTGGTGATTGCTGTGAATTAGATTTTGGATCCCAAGTCACAAACTTTGAAGTTGAAATATGTTGGTGTTCTGTCATTAAAGCATGAATGACTTAATAGCTTGCCTGTGGTTTATATGCTGCTGTGTTTACCCCCGTCCTAATTTAAGTAGCTATGAACATCTCTGTGAGGACTGGTCACCAGGGAGTTTTAAGATCGGTTACGTCACCGGGTAGTTTTAGGAATGGTTTCCTGACGGGTTTTATTTGGCAAAAGGTGGATGACTCTTTGGAATTGTTTAAATCCATACAATAGTGCAGGTCTCTGTCCACACACCCTTTTGTGTAGCAATTGGTCACATTTTGCTTTGCTTGTCGCTGATAAAGTGGTTTCATTCAGGTGGTAAAAAAAAAGTCTTATCTTCAGAGTTTAAAGTATGTGAAGAGGAGGGGGTGCGGGCAAGTATGACTGCAGAAAATACAGAATTAAACAGGTTTGGTGATATGAAGCAACAATGTATTTATTGAATGGATGTGTACGTGAGTATGCTTGGAAGGTCATGACATACATGTGTATCTACCAGTAGAAACTAGATGGGCAAGAGCATTCCCCACTGAATGTGACACTGTCTCTTCATATACGAGCATTCAAACCTTGCAACTTTGACAAAATGAGGTAGGCGGCCTTGAAAGATTTTGGATAAATTTGTAAAAGAGGAATTTTATATGCAATTTTTCAGATGTTGAGGTCCTTGATCAGTCAGTATCATTAAAGAGCTGGTGATTGGTAGGACTGCAAGCAGTAGAGTGAGGGAAGGGTAATTGAGGTGGATGGGAGAGGACAGAGAGAGGAAGGGGCAGGAGAGATCTGTTGAAGATGAAAAGAAGGAAAATAGATATCTAAAGTTCTAAACAGACCACTTTCATATCCTTGTATTAATGTGTGTACTGCATCTAGTAACTGAGTGTATTGCTGTAAGTCTGTGGGACTACAGTCTCGTGTGGTAGTCTACGCATTCATTTGGGGATGTGGGTTCATTCTTCTTAGTATTCCTACTTTCCATCGGTGCCAAATGTTGCACTTCTCCATTTGCTTCTATACAGTGTGATTGTTCATTTGAGTTGGTCAGTTTACTAAAGAAAAACAAAAAACAAAACATACAAACATACTTATTCAAATTGAAGGTTGGTCTATAATGAAAATCCTGCATGATTGCTGGTTATCACAGATCTTTCTTCCTGTGAGTCTTGTACTAGGTTTTTCAGTCTGGTGGTTTAACTGATGTCTTTTACATTCTATCAACATTTTAACTTCAGAAGATATTCCCTCAAATGGTTTTCTTTGTTGGATTCTCAATTTAAAGTTTGTTAAACATCGCTCCTCTGAACTATATTGCTGTTTGCATTTCCTCCTTCGTCCTTTTAAAGACCATACTGTGGAGGACCCAATCCACCTCTCTGAATTCAAAACCCACCAGCCAGATGCACCACCGTCAAATTCTCTGGAAGAGGAGTTTGCGGAGTTCCAGAGTTCCAGAGATATGCAAGCCTTCCAGAAATCCCCTCCATTCGTCAGCATACCAGCCCCAGTGGCAGTGTCATCCTTCAGTTCAACCCCATCGTCGCATGGTCCAACCAAGTCTGCCACTTCACCCAACCTGCACGCGCTCAGCGAATCAAGTTCAGACGTTGACCTGGAATTCGGTGATTTCAGCTCTCACAGAGCAACCCAACATTCAAGCACAACAGAGGCTCCTTTCGGTGATTTTCAGAACTCCACTGCGACAGGTGGCAGTATTGATCAGTGGGCTACCTTTCAGCATGCCTCCTCTGAACCAAGTCTCATGTCAAATGCGAACGAAGATAAGTATGCCGCCTTCAAAGTGCTGGAGCAAACCTCCGACAGAGACCTCTTTGGAGGCACGGTTGCCCCCGTCGAGACCCAGGTGGAATCAGAGGATGAAGGAGGCAGCGCCCTGAGGGGTATGGTCTCAGAATCTGACGATGAGGAACCGTTCTCTAATTTCCAAGTGGCATCCATCCCAGCAGAATTTTTAAATCAGAGTGCCCCCCAGGGGTTGAACATTCCCAGCATTCCCAGCAACATGTTTTCGTCTCCTATGAACGATGTTACCAACCAGGAGGACTTCGGAGACTTTGTTGGACCGAAGGACCAAAAGGAGGAATCTATGAAATCCGGCAACATAGTGTTCGGAGATTCCTCGCTTTTAAGCTCCAGTAGCAGCAACCTGCCTACTACTTTGTCTTTTCCATCATCAGCAAATCTGGGAGTGGACAGTTTTACATCTTACGAGAGCACCCTGTCGACCGGCGGTGGTGATAGGTATGAGGCGTTCAAAGATCTTCAGTTGAATGGGGAAGACAAAAATGTGGAGGTCGAAGACTACGATTTTGGTGATTTTCATGCAGTGGAGCCTTCTCTGAGCTCAAAGGATGCTTTTTCTTTGGATCTGGAAAATAACGTGAACAGCGGCATCTCAGAGTCAGTCGGTGGGAGTTTCATGATGTCCACTGATCTTACATCAGACAACAGTTTCAACCAATCAACTCCAAAAGGTTTGTAAGAGACTTTTGTTGTCAACTATCATTTTTTTTGTGATGAGTGTTCATGTATCCCACAACAAGTCATATGGTATTGTCACTGTAGTGTGGGTCGCATGTTCTGTTTTTTAGTTCTTTTTAATGAATTATTTGATCTCTGACACACGTAACGTTATGATTGCCATATTACTTCAAGACCAGTCATGTGACATTGTAAATAGCTATATAACATTTTGAATAGCCGTGTAACATTGTGAATAGCTATGAATTTGCCACATTACATTGTGATGTGGCATTGAACATTGTGATTAGCCATATTATATCACGAATAGCTGCCCTGCATTGCGAATTGTCATTAACATTGCGAATAGCCATAGAACATTGTAAGGGAAGCCTCACAAATGTGACCTTACCTTAGGTCATCTTAGGTTCACAAAGCTTCACACAGCTGCTCACTATGCAATCTGCTTATCCCACATGCTTGAGTGCACACAGAGTGTATATGGACTCTACGAGGCTTGGAGATATGTGCACTGGAGCATGAACCATTACTCTCTGGTTGGTATCCTTATTAGAATGGGTAGCAACAGCTTGCTCTGAGATGATCTCAGGTCAGATTTGTGAGGCTCCCCTAAATGACCTCATAATGTTGTAAATAGCCATGTACTGTGACATTGTCAGTGTCAAGTCATGAATGTTTTCACATCTTGTCAATACAAAAAAAACCATTGGTAAATTATGAAAAATATTTTTGAACCATATACTATAACCTTACTTTATGCAAGTTTTATGGAAATCAATTGGAATAGCACCTGTATTCAAACTGTGTTACTGTGGAATATTGGCAGTGTTTTCACCAATGGCTGCTACTTCACTTTGTTCATTTTAAGCATTTTTTGACAAGTGTACTTTGGTGACTCTCACATATGGAAGAATGAAACCCCTTTGCAATGACTTATTCTATCGTCTCATCATCATATCGCGTAGATCATCATCCATGTTTGCACTCCCCCATCAAATGTTTTGTGCTTTGTTCATGTTAATTATTCAAAATAAAAATAAAACGGAAAAAAAAGTGGATGGTTTAATTTTGAATTTGGATGTGAGAATACAGAGAACTTTAATTTCTCTTGTTGGTATTTGCAGTATCACTGTGTATCATCATGCAAGCTATATTTGATATTACACGTTACTGTTCTGTCTGCTTCACAGAACCGTCGAAACCACCTCCGATTCATCCTGGTTTGGAGGGCCCGCCTCTCCTACTGGCTTCTGAATCTATCATTGGTGGTGACAGGTATTCAGAGGTTGCTGGTGATAAAGTGGTAGGTCAATCAGCTTATAAGTTGTTTCTTTGTTTGTTTGTGATGTTCAGTGATGGTAGTTGTTTGATTTCATTATTCAACCAATGTACGTACGCTGAAAGTTAGGGATAGTACTATCCTAAATCAACAAGTTGCGTTAATACTGCTGGGCAAATATTATGAAATACATTTGTCTTGTCCACAGTGAAACATTTTATGAAAATTGAAAAAATAAGAATCTCAACAAATTTCAAATTGTGTCACAAGATGTGAACCTTTGTTTTTGAATTACATATGGGATTACAATTGCATTTACATAAGTGTGAAAAGCCACCCACGATGGAGGGAAGGAATGTAAACAGCAGACTTGAGTGTGATAAGTATGTTGAGTCACTGGAGAGGTGGTTAATGCAAATATTGAAGCAAGCCTCTCCTTGGCCTCTTTTGTACCTCACTGAACTATCTACCATCTCATCTGGCAACTGCTATTAAAATTAATTTTTATTACCATGCCGTTTATTACAGTACCGTTTATGGCCACAGTAATAAAAAACACCGTAACAAATGAAAGTCGCACAAAGAAAAAAACAGACTTCAGAGGAGACCCAGCCACTTCATTATGTCAGTTTAAGTCTCTCTACTCTCATTTTGTGTCCTCCCCCTTCTGATAAAAACATTCATCGACAAATTTTATCTGACAGGATGAAAACCGGCATGTGACGGCGTGGGAACGTTGTCTGAAGAGTTGCCATTCTGCCATCAAAGTCGCTAACGATGTCTTAAACAACATCAGCTCCTCATCGGTATGCAAACAGGTTACTTCATCTAGTTCTGGCAGCAGCTACTTTAAAGGTGAGACACATACAAAGGGAGGACTTCAGATTCAGGATTCACATTTTAATTTCCCTCTTCTTTTCCTTTTTTTTTTTGAGGGAGGGGGGCAGGAGAGTAATTTTGAATTTGGTAGAGGATTTGTTTCACTTTCTTTTCCTTCTGTGTTTGAAACATGTAAAAATCTCTTGTAGCTATTTCCCTATAAGAAACAAACAATGAAAGATATTGTTAAGCCAACAACATCGTTACCTTGCGACAGGCAAAAGGAATCAAAACTAAACAGTTAAATTTCACAGTTAACAGAGATTGATTTCAGAGATGATGGGTTCATATTAGCCCGTTCTGTGTAACAGATCCCTGTTAAGTACTATGGGGGGCAAAGGCCATATAAGTGTCACTATGAGCCAGTCAGAATATCTGACAATCTTGTAAAATGTTCGTTTGGGAAGGGGAGATGCCATGAACTTCAAACATGACAGGGGGACAAGCAATTAGTTTAGCAGACATTCCCTACTATTATCATTTAGTGTAAAGGATTACACGAGATCAAATGGGCAGTAGCAATCTCAGAAAGTATCTGACCCATAGCCAGATTCTGTATCTGACCCAGGTCAGATTCCTCAGTGGGGTCGACATTGTAGTACATGAGGTGAATCCAAATAGCGACACCACTTATTTGGCAAGAATCAGTAAGTCTTTGGACTTTCTTTTATTAATAACAATCAATTTAAAAGGGGAAATACCGTGTTCGTCTAAGAGAAAAATTTACAAGCAACGTTTATAAGCACCAAATAGTAGATTATTCAAAATGAGACAAGATAGTGGTCTTCATTTAAAAAAAAAAAACAAGTTTCTCACAGATAGAAATTCTTTTATCTGTTGAGCAAACATAATTTGTTCACCCAAACTTTCTAACATTAGATTGGTGCATGTCTTCCCTAAGTTATCTTTTGCATAATGTCTTGAAGATGTTAAACACAATACTGATGTTTGTCTGTGAGACTGAATTGGTTTACAGTGATGTTCAGGGTATTGTTTGTATGCCACGTTGGCGTATTTCATAAATGCGTTATTTCTCTTCAATCTTAGTATCAATAGTATCATCACATATTTGGCATATTTGCTTTGTGACCTTGGCTTTTCTTTTTTTTCATACCTAGCAATGTAAGTCAGATTCAGTAGTACCATATAACAGAACACTTTGGTAGGCTCAATAGGATATATATATATATATATATATATATATATATATATATATATATATATATATATATATAAACTTGTAGTTTAGCGTATAGGGCTTTGCTTCTCTCATGCAGGATTTTGAGTGCTGCATGAGTCTTTCAACTATCTGTTCAGGGAAATGTACCAAAACTATCAACTCTCAGTTCTTAAGCATTGAAAGAGAAAACGGTTACTTTTCTTTCAGCTAGACTGAAGTATATGAGTCAATGGCTGTGGAAAGTTATCTGAAGCGGTCATTGCCCAAAGTAGTGAGAAAGCATCAGCTTTCAGTCCGGTGAAACTAATGGTGTTTATTCCAACTATCTCACATGAAGAGCTCTAACCTTGTTTTGGACATAGAAAATGAAACATTTGCAGCTAACTGTGATTAACTGAGCATAACAGATACTTATGACGTTAAGTCACTGTTTATCAAAGCCTTATATTTATCGGACTGTGCTTTTGTCGACAGCGATCGTAGAGGTCTACCGGGTAGCTTGTAGAGTGTTTGCCTCCATCCAAGCCAGAGGTAAGTATAAAGGGGAAGCTACAGATGAGTGAAAATTGAAACAGCAACATCCGTTTTGGGATTGAGACACGTGATGTTGGTTGAACTCTGCATTTACATCTTGCAGAGAAGTAAACCATCTGTGCAGTGAATTTACGTCATTAGTTTTATTTTCTATAACAGTTTCCTCTCTCCCTGTGTTTATGCGTGTTGACCGTACCTCTCGCTATCATCAGAAGATCAGAACATCGAAGAGGTTTCTCTCGAGTTATTTCGTGAAATTCACTTAATTTTTAGAAACCAGTCAAGTTTCCTTGATATACTAAGGACAAAAGGTCAAACTAAAAGGATCCACATGTGTTACGGACAAAGTAACATTAATGAATATCAATGGTACGATACATTTTTGAGAATTCGTGACCAGACACTTTTCACATTAGTACTAATTCCTATGTACGCAACCAGTACAAGTCAGGGTCAGAAATTAAAACTTTTGACAGTTTTCCTTAATACTGGATGTGAAACTTGACTTATTATGCTAATTACACACTTTGGCAAGTATTAGTACCCTTCAAAATTCCCACAACTCATCAATGTCAACTCAGTGAGACCCTTTAAGTTTCCTTCATAGTTCTGGGCCTCACTTTGTTTATCATCAAGGATGCACCAGACTGATAAGTGAGGGCGCTCTTTGTGGATTTATGCCAAAGAAGAATAGTGTCTCTGTTGCGTTTTCATGTCTAGCAAACATTACACTTCTGCGAACTGTCATCATGATTACATCGAGTGCACACGTAGACCAAATGCCCCTGTGTGATGTGATGCAATACAATACACAGCTCCACTGATGACATCACAGGACACAATATTCTCATCTGAAGGCATGTCACCGTGAACCGGCCAGTTTCAGCGCAGAGCTATGCCTGACCTTTACGTTAGTCTTACCGGCAGCGACGGACCCACCGAATAAGGTGTTCTACAGGGTAGACTGTTGTGGTCTAAACTAGGTGTAATAATGTTGGCTGAATTTGTGCTAATATCCTACGTCTAGGTTTGTAAGACCTCTCTAAATATTTGCCTTCACTAAATGGGTTCAGTGCACCTTGTTTGATCTCCTGGGTCATTTCACCACCTCTGAAGTATTCCGAAGAATGACCTCTTAAATTTGCCCGTAAGGTTTTGTCAGTGTATTCATATTGCTACTGCTAGTTATCAGTCTTGCTTCCTTGGTTTAATTCCTTCCAGGGGTGGAGACGGACATTTTGGTCAAATTGAATGACGACATTGAAAAGACTTGGACGAATTTGTCTGCGTTTCTTTCATCAACTCCACTACAGGTATTGTATTAGCTATTAATTTTTGACAGTAAGAAAATCCCATTTTGAACATTCTATGTGTGGTTGTTAGTTAAGGGGGGGGGGGGGGAATTCGAGTTGGCTGGTAAGGGAAGGGTGAAATTACACTTATCAAATTGTAATTTATTCCCATGCCAAAGACTGGAGAACCATCTGATGTGATGTGGGATTATTCTTTACGGATGACAGTGGCTTTAATGATTGTCAGCAGCATTTATTTGGTCAATGATTTTCATATGTATGAGTGTTATCCATATTCATTATTCATTTTTACCTACTACTAGGACAATTAACTTGTTTTGTTTTTGGGGGGTACATTTCTGTCACAGATTGACAACAGTTCCTTTGTGTTCAAGACCGCCACCCTTAAACCCGAACCAGAAAACCAAGACAAGGCCTGTGGAGTCTGTCTGCTGAATGTCGATGCCAGGAGTAAGGCCTATAATCGGTCCGAGGATTCGTTGAAGCTCAGCTATGGTGGCAGGCAGTACCATGCCACATGTGCCAATCTTTGGGTCAACATGGTGGACTCTATCTTGCCAGCTTTACCATTGGAAGCATTGCTATAGAGGTTTTCCACTGACATTGCTTTGCACATTTCTCTCTTTTGATGACCAGGTATCCACATGTACAGCAATTGAAACTAAGATCCTGTCGTGAGTTTGTATCTATGACAAACCTTCTGTGCATGGGCATCGGTGGTCAGAATGCCAAACTTAATGTGCTGACGTCACGTGAGAACCATCGACAGCGATTTGTGACACCTTACTACTGTTGATGCAGTAATAAAAATTTTACGTAATGTATGTCTATTTTAAAGGGAATGCAAAGTCGAAGTTGTATGAATCTTTGCTTGCAAGTACTGCTTTCCGCAAAAGACATTTCGTTCCATCCTGTTTAGTCTTTCCGTACCTTTAAAACTCAAAAGGATTTTTACCAAATTTCTGGGGCAACATCGCCACAGAATTTCCCCATTTTTGTCAGGGTATCTCAACCAAGTATTTTCATTTCTTTAGTTGTCACTGCCATTGTTGGCATGTTGTCCACTTGAAAATAAAGTCTGAAAGTGAATTACAGTAACATGTCAACTTTTGATGAACTTGTCCCAAATTGAAGTCAGGAAGTTAAATAACAAGGGCAAAATGGGACAGATTTCATGGAGTGATGGACAAAGCTTTCATTTCAGGTTTGGAAAGGGAGTGGAAAATAAACAGGGTAACTATAGTTCAGATAAAGTGAAGGTGAAAAAATTGTATTGCTCAATAGGATGACAGAGTTTCTCAAGGAATAGCTTTGTTGTCACTTGAGCTTCAATTTGAGGGGATGGGGTTACATGCCCCCCACTTTTTTGAGTCAGAGGATGCTATCATATTGTTACTGTGCCACTTTGCATGACTTGAAGCTGAAAAGTGACGTAACCAATGAACTACATGTCACAATTGTCAACAGGGTAGAGGAATGCTACTCCAACACTGTCGACTGTCTTTTTTATTTTCACAACAGCCATAAAAAGCAGGTTCAAAATTACAAGGAACCCTCAAATTCTGGAGTATTTGGCACAGTTTTGCATCCAGTATCACAGAGAAGTGCTTGGCCAGATATATCCCCTGACTTTCAAAATCAAGTTGACACTCTTATATTATCATGTTTGAGCAGCCTATGATGGTCAGCTTTGTGGGTGGAGGTGGGGGAGGAGGAATGCATTCAGCAGTCCATCTCACTCTTTAAATGTCATGTGAAATGCATCTAGAAAGAAAGCTGGCTTTACTCAAAAGTTGCAGAGTTAAACAGAGTGAAACCGTGGAATAAGATTCTGTTGCAATTGTCTTTCTATTACTGTTCTTGAGACACTGCTTTTCAAAGTATAATGAGAATACAAATGTGGTAAGTGGAAGTGTTGCCAAGTTTCGGCATTTCATTTGTTATGCCCGTGTAAATTATCTCCCAATTACTGCGTTTAACAGTGGTAAGTGACAACCAATATTTGTAAAGAGGAAAATACATGAACAAACCCTTGGAGCATATAAAATTCTCACTTGTCCTTGAAATAAAGGTTAAGAAAGCAAAGATTAACACAGGACACATCATGTGAGGTCCCCTCTTGACGTCATAAATTTGCATACGTAGCCAATGTTTATTCATGATGCAGGTATAAGGCAGGAATTTGCCGTTGAAATCGTTAATATTGCATGGATTTTGATGGAATTTGTGGCTACTTTCAACATTTTCAATGGTTAATACACCCAATACTCCAAAATGTTCTTTTTACGTTACACTGCCTTTAATCACAGAAATGTTTATAATTATTTTTAGAGGTTACAAGTAGATCTCTCAGGAAGACAAGCAAGCAAAAACAAACCTTTTGCTTTTGTCTGTATGGATCAGTCGGTGTGGTTTCTGTAAGGTGCTGTTTCTCATTTCTTTTGATGGAGTTGCCCCTCTTGTTGGCTTGTGACATTTTACACTGCAAGATAAATGAAAACTGCTTTCATTTTATATTCTTGTGATAAACCCTTTGAAGTGGATATGCTTCAGCAGCAAAATATTCGAAGAAAGTCCTAAGTTTCCACCGTACATAGAATTGTCATTAAATCAATGACAGATCGAATCCCCTATCTGGACTTCTCTCCATTTCGAATGGGTATGACGATCTGAGATTTTTCAGAGGAAAAGCAACCTTTTGATATGGTTATCAGGGTGAGCCAAGTTGTAAACACAATGTCACACCTTAATGTTCTTTGCTGTTGGACAGCCTTGACTTACATTCCTTTGGTCTGCATCTCACAATATGCTGTGTATTGCAAAATCACTGTAAATAGTGCCTCGATGTTTGTTCATCAACACCAAGGTAGATGTTGCTGACGCATTGCCTGCAACTGTCAAACAGATAATTTTTATCATCATCATTTGCCCCCCTCCCCCTTAATAGCACATGGAAAGGACATGGAAGCAAAGGAATGTCATGGATATGCCTTTGAAAAATTAAGAAAGTAAATTTTTAATTGATTTATTTGTTGCTTTCATGAATATCTTCTGCAATAGTAAGATGTGAAAATATTGTCCCACTGATGCCATCAGTCTTCAGTTTTTGGTAAGATTGTGTCACCCGCTCTTTGTCATTAATGGTGACATTTGATTCCCAAATGGTGCTACTTATGGAAGACACTGCATGAGTAGTAACAAAGTTTCTTTGCTTCAATTCAGAATGTGCCATTTTTGTTCCTAAATCTTCGAATTTGTCACAAATATTTGTATCTGAAATGGTTCATGGTGTCTACCTTGAAAGAGTCTGTCTTTAAACATCTGTATCTCGATTGACCTCTGCAGTAGTTGATGCTTTATTTATTGTAACTGTCTAGTAGCAGAAACCCTTCAAAAGGGAAGCATGTGAAGGCATTTTGGTTTCTGTTTTACTTTTGTTCATGTATCTATGGAGTTGTGTTTATGTTTGAGATAATTTTCAGATGCACCCAGTTGGGACAATGTTTTCTACACTGTGCTCTCGTGTCTGCATGGTAGCACTTGTATCGTCATTAATAAATTATCACCTAGTCCTCACAAAATTTTGATTTATGTGTGAAAATCATTTCGCGAAGACCTTTTCTGCATGATAGAACATGAGGGGATATCGAGGCATACCATAATGTTTAGGGTGTGTCGTCTCGAGAAGGGACAAACATGTATGACATCATGTGAGGATTGGCTGGGAGCAGTATGAATAACATGTATATTTATGTTTCTATCAGACATAGAGTATCAACAGTTCGTTACCTTTACTTTAAGTGCTTGGACGCACAGCATAGGAAGGTGGTATAGAGTGGTTCATAGCACAGGAATTTTCCCAACTGGCTGTTGGATGGAAGTTGGGGACAATTTTGAAAGTCACTCTGTTGCTTATTTTCAGCTAAAAGAAGCACCAAATTAAGAACACTGCCATCCTTCCATCACAGTTTTTTTTTGTTATTCTACATACTGTTAAGAAAATTGCATTTGTACTGTCAGCATTGTGTAGCACAAAAATGTGATGATATTGTTGTACCAAAAAAAAAAAAAGGTAAACGAAGAATTTTGGAAAAGAGCTGACGATGAGCATCTCCGGAAAATAATTTACAGTCAAACATTTGCAACTGCTCCTATCAGAATGGCTCAAACCTCCGTCATACTGTTCAGTAATAAATATTGTGTAATAGCAGTGTGCAGACCGACAAGTAAGATCTTGACTGTAACAGCCACCTTTGATTGTCCCAGAATCATAATTTAATACCAAAATGCAGTTTTAGAACTTAGAAAAGGTTTTTATTATGGCTTCAATCATGTCATAAAAATTACAGCAATTAACATTATTTGCCAGGCACAATTTTGCAAGATCGAAAACGAAATGGCAGAGGTCTCAGAGAGCAATGCACATTAGTAATGCAAAAAATGCCATTTTGTTTTGAAATAAAATGAGCAAATATCCGGTGTTTCATTTGACAGCAACCTTTAACACAAAAGTCGAAAAATTGTCCTACAAACTTCTGTCATGTGATATGCAAAGTATTGTACAAGTATATGACATTGTCACCGCTGTGCTTCTCAGTTTATTAATTTATGTTACAGCTCTGTGATGAAAAGAGAAGAAAATGCCAGTTGAGGGGAAAGCACATACCGGGGAGATGGTTTTACAAAAGAAAGGCAAAGTAAAGCTAGTTCTCCTCTGGTCTGTTCCTTCGATCATGCCTTAGACTCAGTACTTAATGGGAACCAGATATTGTCTTGTTTGTAAGAGATTTAAAGTTGTTAAATGGTGATGGATGAAATGTATGTGCAATTATTTACCATGTAGATAAATAGAAAATAAAATTTATCAGTGTTCAAACTATTGAAATATCTCCAGGGATTGATTGTTTTTGTGAGTCTTGATTCCACAAATTCAACTTGGATTGTCGGAAGATATCGACAAGGATGAAGTAACCGATATATGGCAAAGTAATGGGTGTGAAAACATTTTGTACTGGTACCACATGTAACCAATGAAGAGATTCACCTAGGATTGATGATACTTTTGTCTGTCTCTCAGTAACAATCCCCTCCCCTCTGAAAGCCCCCCCCACCTTGGCTCTTAAGCATCACATGTAATAAAAGTGTCACATGAAAAGCAGTGGCCTGCAACAAAGTAGATTTATATCTAAAACACTGGTGTTGATAGGGTTTTGGAAAGTGTTGGGGGGAGTGGGTAAGGGTAAAACTTGGGGTTTTGATATCTGTCCTTGGTGGAGGGGGGGGGGGAATAGATCAACATTAACTGGCTTGTGGTTTAAAATGATGACATCGTGGAGTGTTTCCATGTAGCAATATCTGAGTACAGGATCTAAGTCTACCCCAGAATGTATGAACACAGTAGTGAGGTCAAATCAGCCATTTACATTTAGGTAGACCAACCAATTCCCAGCCACCTCAGGGTGCACATTCCATTCGCGAGCATTCACATTACGTTTGTTATGAATCCAAAAGGAATTGAAGAAATCACTAAAGGAAAGGACTAGGATAAGATTAGAACGGAACGGATTATTTTAAGTACGGAAGCGGACTTGAAGTACAACCACACGAACGTCCACACTACAAGAATAAGTCGTCTTTGCTGTCTTGAAGCACTGGTGCATTCTTAAAAGTGAGCAAGACATGGACATGCAAATAAAAAAAATTTGCAAGCTTGCCTTAATCCCCCCTACATACTACCACATTTGTGCTGTGGAATGAATGAAGCAATCCTTTTTAACACACATGTGCCTAAGTGGTACTGATGTAATTCCCAGTGGCGTTGCCAATCGGGCGGAGGTGCAAGTTGCACCCTTGGATTTTTTTTGGGGGGGGAGGGGGTGATCAAATTGGAGAAATTTGAGGAAATAATATTTCCTTTCCAGTTTCTCAAATTTTTCCTACGGATAAGAAATTGTGAGACATTTACAAGCATAATACGTAGCCTATTTGAACAACATTTTTTCCAAATTTCATGTGTCACTGCGGGATAAAGCATGCCTAGGTCGGGTTCCACAGAAATGCCCCCTCATTGCAGCAGGCTGAGAGTGAATA
The DNA here is from genome assembly GCA_021234535.1 of Stichopus chloronotus. Lineage (NCBI taxonomy): Eukaryota > Metazoa > Echinodermata > Holothuroidea > Aspidochirotida > Stichopodidae > Stichopus > Stichopus chloronotus. The sequence goes on along the minus strand of CM037837.1, from coordinate 1,931,141 downwards.
GGCTGGTGTTTATTACAATCAGTGTAGAGCAGTGGAACCTAATACAGTAGTTTAGTGCGTGGAACTATACAACCATGGAACTAACACTGGTAGGCACTTTTTGTGATCAGTAACTGAAAATCGAAATAACCCCCAAAATTACATGTAGGTCATGGAAGATGTCTTCGACTGCAAGTGTCAACAGGAACACTAATTCATCATCATTCAGTTTACTCCAAGCTTGCATGAAGAAATTAGATTCTGAAACTAGGGATACTCAGACAAGGTCTATAAAGGAATATTTCACTTGCAGTGCTAAGCAAAATGAAAAAAAAAACTAACATTACTACTACAAACATAGGAATTCCTGGAGATATATTCAGTTTTAAGTCTTGCATCGAACATAGCACCATTCTGCATCTTGTCCACCCTACATGATAATCAAAATTTTTCCTAGCACCTCTCTGATCATAATTTCTTACTTATATACAGGCTTACACAGTGGCATACTTGGGAAAGGGTGGGGGAATGGGGGGGGGGGAATTACTTAACTCTCATTTCCCAGCCCATTTAAAAATGAATAAAACATTAAAAAAATGTTCATCAGGGCACACAAATCTCACTTGGTATCATGCTATAACTGCAACTAGGATGTGCTGTTTGAAGAAATAAAAATAGCCTTTACGGTTGATCTTCCATCATTTTCTGTCATTTGATACCAATGTGGATAATAACATGCTATGCCAGGTTATTCTCATTAAAAATTTCATTACTTAGAGTGTTAATTACGGTAGAAAGAAGAGATATGTAGGTTTTTTTTCCGCTGAAAAGTTAGCCGAACTGGACTCTGTAGTAAATATGCGCCACTTCCATGTGAACATTGCTACAACGACAGTCCTATGCAAACGCATTTCCTTTGGAAATCAGGCTATACGTGACAAATACACCTCTGTACGGGAGTTTTTACAACTTTCTGCAACTATAAGGAGTATAACCAGTCCTTTGGTGTGCTTTTGAAAATGCAGGGATAACAGCACATCCTGCTTTAAATTTTGAGGTAAAGAACAGAAATGTCATAACAGGGAGCTGCGCAGTGCCATTTCCGGCGATGTGAGTGGTTTGTTACACCAACTTGATTTTCTATACGTTGAGGGCCAACTGACGATGGCGTTCCGCTTAGTCTCCTGAATAAAATCACTGCAGGTACACACCCAAACTTAGCAGCCCTGAGATTGCCCCCTCCCTCTCCATTAGCTAAAACTATTCAGCCTGCAGTGCTGTGGACCCCAAATTTGGGGAAAAAGAAAGGAAAAACCGGGGAAGATTTTTGTTCAATTTAATCTTGTAGAATGGATAAGATAAAAGAGCTCATCTTCCAATAATTAGCTTTACATTACCATTAGGCCTACGTGGTAGCCTGCTTTTTATCTGATTATTTTCTAATCATTTTGCCTTTGCTCTTTTTTTTAATCGACGTGAAAACTTTATTGCAAACGAAAGCGCAAAATAAGGACTGCTTAGCTTCTACCTAAAAGCCAGGAAAATGCCATTTCCGGCTTTCTAGAGATCTTGATTTTTCAAAATTTTCTATATGCTCCTAGCCAACCGATGGTGGCGCTCCGCCTAGACAGTCTCGATAAATCTCACTCCACGTACGCACTCGCACAATTCCCTCCTAGAAAATCCAGCACACGCCACTGGGCTCAGACCAGTTTATGCCCATCCGTGCCACACTCATCTTCAAAATCAAGCCAGACCCATGTAGGCTTGCCAAAATTGGGGGAAAATTTCTTATCTTTTCCCCCGTAGGAAAAAGCCTAGCTACGCCACTGCCCCCCTCCCCTTCCCCCTCCTCAGAGCTAAAAAATCGAACAACAAAGTAACAACTGTTCAATAAAAAGTGACATAAATTCTAATTTGCTAAGAGATATTGCATCACTCAGAGTAAAAGCTGAGTCGGTAATTTGCCCATTCGCATGATTTTAATTGACACCATACTCATGATTCATCTGCTTATAAAGCTAGTTTTAGTTTTATTCAGGAAATTCAAGTGGTGAAAAAGTTCTCTTTCGTTGGTAACGTGACTAGAAGAATGTATAGATATATAGACATGTCTAAAAAGGTAATGGACGAAGTGAACACCTCATTCGTGAAATGAAGAAAAGGACAAAACTTGAATGCAAAATCAATGCCTTGTATTCTTCGTTGTACGATTTTACTTAATTCTCACAATGTTGGTTTCACGTTTGACATTCAGTTGTATTTTTGTCACCTAGTAGAAGGGTCTATACCCGAAACGTCTTGTCTTTACAAATACATCTCATATTTGCACCATTATAACACATTATGTTTTCGATATATATAATTAAGCAGAATTAAAAATATCTTCAAGTAGAATTATGTATAGATATCTCTAAATAGAATAAAAGTTATCTTAAAAAATCTTGAAATTAAAGATATCTTTGATTCGAATATAAGACTTAAATTTTTCTACAGATATGGAAAAAGGAATTATACTAGCACTTGTCCCGATTTTATTTTGAAAAATAATCAAAATCTTGGAAATTTTCTTCTCATTTCTCTTACAACGGTATACTTTTCACGATGTTGCTGAGTATCATGCACTGCATGTTATGCCGCAAAATTGAGCAATTAAAAACAAAATTGATATCACGCGATGAAAAAGAGCCATTCATGAATTATCACAGGGGGTATACGAATTCAGTTTTAAAGATAGGCTTACATGTCCCTGTATTTCAGGTATCTTCAAATCGAATTATAATTCACTAATTCGAATAACAGCTGCCCCTAATTTTGATTAATAAAATATTCAATAATATATTAAGCATCTCTTTATTCGAAGTGGAGATTAGAGGTCACTGACTAGACCCTTATCCAAGCCATGTTTCTAAGTGGGCCCAAGAGACAAATACTATGGTGGTCGGGGGAACCCACCTTCAAATGAATTCTGATCATCTTTTCATCCATGCACAAAGTTGTACGGTGAAGGGAAATTCGCATTAGGAGACCTCGTCATCCCTGGCCGTCCTCTCTGACAACGAGCTTGTCTGTAACTCGACTTCGAGAGACTCTTTAATTCGAACTGAAGATAATTCAAATTAAATCTAGTCAAAATATCTTCAATTTCCATAGAGATATCGTAGTAATACAAAGTAAAGTTACCCTCAATTGGAAAAACAGATATCTCTAATTCAAATAAAAGATCATCTTAAATTCAAATTTAGATACATGTAGTCTGTTTTTAAATGTCTGTAATTTATTTCAGGGCATATCGAAAGGTTCTGTACAGAAAAGCATTTTACACCCAAATTTCTAAAATAATCATCAATAAGGTATGCTCGATCCGTGATTCTTCGAAATAATATTCTTAGGTGTAAACAATTCATGAAATGCCGATTTTACACACACTGTAACGCATTAGGGAGGTTTATGATCTCCACTTTTCGATTTGTATAAAGATAGAGAGCACCACAGATTTTATAGTACATCTAAAAAGTTGAACAAATTAATCCAGAAAATAGGACAGGTTTTCGATTTGTGTTTTTTTATTGTACTCAGAGACATCTTTAACACGAACTAATGATATCTTATATTTTGTTACAGACATTTAAAGCCTAAATCCAATTCAGATATCTTTAATCCTATTATACGTGTCTTTAATTGACTCACTGAGTTAAATCCGTTTATAAGGATTTTATGGACACAAACACATTTCAATGGTTGCAATTAGCACCATTAGTCAATGTTCACATCCAACACTTTTGAAAACTGACATTTTTCATCATTTTTTTTTATCAACCTGACTTACTGGATGTGCGCATTTGAATTAGTACTAGGCCTTATGTGAAAAGTGTCTGGTCCCAAATATTGAAAAAAAATTAATTACTATTGTTCCTTTGTAAGTGACACATATGGATCCCATTTTAGTGTAACCATCTGTCTTTTGTATGTAAGGGAAACTTGACAGGTTTAGGAAAATTTAGTGAAATTCACGAGGCCACTTAATGTGCCTTTTTTAACTGAATCTTTTATCTTGAAATCGTTTAACTACATCTTGAACTTATTGTAGATATTATAAACTTAATTTTAGATGATTAATGATGTCTAAAATTTGTCAATTAGATTTGCATTGCATGCCATAAGTTGACAATAGTCAAGTCAATGTTTTCACTTGAAGTATAAGCTGAAATTTTACAGAAAATCCAGAGGTACTTGTTGATGTTTAAGTAACAGTTTTAGCGCCCTCTATTTTGACGGAAGTATTCATAGTAGCAATTTACCACAAACAGCTCATTTCTTGCATATCAGATGTATGACGGATAAGGACCATTGACTACTGAACTACCGAAGCTCAATGCAAACTTCATGCTAATTAGCCCAAACTGGATTTATTCATTTTTGTTTGTGTTCTGGAAGAATGGAAAGACAAACTGTGACGTCATATTTCGCTTGAACTAGCTGAGTGAGGACAATTTACCTTGCCGCATTTCCAAGTTTATTTGAAAAATGATAAGGTGAGACTGGAAAGTCCAAACAGTGTGCCAGAACTAGGAACCACAGTTCATTCATTAATCATCACTCAGCTTCAATGCAATGTGTATGTGCTGTGTAGCCTAACTGTTTAGACCCAGAAATAGATTTTAACTTCCGTGTGTCTGGATGGATCACAACTTGGCGACCTGCAGTTTCGTCGTGTAATAGATTACGTGATACAGACACCACTAGATCAAGACTCAACTTTCGCTGCTTAGGACTGAAATATTTCATGTCCGGAATGTTTCAGGTATTTAGTCATGCTGGATTAAACGACGGGTGAAGGAAGTAGCCTAACTTGAAAAAAGTGTGAGAAGACTTTGGTAATGTCAGTCCATCCAATTAGGTCAACAAAGCCGTACAGTAACTCCAGTAGCATACTGTGTAAGTTATCCTGTTCAAGCTCACTATAACCTAAGCAGGTTCCACTTTCTCCATCGTGCTATTATTGTATTGAAAGTGACATAGGCCTAGAATTTTGTTAAGATTTCAATGTGTCAAGCTGAAGTCTGTAACTTAAGTGGACAAGATAGAATTCCTAAACATGACATCACATCATACCCCTCTGTCAGTCTGTGGTGTCTGTGTAAACTAGGGCCTACAAAATAGATTGCATCCTTCAGGTAAGAACAATGAGTTAGGCCTCTAACTAAGCCTCCTACTAGTACTAGGACAACTAGCCTACGTAACTTACTCACTGTAAATGGTTCTATTGGTCATACTGTAATAATGTAAGCCTAGAACTACAAGTATTTGTAATACTAGTGCCTGAGGAAGGCAGGCTACTGCAACTTGTGTAAGACCTGTGGATGTGCGGTTCTACTGTAACTGTGTCTGTGATTGCCCATTCGTCAGTGAATTCCCGGTTTGTTCAATTTCAAGCGAATGCCCCAAATGCCCCCCCCCCAAAAAAAAAAATCAGAATCTCCTATGTTGCTAAAAATATTTATCAAGTGCATTCTATAGTTCACTTAAAGAAATCATCATAGACAAAGCATGCAATCATTGCAAAGTAAGGTATAGCACACCTCTTGTGTAAGTAACTAGTCAGCTTAGAAGCTCTTTCCTGAACTTCTTCCAAACTATTGAGCTTCTAAACTAATTTGGCACATTGAGATGGCCCTCTAACCAACTTCTTGTAGAGCCTCACAGCAATATCCTTACAAAGAAAATTTGAAAGTTTATCTAATCATACCTACAATTTGGTATCCTTTCCAAGCCACTTCTGCACAGTCTAGAGGGCTTAAGGAAAGAATCAATTAAAATGTCGAGATTTTTTTCGACTTGAACTTCTTGGATATTGACTACACAGTACGTAACGACAGTAATCTTTGGATTCCTATGACCACCATGCGTTACTTTACATTTTTCTATATTGGACAGAATTTGTCTTCAGATTACTTGAAAATTTTGTCAGGATCACTTTGAATATACTTTAATAGCATCATGTTCAGAAAAAAAAACAGTGTATTTTTGTATCATCAGCAAATGCCTTGACCAAAGAATCACCAGTATTATCCATATCATTAGTATTTGCTAGAAAGAACAAAGGACCAAGAATAGAACCCTGAGCAGACCAGTAGAAACATTAGCCCCATCAGACCTGTAACCGGTGAGACTCTCTGATTACAATCACTTATCCAAACCTTAATTCATCTCAATAGCCCTCCATCAATACCTATATCTTGCAATTTTTAACTAAGTGAACATTCAAACCTGCATTCCTTGTTTTACAGCTCGCATTCATTGTAGCCATGTGCTAAATTAGAAAAAAAAAAAAAAAAAGAGAAAAAGTAACTTAGGCTAGAATTCAAGGCTACAAAATAAGTTAAATTTTGGTTGTTGATAGATCTTGCTTGTTTGAAGTGTGCTAATTCGGTCCATGCAAAAAAAAAATCACACCCCATGTGCAGAGATCATTCTGAGGTGCTAATTTTAGGTTCTTCTTTATAGGCTTCTCCCCGAAATTGTCACGGTTCAGATGTTCAGTCTCTGAAGAAAAAAAAAATGTTGGGGCCAAATGTAGGCCATGTTACTGAAGGGAAGGGCTCAATTTCAGCATGATATAAAAAGCAAATTATGATTTTTTACTGCCTATGAGAAAAAGGAATATGATACAGGATATTGCAGCTTTAGGCATTCTTGTTTTGGAGAAAATTGGGACAAGTTTTCTCACTGGCTGAGATGCTCACCTTTCCTTTAAAAAATGGGCCAGTCCCTGATTAATCAGGACAGATGGGAATCCTACATAGGTACAGTAAACATTGTTATCCTACCCTTCAAAGTCTATTGTAAGAAATCGTAGTCTACGGAGAAGATGGTCATGCTAGACAGGTAACCATTGGACATTAGTGCACAGCGTTCTGTATCTTGTGTTGGATACTGTAAGTCATTGCATTTTACTATTAACATGACCAAGGTTAAATGGTACAAAAAAACCTAAATTGCTAGTGAAAATACTTTACATAGGCTGTTTTGATTGTAAGTTGTTAGGAGAATTGGCTTGGGAAAGATAGTTTGTAAATCATACAAGAGAAAATTTTATGAAGATACCGCATGTTCATGCAGTTGTTGCTACTGTATTCCCAGAAATTGAAAAGGAATAGACCTTTTTGCTGACACTGATTCCACCTGCCCTTTACTGTACAGTAAGGCTAAGGAAAAAAGGGGGAGATGTCTAAGAGAGAATGTAGTTAAGTTGCAATGCATCATTTCCTTTCAAAGTGACATATGAGAAGAGTTTCTTGTGTCTCCATTCATCAAGCAGAGTTACAGTATGTTCAAATATTCACATGCCAGTTTTTTTTTTTGACAAGAAAATTTTGGTAGTTACCTGTAAGCCAATAAGTGCTACCCTTTATTGTCAGCACTGGTGTAAAGCGTACAGTACATAGTCGTCCAGAGAAAGTGACTTTTGCCGGTATCTACAAATCTCAGCTTTTGCCATTTTCATATTTCATATTAAACTTTGATTGTGATCAGTTATCCACTTTGGTAAAACAAATTTAAATGGAAAACTTCAGTTAGAATTTATTTTGTGATCATGTGTTATGACTGTAAATGTACTAAAGTCATTTATACAGTGGCTTGTAGTTGGTACCGGGTTAGATAATTCTTGATTTTCGGTATAGTGCACGTTTAACGCTTTTCATCATTTTCACAAAATCACGGCAGTTACAGTGCTGGCCAATTTATTTCAAACAGAAATCATAGGTCTTCAATTTAGAGTCTCATGACAATGTCACTAGTTGACAATAGTTTAAAACTTGTCCCAATTGTGAAAGAGTCATCCTTCACCTGATCCTTGATCAGGTGAAGGATGACTTAGTCCTTTGGGATCAAGGTTGAAATTGCTATTTACTGGGTGCCATGTGCACTCACTGTTTGGTGCCCATTTCTTGCTAAACAGGGCCTGTTGGACCCACTCCCTCCCCCCCCAAAAAAGTTACTAGGTGCCATTTAATACCAAAGGTAGCATCGATCATCGGTCATAAGTATTTGAAGAATCATCGGTCGCCTTTTCAACATAAAGTGTCTCCTGGTTACACCAGAAACGAAGGGACCAGGAGACACCTTTTGACAAAGTGGCACCTGGCTCGGCTAACGTTTAATGAAGGGATCGAGAGCCGGATTTGCACGGGCAGGAGCCTTAAGCACCAACAGAAGGGACAAGAATTACAGAGCGCCATGAACCGGTATCTGGACTGTGCCAGTTTATTCTCGGTATAACGTAACAAAAAAGAAAATATCCTCTGCAAAACAGTAACAAACAGAATATCATTGAACAGCAAACAAAATTAACCATAAATGAATAAGTAGTGCTGTGGACCACAACTGAACATGGATTCCATGAATTCCATTACAGTTGGTAGTGTTTAGTCTGTAAAAGACAAAAAAGTTTTCCTTTTGGTGTGAAATAATTTCCTGTAAATATCAGCTTTTAACTGAAGAAAACCTGTTCATTTTTAAGAGTTAGACCAAGGTGTCTTTCATTGTTCAATGGGTCTTGTCATGTTTGCTTGATGCTGTACTGCACATAGAAGAGAAGAGGCCTCTATAGTTAACATACATTATAACTGCAGCTCAAAGTAAAACCGTGTCTATTTTGTGCCCTTATTTGTTATCTGTATTCACATGGATTTTCATTTGTGCAGCTTGACTTGTTCTATCATACAGCTGAATTTTGTTTGTATAAATGATGTTCTTTTTTTTCCCCACAGACTTTTCATTTACCCCCCAAAATTAAAATCTTGGGAGTAAAAATGAAATGTTGTTTCTTTCACAAATTCACATTTTGTTTTCATTTTTGCAAATTTGTTGTACCCCAGTCATGTAAAGTGAAATCCCCTACTAGCCAGTTACAAGAGCAAAATATGATGAAAGTCAAATGTATCTCTTATCAAACTCAAAGGCCTTTGTTATTTGTACCCCTTGTTGTTACGGTAATTAAGGATCCAGAAGTCATAAGCCCAGGAGCCTGATTTTGTATTCAGTGAAGGGAAGTAGTGTTAAGCTTTTCTTTTTTTTAAGTTTACAAATGAAACTACTTTTAAATTGTAGAATGTGACATTTTTGACAGAAGGGCCTCGCAATATTGCTGTACCTTGCAGACTGAGTAAGCTCCAACGCATGATTCCAATGTATCTTTCTCATCCCTGTTTCAGAATCCATCTAGACAATTTGAAGGTAATTTATTTGAAGTTACTGTATGGTGTGATACATACCAAAACCAAGTTTTTAAATTTTCCTCTACAGTAGAGCAACAATCCTTGTGAAATACCTCCAGAAAAAAAAAAAAAATAAAAACATTACAACCACACTTTATTGATACAGGCTTTAAAAGGTCTCTACATCTGCATTAAACTTGAAAACACCCTGTAACAAACTGAAATCAGTTTGTCAATCAACAGACAATTATACATATCAAGGGTAGCTAACTTCAAGCGTAAATACCATTCCTTAAATTTCCCCAGAATGTGTGCTTAATGTGTTGTACTCAGGTTATATTTTGGGGATGTGTGGAAATATTTTGATTGAATCTTAAGTTCTGTATTCTGAAACGTGTAACGACTAACCATAGAAATAGATATCAAGAACATATTTACTGGTCCTTGCTCTGTAAGGCAAAACAGCTCTGCCATTTGCTGTACAGTATATCATGCAGGTTCGGCCCAAGAATTTATTTGTTCGATATCTAACTGAACCTTTTGGGAAAACAAAAATAAATGCAACTTTAATTTCTTGAGGTAACCTGATGATGTCCACTGAAACATGTGTTCGAATGTGTTCAGTAGCTGTTGGATTTGTGTTGTGTGGTTTCATGGGAATGCCTTTTGCCATACAGAGTTTTAGCTTCACACATTGTTCCTTGATGTCATTCTGGTTTATTTATTTCTATGCAACCAGCATGATAATAGAGCACAGCACTTGGTGTGTGAAGAAGATTAGTTTGTATTGAGGTTCAGCAGCCTATGTACATGAAAAACCTCGACCGTCATTATTAGCATTATCTGGGAATTTTCTCAAGGTTTGTCAGTTATCCAAGTTTGTTCATTAGAATGTCATCACCACGAAGTGAGTTACTGTCTATGGCATGACATAACCAAAAAGGTGCAAAGCATGACATTTGAGGTTCCACCCCTGTGTGATTTAACTGCAGGCTGGTGGTTTGGGATTTTTTAATAAAATACTTGAAATTTGGACAGCTCTCCAATTGTAGATGAAGGGAAGTGACATTTCTGACATTTTTCTTCAAATTCAGGTATGTTCCTGGTATTTGCCAAATTCTGCTGCAACCTCAAAATGTTAAGATTGTGAAGGTCAACATATCAAATGTTAACATTATGAATGTTAACAGCAGCTCTTGATGAGATTTTTTTTAAGGAGGTCATAGGTTACTTGATGGCAGCATAGATCATAGTTTGACAACCTTGTAAACACATTACTTACAGTACAGCATCTCAAGGAGGATGAGGTAAATTCTCCGCATATATGGGTTGTCCTTTTTTCTAAGTGAATATCGGTAAGGAATCACAAAGTCGTTTGACTCTGGTGCATTCTTCAAGTGCATAACTTTGAATGGCAATTTTTACCAAGAACTTTTATCATCAAAATTGTTCGACTATACTCTATGTGCATGCTGACATTTGGCTTTCTGTTTGAGGTTAACAAATTTTGCGGACAGTGGTACATGCTTTTCTTGATTTTCTCATCCTTCAGGATTTTTGATGGAATGTTACTGTGATAATGTGCCCAGCTATCATGGAAGGATCTTGGGCCGAACTCTGCGAGACTGAAGCGATCAAAGCTGCAAAGGTGTTTGCTCAGACTTACCATAACTATCGCTCATCTCAGGACACCAATGGACAAACGTCTGACTCAAACCCAGACCCAAGCAGGGTTGGCCAGCTGTTTGTCGAGCACTTCCAGGAGCACTTCGAACTGGAACTCCGAAGAGCGACGATTGTCATAAACGGCAATGCCAATGTGACTCCCGTGGAGCCCCCCGTCAATGCGGACAATCACATCCACAGCACAAACAGTACCCCTCCCCTTTCAAATGGCAACTCTTCCCCGGATATCAGCAGGGACAGTAGCCTAGGGAGAAGTGAACCCCCACCATTAGTGAACCGGTTGCACAGCCAGCCCACAGAGATACCAAGAAAACTCTCTTTCCGTTTCTGGGACAAAACTAGCAATATTCTCGACAAGTTCAGGAGGCCCGGTCGCACCAGAGTCGCCAACTTACCGAACTCTAACGACGTGGTGAGAGAAGGACACGTGAGTGTGATGTCAGGAGACGACAGGGTATGGGACAGAAGCAGACTCATGCTGGTGAAAAAAGAAAGTGGTTACATGTTGGAGTTCTTTAGCCCCCCTAAGGTGAGTTTGACCAAGAATGACATGGTTCATGTTGTAATCAGTCACACCTCTCGTTGCTCTACAGCCATCTCTTTATCTTCATACGGCGACCATGCACTATAGCAAAACCCAGTTGTATAAATTTGGTAACCCACAACATCAACTCAATTTTCCTGTGACTGTCAAAGGCTGTCATATTAAACATTTGTTACTTAATCTGCTTCTACTTATTTAACAAGAGATGTTTTGTTTGCCAGATGTGGTAAACCTACCGTATGTTTGTTTGTTGAAAATCAAATTTGTATGGACTTGTAGGCCATCTGGATACCTTGCGAGCGCAACCTTTGCACGATCTGGACTATCAAAAAAATTTTGCAGCCTTGTAGAATCTTTGAAATCAAACAGGCACCCAAATCGTTTGGCTCTGTAGTGCTCATGGGAGCTTGATATGAGTTGCAAATTTATGCTACACTAGTATGCACGTATGACCTGGTATCTGCTGTACATAGTACCGTAGAAATTCAAAAACTTAATTCGTTCTTTAATAAAGTTCTTTATAGATATTGTTTGACAGTGTTGTGTGAAATTCAGTGTTCAATTCTCTCTGTTCTTTACTGCAAATAATCCCCACTTCCTATTGTTGTGTCGTATTTGACCCCACCCGCTTTAAAGATTGAACCAACCTGTTAGAATCGTTGATGAACATTGAACAAAATAAGCCACAAATGTTCTGAGTAATGCTTTCATACAGTAAATGGGGGCAAGGCTCATAGGCTGTAATTGATCTTAGAATATCCATGAAAATGTTATGCGAGCCACGCAGTCATGTGGCGAAATCATTACGTTGATTGCTATTTGACCATCCTTGCTGAGGAATTCTTCATTCCATACAAGTGCAATGATGCACATGCTATGATAATCACAGACTAGATGGCTGCACTACAATGTGACGTTCAGTTGCAGGCCACTGAAGAACTTCTGGTTCAAATCAACTTCAAACTAAAAAGTAGTCTCTCTTTTTACCATCTCACCTGTGATCCTATGAATGGTCATTCTTTGAATGCTGAAAGAATGATAGGAAAGAAGAATGTATAAAGGCCTGTCAGACCAGTTGACTCAATTTCCAACACACTGTGTGGGTGGATAACAAATCACAGAATTACTGTACATGCAGATTCTAAGTCAAAGTCCTGATGGACACTATGTGTAAATTAAACTCCCACTCATCTATTTTTGAGTGCGTCGATTGTAAAAGATAGGGACCCAGGCATTGTGCTATTTTGCGATATTTAACTATTGCTCTTTTGCCGCTTTCTGTTGTAAATCTTGCCTGCTCGTGCCTTTGTAAATGAATTATGACACTACATGGAACTATCCTATTAATGATTGTCTTCAACATGCACTTTTCCTTTTGTGGCAATCGATGAAATTTATGTACTCGATGAAGTTACCGTACCGTACCTTACCGTGCCTTGTTATCGTGCAGTCCCGTGCGGTAGGACCAGCTCTACGGTAGGACGCAGGTCATGACACTGTAGTTCTTCATACTTCATGTTCTGTAGTGTTAAAATCCATTTGGTAATCACAAGAGTGCTTGCAGTAAATCTATGGGTGGAGGTAAAATTTAATACAAGGAAACGTTCAGGCTACAGTGAATGCACTTGAGTTCTACACTTGTGTTTAAAGGGGCTCATTGAGTTGATATCAGTAAAGATTGCGGTGATTTGGAAGTATACAAACACACGACAATACTCACAATTAGCATAATTAATCAAGTTTCACATCCAATAGTTATATGAAAACTGTCAATTTGTTCAAATTTTTGACCATTACTTGCTCTGATTGTGTGCATGTGAATGTACTAATGTGAAAATGTCGGGTCACAAAGTTTCAAAAACCAAATTTAATCGTTGGTTACTCACTCATTAATGTTCCAACGTATGTAAAACTTTGGGATCCTTTTAGTTTGACTGTTTGTCATAAGTATGTGAAGGAAACTTGACCGGTTTAGAAAAATTGAGTGAATTTCACAAAACAACTCAATGAGCCTCTTGAAAGTGCATGCTCAAACAATCTGGTCTAGAAAATGTCTGATAGTGTACAGCACTTGAAACTGCTTGGAGTTGTCTTAGAATATCACCCATCGTGCGATAATTGAACAAGAACTGGAAAGAGCCCAACAGGCTTATTACAGTTCCGTATGACCCTTTCCAAAACCATTCATTGGAATGACTCGTAAGAGTCAACTTCTTAGAAAAGTCAACACTCATATTTAAATCTAGCAATTTAAGTTTTCATTCAATGTGGTGCTGAATGCTGATCTATATTGTACCTCCTGGATTTTTGGGGGTCTAGCTTGATGGAACATTCTGTAGTATGAAGTGGATTTGCTGTATGGTGTGATGATTAGAGTTGCCTCTGTGATGCTATGTACTCGCCTACTCCTAAACAGAAATGAAAAAAACAAATAAGAAAAAAAAAGAAAAAGAATAAAAAAGAAGAAAGAGTGGGAGGGGGGAGAAAGTCAAATGGAGAAAAGATTTCTAACTTGTGAAAAGGAGAAATGTCTGTTCTTTCTTGCATTGATATGAACATGGTTTGCCTACTCCGTACTGTGCTCATTTTGCTCTCCAGGTATGTCTGAAATTTTAGCAAGAGAATTTGACAGGTTGAAAATTTTATCCCCATAATGTCTTTGACTGTTGCATTATACCAAGGTAATATGTAAGTTGAGAAGTGGATATTTGTATTATGTAACACCGTTATTATGTTTCAAATGAAAAAAAGTGGAAAAATTCAATAGAAAAAGACATTTCTAACTTGTGAGCTGTGTTGCACAGTAGAATAATATTTGTAGCTAAATCTTAGCTCGCATCAGTAATTTTGTTTGTCCATGTCTTGTCCATGCCCTTGTCTTGTCCATGTCACATCTACGTCATTTCCATGTCGACGTATGAATGTATGGGTGTGCCTGTTTGGTTCTGATTACCAGGTAATTCTAAGGTGCCCACTTTGTGTGATCAAAATTAAAATTGGTCTTTCATGGAAAAGTATTCAAATACCATACAGTAGTTGGAAAAGCTGAAAGGATTGCTAGGTATTTTTTTTTCTTTATCATTTCTAGATGAGTGCCAGGTTTAATGGGCAAGTGCCGGGTAGTAACATATGGGACTGCAGGGTGTGGCCACATTGCTGTAAGTGGCTGCTTGCCTAGATTCTGTCGGCCATTTTCACAGCCATTCAACTGAACCATCGGTTCTTGTAAATGCTGTTCCTTAATACGACTACCTCGTTTGATTCCCCAGATTTGGCACAAAAGTTTTGAAAAATTAAAAAATTTTTTTTTAAAATTCACTTGATGAGAAAGTGACATTGTCAACAAACATGAATGGAAGATTGTTAGGTCTAGCTAGAATAGAATCTATGATAGATTAAATTGTACAAAATCAATTTGAGACTTTTAAGGATAACTTGATTTGCTAAACATTGACCCGAAAATGTTTCAGTTTCTCAAATGTTTTGACATTGTTGTCAGTCATCCACTCATCCCCTATAACAGCTCGTGTTGCGATGTTCCTCTGGGTCCTGCGTCAGTGAATTGGATCGTGGAGAACAGCCAATATGTCGTGATGAAAGAATACCGAATGTGCTTTGATTAGATCCTTGTAATAGTACTCCATATTTTGAGAGCCCCAAATAAAAGGTCGACATCCAGATCAGGCCCAAACTTTCGAGGAAATGCCAATGCGTAGCCTTCTTGTTTTACTGTGGAGATATTTTCAAGTCGTTGACTCTCAAGTGCCGAATGAGGATGTTGGCAACTCGGGGTATTGTCTTCGTCGTTGAATTCCCGGTGATTTTCTGTTAGTTTTATCATGTAAATACCAAGCTGGTGTCAAGGCCACCGAGTGTTGTTTCAAAGTGCTATAACCTGTACTTACAGGAACTATGAGGTGCCTGTGGTGAAACCACAGCTTTTAAATCAACAGATCTTAGCTTCCATGCACTGCTCATGACACTAATACACATGGTGTTTTCTCTCTGAACTGAGGATGGCATCGTAGAGTACAAAAAAACAGGATCTAAAACACAGTTTAGGATAAGAAGTAAATTGGTCGATGTCATACTGTACAACGTACTTACAGTACAGTGTAGCACAACGTACCCGAGTCCTGAACTGATCCGTGGGTTTTATTCAAATTCAAATCGCAGTGCTAGTGCGCAGTCATTGACAGAATCTCAGGCTGTTATTGCCAGCTGTGTCACATAAATCTGTAAATGAAGATGTAAAATTTTAAGAATAAAGTTAACAGTTTAAAATGTTCTGATAAAATTTATGACCTTGCCTGGAGTCTCCTATGACACAAACACATAAAAAAAAAAACCCAAAATGCAGCTGATTCCTTCTATTCTTTATGTACTCTATAACAATCACGCAAACAAATTGGCATGGGGTCCAGCATCTGCCATAGGGCCCCTGCAGGGTCAGGGGATCATGGGGTAGAACCCCTTGTGGGGACCCAAGGGACTTTGCCATCGGTAACATACTTGCAGCTGCGTGCATAAAATATAGACTAGCCCTCCATTGCATTCATGAAAAACTGGAAAATATTTGAAAGTCACTCATCAATATCCACATGAGTTTTTGCTATCAAATTTGGATTACATATATTTGTTGACAAATTTACTATTTCAAATCAGGTCTCCATCTGTGTTCAACTTTACACTCTCACTTTACAGGTCAATTGTTAACCATGTTGCAAATTATGCTCATCATGGAAAGTATTCTAGCCTTTTACATTGGTTGAGGCTTTGAGAGATACTATGCACATACTGTATGAGTATAGTCCGTGTTACATAGTGCACAGTTCTGTGTCTCTTTGCCTGTCATTTGAATGCACACTACAGGTGCAGCTGTTTACCACTTTATGTCAGCTTGAAACCACACTCCTGTGGACGGTAAACCTCACTTAATCTGGATAGTATCTCAGACAGTTCAAGTTGTAACAAACTGAAATGTCCTCGACACAAGTTCAATTATCCTAAGTAATTTTCCTGCTCACCCTGCGGTGGTTACTTGTTTTTCACAGATCCATCCGTTTCCTCATTCCCATCTTACCAAACCACTGTGATTAGGCCGTGCAGTCTTGTTGTTAATCAATGTAATTAACCCATGTGACATGCAATCTGATTTTTCTCCATCCTGGTGTCCCATCGCAGAGGGTGAAATTAAATCAACAAGGATCCATCGATTGATTTGAGCGTTGCTCCCGCAGGTTTCCAGCGTTCCCCCTTGCTGTTCGCATGCATGTACAAAGGTGACACATCTGTGAGGCAGACTGCACCAGTGATGCATTAGGTTCAGTTACATGTGTGTCAGGAAGATCATGTACTCAGTACAAGTAAATTGTTTAAGTGTCTATTATTTAATGTGCAATGAAATCCACTATACTGGCCTACGTATTGTTATAGTCAGAAAGAGCTTATAAATAGCTCACCATTGCAGCCTTTCATTTCCTTTAACTTTGGTGTCACATGTCACAAGTCTCTAATGAAGGACATACTGTATGAGCAAGAAATTGCTTTGGACCTAAACATAGATGATGCCTGGTCATGACATTATAGTTGCAAAGTAATCATCCTGTTTGGCACACATAATTGCTGCCTCAGTGGTTGGCTGTTCCCCTTTTCTTCCTACAGTAGTTTGGATTATGATCAAATAGGTAGTCCCAACATGGAGACAACATTTTCATAAATATACTTTCAAACAAAACTTCACTGACTGTGTGAGTCATATAAATACACAGAAATCAGGAAATAAGAGTCAGTCATGGCTTCTTAAAATGTGTGTCACAGGTTTCTCCAACCGAAACCCACTGCTACTGTAGTGGTACTTCTCATTGATCATTGGTCAATCACATCTTATAGTTACAATACATAATGTGCATTGTTCTGTAGTGGAAAAACCATTCCTGTGTATGAAATCAAACTATTATTTTACTCACCCAACGACTTCAGTATGTAAAGTGTATGAAGATTCATTTAATGTTCCTTTGAATACAAGGCCCTTGTACCTTCATAAACATTTGAAATCTTTGTTACCTTGCAAACATTCCTGAAGAGAAAGAGGTTGGTTTGCTTTACTCACCACATCAGGAAATCAAAACAGGTGGTCCTATTGATGAGGAGTAGGCAAGTGTATGTTGTGTATACTAGTAAGATTCCTCCACACAAATGCGATGTACTGTACAGTACTGTGGAATTATATACCAATGTTAACAATAGCGCCACCATTTGGTTGGGTACCCGGGTACCTGGTGGGTATGGGAAAAAGTTACTGTACCTTATTCCTAGTTTTAGGAATCTAGGAAAACAATAACTCCAACCAAGCAAATTTTTGGATATTTACAATAGAGAGGACACTGCAGTGACTGCAAATGTGTTAGTGAATGGGAGCAGATGAAAGGAGCAATCGAACAATAAGAAAGAAGATACAGTAGGTAGACAACAAATAGAATACTACAAAAGTGTTAATTTTTTGCTTTGATCCAGTACAACTTTTGTTCAGTCACACTTCCTTTGAAACCAGTTTGATTGAGAAACTCTCTCGTTTTACCTTGGTACAGGACAATTGATAACATTAGGTCAGCAATAGGTCAGCATAATGTAAAATGTTGAGATACAGAATATGTTACTTTTTAGCATAGATCACTGCAAGGATTAATGTGCAGATCCACATTCCTGCTGTGCAGTAAATGCAACAGTGCTTTGAGATTTCGATTCTGAAACATTCCTGACCTTGACATACAAGCATAGGTCAGTCAGTTGATTATGGAATATGTGCAAATTGGTCTAATTGCTGGTCAGAAATGGAATTAGTGTGGGATTAAAGCCTGAAACAATAACACTATTTACCATGTCCATCTGTAGTGTAAACTGGTACAAGTTTACAGTCTCAGTCAGTACAAAGATTTTCATTTAATGATGGAAGGATATTGCAACTTTCAATTTTGAAGTGAGTACTTAGATTAAAGGCTGTATTGCATCACCCTAAACTACGTTTTTACCTCCCGGAAAGCAAAATTCTCAACTGGTTCTAAGTTACAGTACTCTTAGATTCACAGCAAATTCGAAAGATGCAGAGCAGCTCGTATTACACAGCGTACACAGAGATCCATTGTTTTGATTACACATGTGGAGGAATTTAAGACAGGCTGAGGGAGGGACTAGAGGTAGGTGGTTGGGAGAATTGAAACTGTCTGGGGTGATGAGTTTTTGTCTTTAAGTCCTTTGAAGGTTTTTTGTCATACTGTGTCTGTGAACTGCTAGCATTGGTGCCACTCCAGTCAATTTTTGCATCATTCACAATGCCTGGGGAGGGATGAAAATGAAAGTCAGTGGGTATGCTTTGAGATTCATTCTACTCCTAAACTGAAAGTGTCACAAATGCTGAACCACTCCATTAGTGGAGCAAAACACAGTTCGTGAATCCTGTCACAAGAGCATGAAGGGAGGTTTGTCAATTTTGTAGGTCTCAGTTAAGCATTTTAACACTTGAGAGCAATCACAGTTAGGTTGAATGTTTCAACTCTCTGAACTTACTGCTTAACCTTTAGGATTTATCTCTGCCTTTGCAAGCCTTTTTAACATAAATGTGAGAATTGCATACATGTCCTCAAGTGAAAGTTTCATGGTCAGGTCTACTGTATGCATGTACTCATTCTTCTCTTGCAGTATCTGCTATCATTTTAGGTGCAAAGCACCCAGTGGAAAAGGATTCACTTTTCCTTCCTGATTTATTTCCGACTGCCTGTTTCATTGCCACTGTATGATGTAGCACAGTATAAGGAATTATTCCTACAGTAGTACTGTACCTGGTGTATAATGGCTGTTTTTGAACTTCCTGGTAGTGAACAGTTACCATGCCAACCATTCTATGTATGAACCAACTGCTATCTGTAGTCAAGTAGGTAACAGTCACAGTCTTGTGTAGGCTATGTGTCTGACAGAGGGTGAAGAGCCACAAGTAGAAGCTTCTAACATGGGATATCCAAAACTCAATGAAAACTTCTTCATGAACAAATAAGATAAATTTTAAAATTAATTCATCTTTCAAGAGATGCCTCAGGAAAACCTCTCAAATTTTACAGGACACTTGTTGTCCCCAGATCTGGCTATGCTAAGAAATTAAAAGAATGTCAGCTAGAGTAATATTCTTTTATGTCCTCTGACTGGTTTTATTTCAAGTAACCACTAATTTCATCAATCACAAATTGCAATCACTAATTTAGAGGATTTCTTTGGGGTTGTCAACATCTGGATAGCTAACATTGACACGGTCTTATTTTGCTTGGAACAGTGACAAAGATACCAGTCTTTGGTTGCATGGCAAAGAGATGAAGTGTACTTACATAGAGTTCTTCACATAAAAATATCCAAATCAAGTGATATTTGGAATAATTAAAACTTTAATGATTAACACTTGGTAACTGGTGACACTTCCTCCTTTTGGTGTCTCCTTTTGGTGTCCTCTTTGGTGTCCTCTTTGGTGTCCTCTTTGGTGTCATCTTTACTAAGAATGCAATGTTCTACTAAAATCATCAACAAATTCCTTTCATGTAGAGAAAAAAAACAAAACCAGAAACTAACACAAAAAGTTGATGATGTAAAGATAAAGAGGGACGCCAAATGTCACAAATCGACACCTTTAAAGAATGAAAAGAAAAAAAAATTACAGAAGATATGTCTACATGTCCACATCCTGTATGAGGATCTAGTAGAAAGTGGAGATCTGTACAGATTTTATTATTTGTTTTTTGTTTACTGCACCGCCTCTCCTCTGATGTGGGTTGAGTGATGGTCACTTGGGAGCAATTAAAGGAGGATTACAATGTGGAGCAGTGGGATTAATTGATTCAGCAGCTTTGGCCAGGTAGCAGCATTTCACTTTACAACTGCTAGCTTTCCAGATTGTGCAAATGTCTTAGAATTGTTACTGATGTACACTGACCATCTAAGAAGAACCCGAAGTGTTCTTGAAGTAGCTGATTTGGTTAAACTTCTCTCCATCTGAAAAAGACCATATGATGTATTTTCCTTTCCTAGAAGGGATGCTTGGACAGATCTCATATTTGGTATGTAGGTGTACCACATTTAGTAGAAGGACGCTATCGTTTTTGGTGGTGGTCCAAGGTCATTTGGGGTCAGCAGGTGTCAAATTGTGAAAACCTTGTAAACATGATATCTCAAGAAGGGAAGCTTGCACATGGCTCATTTTTTGTTTGTTTGTATCCTTATTACAAAATATGGTTCACCAAATCAAGATACTGTGGTACATGTAGGGTGAGCAATTTCTGCCCCTTTTTCCCCTTCCTTTTCTCTCCACCCCCCTCCTTCCCTTTCCCAGTTCTGCATAACATGTGCTGTAGCTCAAAAAGTTAGCCCAGCTCTACATCTACTTCCAAGAGACTGCCACTGAAAGATGTGTGTGCTTCTTGCACAACTTCTGATTATATGGTCTTGCATTTTCTTCAGAGTACACATGAATTAGTGGTTCAGGAAATGTGAGTTGCACGCCATACAGTACGTGACTCCCGAAAGAGATCAAACTTGCCAGTATCTGTGACTTGTGTCTCTACTTTTTTGGATATTGTAGCCTAGGAACAAGTGGGAAGTTCCTTGAGGACATTATCCTCTCCATTTAACAAAGCAGTGTGATTTGAAATGGTGTCACATTTACACCAGACTGTTGTTTATAGTGATATGCGGTATTGCACTGTAGTTACACAATTGTTACAGGGGGCATACTAAGTTTAAAAATGAAAGAGAAGTCAGGAGAACAAAAAACTACTTTTGTGTAAACTTCCCTGTTTCGTTGTACCTAAATATGCTGATTGTCAACTCAAACTGAAAGTGTTGAACTATATTGATAGAGAGATTTACAGTTGTGTGTGATCTATTAGTAATTCTTGACATAGGACCCAAAGCTTTTCACTATAAAATGATCTCAACACAGTTTTCCGTGCCGTGCTAGTGAGCCCTGGTAACTTTTAACTCGGCCTTCATAGATACATCAGTCCTATCTAGGCTAGTGCACCCCTTCTCAAACTTACCACCCCGCTACTCAAGCTGCTATTCCAAGTGCTACTCCACTGTTCCTTCTTTTCCATTAGCTGGAATTATCTTCTAAATCCCTCTACTTGGATTTAATTTTCCAGTGTGCACCATCATCGGTTGGTTTGAAGCACTCGCTTCCGACTGGAACGTTAGCGCGTGGAGACAGGTACAGTAGCTATCATCTCTAGTAACTATCCAAAATCAGGATAGTGTTAGGGGTGGGGGGTTTCATGAAGGAGAATTGTCAAACTTGTCATATCATCAGGAAGGGTGGTGATCTTAACACTAGTAGGTTATCAGTCTGTCTAGTCATCACAGTTCTTCCTCAGTGTATATTGCTATGTGCTGTTCATACAATTTCACATCTGTCTGCAAATCTGACAAGTTGTTAAGCCTCATTAACCCCATTAACTTGTGCTCTCTCCACTGTACCTTGCCACATGGCTGCTTTATTTTTCTTTTTTTTCTGCCTTTGTTTTCGACCTCCTCCGATTCCGCACGTAATTCCCCTCTGGAAGGTTCACCGTGCCTGTGGATGTTTCCGAATCTGTGATTCCTTCATTTAGCGTGCTGATGTCTGTGTTGTTTACAGAGCAGTCGGGCTAATGATATCCATTTTTAGGCTGATTGCATCCATGGTTGCAGGGTAGCTATGCTAGTAGCGATAGTATTATTGGCGATTTCTTCCTGTAGATAAGACATCCTCTCTCAGATAGGAAGTCATAATGAACTGCAAAAAAGATTATTCTCACAGTAGAACTTCACTGGAATTGTGAAAGTCACTATTTATTTTACCCTCTCCCTCGCAGTGATGAATTTTGTAGATGCATGCAAGTTGCCATGCAACGGATCGTGCATGGAACTGTGAAGGAAAACCATTGCTGGCACTGAATGTTCCAAGTTTCATTGAATGGTCTACTGTATTATTGATGTCAGAATAGATAGCACTGGGTCAAATTGCTGGTGTGAGTCCCTGTTTGTGATGTCCTTTCCTTCTGATTGATATCTACTAGAATTTAGAAGGAATGCTTGTCAACTTGCTTCTTTTTTTTTTCTAGATCTTATCATCATTCTCTCTGTAATGAATGTTGCTAACTTAGGTCACCAGCATTCTTGATCCAACCACTTGCAATTCTTTGAGAAAAATTTTTCCTTTGTCCATAAAAAGAGTGTACATTTATTTCAGTCCTCACTTACCTGTCTCAGCACAACTGCACCAAGCCCAATCCACCAATCCAGTATTTTGCAATCTGGGACATGCTAGGTTACCGGTACTTTGAGCACAGTAGGCTAGAGTGCAGTTGTATGCTGAGACAGGTAAGTGTTATGTTCGTCATCTGTCCATGCATGAACCCAGCAGAAGTCAGGTAGAAAGAATCAAGCCATGTCTTGACAGGCCTTGGGTTTTAGATTTTCCAGGTGTGCTACAAATCACACTTCTCAGTGAGGTAGGTGTGCTGTTCTATAAAACTTTCATGGATTGCGTGTGTTCCCATTTTCTTCTAGGTGTGCAAAAATTCGCACCTCTCACGTGATTTGAAGGGAGTGATGGTGTGCAATGGAACTCGCATGCCTCAGAATTCGAGGCCTGCTTTTAGCATGTTGTTTTGACACCCAACCTGCAGGTCTGCTTGTTTTTTTTCCAAACTTTGATAATACTCAAACTTAGGAGTTTATTATTATATTTATATTACTCTATTTCCATCAAATGTTACTCTGCATTATATGTTCAGGGAATTTTCTTCATTCCGTGAATCTACTTATTTCTTACTTTTGTGTGAATTTAATGCACATGTACCAGATCAGTTGCTAAACAAAAAATTTGTTGATGTCTTGAGTGTCAATAAGTCAATGGAATTGTCACTGATTATTGAATATGCAGTTAAACAGATCTGTATTGTTATAGTTGTACAAGACCTGAAGGTCTAAAGTGAAAACGAAAAAAAGATGCTTTGGAGAGTATTTGACTCGGACTGTAGGTCTTCTTCTGTTGCCAGTCTGCCTTTGATTTTATGCTGATAGACATGTATTTGCTCTGTAACTACTGGTGTAAATGTTAATACCTTACAGTATTGCCTAAGTTATTCAGATACATGATTGACAACTAACTACTGTATAGCAGCTGCTACTCTTGTGTACATAGCTGAGACACAGACATTCTGTTGTTTTGTGACACTGAGGTCAAATAGTAGCACTGGTACACTATTCTGAGTAAAACAGATTTGTTTCTGGGAAAAGAAAGTGCACATCCTTGAGGTTTTGAGTCATGGCACTGCACCTGTTTAGGAACAAAAGTGCTGTATAACTCATGCACTTCTCATGGATGGAAGGTCCTTGCATTGACCCAACTAGGAATTCAAAAGCCCTGACTCAGTGTCAGCTATCAGTGAAGAAGGTCATCTATTAATTCAGAGATGTTTGAGCTTCGGAAGCAAAGTGATGAGGAGACAACGAACAATTAAACTGCTTGTTGGTTTGGACGATACTTAATTGTTGTGAATAAAGCAAAAACGATATTTCCAGGAACGAATTTTCATTTGGTGGTTATAACTCAACTGGTGATGTGGTGATTGGGAAGAGTCTCAGTGTGTGTGTCACTGTAGGTGGTCTGTTGTTAATGGAAGCCCATAGCTTCGATTCTTGGATTTACTCAACCCGTTGTTTTCTTTTTATCATTTTCATCTGCGTTGCTGCCTCCAAACAGTTCCGTTATATGTTCTTGCGCACACACATGAAATGCAGATTCACCATGAATGTGAACAGTGACGCAGACATTTCTGTTGCTTTGTTAAGTGCTAATCACCATTTTAGCCTGCTTGCAAGACCCTTTGACCCTGTGTAACACCGAGGACCTTTAGACATTTCACCAGCTTTCACTCAGGGAAAATAGGGGATTCGATTGGATTGTTTCAAGTCGTTTCCACCTGCCTAGAATTACTCTGTCCATGCTAGCTTCAAACCGGTACTGACAGTCAGCACAATTAGCCTGGTAGTTGTAGGTACTGTTGTAAATATCGCATATGTATACCGTACCACCACACCACAACAAGTGTTGTTGTGGTCTTCCCTCTGTTCCCTTCACTACTTGAAGAAATAGTCCTAACTTTACGGACAGAATCGTTGCTGGCGGAGTATATTAGGCTTAGCATTACTTCCGCTACAGTTTTAAACGAGTTTGTAGGTTAATTTAAATGCAGGCATTACTTGGCTTGTGTGTGTTTTCCTCCATTGTAGTGGTGTTTGGTGCGAGTTGTGGAGCCATGTATACGTGGCTGTACGTGCGTGCCGTTGTACCATCTAGGTCAGGCCTACTGGTGTTACAGTTTATCATCTCACTGTAGCTCGTAGCCAAAGCGGTACGTGTTACAGGGCTGATCTGCAATCAGAGGTGCAGCGTACAGTCCCAAAGGGCTTACATGTACAGTACTTACCTGCAAGTTCAATTCCTCTAGTTAATATCTGTAAGCACATTGCCTTACAGTAGTACACTGAGTTGATAAGAGTCTTCTTGTTGCATCCTTCGTCTTTGTTTGTTCAGTGTGTAGAATGGTTTGGCTGTGGGACAAGGCCACAGTAACAGGTGGAGGGGTATATGGGGAACATACAGTACTGTACCTACCAATAAGCAGGGATCCATATGTTTCTGTACAGCAGGCACATAAGCTTTACATGTACAGTAACTAAAAATATCCCAATGATAACCCCCCATTTTGCATCGTAGCAGCTTTGCTAAAGTAAAATTTTTTCAAAAGGGGAAACAACCCCTACCCTTACGCCCTTCCCAGGATGGCAATCAAGAACTTTGGATGTTCCCCCCCAAAGAAAAAAGAGGAAAACAACTGTGGTTACGGGCCAGCCTTGGGACCCGTTATGGTTCCATGACAGTTTTGCAGTACATACAGAGTTTTGCAGTACAGTACATATAGACATGCATGCCTCATTTTTCATAAACACAAAGTACTATCATAATTTGAATGCCTTACACACTGGGACAATGCAATTGCAAGGTATAGAGCTCTCCTTGCCAAGTCAAGTACAACTGGCATTTTCCCCTTTGGAGAAGAGCCAAAACAATCTTCATACAGAGCCAGGTGACAGATTCGTACACGTGTGTTACTGTTTACAATTTTCTTCACTGCACACGTTTAAGTGCATGCAGCCAATGGCACCGCTGACGTACAGTGTGCAGTCCCGGACATTTACGTGGGTGTAAGTAGGCCTTGAAGCACAGAATTGGAGTGCAGAGTGTGTGAAAATTATTTAAGTGTTGAAATAAGAATTTAAAAGATGTGCCAGGCCAGCCCGTCATCTAGAGATAGTCATCTAGAGGTACTTCAATTAAAGAAAATCAAGCAATGTGAACTGTGAAAGCCTTGTGGTTTTCACAGTTCACATCGCTTGATGGCTACAGTTACTGCATTTCTCCAAACTTAATTTTCCTTTGCATTGTGCCCCTGTAACTATCACAGTTTTATCTATGATAAAGTAAACTCTGTAGATTGCTGGTTCAGCTTTGCCCCAGTTTAGTTTTACATTGCACTTAGATCCTGTTATTAAAAATTAATGATTGTAGCGCAACTAGAAACTTTCACCTCATTAATGTACAAGGCAGTGACTATACAACAAACCCTGTCATGGCTCACCAAAATGTTTGATGAATAATGAGTCAAAATTATGCGAGCTTTTTTCTTTTTTGCAATAAAAGCAATTTTCTTTTCGATTCCCATACCATTGTCTCAACTGGCATAGTGAATTTGCTCACCATCATCAACTCTGTGGGTACTACAAAGGCATGCTTCACTCCCCTCATACCCATCTAGGCTGTCTTCCCATAATAAATGCATTCGATGCTTCTGTGTGGTAGGCTGTATTTAGTATTTGAATACTGCTTTTGGACTCCCACAGTTTTGGTACTGCCCTCTTCCTTCTAGTGCCTGCTCATTCAAAAGCTGAAGTTGTTAGGTGCGACTTTTTAAGTTCTAAATTTTGTCTAAGAACTGTTTATGTAATGGTTTTCCTTTCTCCAAAAATCTTCACATCAAGATGTGTTTCCATGGAATTCTATTCCAATGAGATAGGTACAAAGTGATAAAAATTGTCAGTCCTGGCTTACCTATTTCAACATAACAAATGCACTTCCACCTCCCATACCAACTAGCACTGACTGTCTGATACTGTACTAGTGTCGGACCTCCCTTTCTGTCATTTTGGTGTGGTGAGCGTGTGGAGGATTTTAGAATTTTTTTTTTCATTCCTTGCCGAAGGCGGGCAAGGGATCTTTGCTATGGTGATTCGGTGTACGTGCGTGTGTATGTGTGTGTGTGTATGTGTGTGAGCAAAATCTTGTGAACACTCTAGCTTTTGAAGGGAAAGTGCGAGGTGGGTCAAACTTAGTGTGTTGATAGAACATTTGAAGATCTCAGCTGGGATTGTTTTTGGTGAAGGTCAAAGGTCATCTGAGGTCACCATCAGGCAGAAACAAGATTCATCTCTGTCCTGATTTCATTCTCCTTCCTTACCTGTCCCAACACTACCTCTGAACTGGTATCATTCAAACACATGTAAAAAAGTTCTGTATCACTTATACCTGCGAAATGGAAGTCTGGGTACATAGAAGAGCCAATAACATTTCATAGAACGGAGTGCATGGAAGGATGCCAGAGCTCAGTTTTTATCGAAATACTTTACTAAGTGGTATGTCACTTTGGGAAAGTAATTAAAAAACTCATCTAACGTAATTATTGATCACTTCAAGGTCTGCAAAGCACATTGTATGTTCTGTATTGAGTAGTTCATCCGTATGTGCGTACTGTAGATGAATATTTAAAAATATTACTGAATGAAATTTCTCATCAGAGACCTCTTGATAACACTAATGCTTTGTTTAGCTAATAGTGTTGCATGCTCCCGACTAAAGTTTCGTAACAAGTGTTTCTTGTTCTGCACTGAACTTAGGCATCTCACTTGTTGTTGAACAAAATGGATTTTGTTGGGGGTTGGGGAAATTAAATACATACTGCACATGGTTGCTTTGCATTTGCAGAATTACAGAAAGTGGGGCTTTTCATGCAGGACAAGGTAGGTGGGTGTGGGTTGTTGTACTGAGTGCTCACTTATCATTGGTACCAGTTAAACAATGTACTGAGCCCTGGTCTGATCTACAGATATTGACAGGCTAAGAATGATGTAACTCATTGCAGTAGATCTTGCAAAAAAGCTTAAGATTCTTGTAGGTCATTGAAAGTTTTAGAAGTCATGTAGCACTTTGAAAAGCATTGCAAATGTGGTAAAGGATGCATTACTCTGATAGTCGTATTAAAGTCATAGGTTTTCCAACCAGAAAGTGTGTGTTTACTGTCAGGTTATCTTTAGATCACACAGGCAAGGAAAGTGTATGTGATACATCCGGAGATGGTTGTGGAAAAAGTCTGCAATGTGTTCCTGTAAATGGAATTATTGTGTAGGAGGAAAGCATTTATAGAACCCTGAAAATTTGCTCTTCAAGCAGTAATTATATTTAACTTTCAAGGAACAAGGGGTATTTTGCACTCAAGCACCACACTTACCTGTCTCAGCACAATAGCTGCACATTTCACTAACATGCTAGTGGTTTAATTTGAAACTTTGTATGTTGCAAAGCATGAAGCATGCCAGGGAAGTGATGGAAAAAAAAAAACCCACTACTCATGCAGTGTGGCTTGGAAGAAATGTTCCATCCTCTTCTGTATATATGCCACTGGTGGCATCCTTCACTCTCTGTGCATAGTCTTCCTCCACTATACACAGGAAGGTTATGTAGGGATTTAACCATAAACGGTGCAGTTTGCACTGCAGAGGTAATGGGCCATGGATGGTCACAATGAAGGCACTCTCAAGTTGATTAGGTGACCTATGAGTACTGTAGGTGCCTGGATAGGAAGGTGTTGGATAATGTTGTAGGTGAAGCAGAAAACTTTACTTCATTACGAACTTACCTGTCTCCGCACAGTTAATGCTCATCCCTCTTGTGAGCTAGGAATATAAGTTTATTCCAAGACAGTAGTTGTAAACATGCAACCAATGCTTTCAGGATGGTAGTTAGGGAAGGAGACATTAGTCCATTTAGGTTAGGTTAAAGGTGTAGACGAGGGTTTAAAGGTTTTCAGTTGTTCCTTTCATGGTAGAGGGATGTGCACTAGTTGTGTAGAGACAGGTAAGTTTCTAACCTGTAAGTATCCAAATCAGGTCAGTCTGGGGATATTCATGTATTGGTAAGAGCGCAATCGATGAGTTTCTTATTACTGTTTTACTAGTACTGGTAGGTATGGTGCATGAAGAGTACATTTTTGTGTTTAGACAGGTATGTGGGTCACTAATGAATGACCAAGCCAATTAAGGTTTGGGTTATCCTTTGTTCAGCTTACTGTAGTTTCATATGTCAGATAATGTCGCAAGTATTTTTGTGGCAGATCATCTGTACCGTTTTGGCCATTACATCTTGGTTGTAATGGTTGTAATTTGTAAATTTAGGGTGAGTGTGAATCTGAAGGATTTGTGTATTTAAGTTACAAGCTACAGTATCTGCTTTCTTTTTCCCCATTCAAATGTGTACACTTGTTTACAAGTTTGTCACCCCTTGCACGTTTGCAGCTGACGATTGACTTAAAATGCTTTTTTTCCCCTTAGAATGTAAACACCAACCACATTGTTACAATTAGATCAGCTTTCTTACACAAATCTATCAAAGATGTCACAGCCAAAGGAAAGGAATTAAAAGACCCCTGGGAAAGATCAGCATGCTGCATCCTTATACATTTGTATCTTAGTGAAAAGTCAAAGGGTTTAGTAGAAGCTGGGACAAAATTAAGAGATCAGTCATGTTAAATGGCGAAATTGACAGATTAACCAAAAGAGAGCAGAGAATAAGCCAGTGAATAATTAAGAGAAAAGAGGGAAAAAAATGTCCGTTCTGTAGTCTAGGAACATTCCCATAGTTAAGTCTTGTGCGAAAGGCTGGTCAGCAGAGGATAAGATGGGGGAGTACATGTTGACACATGTACTCAAATATAGGCACTGCTGAACATGACACCTGCAAGAAATGGAAACCCATTTGTAACCAACAGGACAAACATAGTGACAAAAGAGCCAGGAAAATCCTAGGAGACCCAAAAGCAGATCTATGCAGGAAGAGGCCACTATTAAAAAAAATATAAAAAAAAGAAAGATATAGAGCCCAAATGAGATACCTCTTGAAGATGTTCTCCTGTGTTTTGCCTGATTAGTGCCTTTGAAATGAATATTCACTGACAGGGCCAGATGCAACCCATTTTGTGACAACTGATCAAAATGCAACAAACTTAGTCCAAGATGTAACAACTTGATCAGTTGTCACAAAACGGGTTGTGACATGGCCACCTATCTTTGGAATCTGTTTCTGTTGATTGCAAAAATGGTATCGATTTATTAGAAAGATCAGGAAATAAGGTTCGTATAGAGGGGGCCAGATAACAAGCGGTTTTTGTAAATTCAGCCAAACCAGTTAATTTATTATTGAAAGTCATGTGGTTTGGTTTTTTGTGACGTTACTCCCTCTACAACTGACTCTACACAACTGTGCCCCTCCTAGAATTGTGCAAGATATGACTGATTGGTAACCTTGCAAGTGCCACTATATCTTCACTGGTTATCATTGATATGGACAACGTTTTAAGTGGTACTAAAGGTTGCCAAGACACTCAGAACAGTCGATGGGAGTGCAGTTGTAGTGCTTAGAGAGTCAATCGAGTAACTCATCAACAAACTTGGTAAGTTTTGTTAGTGTTTGCAGTTAGTGTTCATAATCTGTGAGTGCTGTTAGGCAATTTGCAGTTGCAAGAAGTATTCCTCTTACATTTACCACCCCCGTGGCTCATCGGTGTCTCTCTCTGATGTTTTCGTTCACCGAGTAATATTTTTGCAGTCCTCTTCACAATTTCTAGGTTGTCCAGTTTGCAATGAAGAGACGGTCACCGCATGTTTACGTTAAGGATTCGCCCACGCCCTTGTCCTTTTTGCCTGTTTATTTAATAGAAATCAGTCTGGGTCAGGATTTCCACGATCATCGTTATGACGACCCACTTGCACTCTGTATCCAGTACTATATGGTTACATTACTTACAGTATCTTATCTGTCTCAACACAACTACTGCACTTCCATCTACAATGCCAAGAGCACTGGTAAACCTTTTTACACAGCCCCAATTCTCATCCGGCCTTATTTACTAGACAATCATCCCCTTCCCATTCTGCCATCACTGTGTGCTTGGCGTATGGCATATAATCATACCCTTTATTATATCTTCTGGCCTATCGAGGCTGCTACTCTTTTTGAGGCTAACTTGCAAGTTTACACCTCTCTGCTAAGAACTGCATGTACTACTCACAACACTGTGCACATTGGAATGTTCCTTGCAAAATGCAATCACCGGCAATTTTTAGTCGTTAAAGTGGAAACGAAAAGGTGTCAGATTCTCTCATTTCTTGACTAGAAATCCAAAACAATGTTAAAAATCTCAAGAGGGTGATTCACTTTTTTCCTTTCAGATTGAAGACAGAAGCCTGATTGAAAAGATTCTTGAATCCTCTTCAAAGTCTTCCACTTCAATGGCTAGAAAACTTGTCAAAGATAATTTATGCCAGTCGGATTCCCAACAGTAGATTCAAAGGCCTCCCTCTTCTGCAGTTTTTGTGATTATTCAAAATTCACACATGAACACAGATAAAAAAGAAGTCAGACTGTGCCATAAGAATGAAACTCCGAGTGGAGTTTGTTGAACCAACGCCGTTGATCCACAAATTACTTTGTCCTGTGTTTTCTTTTTCTTCGTTTCTGAAATTAAAGTTAACGAATCTAACGGAAATTTCCAGTGGATAATTTGAGATGGCAGCTGTCAGAGCAAATGATTAGATGATCAGGTTTGTAATGGGTGTAATATTGCATATGGATATGAGCTGTTTCATCCTAGCTATAGGCTATGCTATCATATTCCTGCTTTTTGAAGTCAAAAAGAAATAAAAAAGCAGATTTAAGTGAATGGGAGAGTCAAGAAAAAAAAAATATCGAATTTTTATAAAAGGTGAAAGGCGCATAATGGCAAATTATGCAGTCTACAATGTTTAAAGTTGTTCCATAGGTATTTTGTTGTAACAGAAGTTTTGGAAGGACTGAAACCTTTGTCTTCCAATTAATGGCTGTCACTCTTGCTGTTTGCTCCACTGAATCTCTGATCCTTACTTTCCTGTCTCAGCACAGCAACTGAACTCTCATCATCTGACATGCTAGAGTTATGGATTGCCTTGTTTACCCCCACGAAGTGCTCCCGAATAAAGTTCAAGATCCTCACTTTCTATGCCCAGAGTTAGCCTCAAGTGGCGGCTTATTAACATTGCCCTAGCAAGTATAAAACTGTCGATTATTTTTTTTTTTTGCCATGGTTGGTCCACTTTATCTTCAAAAGAGCGCAAAAGTTCTGGAAAATAACTGCACTAGAATCACTTTTGAAGGTAGAATGAGAACTAGTTGCAGTGTGGAATGAGCTTAGCAATGTTTAGGGAAAGTGCAGTGTGGTTTTGAGACAGATTGGTACTGGACTGACTTTTCACACTCTCCATGGGATTGCAATGGCTCTGTTGAGACAAGTAGGTCTCTTGTAATCAAGTACCATAAGTTATGGTCCCTCCAATTCAAGTCATCCTTTTTTTTTTGGGTAAGTGACCGTCTTGTGCTTTACTACATGTATATGCATGTCCCCATTTCTTTTCTTCAAATTTTGTTTATTGTGAGGTCTGCATTAAAATTTCAGCCTCACAAGGATTTGATATGAGTTTGTGACTATTTTGAAGGGTGCTGATGAAAAAACTTGAAATCACAAGGTAGATAATCACAGATGCAAATAGCAGCACAAAACTTCGCCTGCAGACCAAAAGGCTGGCAATTACGGAAGGGTGGTGGCCAGATACACACACAGAAAATTGCCAGATGCTAGACCATGGTCAATACGGAAATGCATAGGTTATATGAGGTGAGTACGTCGCTAGCGAATTCCCAAACCAGTAAGTTTTGGGGAGTTTGTGACTATTTTGAAGGGTGCTGATGCATGACATCTGGCAGTTTTGTAAACTCTAAAACTATTTTGATTTTGAACCATAGCTGTGTGCATATGAATTAGTACTGATGTGAAAAGTGTCTAGTCACAAACTTTCAAAGACCAAATTAATGTTTGTTTGGATGTGACACATGGATATCCTCTTAGTTTTACTGTTTTGCAACATTCACATTGTAGACATGTACTTGCCTCACTAATGCATACATTTGACCCTATACTCATATCGTCCTCGAAACCAATTCCAGCACCTCCCCCTTTAAGGCCTAGCCTGCCCACATTTGCCTTTCGCTCGAGCTTTGCTATTTGTCATTTGCGTGTGACGGAAACTTGTCCGGTTTGGAAAAATGTAGTGAATTTTACAAAGTAACTCAAGGTGCCACTTTAACCTAATACAGTATGTGACTAATGTATACTGGCATCAGTAGCTTTACACTAAAAGAAAAAAAAAGACAGCAATGGCCTCAATATTTTTGTCGTGAATATACTGTACCTATACCAAGTGAAATGAAAATAATTAACCCTTTTTGAGAAACTGAGTGAGTGAGTTTTGGCCTTTGGGGATGGAATCTTCATAACTTAGTTCTAAGAACTGGTCCCACATCAGAGAATTGAACTATATTCTGAAATTCTGATATTTGGGTCACTGCATGGTTAGCTGTATTATTTCACCAGTTTTGTGTTCATGAGCTTCTCTGTGAATTCAATATTTTTTTTTTTAATGACTCCCGAACAGCTCAGAAAAGACATGGAAGGCCTTTTGAAAATACTGTTATGCCAAGTTTTCTGGTTGGTGTACTTTGTATAGTTTACTTTTGTCCAATACTTTTCTCTCAACATTTTGTCAACCTTTTTGCAAGTTGCTCCTTGTCATGTTTGCCACATTCCTTGCTGCAGTGTATGTTCATCAAAGCCATCTCGCCATTTTGGTGTTTTCCTGTCTGTTTTGACTGAGGTAATCTGATTTGATAACTCTAGAGGTATACTTGAGTCAGTTTAAATTCACATCGCTAGCAATTACAAAAGGATGGTGACCAGATACACACACGAACAATTAGGTAGTAGCTAGATTATGGTTGATACAGTAATTTGTAGGTTATATGAAGTGAGTACGTTGCTCGTTTATTCCCAAACCAGTAAGTTTTGGTGAGATCATTTGAAGTTGGAGCGATCAGTGTGTGTCAGTTTTCCTGTAACACCCGTTTCATTTATTTTCTCGATGCACTTACATAAACTTCCTGTATAGATACAGCAAAAATGGAAAAACTTTATCCATAGGTGATTGTACAGCACATATACAGTATAATGTGAAAGGAAGTTTGACAATGCTGAATCCCTGTAAACACAAGGAAAAAAATCGCAACAAATGAGCTACTGTAAGAGAAAGGAAGGCATTCTACCGTACCCCAAGAAAAACCCAACCTCATGCACCTCACCCTGACACCAGAGACAAAAAAAAAGAACATGCTTCTTACAGTACTCTGCATGCCATCTGAAGCTAGGAGAAGGTGATGCGCTGGTCAGAGAACTGTACTCGATCAAAACTGGTTCTCTTATTCTTGTAAAATCAATCAAGCATCAACTGAACACAATCAAAGAAATCACTCTGAACGTGATTAACATACTGCTTGAAGCAAAGTTACGATTGGTCGTGATGTTTCTTGCATTGTTGACAATCAATTAACGCCATTGTCTTTTCCAATCCCATTGAGTGGATGTCAATGTTTAAGTTGTTTGCTTTGTCGGTTAGTCACTTCTCTAAATGCATTCACCTTTTCTCCCGTGTATCCGTGTGTGGTGTAAATAACTTGATGGCTGTGAAATTATCATTATCCTACGAGTGGATTGAATCAAGGATTTTAAGGATCAGTTTTGATGACCAAATGTGTTTGATGAACCTATGGGGATTTGCATTCCTTCCTTCACGGTTTGCCACACAACTATAGCACTCTGCATCTCTACATGGTATCTTTTTAGCATTGATTGGTGTGTACAAAATTTCTGTTACTTACTTAGAAGACTCAGTCAAATCATTTTTCACATTCTTCCATATTTGTTACTCCTTGTGGTATTTCAGCCCATCCATTAAAAATACTTAAATTACCATCAATAGTTTTGTGAAACCTTGCGGATAGAGGGAGAAGAACAGTTTACTGTAGCAGGTTTAGACATGTTTAGGCAAGAAAAACGGCAGTACTAAATGTTAGCAGAGGGCTCTCTTCCAGTGGTAGAGTTCAAGGGCATGAGTTATAGAGAGGCAGGAAGTATGCCACTCAAAAACATCCATACCATGCATAGGGTTCTCACTGGGCTGTTTTAACAGGATGCACTGCCTGGTTTGAATTTGACTCGCTGAGGCGTCCAGCCTCATGGAGGGATATCTTTGCCCGGTTTGAAAGAAAAGCTGGCAAAATTTGTGATGTTCAGTGCAATTATGCAGTAAACACCCTGTAATTTATCTCATGTGCTGACATGGTTACCATATGTTTGGCTCCTGTCTTACCTGTCATCACACAACTAAAGCAAACATGTCTTTCTACCTTGCCTTGTACTACTGACAACCTTAAACCCCGCCTGCAACGTCATTTTATTCTACTTTAGTAGCGTGGAGACAGGTAAGTTCAATGGTTCATAGTTAACTTTGGCTCATAGTTCAGTTGACACATGTGGCCAAGTTGGTGATGAACAGCCAAAGGCCAGACCACAGATGTTTGATCTGGACCGACCAGTTGAAACATGAAAGTTGAAACTCAGTAGAGCTCCGAAATGAAAAAGAAAGCTAGAAACCTCAGTATTTTCAGAGGTCTCTGTGGAATAGGAAATTTGCCTAGATGGTCCTTTTACCTTATTATGTCACCCTTGGAGGTTTTTTTTCTTGTTTCTGATTCTTTTTTTATGCCATACTTCAGTTTAATCCCCAGTTGGGCGAGGACAATCTCCTCCAGATCTCAACATTCATTGGTCGCCATCATCGCTGCTGTGACAAGTAGGCATTACCAAAGCTGATAACAAGGAATCATGTTTCTCAATCGAGTGCACACTCGAGATATCCAGGCATCTCCTCTGTCTTCCAAATAGAGAGAAGGCGTCCGACATAAAAAAAAAAATAAATCTTCTATCTTTTAATGAGCGTTAAAATTAGACTCCAGTGAAAGAACGTAAAATGTATTGCAATCCCATACCCAGAAAATTTTTCCAAGATGGGATGGAATTTTGTGGCAGGGATAATCTCAAACAACAATTTTCTCTCAGTCCTGCCATTCACTTAATTTGAGCAGGCAGTGTGAGCAAGAATAGTTTTCATCCAAGTATACTTTTGACTGTGGGAGTGTCTCTTAATGCTTTTGGCTTACTGTAGAATAGCTCCCCCTTTTGTATTTTACCACTGAGAGCGCTATGTATTGAAACTTTGGGCGCTTAGTGACTTACTTGTCTCAACACACGAACTGCACTGCTCTCTGCCATTCACCCTTGGTGTTGTAAATGGGAGTGCAGTTGTAGTGGTCTGACAGGTTTCTGAGTTGTAAATAACCAACTGGTGAATGCCCACACCAGTATTTTTTGGATACTTTGTTGAATTTGTCCTTATATGTCAGCAATCTATTGGCTATAAAACATTCTTTAAAAATTTACGTCTTTTGCAAGGATACTACCTAAGTTATCATCAATTCTTTGATATGTATCCTCCCAAAAGGTAACTGCAAATGTAACTCTCTCAGAAGAAGAGAGAAAAAGTTTATCTTTGATCACTATAACAGATGCAAATAGTTCAGTTCTCGAGATCGTTGCGTCGTTGACGCGTGCACCGAACACGTAAACAGAATTTCTGATTTTTCCCATGTCATTGTTGGTTTGCTATCCTGCTTTCTTCCCAGCTGTCAGTCCTGCTGACGTCAGAAGAGAGACAATTCATTTATTTTACTTACCTGTTTCCTTCCTCTGTGATGCCTCTTTTTGCAAGGAAGTGAGATATTTATTTACACTGCAGTGAATTAAAGCAGATATTCAAAATGACCAAGGCCAGGGAAAACTCAGTGAATTGGCAGGGGGAGGAAGGTTCATATGCAGAATTTCCTTGTGGCTTCATGATAAATTATTTGAGGCTTTTGTGCAGCCTTTTTTCAAGTTAAATCTGTTTCTTTAATTTTGTGAGTACTTCAAGATTCTGTCTTCTTTGGCATCACATAGGATCTGTAAATGTTTTTATGCCTCACTTACCAATCTCCACATGATGGTTGCACTCCATCTTCAATTAAAGTTTTTTTTTTTTTTCACTCTGTTCCCCTAGTATTAGTATGTCCATAGCTCCCCTTTTTCACACCATGTGAAGGTCTTTGCAGTGCTGCAGCTCTGCAAATAGGTTCATGAAGTTTTGTAAAACCTTGCATTCAGGATGTTTGTTTTTATGCGACTGGGTGAACAGTGGTACTTCATAGACATAAAACACGAGCTTTGTCTGCATGTGCAAGTTCTACAAGTCAAATTGTATTTTGTCATACGAACAGTAGAGCTGATCTTAACTTGCTTCTCATAAGCACAGCTTTTACTGTACATTCTTTGTCAAATATACTCTATCAGGTAATAGTTGACTGTAATGCTGAAGTCTGCACTGTATTGTACATCACAATTTTGCCAGGTAGATAATTATAGTTGAGCTTGCAACAACTGCACTTCCATCTATCATGCAAAGAGTTTTGGTAACCTTTTAGTACCACCTCTTACACTGTGTGGCTTTAGACCTGTGTAGCACCTCCTCATTGTACCATCCCTCTGTGCTTAGAGTGTGAAGTTTTGTGAGAATTTCTATCCATCATTTTCTGAGTTTTAAGAAACTGTAGGTGGTAATTACCTCTTGAATCTGCTTTTGGGACAGTATTTAGCAAGTTTCTACAGCTCCCATGAAGCATATTTTATGTTTTTTTTTATGTAAAATTGAGCTTAAGCCACACAACCCTTTTTTTCTTTTTTTTTTGAAGCATCGTCATTTTGCCTTCCACTTTTGCCTGGTAACAAGTCATACAGTGTAGTTGAGATTTGATGAAAAGGTTCCCTTACTTACAAGTGGACATGGATGAATGCAGTAATAGGCTTAATTTAAGCTATTTCATGTGAGTCAGCAAGAATTTCAAAGCAGGGGTTTTCAGTCAGCTGATTTTCTCCAGCGTAATGTCTCTGTTGAGTGAGCAAGAATACAATCAGGATAAAATCACATTCTCAGCCTTTCTTAATTTCACCCGTCAGATTTCTATGGAGATGTTGAGACTGGTATTTTTAAAGAGGCAAGTGTCATTGCATGCTTGCACAGTGTTTGTGAAACTTGCACACCAGAAGGAAGATTGCACAGAGCAACTTCCAGAGTGGATTGATCAGTCTCGTAAACAACATTCACAGTACCACAGAGAGCTTGATGGTAACTTGTGAAATCATTCTCCCCCCCACAACTCACTGGTGTGGGTATTCACCAGTGACTTATACTTACCCTCTTGCTTACCTAAGTCACTACTTGGAATAAAAAGGCATACAAAGAAAGCAAAAAGATGTTCAAGATGTTTGTTGCAAAAACTTCCGCTCTGTAAGCAAAGTCAGGATTCGTTCAGCAAAAACATGTTGAGTCTCTCAAGTTGAATGTCAAACGAAACTGATCCAGGGCAGAGGGGGCTGAAAGTGTCGTTAGAATGTTATTCAGGATCGCATTGCGCAGAGTTAAGCAATGCAAAAGTGTATTCAAGGTGTAATATATATATATATAGTCTTTGATGTGAAGATTGTGTTATTTAAAACGTCTGCCATGAATGAAACAAAACCCCTTTCTTTCGATATTTGCAACTAGCAGTAATGAAATCGGGGGAAGGTGGGGAGTCATTTAGAAACTTTACTGCTGAGAGCTTTAATTGTCTTGAATTGGTCACGTAATTTGGCTTTTTTGATCTGCCACTTAAAAACCTTGAAGTGAGATCAAAGAATACTTGAATCCCATACGCTGTCATCTTTTAAAGGTAGCGTGACATGCATCCAGAAAAGTGCGCGCTTTGTTCAAAAGTTGTCGACTGAAATCCTGAATTAAAATCAGTTTGGATCTGTCTCCCACCGGTATTGATATATATACAACTGTTCAAAGTTTGATGGAAATGCAAATGTGATTATGTGGAATTTTGCACAGTGTTGGTATTCCTTTTGTGAGGCATATATTGGCCTATTGTCTCCTTATTACAGAGTTTCACATTTGTTAGTGATACCAATATCTGAAAAGAGGAAAATTCATGCTTCCAAAGCAAAGCCCTTGGGGCATATAAAATTTTCAATTTTCCCTGAAAGAAACGTTCGGTAATGAAAGTGTAACATAATTTGAAGAGAGTCCATCTCTTGACGTCGCACATCTGCATACTTAGCTCATGTTTATTCATGTTGCAGGTGTAAGACAGGAATTTGCTTGTAAAATGGTCAAATCTGATGGATTTTGATGGAATTTGTGGCTTTTTCAACATTTTTAGTGATCAATACACCCAATTTTCCAAAATATCATTTTCATGTCACACAACCATTTAAGGGTCTGATGTAGCTGTTAGCCGTTATTGTATTTTGTTCGTTTCTCTGATGTGCTCCAGCTAGATACTTGTACTTGAACACAACCACCCTCTCATTACCCGTGTTGCAAACTTGGT
Organism: Stichopus chloronotus; assembly: GCA_021234535.1. Classification (NCBI taxonomy): domain Eukaryota; kingdom Metazoa; phylum Echinodermata; class Holothuroidea; order Aspidochirotida; family Stichopodidae; genus Stichopus; species Stichopus chloronotus. The sequence continues at coordinate 1,891,849 of CM037837.1, read as the reverse complement.
TTTTGTGTGCTCATTCTCAGCGCATCTTTAACAGCCAGCGGCGGTTCCACGCACTGCCGTCGAAGGTTGGAGCCGAACTACTCGATGAAGGCATTTCCTGCTCCCACTTGGGAAGTTGATTGACTCAGGAAATTAGTGATAACACGTGCATAGACTATCAGCTTCATCTCTGTAAATTGGTCGCTCTCGGTTTGATAAGTTCATAAATGCTTGTGCAACTACAGTACACCAAAGTCAAAATTGTTTACCACAGGGCAGATGTGCAGTAAGCATCCTACCTGTTTGTTTTTTTCCAAGTCATGTGCCTTTGGATGGACCTGGTGTCTTCTGTTGTTTTATAAAAACATATTGTTGTCTAAGTAAGTTGTGCAAATACAGTTGAAGGCTAATTGCCTACAGTATAAGATCCCATGAATATTGTTTCAGATGAGTAAAATTCTAAAATGATAAAGTCAAGTCAATTTGATGAGTTATTTTTAAGGTCATAGCTACCTGTATCTCAATTAGCCGTCTCCACACAGTCAGAAGACAATGTACAGCATACTGTAAAACACCAGTAAGCAATAACATGAGCTGGTATTTTGTCCCCCCGTTATATTTACAATGATTGCTCTTTGCCTTGTTACTTGTCTCCAAACTGCCCCTCCTTGTACCATGCTAATATTATGAATGGTAAAGCTTTTACCCTACCCTAACATCTTCCCAGTAACTGATCCCAAGGTGCAATAAGTTGGAACTTGGAGATGGGTAAGTTCGTCACCGGTAAGTAACTGAATTGGGTGTTTCAGGATTTACCGTTGATGGAGTGAAAACCGAGAAAGGTTTTACATTCTTTTTTGAATATCGTGCAATATTAACCTCAAAGTTAACACAAAACTCTTCACTGTCTAAATTTGCCCGGTACATTGTCTCTGTCAATGTTTGCTATTTTAACTCTTGGTTGAAACAAGGATATTTTAAGAAAAAACACCGCCCACTCTTTGTTGACCATTACTTGTACATGGCTGAGACTGTCGCTTTTTTGTCAGGTCATGCGTCAGGAACATTGGCTGTAATTTACTTTTGCTTCACTAATGCTTGAGCTGCATTGACTTTGTTTCAAAGAGCAATCCTTGTTCTAATTTCAGCTCTGAAACAGGTTAAATAAACCTAACCAACATTTTCTGTCTTCTTTTTACAGTCTACGAAACCCAGAAATGGTATCTTCTGTTTTCTCATCCACGAAGTACGAAGAGCAACACCCCTCGAGGTCCCTGGCAAGGATAATACATTTGTTTTAAAGGTAAACTAAAAAGATTGTAAACATGTTTGATTTAGTTAATCTTTCCTCCAGTAGTAGTTTGATAGTGTTCGGCAAATTGTGACCAGGATTTCTTAAAAAAAGGAGAGAATTGCAAAGTGTTATTTACTTGTCTGAAGTTGACTCAGCACTTTCCTGTGTCAGCATAACAACTGCACTCCACTTTTCTGTACTTAGATTGCTGTCTGTCTTGCTATTAGACACAAGGTTAAAAATGTTGTCTGCCGTATACCATTTCTGAGTACTAGAGTTTCATCGAGATTACACTGGGCAGCATGTTAGGTAGTCTTTAAAAAGTTTGCTGGCTTTCTTGGTGTCTTAGATAGGAGTGATGACTGGCATGATGAGACAGGTAAGTGAAGAGAGAAGTAAAAAAACCGTACCAGATGATGTTTGGATACTTCCTCATTATGCATTTTGCCTCTGCTCAATTCAACTTCTCCATACCTGAAGTGCACCCTTTCTTCAAATGTTTCCCAAGATGATGAAAGAAGTAGGTTCTCCATGGAATCAGCACAATGAGGTAGTTGTCAAGAAGGTGGTGCTAGTTCTAAATGGGTCTTACCAAGAGAGTCGTTGTGAAAAATGGATAATTAGGTTACTCCTTCCTTACCTGTCTCCTCACAACAAATGCACTCCCATTACCATGCCAAGAGTACTGGTAACCTTTAACACCGCTACTGGTGCCTTCCGACCTAACAATGGACTTAGCGCATCCTTTCCATTCTGCCTTCCTTATGTGCTAAGAGCGTGGAGGTTCCTGGATATTTCTAAGTTTTTCTACCTTTCTTCATCCGTCTGGTTTACCTTTACTCAGAGTTCACTATCTACCAGCAGTGTCTGTCTCAGTAGAGAAAGCTACGTACAGTGGTTTGTATGGGCAGCAGTTGAGTATCATCTGTTGAATATCCAAATTGACTGTAATCCTTACTTACAGGTCTCCACACAAATGTTTCACATCCAGCTGTCTTGCCAGAACCTCACTGGTAACTGTTTGCACTGCCTCTGCCTTCGCCCTAACCCAAAGTGGACAGGTAACTTTCAAACTATCAGCTGAAAGTGCTAGTCACTAGAAAACCTTCCAAACTGTGTGTTACAAATTGTTGGAATTTTAATCCTTTAAGGAATTATTTTTGCTCTGATGGATCCTCTCCCTTAAAAATAAAATGAGGAACCCCACCATGTTCAAACTGGAGTTTCGTTCGTAGACTATGATTTTGCCACTAGAAATGCATACAGCTACTGCAATGAATCAGTGCAATCAGAAGCAATTCATATTCTCATCATTGTCCATGTATTGTTATAGGGTAAATTTACTTTTATTTTTGTTACATCCAATGTCATGCACGTCAGTCCCTACCTGTCTCTGCATAACTTCTGCAGTATTCTTTAACCCTGTTTAGCACCCTCATTGTGATAACCAGCTCCCATTGACCATATATCAATAGATTGGCCATTGCTGGTAGGCTCCCTCTTTCTCTTTCTCCTTCTTTTTTTTTTTTTTTACTATATCACTGATTGTTGATTACTTTTTAAATTGCTGAGTGTAAGTGATTCAGTTGGTGCTTTGTGTCTGTCTTCTGATTACCTGAACTTAGGGTCATTTTCACAGGATTTGAGACAGTGTAGTAATAACTCAAGAAGAAAAAAAAAACAGAAACAGAAATAACAAATAAATGAGCATCTGGAGTTATTCAATATTCCCAGAGATCAGAGTAAAAGCACCTCAATTAGCCATCACTTTAAGGCGTTAGCTTGTGGCCAGTATTGGTATATCAGACCAAGATTGTATGGACATTGAGAAATTCCCATTGTAGACATGTACTTCATGCCTGGTGTGAGCAAGGGTTACTGTAAGTATTGTCCAGTATTAGACCAGTCGGCAAGGTAGTGTTCAAGGTTACAGACTACTCTTGCTTCAGTAGATAGGTGTGTGTTTGTTTTGTTGAGACAGGTACGTGAGTCGTCAGCATATAACCAAACCAGGTAAATTGTGGGATATTTTCAACCAAGTTTTAATCTGCTGCTTGTCTGCTGCTTATGTGATCCTTGTTTTCATTTCTGAGGAGGTCTTGATTTCTTGCCATTTTGGAGTAAATAATGTATTTGCCTAGAGCTGCTGTTGGTGGCTTTAATATCCTTTACGGAAAGTCCTGGAGTTAAGAGCGACCGGGTCGAACTTCATCACTAAAATTTGTGATTTGATTGATGATGTGATTTTCAGTTTTAATAAAGGATGCATATTAATGCTTGAGTGACTTTGCTTACTCCCCCCCTCCCCCCTTGAGGTTAGAATCATCAAGCAGAAACTCTCGTTCTACTTTTCTGGGGTGAAACTTTAAGAAGGATTTCATTCAAGCAGATATAACTAATGTGAGGAAATGTCTTTCTTCCTGCCAAGCATTGCCCTTATTCATTTTAAGAAAGGGGTGCATTCCATTTATAGACTGGCATGAATTTTTTTTCTGTCCTGTTACACAGCTGATTGCAGTTTTCTGCTGTTTTGCCTGCATAGTATGCAAGTTAAAGAGCCCAGCTCATGCTGTTTAGGAGAAAATGATAGCTCCAAGATGATACAATAGAGAGAAGTTTGTAACAAGACTCACTGGTTTTGTTTTGAAGCCCTGGAAGAGAAATTGTACAGCCACAGTTCTTTCATAGATTGTGCACATTGGCTTAAAAAATGTTTTTTTTTTTTTTTTTACGTCGACCGTTTGTTTTGTGAAGTTTTTGTAAACCATCCTGGATGGGGTCTTTGTTAGTACATTTTAGGTATGATAAATGCAGAAGTTACACTTGCGTTGCTGCGCGCAATTTTCTAAGGTAAAATTTTAGCCATTGAAATAAAAATATATCATTGGCCCTCAAATTTTTTCACTAAGTTGATTTTTTGCATAGCATTTGCCTGAAACTTTTGGATTTAATTCACTGACCAATTTTCAAACACTTTCCCTGAGTTGTAACCCTAGCCCAACTGGTGCAAGGCTGTGATATTTACACGTTTTGTCACTCAGGAGGGAAAGTCAAATGAGGATGATTCAGGGCATAGAGAGTGCAGTGTTACAACTTTATTTGGGAGCATGCAACATTAATTCAAACAATGCATTAGTGTAAGGAAGGGGTCGGTACGGTCTCTGGTGAATAACCCATACCAATGAGTTGTGGGGATTATCTGTTTTTTGTGTGTGTGTGTGTGTGTGTGTGTGCTATGAAGATTTAACCACACCTGATTCTATAAGTGCACTTGTGATTCCAGTACACATGTGCATCTCTTGCCCAGATGCTGAGTTGTAACTGTTACAAACACCTTGTAAAAAGGTTAAAAGAAGAGGAAAAAAAGATCTCACAGTTGGACTGAAAATAAATAACTGGTCAGCAATCTGATCTACAGCAGTGCTTTTGCATGCTCTTTGACTTTGGGTGGGAATTTCCCTCTCTGTGAACAATGTCGTGAGGAATTCGTGCACAAAGAGATCGAGGGACAAACATTTTTACTACACATATATTTCATCAAACACATGCTTTATGATGGATTACCCATTTCCACCTGGTGGTACCTGTAATTTAGGTTTATTAATTCCTACTCTTTTGGGGTTTTTTTTTGCTATTACTGTCATTGTTCTGTAAGCTGAAGATGAAGGGAGAGGATGTACTTACCAGAATCCACACACTTCACAAATTGTTTTGTGTTTATCATGTGCAGAACGAAATTAATTTATTCACACTGTCACTGTCCATCAGTATTCTTGTTCAGGTATTTTTCAGGCAGCATTTTGCAGTTCAGACCAGTTTTTGTGCCAGTGATATTTGGGAGGGACTATCCTCCTTGACTTTTTCATTGTGTGGGGGGAGGTGGTGGACTTTTCTCACATAAAAAGGACATTTAGTGCAAAAATCATGATTCCACCATAGACATATACTTCACCCCTTGTTTTGTAACCAATGCATTAATTTAGCCCTGCTGTAAATGCTCTTGAAATTAATTCTAGCAGTGCACCCTCTAGAATCTAGCAAGGAGTAAAAATAGTCACTTGTGAATACCCACACCAGTGAGGTGTGGGTATTCTGAATGCTATGAGTTTCATGCAAGTCAGTAAGAGCTGATATTTACAATGTGATGGAATTGCTCCCAACTATTGATGATATCTCTGTTGATAGAGTGTTGGTATTGTTGAGACGGGTAAGTTGATTGCCTGACCGGACTAGGCAAGGTTTGAACTTAGTACCTGTTGCATGTAAATTTTTGTAATTGCTTGTCGTCATAAAATTACACCCGAGCGCCCTCAAAAAGCGGAAAGAATTTTGTTGATTTCGCGTAAATGCTGTCATGAATGCACATATTTGCAGACCATCGTAGAAGTCCTTCCTGATGGTAAATAAACTATCGTGGGCAATGGAATACGAATGTCAGGGTAGGAAAGAAAGGGAACACTTTATTAGAAGGAAATGTTTAAATGTTTAAAAATGGTTTTCCCTTATTTCTTTTTAATGATAATATTTAAGAGTTCAATAGCAGGAAAGAAATGAGATAATTGTTGAACGTAGAAATTCCCAGCATTAGTTCCTGGTTGAAAGAGAGTGTTTTTGGAGAGATATCAATATCGTCTATTTGACGTAGATATTTTACTGAAAAAGATTTCAGTAAAATGACAGTGAGATAGGCGGAAAGGTGCTCATCTTGTAACGGCCGTGTTTTCTCCAGTCTCAAACAACACTTTATATGACATTTTGAAATTTTTTCATCTTTGGTTGTACAGTATTTTTTGCTAAGATTATTAAGGCAGTGAGGTTGAATCTTCCTCTGCTGAACGGCCACTTTTGGTTTCAATTCTGCATTGTCCTAGCTAGCCGCAAAATTCGAGTGCAACTTCGAGTGTTTCGCACACCTTGAAAGATCTTGTGCTTTGGTTGTGACCAGGTAAGTTTTGGCCTGTCATCAGTAAAAGATATGTACCAAAGCATCGTGTGACGACTGTCACGTAACAATCTTCAGCTCTCTCTCTCCCTCTCTCCAGGCTGACCAGAACCACGAGTTCATCATCGAGGCGTCCAGCGAGCAGGACATGGACTCATGGCTCACTCACATTCAAAACTGCAGAAGGCAAAGCTTTAGCCATCTTGGTAACCAATCCCCTGTTAGCCAGGAACCACCACCAAATGTCTCAGGGTAACTAATTTATTTCACCCATCTTCAGCTATGTCTCTGAGCGTGTGTATCTCGATTTTGGTGATTTGTTCCACTAAAATTAAAAATCTAGTCAACAACATTAAAAATTAAGGGATCACACCTCAACAGTTATTACTATGTTCAAGTTCTGTTGGTATTTGTCAGTGGGATGCCTCTTCACAATGTGATGTAATGTGACAATTCACATGGTAAACGTCTACTTAACCTTTGCTTCGCTAATGCATTCACTCTGACAGTCTGCATTGTTCCAGCCTGAGTGAAAGACAAGCCAGGGCGAGCCTGGGTTTAGGGGGCGTATTGTCAGAATTGATTTTGAGTGCACAGGTGAGCAAGGTCAAACTGAATGTACTAGTGATGCAAGGGGTACATCTAGTCACTGATAAATATCCACACCAGTGATTTGTGGGGAATTCACCTTGTAGACATATACTTGCCCCTTGCGTCAGTAATGCATACATTTGACCCTTGTTATAGATGAGCCAATGACAAAATGGAGCTTTCTGCTTGGACATCTATACTTTATATACATAACTTCTCACTGGGAAGGATGCACTAGTCCAGCATTGGTCTGGTGCTAGTAGTGGTGTTAAAGGTTTCCAGTACTCTTGGCACAGACAGTAGATGTGAGTGCATTTGTTCTGTTGAGACAGGTTAGTGACTCATTTCATAAGTGAACAAAACCAAGTGACTTTAGGCATATTCAGATACTAGATATATACACGTCCCCTTGCTCACATAAACGCATTGTCACAAAATAGCACTCAAAGAGTTTTGACTTTCGTAGCTTTTGCTCTGGTAGGAAAATCTGGACCCAGGGAATAGAGGGCGCAATGCTAGAAATTCGTTCTGGAGTGTGTTGCATGGGGTTGAACATTGCATTAGTGTGAAGCAAGGGGTAAGTAAAGTAACTGGTTTATACCCACACCAGTGAGTTGTGGTGATTACATAACAGACTTATGTAGACATTCGGTTAATGTATCTAGCTAGACAAACTAATACCAGATCTGATATTGTGAAAGTAGAGTGGACTTTATAAATGTGAAGACAACCAGGATAGACTAAGGATACAATGAACACTCTTTTAGTTTTAGGTCTCTCCTGATCACATTTCTCTCCAAATGCATGATGTCACATTTCCCACATGGTAACAACCACATCTTCACCTCAGTGGTGACCCTTTCAGCACTTTTCAAATCTCCCATTAAATACATTTGATACTAGTCCCCTCCCCCTTCCTTCTGCCATTATAAGTTGTTCCATCATAAATAACCAGATCAGGTAACTTTTTTTTTTTAAATTTTTTACTCAGGAACTGAATGCCATGCCATTCTCTTTATCATCTTCTCTAATACTCAAGTGCTACAGTAGGCTGCTATTCCTGTTAATTCCAGTCACCCATTTTGATTTACGTACATCCATTTTCATGTCATTCTACAATGAAAGTGAAACATTTTAACGATCTAAAAGCGTGTATAGTTTGCAGCTAAGGGCTGACATGCATGGGAGGGCAACTGTTTAAGAGCTCTCACAGTATCCACATTCTATTGCGTATGCTTTCCTGATTGTGGTGAATATGGCTCTTACAACATGTAACAGTTATTTAGCATAATGTCTGTTGCATCTCCCCTGACATGCTTAAAAATGGAAATGTTCTGACTGAAGATAAAGACCTTGTTTGCGTTTAAGAACGCGAGGGCGATTATGGATATCAAGTCTGTGAGGATGACCATCTAGTTAAGAATGAGACGCATTAACATTTAAAAACGAATGAGTCTGGTGATAAATTCGTTTGCGGGATTAATACGCTTAACAGGTGTGAAAAGGTCATATGAGCTGTTCACCCTTCAGATCGGCCAGCCTATCCTCGGGTCACCGTTAAGTCTCAGAGTGTTCACTGTTTCATTTATTAAGCACGCAAGGTGCATTAAAGAAATCCCGAAAGGCGGATCATTATGGACTTGGGAAGTATCAGTAGTGACTCTAAATACGAGCACAGCATGCGATCATTCACACTGGGAGAATTAATCGCCCACACGAACTCGTAGTAGGCAGTGTGTTCTCATGTGAATGCAAATTATGTAAATGTGTAAAATTCTCATTTCCTTTTCTGATCAGCTACACTGGTAAAATCAATAGGGCTATATGTGCATTATTGGTGGGATTGTACGCCTTCCATCCCTATCACATATCAAGTGTGTCAAATTTTATATAGAGCTATTGACATTGCTGAACTGCACTCTTCTGCCCTCCTCTTTTGTTATTACTCTGGTCCATACAGTATACTGCAGGGGAGGGGGTAGTGTGGGCATCTCCCTGTATACTGTACCATTGCTGAGAGATTGCTTGTCCCTTCTGCATCCCATCCCCCCTCAAAAGTGATTCAAGGTCCTTTGCACAAAATAGTTTTGTGGATGATTTCAGCTGCAGGATGATCGAATACTGCAGCCAGCTTATGTAACCTGTTTTTCAGTCAGGATCACATTCTGTCGGTGTTGATTCCTGTAGGAAATTACTGACAGAAGTCGCGTCAATTTTCTCATTAGGGATCGGGTTTTTGGAGAGGAGTTATATTTAATGGATTGATTGCACTATTCCTGTGTTGCCTTTGAGAATGTTCCCCTGGCCTACTTGCAGGGGCAAAGGTTGCCCTGGGAACAGGTTTTCTGTTCATTATGGATGTGATGGCATGGACTGAATCTGCAGCAATCCACCTTGAGCTCACTGTCTCTCTCTGGAGGCCTAAGTTGTTTTTTTGTTCAACAGTGTCCAATGATGTGTTTTCATACAGAAGTACCGGACAAAGTTACAAAAAGAAGTTGGAACAAGTGAATGTTATGCTTTTCATCACCCATACTTTAATAGGAAGGATGCAGGTGTTCATTTGCTGCATCTTTTTTTCATTTACTTTTTTGAAACTTTTTTTTCTATTGACCAGAGTCAGGGCAAACAGATCAAAACAATGAGAAATGTTGTTTCTGTTTTCAAAGTCAACACCTGGCAGAGATGTTGTTCCCATGGATGGTATGCCTCTAGAGCAGGCTTCCTCCATTAAATTTTCTGAAGCACCACATTACAAAATGTTACTGATATAATGCGCCACTGATCGCCGTCCTTGGGGAGTGTATAAGGGGAGGGGGTGTCCCCCTCCCTTTTGAAAATTTTTTGCATTTCAGAAGGGGCTTAGATGCAAAATGGTGCAAAGTTTGTTCAATTTTCGCGGCCAAAATTTTTCCCAAACTTAATAATTTTCTTGATAAATCATCTTATCAAATGTGGGAACTTTGCATCAGATTAAGAAACCAACAAGGAAACATTCTCCAAACACCTAGCAGCTGAAATGACATTCAGATGATCTGGCAAGCCTTGAAAAATCTGGAACAAATGTAGTTGTAGATATAGTCATTATGTCCTGCAGTTGGTTGTGAGACAGTTGTGTTCGAAACTTGTTCTTGATAAAGTTCATTTTGCTGAAGGAACTCTCGCAGATATAGGTGGATCCGAATACCCCCACCACTTTCAAGGACAATGATTTCAGCTCACTGCAAGCTTGAGGAACACTTATCCAGAAATCCGCTGATGTTTTGCGACCGTGCAAAAATTTCAATTCATCATCACTTTGGAGATCGATTAGCTGAGATATTCCCCCAGTAATTTTTTGCGCCACTCCAAACCACATCACGCACCACAAGTGTCGCTTGCCACTATTTGAGGAAGCCTGCTCGAGAGAATGCATCTTTCAGTGATGTCAATACAGTTCAATAAATAACACAAAGATAGTTATCTTAGTGGCCATACTGTATGCTGTGTAAAATGAGAGGAATTGTCATTTTAAGATAAGGCAGTCCAGAAATTTAAACCTATTTCTGCAATACAGCTACCTACAGCATATTTGGCTTAGGCCTACTTGTAGGCGATTTTGTTCGTATCATTTTATCATTTTATTTTATCACCAAGGAAAGAAAATATGACTTGCTTAATGAAATTGCTCAATGGTACACATTTGATTGTATATCACAGGTTTAATACTATCAAGTCACATACATCTTGAGTTGGTGTGATTCTGTACTGATCCTTAACATGCCTTGCCAGTGATTTTGGAGTTATCTGCCTGAAGCTAAGGAGTGAAATTATCTAATTGTAAGTTTTCTCTATCAGGAAACACACTTCATAACCAAGTGAGAAGACACATTTTCAGCAGTCCATGCTCTGAGCACATTGTGTACAGTTACCAGTTGGCAGTTCAAGTCTGTGTCAACTTTTTCAGTAGCATGTTTATTTGTTCCATCCACATGTTGTTAGTGTCATAAACAGCACAATGTGGTTATGTAATAGATATTGCTGCTAGCTGTTGTCAAAAAAAATTAAAAACAAAAGAACCCTGGAGAAGGCACACAGTAACAGAGAAATTTCTTTGCATTTTTTCAATCACAATTTACACTCTTAATGGTTCAACGCTTCTTTCTTTTAGTGATCTGCTTTTTTGCAGACGATCCTTTTCGTTACCGTACCTCGCTCTTCTGTGTGATGTGTGGAAAATATGGATAGATCATGCATGTCTTCCCAATTAAAGTACACACATCATGACAGTTACAAATACAGCTCTGGGTTAGCAGCTTAAAGATGATTGCAAGTACACATGTGGATGGGTAAAACTGCTTATATGGAAACAAGGTCAGATTTGATAATCCAGGAAAGAATCAAAATCTGATTCATCCAGAAGCAAACAGATTTCTGATTCATATCCAGGGTATCCACTTCTTTCAATGGATAGTTAGTGAGTTTCATAGGTTAGTGAGTGGATTAAACACTACAGTATGGTTTGTTTGTTTAGTAGAGAAAGTGGGGTGGGTAGTGAGTGGAATAAACACGAGAGTATGCTTTGTTTAATAGAGAAAGTGGGGTGGGATGGGATGGGGTTGGTTTGAAAGTGGGCCATCATGGATTCTTTGTTTTGTATTCATTTGCTATATTTGATCTAGTATTGATCCTGTGTGTCTTGGATGATGAATGAAGACTTTATGGTGAACAAGGAGTCACTGTGTAAAGCTTCACATTGTACATTGGTTATCGGGGGGGGGGGGGGGGGAGGGATTATGAGAGCTAGAGTAGGGAGGCAGTTAGGATGTGGATGCGATAGATCGAGGGGCAAATTGTGGTCCTGTTGTGAGAAATAGGTTGTGGGAACATTCAAATTATTTTTGTGCCATTTGGTCGGTAGCATTATATTAACACGCACAAAAGTGAATAAATCATTGGTTTTCAGAGAAAGAAATTGCTTTCGTTAAAATACTTCAGTAGATCATGCATGGAAACCATATCGGTGCTGTTTTGTCATCCAAACTTGGTTGCTGTATGTAGAATGCTGGGTTGAAAGAAACTTTTGCCATGAATGAGATGCTGTACAACAGGTAGATGTAGTCAAAATTTAATTTGGTTAGCATTACAGAGGTACTGTGCAGTATATACTTGTACATTTGTTAGCTATGCAATTACTAAATCTCCTGCCAGTTCTCACAGTGTGGCACATGCACGCTAACTCCCGCAGGCCTCTTAAAAGGATATTAATCAAAGTAGGATCTGGCAGCTTGAAAACAGCCAACACGATGAAAAGATCAGATTTGGTTACCAGATTACTAATTAAAAATGGGAAGTTTATTAACCTTTAAATTTTAACATCATAATGAAAAAAAAAAAAAAATGCTCAAAAATTGAATAAATTAGCTTCGCTACGCCATGGAGGCATTGCTCAGACTGTATAAGCTGAACATTTGCAGTTATTTCGCTGTCTTCCGGCTGTTAATGAAGGATTGCCTGCTGGTATACTACAGTCAGTTCCCATATGTGACCTTTACTTGTGATGTTATGTAACTAGCAAGACTTCCTGAATATGGAAAATTATGAATTTGGCATTTCTGTGCAAGAAATCGGCCTCTTCGTTGAAAAGACAGTCGTGACATGGATAAGTGTTTTATTAGTTTGTGAGATACAACCATTCAGTCAATACACAATACAGAGTCTATACTATGCATACGATGCTATTGTCAATTCAAACTTAGAGACGCTGACCTCTGTTGTAAAACCAGATCCTCTTTTTCACCTCTCCTCGGTCTTGATTTTGCTTTTTTTCTCCCTTTTTTGTCATGAAACTTTTGGCTCTTCTCCAAATGTTTGATGAAGTCATAGAATTGATACCAAGACAGTCAACTTCCTTTATTCTCTTTTTCAAAACAAAGCCCAGGACTTTGAATGAATCATTCATTCAGTCAGAGCAAAAGAAATTCCATGAATTTGTTTATATAAACAAACATGTTTTTGCCTGAATGTTTGTCCTGTTTGCTTTTTCTTTCTCTTTTTTGCAGATATTTTTGCGAAATAGAAATTTTCAGGAAGGAAGTAGGTCGTTGATGAGGCAATTTTAGACTACCTGTCAGTGAGTGAAGCGTCTGTGGTCGCTTAAACAGTTGTAGTTGCTAAAAGTGTGCGAAAATATCCAAACTGATGATCAGAATTTGCAAAAGAATTGTTGCTGCGTTCATTTACACTCTGTATTTTAGTGTTTGACGATGGAACCTCCTCCATCGTGATGTCCGTCCTCTTGATTTCTCGGTGAAAATGAGCCAAAATGTGTTTGAAAAGTGATGAAACACTCCGCCAGTTTGTCGGACGATCATTCCGTGGACAGCTACAGGGAGGTCCCCCCCACGAAGAGATCATTGGACCAAAGAGAAAACAGTCCATACGATGCCTACTGTTTGGTATGGAGGAGGGAGGGGGGTTGGGAGATGGCTGTATTAGAATGCCTGTAGACTGTAGAATTGCTGTATACTCTATAGTTCGATATGCATTGCATTTATCAAATTTAGCCACAGGAATATCATTTTTTGTGAGGTAGAAGTTTTCCTGAGTGAAAATCATTATTTTCATACAAGTATTTGCATTTAAATTACTCCTCACATAATTGTCATACACATTGTCTACTCTTACGTCTACCATGTGTTAGTTCTGGTAACTGTATTTGACACTGCCCTAGATACAGTGACATCACTCTCTTACCTTTTACTGAACTAGTGGCCTCTTTTCATTTTTTCATCGCTAATTGTGCTTAGATTATGCAGCACTTGGCCTTTCCGTAGGATAGTCCTCAGGTATTTCAGCTCAACTTCAAACACCCGCTGTTTCATCCCCTTAGCAGTAACCATAGATATTCGGACTAGACAGAACGATGAACTCTATACGACCTATGCAAATTTGAAACGAAGTTGCCTCTTGCAAGTTGTGGTTCAGTTTTGCTTTACCTCTTGAGACATTGTAATATGCATATGAACCATGCAGAAGTTAAAAAGTGAAAGAAGATAAGGTGTAGTCTGCTGCTGTTGTTAGGTATCATGAAGGAACATGGTGGGACATCCTCATGGTGTCCTTCTGTACTTGTTACTCACACCCAACTCAAATGAACAGAGCATATTTAGTTATGGTCATCATCTTCATCATCATCATCATCATCATCAAGTCACCCATTTCTGAAGGGGTTGCTGACTTTCATGCCATGGTAACACTCCCATCCGCCACTTCCTCTTGAGCATCCTCATTCAGACCTACCTTTCCCCTTTCCTCACGATGTCTTTCCATATATTACAAAAAAAAAAAAATCTTGAAGTTAAACTTCCATTAAAATCCAGCATGTTCTTAATACTAAAAGCCTTAATGAACCTGATGTCAATAGTAAAACTTTTACCAATGGACCCATTCATAGGTATGCGCTATAAAGGAGACACATACGGTTTATCGTTGCAATGGTATCTATGCTCCCTACATACTTACAATTTCCCACTCATTCAACCACCTCCAATCCTCTTGCACAATTTTAGCATTTGAAGGACTGCAGTTCAGTTTTGAATCACTTATGAAGATTTTTTACTCTGTGGTCACAGTCTTGGCAGTGTGTTTCACAGTCTTATGTGAGTCACATACAGTAAGTGTATCATACAGTATAGCCAGACTTAATTCTCGTATTTTTGCCCACGCACATCCACCCGACACAATTATACTTTCCCACTTATTCGCCCTCCACTCGCACAATTACGATATAAGGAACAGTACTGTTCGGAATCACCTGATTAGGTCTCGTAGTATAGTCACAAACTGGACAGTGTATAAATTTGAATGGTAGTTGTAAGGAGACTGGTTGGCCTATGTGAATCTTTGGTTATCAGCCCACTCTAGCAAGTTCAGGACTTTGGCAGAAACTCACCCCCTTCGCCAAAAGCAGGAAAGTTGCATGTCGGTTTGACAACCCCTAGGGGAAATCTCTTACTTTGGAATTTCTCTTCTCTGTCACATTCTCTGTTCTTAATACACATGTATGGCACAGTCTCGTAGGAGGCCCCTTTCCCCTCAATCATCGTGACATGTAGCACAATACTGATTATGCAGAGTGCAAGCGATTTTGAAATTGTAACAGGAAATGCTGTGGAAAGATTGTCATTGTAATTTCTCCTGTCGGGTTAGTTAGCTATATATATATATATATGACAAAAACTGACTTTGTCTTTGTGATGTGAAAGTGACAAGCCTTTCTCTCTTAGACTGTAATGTTGAAAGAAGTGAAAGTAATTACAGCAGTTGGCAAATGTGAAAGTTTGTAAGTTTAATATGGACTAACATCTTACAGAGCTGGAGAAATGTTAGTTCTCTGTGAATGTCACACATTCAGTTGATCACAGTTGAACAATCATCCAACCAGGTAAGGTTTGGAACATGTACATCCACAAATCCAGAAAAAGATGGAGGATGCATTTGGCGGTTGATTCTGTTACGTTTTTTTTTTAAACCCTCTGTGAAGTGATTGCTACCATGCATCATGGTGCCACTGGGTCATCAATGATCTGTATTTGAACGATGATGTCCCCTATGGTCATCATTTTGTGAGGCTCGTGCAGCATCAGAGACACCCTCTTTCCTCCACCTCGACTTCCTACTCGCCACCTTCTTGTGGACATGCCAGTCCTTAGACCTAGTAGATTTGGGTGGGTCCCGCGAGGATGATAAACCAACATCTTAGATCAGTGATGGTGTGGAACATGTCTGCCAGACTGTCTACGAAGGGGATCGTCGATGGCGATCGCCGGCGTCGGTCCGTGAAAGCGGAGCACCGCCCAACTGCTCGACCTTCGTAGAGATGTGGCCGACGGTGTCGTTCTTTCAAACCTGTTTAGTGAATCATACATGAACTGACTCCTGTCAAGAGCTGATGTAGGATTTTAAAGAGCAACTGAGTGATGGGAATGGGATAAGATTATGCCACCCATTAATTTCTTAACTGTGGACAAATTTTTCTTTATACCCCCCCTCTTTCCAAATCATTGGTCTTTTGCCCTTGCTGAAAGGTTTTCTCATATGATTGTGAACCAAGTCTGCAGGAGGATTATTAAAAAAAAAAAAAAGCAAAAACAACACATGACTTTTCCTTGATTCAATTACAACTTTTGTTGTCATATGCATTACAAGTTTGACATTAAGCATGGTAGAACCCTCTTTACCGTTTGCTGATTTCATTACCTCTGCACTGTGTCACGCGATTCAGCACACTGAGGTGAGATTTGTGATGATCGGGAGAGCGTTGCCATGACGATTTTGGTAGGAATACTTGACTGTTGTCATCCTTCACTGCTTTTGTCTTCTTTGGTTGTTTTTTTCCATCCCAGTGTAAATATTCGAAATGTTTTCCCCCTGTAATTTATCACCGTCGACGACAATTGAGACACTCGTTCGTTTTACCGTTGATGCAGAAAAGAATTGCTAAAACGAAAAAGCAGCTCACAGGAGAAATCTCGACTGGCGTTTTTTGGTCGTGGAATTCTGCCAGGAGAATCTTTAATGAATTGTGCATACACCAGATGCCTGCGATACCTTCATGTTTAGTCACTTGTAATGTTCGGTCGTCGACAAGGCGACCAGATGATTAAAACCGACAGTAGGGTTAACGCTGCACCTTGAAATCAGATTATTTTAAGAAACTGGGACAGCAATTATGATTACATTCCTTGTCTTTACCCTTTTAACAAGATTGATGATAAGTGTGCTGTATCCAAGATAATCCTTTTAAGTGGTAGCATTAAATCTTGTAGTTAATGAAAACCCTTTGAACTCCAAAAGATCTTCCCATATGTCGAATCAAAGCTTGGCCTCGAATGATGAGTAGATAACTGGGAGGGAAGGGGGAGGGAGGGGGGGGGGAAAGGAGAGGGTTGAAGGGAGAGGGTTGAAGAGTAATTGTCATTAGCAATTGGGTTTAGATATAAGATTGTGTAAACAGAACGTTCATTGTGATAGAACTTGAGATTTGAAACTTTTATAGAATTTTAACTGAAAGATTTGAGTAATTTAATTTTGTTTGAATTTGCGTCATTTAATTCTGCAGAACTCTAATGAATTAATTTCTTTTGCTTTAATGAGTTTTCAGTTTTGGGGAAGTAAAGTAGCATTTGACCAGAATTTGACATCAATGAGATGCCTGTAAGGTATGTGTGATGTCAGACAGTTTAAAAAACCCTGCTGAAAGTACTTCCTCAGAAATTCAGTCGCTGCTCATTCTTTCCAGGTTTGGAACCACACACAATGACACAATTACGTCCCCACTCCTTACGGTGACCTCTTGGTGCCAAATGTCCCTGTGTACCCCTTTTCATTTTTTTTTTTACGGGGTCAAGCATCTAAATTTGTGTTTTTGTTGTGAAATAATATATTGTGTTCAAAATGAGTGATATTGCAACCCTTCACTGTGACATACGTTTGTTTCTTCAAAGGTATATTTTCATTTCATAAAAGTTCTCACTAGATTAAAAGGAAGTTTTGAACAACTCTACCAAAACAGATAATAGTAATACCACATTTGTGCAATGAAAAGAAGAGCAGATTGCATAGCATGAAGTGAACCAGCACATGAGAGTATATGCAGCATAAAGTTAAGCTTAACTATGAAAAGTTTTTCAAGTGAATTTCGTCTGAAATCTTTCCTTGGATGATTCAAAACTAAAATAAGTATAGCATGTGCTGTGGGACCGTGATAGTGCTATTTCCTTCATCAGTTACATCAAGGCCAGTCAGACTCAAGGAAAGTGTATCAATTCAAGGTTGCAATTATTAATCTGTAGACTTGAACCTTACTTAATGCTCTTCACCTTGACAATTGTAAGGACTTCTTCCCGTAGATGATACATCTCACTGGCTCATTTCCTTTGATACTCATTTTCATTTCCTTCTGATACTGTTTACATCTGCTATTTCATGAATGTTTAGTCTCGACGATGTTTGGTCAAACGGGGATTTCACAACCGCGCGGAAGTCAGCAGACGTCCTCGTTGCCCACTGGTGCGGGTGAAGGAGACAAAGTTAGTGCCATTGATCTTCTGCAGTTAGACATGATGTTGTTGAAGAAAGATCTTGAACACTGTGATACACGGTGGTGGAATGATGGGGGGGAAGGTGCAGGGAGGGGCAGCCCAGTGTACAGATTGAAGGTGAGATAGGGAAAGAAAATTGAGGGAATATAGAGGAAGAGGTAGGAAGAGAAAGTATGGGTAAAAATGAAAAGACAAGGAAAAGGAAATTGAAACATATGTTGCAGTTTTAATATGTTAGATCATAGATGCAAATATGTTCCTCTGTTTCTAGAGAATGGCACCACCAGCTGTAGGTTAAAGTCTTGCTCTTGATAAGTTCCCACATGGAATGATCAAAGAAACAGGTAGTCTGGGCTCCTGTCTCTAAGAGTGTGTACTTAGTCGTCCCCTTTGCTTTGTGATCCCACTGGTGATACAATACATCTAGCTGTGATGAAGACTCCATTGCTCAGTGTTTGTCCTCTTTTGTCTGTTTTTGAAACTTCATGAATATTCATGAATTTGCCAAAGAACCAAGTTGTAGCGGGATGCTGACATTTGTCGTTCGGTGTTTCTCTAACATAAAGACAACCTAAATGTTTATGATATTAGTGAAGAAATAACTTGAGCCCTGTACTTCATCTGACAGACTTATAATATTTAGTGTTTCTCTAATGCTGAGAGAGCATTAATATTCATGACATTGCCTGATTATAAGCAAGGTAGTCATATGCTGTGATACTTCTGTCTGTGATGCTGGGTTCATTGGTTTTTGATTGGTTTTTAATTTGAAGTTTGAGAGATGAATGTTCATGATGTCGCAGAAGAATACACTTGAACCTTGTGCCATTCTGGCTTCTTTAGTCAGTGTTTGTCTAAGTTGAGACAACATGAATACTGTTGAAGAAACTTTAAGAAAGACCTTGAACTCTGTGTACTTTGAGCTATGGTACTGATTAAGGCTTCCAGTGCTTCTCTAATTTTGTAAATACATGAATATTCATGACCATTTCCAAGAGTTAACTACCTAATTTATGCACAGCTGTTGCAGTACTGTTTTAAAAGTTTAATTGTTGCAGTTGCATACTCTCTCTAAATTGTAATTGTGAAACAAACCAGTTGTGTGACCCAGATAGCCTAATGGGGGCAATTTATGCATAGTACTGTACTTTAGCAGTAAGCACATAGCGTGTACGTCTCGATGGTGGGTTGCTTTCTTCAGCCCCTCACAAACCATACTTTAAGCCAAACAACATAATTGGAGAATTTGTATGCACATATAGTTTCATTAACTGTGTTCAGTGTATGTTGATAGATGTGTTTTCAGTTGTTCCTAGTTGCCTCTCCCATGCCCACCCCTCCAAATCTTCCACCCCTTAAAAAGTAAACTTAAGTCTGAAGTCTGCTCATACTTTGCAGCTCAATGCAATCAAGTGCAAGCTTTCTCTTGTTATTGAAAAAAAAGATGGTCTCTCTGAGAAGTAAGTCAAAGAGGGTTTTTGGTAAAAATTGTAAGGGAAAGGCACCAATGTATCCTATAGATGTAAATAAAGGGAACAAGCTGCTTTCTAAACTGTTAGAGTTGAGTTTTGGTTTGAATCACTATAAAGTGCCAAAAAATTAACACTTACTAGCATTTATGGGCAATTTTCTAGAATGAGGAATGGACAAAAAGAAATATGGTGATGTTCTCTCATATGTTGTGCAATTATTAAAATTTTGTGACATGAGTATACCTTTTGATTTTGGTTAACTATCAACAAAGTTCAAGGATTTTATCAAATTTATCGAGTGGATTTTAGATCATGAAACATGAATGAAGAGAGTCCCCTTTTTGTCTAAGAGGTGCACAAGTTGACTGAACTTTTTGATATCCAACAGCCTTTCTGAATTTTTGTCCGATTGGGTTCTTTCATTTGGTTGGACGATGTATTAGACTTGAAACAACAATTTGTATTGGAACACTTATTTCATACCGCTTTGTTATATTTCAATGCAGTTTTCAAGACAATGCTGACACGAACCATTAAACTAAGACATTTACTACAGTTAATTTTTTCACCACTGGGGAATGTTAATTCCGTACGTTCTTTGATTCTCAAGTAACCTTCCACCTGAGAATTTGCTTCTCTGATATGAGTCACATGCAACCACTGTTACAAATTCAACCAGTCACTGATGTGTTCCTCTTTATTCATGTTCAATGCTAAAAGTAGATTCATTTACAGATAATCCTCCCTAACTTTAATGACTACCACTCTTAACATCTTCATATTTTTAATCCCTCTTGCCCTATCTTTTCCTCCTCTATCTTTTCTTCTCTTTTTTTTTTCTTGTGGTTATGTTGGTCATAGGGCCAGACTAGAGAAGACAACTTTTCCTGGTCCTTTGTCTTCATTTGTCAGCATTGTGAATAAATTGCATTCTTTTCTTTTTCATGTGTAGATATCAAAGTAAAATGGTTTTGGTTTTGTGTAATTCCTTTATATTGTCAAAGTTCTGTTAAACTGATCTCTTGTGAATTCATTGAAGGTAATAAACAAATCGAATTAAATCATCTGATGCGTCGAGTCAGTAGGATACATACAGCACACCAGAGTGTGTGCATGGCAAACAGGGGAACAACAAATGCTAAGTTGGTACTTCAGTAGCGGGTACTTGTATTCAAGGATCCGACTTTTTATCAATGTTCATAACGTGGGTTGAGTTCGTCATTACTTCGTAACAGATGTACCAGTCCAAGAATGCCCAACAGAAAATTGTTATTTCCCAACTTTTCTTTCGCCAGTCCAAGTAGGAATGGACCAGATAGGCTCATAATGACAGTATGGTGGTGCACAGTCACTACGGTTTGTAAAATTGCAGTGATGTATTGCAAAGTTTTACTTATCCTGAAAGATAAATTAAACACCATCTTTGAAAATTTTTTTTTTACCAGCAGCTGTCCATCCCTCATGCTATAGCCACTAAACCATACCATAATTTACACTAAATGCCAATACAAGACACTTGTCAACATGAGTTCAGTTTTTATGTTCAATTTTATGCTAAATGAGACGTTAACATTGAGTGTAGACTATTCTTACATTCTTCTCCACGTTTTCTAATCAGATGTGTCGTGATATTTCTTCTACTTCAAGTGCGATGCACAGTGTACCTGACCCAACTCAATGTTTGGATAGTGACTTGGACCATGTCCTACGTTGTGCTAGTATAAGTCCCCCTTTCTATAATTTTCAAATTCACAGCATTTACTCCCTCACCTCGTGTAACCTATATGCATTTAATACCGTATTGACTACGGTCTACCATCTGGCAATTGTGTGTGTGGGTATCTGGCCGCCGTCCTTTCGTAATTGCCAGCCCTTTGGTCTAGCAGCGAAAGTTGGAGAGTGTGTGTTACCAAAACTCTGTGCAAGGACTCTTTGAAAGTCTCTTAACGCCCCCAGAAAGGTCACAGGTGTCCAGTATAATGTCAACACTTTGAAATGCTAAGGTTTCTGCAATTAAATAAATAAATTTTCGGTGATTTTGGAGGGGGTTTTATGGATCCGGGAAAAGACTGGGAATGGGATGGTGAGGAAATACTTGATGTGGCAAAAAAAAAGTTTCACATGGTCTTGTTTGATAATATTTATACCTCCAGTAATTAAACAATTCCAAAACCACCATATGCAGGAAACAAAAATGTTTTTTTTTTTTTTCTGAAATTCAGAGTTAACATCAAGCAGTGAAGATCAAAATAAACAAGTATAAACAGTTCTCAATTAAAAAGAACATTTTATGAGAAAAAAAAACAAAGAGCAAGCTGTTCAGATCTTCAACCTTTAATATCAGTGTTTATATAAACTGGAAATAATCACTTCTTTAATAGTTTACAATCAGGACAGATTAGTCATCCATGACGCATTTCAAATTTCTTGACTGAATTGCAAACAGTCCTCCATGGCTTTTTCCTCCATGGCTTTTTCCTCCATGGCTTTTTTTTTTTTTTTTGTAAAGACTGATCTTCATCAGTACATCCCAGTCTTGGAAGTGTCAAAAATTCAGGGAAACTATTCAGCAGAGGTTCAAAAAACAAATTTGTTTAGATGATTGTACAAAGCTTATCTCTCATGCTCCTTTTCCCTCTCAGACGCACCCCCCTTCTGTCTCCCTGTATCCTAGGTCCATTGATTATCGCCAAACACCCGAGTGCTTCACAGATGCCGGAATCTCTGCAGGGTGATGGCATCACACCGACAAGCGGCTATAAGTTACTGACGGTCTTCACCCAGACCCTCGCCCTAAGTTTCTAAAAATCTGCTTCTCGGCAGACTGTTAATGGAATGAAGCAGCTCGTCGTGATTTATGGAGTGAGATGGAAACCCTTCAAACTTCGCATTTTACATCGCTGGAGTAGCTGTCTTTGCAATTTTTCTCCGGGGGTATCTTCATCATAGGTTCCTCCTGGATGCCTGCAGAGATTGTAAAGAGTGTTGATGAAGTCACCTCAAGATTGCTTGCTCCTGTGATACAAAGATTAAAACGTCGATATTACACCATACCCTTGAATGGATGTTGAAATACCTTTCTCAGTCCTTGCCTTCCCTTCCTTGTCAGGGAAGTAATCTCTGAAATGTGATATAATACTCAAGTTCATAAGGTTCTTCTTGTTACAAGGGAAGCAAAATGTCTCAGATTTTTGTGATGCAATATTTCCTGAGAGAGCAAAGACACATTTTGTGACCAGTGGCAGTTTGACATTTTGTATGAGCAAATTACAGTATCCCCCTTCTGCTATTGTCTCGTTTCTGTCTTAATTGTCCATTTGTCTTATTTCTGTTTAATTGAGTGTTCAAATCATTTTGATTTTTTACCATCCATCACATAAGAACATTATATTGAAATAATTTTGTTTTCACTCTAACAAAGCCTCCGGCTTTGAACAATTCAATATAAAATCAACAACCGTTTGAATTTCAATAATTTCAATACTGCAAAAGCATGAAAAGGTTAGAAAAAAAAAAAAACACAAAATTCTTGAATATTAGTGACGAAAGAAACAAAGATAGGGATTAGCTTTATTTAGTGTCTGGAATTCATTGGGTCATGAATATTCATGTCAGAGCTGTATGGCTGGTTTTGCTAGTGGTTTCTGCTATTCATATCATACATATACCCTTACCCCTTGCTTTCTCCACTGCATAACAAACTCCACACAACACATTCTCGAATAAAACATCGCACTGTGTCCTAAGTGCTCTGAGTTGGCCCGAGAGTTTCAGTGGGTTTTGAAAATTAGTTGCTTACACGTGGAAGTTTCTTCCCCAAAAACGTCAAGTATTCTTTCATCCATCTTATATTACTTCATCTTAAGTTCTTTTTTGAAAATGTTCTAAAAATTATCTTGCTCCTTTGAGATATTTTATAAAGGAATTTTTTATTGTTAATATAATGCAATTGAATAAGTAATGTGTGTTGTTGGAATCCTTTTAGTGTATGTGAGTGTAAAATGGGCTTAGGGAACTATGATTTGCATCCATTTTTACCTAGCCCACACAATGGAGGTGTGTCACTCATGCATCAGCTCTGACTGCATTCGTGATACCAGTGTCCGCAAATCATCGCCTGGATTCCCACTGAACCTGTGTACATGTTGTAAGCTATTAAAATTCATGTATGCCAACATAACCAATTACAGTCAGTGCTCAGTGGCACTCAGTACTTCTTTTCCTTAGGCTATGAATATTCAGGCTCTTTTGAGCCAATCATCAGACGTTAAGAAAGACTCATAAATATGGAGACCTTGGATCTTAGATGAGACAAATGTCTAATTGTCTGTGGGTGTTTTGGTGTGTACGTCAAAGAAGTGTCACAAAAACACCTGCTGGGAAGGTTAAGGTTTACCTATTCACTAGTATGAGGTTACCCGTTCAGCTTATTATCGTCCATCCTTTCATCCGTACGTCTGTCCATCTGTCTGTCCGTCTGCACCTGTATCACCCACTCCTGTCAACGTCGCTACACTTTGTGCAGCCTTTGGTGGATGGTCGTGGAACTCATAGATTGATTCCCTTTGCTGAATGTCATCAGCACATTCAGTCAGCAAGCCACTTAATCAGACTGACTCCATATCGATGCATGTCGCAGACAACACCGCTCCAAAAGTGGATCGTACATTTAATACTGTGATGGAGCAGTATTTGATGGTGATTTTGAACGACTTCTCGTTAAGTCCTGTAAGATTGTTGCATGTGTTACCCTTGTGTCTGGTTTCCAAATTTGTGGGTTTCGACGATGTCGGATGTCAAGTTTGTAATTTGGCAGAGTCAAAGAACATTTTCTCATAGATTTCAGTGATATGATAATGCTTGACAGGATTTGTGCAGTATTTGTGATGTGAAAGTTTTGTGAAGAGAACAAAAGAGAAAACAAATGGGGGGAGATGAAATGTTGGAAATGCACTCTTACATTGTTTTTGCTTTTAACAGGAGTGTCACTTTGAAAAGGAGCTTTCTATCCTACTCCCTCCCCCTCTCCCCTCTCTCTCCCCTACACTCTCTCCTGAATTTGTATGAACTCTTGTGTCATTTCATGGCATTGAAAGGAAAAGTAACATTTGTTCAGCGAGTGTAGTTGGAATTGGGATTAACCAAAAAATATTGTTGAAGGAATAAGGAAAGGAAGATGATACGACCCCATTTGGTTTAAAGAATCACGTAACGAAATAGGAGCAGTAAACAGAATGTGTGTTCCAGGTCATGGATTGTTTGCAAAAAGTTGTTGTAGTTGAATGATGTTTCATGTCTAGGCTTGAGGAATCAGGTAACAGAATAGGAGTGAATCTATTGTGTTGCGTTTCAGTTTATGGCAGATCATTTCAACTAATGGCACATCCCGTCTGTAAAATCGGTCAACGTTTGAAATGTCTTCACATCATACAACCGTGTGCATCACCATATTTAAAGAAGAAATGCATTCATCCCAAACTGAATTTGGTTTTCCCCGGTGCTAATCCATGAATGGATCTCTTGCATTATTTTAAATCATTTTTGTTGTGGAATTGCTTTAATTTTGTAGCATAACACCATGTAGTGATATTGAGCAACATCATGAAAAATACAGGAGAAATGAGAAAGTTGCAAGCTTTTGATGGTTCTTCTAAATAAAGTCAGGACAACTGCTTAGTCCCTTTCACGTATCTCCAGTGTGGCTTCTGCGGACTGTTCAAATGTGTGCCTGTCCGGTCATCTCTCCGCTTACCTATGCACTGATGGCTGCACGCTTCCCCCAGTAAATGTCCTGCCTTTGTAATCGTGGATTGCTGAATTTACTACGTTACAGCTCAGTTACCTATTTTAGCACAAGAACTGTACTCTCTCATCCAATTGAGAAGGCGGCACTAGTCCAATTTAGGTCAGACGACATCTGAGATGGTGTTAAAAGGTCACAGGCACTCTACAAACATTGTAGATGAGAGTGCAGTCATTGTGCTTAGGCAGGTAAAAGAGTCACTCTTAAAGCAGGTACATTTAAAAAAAATTATGCTTTGCTTGGGTTTTGTAAGTTTGTAAGATACTGTTCCAGGATGTCGCATAAATTAAAATCTCTTAAAGAGTATTTGTGTCTTTCCAAGTTTTGGATTTAATTTCCTTGTGATGTCCGGTCTGTTTTTTCACATTCCACTTTAAGCTTTAATTTTTTACAACATCCCCATGTGATTAAGAAACATTCCTACAGGTGTTAGCTTACTGTAATATGATCAGAATTGCCAATTAAGTCGCAAACAGAATGTGAAAGAGGCGAAAAGAAGTTCATTTTGCAATTGCAATGAGGTGAAAAGATGTTAATGGTGCAGTTTGAATTTTATAGATTGAAGGGGGTGTTATGGGAGAACCCAGTGTCGAATATAGGTGGAAGATCGCTGTATGTCTGTTGAAAATGCCAATTTAGAATAGTATCCTTTTCATTTTCGATGTTGTTTGAATTTATTTTTTGCAAGAATAACCATGTGTTTGTTCAGGAAAAGAACATCTGGTCATCATTGATGCAATAACAGAGAATTTGTAGCAGATGTCCTTCAAAAACTAATTCCGTACTTTCGTTTCACGAGCTTGTCGTGTGTTTTTCCTGGAAAGACGATACTACTGGAATGCCAGCTTGTCTCTGAATTTTCTGAGAATGGAAATCGTTTCTGAACAGTATGTGTTTTCCATGGATGAGCTTTACGTTGAAATTATTTATTATGGCAAAGAAAAAGGAGATGAGTAGTTTGACTTGAATTGCTGTTGTCAGATGTATTCTGAAACTTATAAAAAACTTTGAAAATGTCATATCTTCGAAAGTAATCTTATCAATGCAGAATATTTGTCTCATTCATGTCTACTGATCAACTCATACCAACAGATAATGCCTAACGTTCCATCCTGTACCTAACTATGACCTTTTGGGAATTCACTTTATTATCATTGTGAAATGATAATTCGCTTCATTACTCGCTTGCCTGGTCTTCCACAGCAATTGCACTCTGTGCTCCTGTGTGCTGAAATCTATTTTGTAGTTTTAAGCTCAGGAATTTAACACATTTTTGTGAATGACAGTCTATATCACACAGTGGCTGCTAATGCCCACAGCCAACACTTTTTATGTTCATCCTGTTGCATGCATTAGATGTTTCTAACCATTGGTCTTCAAGAACCACACAACTGACATTTTGGCAGTACAGGAATTTCCAATCAAGATTTTGAGCACTTAATTTGGTTTACTATACGTCTTTTCAAGAGAGATGTTGTCATGCCCCTCCCTTTGTTAGTTTGAATTAAATGTCTCCGTGAAAGCTTTCATGGTATGAACTGTTCTTACTTGCAAAGAAATAATGAAATAATACCCTAGTTGAAAGGCTTAAGAAATTTTGAGAGAGAGGTTTCTGGACATTCAGCATAAATATTGCTTTTGGTTACAACTCAAGAAAGTTGTGCATTTTTCTCTGTATTTTCCTGATTTGTTTTTAGGAATATCATTAACTTGTCTTGTAAATTATAAATTTGTCTTATTTGTCCGATTACATGTGCCATAATACGAAAAGTAATATTGTTAATGTCCATGCATAAAACCATAAGATGAGTCTTCTTTTACTGATATTGACTGTTGGTTTGTAAATCCTGTTGCGAGCTGAGAAAGCTGATCAGAAGGGGGGCAAGAGAGATTGAACTGACCGAGGAGTGTGACTGATCAGAGGAAGGTTCGTTCTGTTGGGGTTGTTATTTCAGCAGGAGTACAATCTTATGTACTTCACTTTCACCTATTTGTCTCATTGTAAAGTGCACTACCATCTGCGATGCCAAGCAACAACAGGAACAGATAGTTTCTGGTATAAACTGAGTATTTCAAGGTGCGAATCAATTTGAGCTGATGAACCTAGTCGACAGCAAATTGACAGAATTTTCAACTGACTTTTCAACTGACATCAGTGTCATGTAATGACTAATGTAGTAATTTACCACTAAATGTCTGAAGAATTTATGACTACTTTACTACTGTACATATCAGGACTTTGAAAAGAATTGTCTCTGTGTTACTTCAAATTGTTCGTCGTACCGGGACAACCTTTTTTTCGAAGTGCCTCAAAGAACTGAAAGTTATCACCAGACAGGTGATTGCATGATTGCTGTGTCCATCAAGCATCTGTATTAGAGAGAGAGGACCCTGCCGTAGTGGAAGAATGTCGCCGTAGGAGCTAGAGTTGCGAAAAAATATCCCCAAGTTTTTACCCACATCCCTTTCATAGCCGGTATGCAAATATACCCCCTGCTGGAAGTAGTCAACTACAAACTGCCTCAAGTGTTGAAAAGTGTCACAGGAAATTTCCCTTCAGTGATGGAAACCTTGGTTGTGATTTCTGATCGAAGATTGTCTGTGACGTGGATTTATTGGGGTACGCCTGCAGGCGCCCTCCTGTCACATTTTATGAGGAACCTAAAATCTAAATAGCAAAGCATCATCAGTTTGTTTGTTATAAATCAGTGGCTGTATGTGGGATGCAAAGCAAAATGAAATGAAAAAACAGTTTGGAAGTTCTGAGTTTATGCTAGTGCATCAGCCTTTTTTAAGTTTTTTCAGATCAAAAATATTTGCAAAAGCACAGAAAAGTCCCAACCGGTCGGTTATATCAAAGCACTGTGTCATAAAAGGGACTCCCTTTTACTAGGTGAGAGTGCAGTCAACTTTGTAGAGAATTAGTAACACCACATATTGAAAATATCACAACAAAGTAGTAAAAGGTGTGAAATTTCTTTCAACCCACATCATCGTGTGCCGTGTGGATCCTTTACTCATGAGGGCTTGGGTACAGTAAAAAGATGTGCCGATTATGATTGAATTATTCATGCACTTGTAACAATATTTTGTCTCTCTTTTTGGTATTCAACAGACGTCCATTGCCGGTAGCGCCGGTCAGCGATCCTTCTCCCCAGTCAAGAACAGATGCACAAGAACGAGGAGGTAGAAAGTTACCTTTAGATTATTCTATGTATTTTACTTTGCTTGATGCAATTTTTTCTGGCAAAGTCATTTTTATTGATGATAAGATGAAAAAGGGCTCTCAGGGCTGGAATAAACTTAATCATTGGAGACAGTGTGGAAGCTTGTCAGTACTCACCATCTTCGTAGTGAGAGGATCATAATTATGTGGAGGGAATAAATACGGAAATACTGGATACAGATTACGGATGTCGATACTAGTGACTGCACTGGGTCCAAACTTCAGATCATGGTCACCGGCGCAGTTTGTAGTCGGTTTTGGTGACCCAGGTACCCAAAAATATGACTTGCATTAGGCTAAGAGCTGAGAGGCCATTGTGAAGTCATAATATGACATTTTGCTAAACACATTTGCATAACACCACGTATCTAATACCTATGGGTATGACAGTGAAGTATTCTTAGTTTATAGGAATTTACGCTGAAATTTGTTCAAGGAAAGACTTTCAAGACCAGATGTCATAATTGTTTGAATTTGTTTCATGTGCATAATTATTTCCAGTCTATTTATACCACGTTATGTCGTGCACCACGGTACCCTGTGCGAAACACTTACCAAGACCAGCTAGTGGAAAGTGTTGCCATGTCATGCATTTTAACAGTGATGCAGCTCTCCCTTCTGGATTACCAGTTGTAGTTTTCCTTGTTTCAAAAAAGGTTGTGTCATTCATTACATTCTTTGAGAGTGTTTTCATGTTTAAACATCAAAGTCATATTCTTTCAAACTCTGTGAGTTTTCAAGTTTTTTTTTTTACATGTGCACAGTGCAATTGTGACTCCCAGATCACATGTCTACAATGATCTGCCTTTCTTTTGCTTCCATTACAGGAGGACAAATGTCATCTTCAGATAGCACAGAGGATAATTCACCAACTATCAATGTCACCATCCCTCCCCATTACAGTAGTGCAGACCCCCCAGATGCAACCCCCAGGGGTAACGTGCCGGCAGACCCACCGCTGATACCGACAGACGACGGAATACCTGGTAAGGGATCAAAAAATTGTTTTCGATGCCACAAGTGACCTGCATTTAAGTTTCAAGCATAGAGGCTGTAGATATCCTCCACTCAATGCATATCAATAATGTCCGAGGACAGAGGTCCTCTACAGTCAAAAACTCTGTGGGTGTGGTATTAAATTTCAAGCGTTGAGGTTGTTTGTATCCTCAACCCAACATACCTCAGTAAAGACAGAGGAGAGAAGTGCTCCATAGTCAAAGACTCTGTGGGTAAGGTATTTAATTTCAAGCATTGAGGTTGTTTGTATCCTCAACCCAACATACCTCAGTAAAGACAGAGGAGAGAAGTGCTCCATAGTCAAAGACTCTGTGGGTAAGGTATTTAATTTCAAGCGTTGAGGTTGTTTGTATCCTCAACCCAACATACCTCAGTAAAGACAGAGGAGAGAAGTGCTCCATAGTCAAAGACTCTGTGGGTAAGGTATTTAATTTTCAGCGATGAGGTAATACGTACCCTTTACCTTAATTTGACTGAAGTACTCACTTTGGCTGAAGCCTCAACATGACTGAGGTACTCTTGTCTGTGGGTAACATGTTTTAGTTCCAGCAATTAAGTAGTATGCTCTGGAGACACTTGACTGCTGTGGTACTATTTCTGTTCAAGATTCAATAGCCATGGTTATAATTATTACTGAAGTTTTGTGATATCGCCCCTTTCCCCCCACCCCGATAATACAGTAGACAGCAAAACTGCTTTTACTCTCAGTGACTCACCGAAATTTATAATGATCCATTTATACAAGTTCTTGTTATTCAAGACAGACAGCCTTAACCTGTTATGTAATGGATGGCATCGCTTTTCAAGTTTCTTTGCCTAAAACAGATTTGTGGAATCTGACATTATTTTACACTTCCTGTCAGGTTCTTTACAAAATCTGGAAACTTTCCAAGGTTTAAGCTATTTACTTCACTCCTTGCTTACCTGTCTCAATACAACAACTGCACTCTCATCTGTCTAAGGAGTAGCTAGTCTGGTATTAAACCAGGCAGCATTAGAGGCAGTGGTGAAAGGTTACCAATTCTCCTGACATGATAGATAGGAGTGCAGTTGTTTTGTCAAGACAGGTATGTGAGTCATCCTTAAATAACCAGACCCTGTGAGTTTAGGGATTCTACAAATTGGGGGCATATTTCATATGATTAAAAGCCACGTGGTTGTTATAGTTATATATATATCAAAGGATTCTCTTGGCTCACCACTTTTCTTGCTGATCATAACACATGTGCTCTTGTCATGTAGTAAAAGCTACAAAGTGACATGCATCCCAGATGGACACATGCCTAAGTATTAAAGCAGTATTGCTTCAACAAACCTAGCCTATTTCATCGGAGTGAGCTGAGTGACACAGTCCATCCCAGGTACCTGACCGACAAATTTACAGTTCTTTTGTTTAGCGCCTAACACCTGCCTGTTGCTACAAGCTCTTGCCCTATTTGGACCTGTCACTCCAACAGAGAAACCATACATACACCTCAAAATAACACAATGTCTCTGGAACAGTGATCCACCTGCTAGAAATAGGTGTATATAAGGTATATACCTCTGGACTTATACTACTCTGTCAGTCTTGTTTGCGTACAACTTGACCAGAGTAACAATGCACTGATGTAGAGGGCCTGAAGTTACCTGAGAAGAAAAAAAACACCTTTGGTCCAACTTTCTTCATTTTACGTTGTGTAGGGACAGCTCAGTAAACCTTTCCATATCATATCATTTCTGAGATGCTACTAGTTTGTGATCCATCTAATTTGTGATTTGAGTTTTTACTGATATGAAATTGTTGATGACAGGTTGTAAGTGTGCCGCTGTATCTTTGTGGTGGATCACATCCTAGACATCTTCATTTTAATACTGTAGGCTATTTATTTCACTTGCCTACTAACACACATGCCTCATGTTATGTAATACATCAACATATCGCTTGATTTCCCAGCAACGATTCTACCATCTTGTTCAGAGCAATGCTGTATCTTTTTGGTAGTGCCAGGATGTGCCCTCCTTTTCTTCGAATTTTAACAAACCAAAGAACTCTCTTGCAATAAACTTCATCTCTGGTTCTAAGATGAGAAAGTTTCGATATGGTTTGTGTATCAAAACATGCCTTCATTCATCTGTGACCTTGGTTTTTTTTTTTAAACATCATTTTGCCAAATATTGAAGGTATGATATCAGTCGGTTTTCCTTCCAGTTTTGTGATATTTTGATTACTGTTGTCTGAAGGCTGTGTAGGGCAGTCCTTGACGTTGGTATATTGGTCTCTTTACCTGCCTGGAGCATGTGCTGTAATTCCAAAAATAAATCTCAAATGTCAGATTACCAGATTCTACAGAGTCCTTGAAATTGTATTTCTTTACTGTGAAAATGATGACAACTAGAAAAATTTCTTAAGTTGCAAATTGTGTCGTTTGATGAGCTGATGAAGCTGAACGGTTTTCAAAGAGAGATGTATGTTGCATGTACAGGATGTATAATTTATTACTAGCTTTTCTGATGTCCTTGTGGCAGTGTGGCTGTTACACAAGATTGTAGTTCCAATTGTGGTAGCCAGGCTTTTAGCATCAAAGCACATGGTTTGTTTTAAAAATTTACTAATGACCAGTTGCACTTTATGTTTGTGCACAGGGAAAGTGCTTTGGTTTAACTTTGGGAATATCTCCTCAGAGGCAAGTGACGTAAATGTGAAAACCCTGTTTTAAAGGAGAGCAATGTGTGATCCAGAGGAAAGACAAATGATATTTATTGAAGGAAGCAAACAAACAATCTGCTTTATTTAGACTAATAAAGAAGAGAGAAATATGCAGGCAAAATGTTTTGTTAGGTCAGGCAAGCTGTTGATAGACCTTTTCTCTTATTTTGATGTTATTCATAACCAAGTTTTTCTTTCCCTTTTTTTTTTAAATCAAGAAACAGAAACCCCAGCAGACAAATATTTTCTGACAAGCCCTCTATCAGGAAGGACCTGACGGCATTTCCCGTTTTCAGAATTAATTTTCTGCGTAGCAATAAATCTCTTTTAGCATGGTTGACATCCAAACGTTTTTCGATAATGAAATGCAAAGCAATCAGCTCAACCATCTACCATCTGCTGGCATTCAGGGGGCATTTGTATCATTTATGATGGAAATTGACTCCGGCTATGAACTTTGGTTTCCACACTTTTGCTGGCAGCTACTGACAGTCCAGTTCATAAGACAAAACTGTCCTGCCCTAGTTAGCGGCAGCAGTGACTGCAAGTTGAAATTTTGAATCTTGAAAGTCTGCGAATGAAGAAAGAGCATGAAATAAATTTAATGAATATTCTGCAGACTTTTGCCTTTGGGAGGCATCGATGCTAGTGATATCAACAGACAATATCTGTCAAAAGAAACATGGTTGTCTTTCACCAAGATCGATGATAGAGTAGATTGCAAAGTTAGCCCAACTACTTGTTTAATATTCATCCCCAATGCCCTCCAAGAGAAGGATTATTTTCAAAGATTTGATCGCCTGTAATTTTGACTTTTGGTTTTATCTAGAAAGTTTATCATTTTCAAGTTGTAGTATTAGCAGATACTTTTATTAGGGTCTCTTACAGAACAAGCAACTTCAATGGATTTATCTTTCTTGAAATCGTCCTTACGTGCCATCATCAAGGAAGTACATCCTCTTGGATGGAAAGTGAGGGAGCTTATGAATATTCAATATCTCAAACACTCAAAGATAGTCTTAGTATCCTTCACCCTTCAAGTGTACTGTTAGAGTGTTAGAATCACATTGCTATCATTTGCTCGTAAACGGTGCAAAAAAAAAAAAAAGTTGTTAAATCGTTTTTTTTTTTTTATTTACACCTTACTTTGTCTTGTTTAATAAAGCCAAAGTGAAGAGATTGTGGTTGCACACTGTTGACTTAGTACTAGGAGAAAGAGAATATCGATCATCCGTTTTCACCGATGAAACCGTTCAACAACGTGGTCGACCCATACGAATCCTCCACCGCACCCCCAACCGTGGGTCTGCCAGTGCCCACGACCGTGAGTCTCTGGGACGTAACATCTTGAAGCAGCATTTTGCATGTGGTCACCAATTTTCCTGAGCAGTTTTTTTGGTTGTAGTTCAATTAAATGTTTTCATTCTTGATTGGAAGGGATAGTTGGGTCAATCAGGTTGCTTCTTTGTCCATCCATTGGGACATTTGTCAGTTTAGTAACAAGCCAACTTTTTCACACAAAACCAGAAACGTTGGTTGGTCACTTTTGTACCGTTGTACCAAAGGTGCCATTACTACAGCCGATGTTGAAAGTCAACCTCGACTATTACAGGGTGATTTGCACTCTCATTGACATGGGCTGTACTTAGAGCAAAACTGGTATTAGCAAATTCAGTCCAAATGCTGCTTTAACGTCACCTTCATGAGTTGTGGAAATATTTTTTTTTTTTTTCCTGGTGTATTTGAGGAGCTATCTTTTCTTTTGATGTTGGAGTCTTCTGCATGTACTAGATTTACGGTAGCTTACTCGAGGAGCACTTTTCGTCAAATCTTGATAACTATACAAAGTTCCAGACAAAGTAGCATACCACACATAAATATTGAAAAACTGTCGCAATTGCTCGAATACCATTTCTTTGCTCTTTTAGAAAAAAATGTGAAAAGAAAAGAACTTTAACTATAGTGGCACTCAGGCTTGATGACAACTATCTTGCTCATGTGATAGTGTGTCTTTCAAGCGGAGTAATTTTAGAGGATGCACTGAGAATCTGATGTGGTTGAGAGTTAGGACATCAATGAAATAGTCTAAAATTATTCTTCTGTCGAAGGTAGTGACAAGGAAGGATCCTAAGAATGGAGAGCGTTGAACACAGAAAGAAAACCTGAGGGTTTGTTTTTTCAAATCCAACTTTAGAACAAATTCTTCGCTGTGACCAAGATTTACTAATGCTCTTCGGTTCATCTCAAACATTTTCAGCAATGTAGGTAGACTACTCTTCATGGTTTGTCCAGTTGTGAATCATACTACCTCTCTCCTTTCCTCCATCCCTAGTTGACATGTAATCTGCTTCACTGTGGCATGATTTTTTCATTACTTTGGCATTTTTTTTTTCTCTTGTGTGATTTCCATGTGGTAGAAAGAAGTCTTCTCATGTTGGTATTTGCCCCTTGAGATCTCCTCTTTCTTCAGGGCACACTTCATGGTGTTGGGACATCACTCTGAGAACAAATCTGTGAAAAAATACTTTAAATTTTTTTTAACCTTTTCAAGGAAGGTCAATCCATTTGTGATTTACTTCTCAGCCAGTTTTGATGCATTTGCCTCATAAACTGTGTTGGTTTTCAGCTTTCTTGTGACAATGTTTTTGGCATCAAGTCAGCGAGGCGTGCATGTGACAAATGGAAAGTGGACAGGGCTGTTGAAACTCACTGTTGTGTTTAGACTCTGAGTCGACTTAATTGTGACTGACAAATCTTTAGATTGGAGTGTCAAGTCAGAAATGTTTCTCCATCCATGCTGAATGTTCAGTTTGGTGATAATTAAACATATGTGAACAGTTTGGCTAACATCAGTGGGAGGAAGGAACTTAGGTGAGAAGAGTAGCATGTATCTGGATCAGTGCCACTCTGATCGACGACTCGATCGTCGCCGAGGGTGCGGTTCTCTCCCTGAGGAAAGTTGATATAGCTGGACCGAATGACCTCCCTCTCCGAGACATTCCTAAGACATTGTGTTGAATTCGACGTTGCATGACAATTAGTTTGATTTTTGCTCTAGTATGGTGCAGAGGAAGATCATTCTACGTTTACATCTGTGTGTAAAGTCTCTGCATCATCCATAAGCATCAAACGGACCAGAGATGTGAAATTATTTTTGCAGAGCCTGCTGCTGTTTTCCTTTATTCCCTTCTGTGTGCTGTGGCGTGAATTTTGCTCAATTAAAAGCCACAGTTCGTGGCAAGGATGTACAAGTGACACAGGTCATCGGGTGTCCTGCTTCCCATCTTGTAGCACATCGAATAGTTTCTCTGAAGTGCGAGTAGAACTCATGACCCATAGCATAGTTTTGTCTACATACTGCCCTCGATCATTTACGGAGTTATCCAGGATCGACAACTATAGAAATGAATAAGTAGCCCCGATGTGTAAATATTCAAGAAAGATAAGTCTGTGCAAATTCAAGGAAGATTAGTGTCATGAAATGGAACCTGTTAGGAGATCCATGTTAAGAGTATCATTTGGTTAACACTGAAAGAGAAATGGAAATAATTTTGTGGCTCAATACATAAATTTGCTGGACTGAGGTCACGATTTTTCTTGAACCATTATGTTTGATCCGTGAAAGTCAACTTTCAAACTTTTTGGATGAGCAGTGATTTGAACAGATAATGGTTCTAGAATTTCTAAATTTACCTTTGATCCAGTTACCCTTACATCTGTACCTTCGCTATGCATATCACCCGCTTGAACCTAGTTTTCCTTTCGACGGTCCATTTCGGTCAGGGAGAAACGCATCAAGCACTCAACGACTCATTACTCAGTTAATTTAATGAGGTGCTGTGGAAGGTGATGCATTGTTGAAAGTATAAGCACCTCAGCAGAAATTAAGGGGGAACATATAATAGAAAAAGATAATTGCAGTAATTAAACAGAGATGGATAAATGTTCATGTTTGACTATTTTTTAAATTGTCGCATTCATTTTGGTGACGTGTGGCTCAGATTGAAATGTTAGTTTTTTTCCCACACTAAACAGTATGTTTTGTTTTTGAGGTTATGGGTGTTTCCTTTACTCCATAATAACAGAAACTTTCTACAAGTCATGCATGTTCTTGCCTTTGTACGTGTAGTTTGTCTATTTGTTTTCTGTTGGTTGTTTTTGCTCTCATCCCAAAATGTTCATGTATTATAATAGTAGCTTGCAATCTCTGTGTCGTTTTAAAACATAACAAGTTGTCATCATTTCTCACTGGATGGCGCACCTCCAAGTGACGAGAAGTCTGAAAGTCAAAAGTATGTGTGATGGTAGGTTAAAATTCCCCTCCAAAAGCTGGAGCCTTAGTATGTTTTATACTTGAACGATTTGTGTCACGGTGAAAAAAACTGAAAGTTTACTACTTTGTAGTCCTATCTACAAGTAAAATTTTTCAGTTAGATCTTCTGCAAATTAATATTGACATGTTTACAACAATGTTTTTGAAACAGTTTCAAAGTATACAGTCAAGTAAAAGTGACATCCCGCTTTGTTGTCCCTATGTGAGACATCTTTTTAAGAAAAGTGAAACTTCATTCTCATACATGATTTCGTTTTGCTCTAGAGCAACTTTAAGGGATGCTTGGGGTCGGTCTGTGATAAAAGATGTCATTTTGTCCTTGGTAACAAATGTCTGCAAGTCCCTTTCCTTTTGTTGGGCGTATGTTACAGAAAAAAAACAACAAATTTACAGTTGAATTTTTAAATTTCAGTATGATTTTGGTCCTGTCAGATGAAGGTTACATTCATTTAACAGAGAAAAGTTTTGTCATTGTGAACCAATGCCTGTTATCTTCTCCTCTTTTACAGACGAATCTGATTTTACTCAGAGTGGCACAGCTGCTAATTCATCTGACCACCCGCTGGCGGACTACCCGTGGTTCCACGAAAACCTGACCAGAGTGCACGCAGCCCAGCTGGTCCTGCAGGGTGGAGGCGCAGAGCGCCATGGAGTATTCTTGGTTCGGCCTAGTGAGACCAGGAGAGGGGAATGTGTCCTTACATTTAATTTTCATGGTAGACCAAAGGTGAGGTTTAACTTATACATGGTTTGGGTCAAAGGTCAGTGTAAAGGGTCTTTCTGCCATGGATTCTAAATCCTCCAGGCCAGAAAACAGTGAAAAAAAAAAGGGGGTTGTGAACTATTATGTCAGATGTTGCCTCTAAACAAGCAAACAAAGATGATTTGAAACTGAATTGTTTTCTGTCCTCACATTCTTACTTCAAAATGGAGTTTGAAGGGATCCACTTTCAAAATTGTCATCAGAAGACAGTTCATGTCCAAAAAAGTGGGGGAAATGCATGTCTTTGGCTCATTTTTGGAAAATAATCCATTTGAACCATTGATTTTTGCATTTTGGAAATTGGGTTCTCATCATAATGGTTTTCATGAACAAGCTTCTACAGTGCCTTAAATCTATGAAAAATGCTGCATGATTCTTTTTTTTTTGGTTTTTTTTTTCTCGTGGGGTGCATCACCTCAGGAAACAGTTGGTGAAACATTGGCAGATGGGGCATGCATGAAGGAGGCGGGAAGATGAACATTTTGAAAACTTTCTAAGAAAAACAATGAAAAGTGCAAAAGGTTTAGTTTTGTTTCCAACTAAGATTGGACAAAGCTTGAGGAATTTATGATGGGTTTGGGGATTAGAGTGGGGGGGGGGGTGCCCTCACCTGCCTGCCTGCCTGCCTGTCTGCTGTGGTTTGCCACCACCGCTGTTCCATTACTTTTGTCTCAGTGAGGTGGTAACC
The DNA here is from genome assembly GCA_021234535.1 of Stichopus chloronotus. NCBI lineage: Eukaryota > Metazoa > Echinodermata > Holothuroidea > Aspidochirotida > Stichopodidae > Stichopus > Stichopus chloronotus. The sequence continues at coordinate 1,853,968 of CM037837.1, read as the reverse complement.
TGAAGTAGCAGAGGTATGAAATTATCGATGGTTGGTTTTGAAATGCTGGTCTCCCAGTCATTTTAACTAGTGTTAGAGCGATAATTGGTATCTAATACTGATATCAGCTCTGATATTCATCAAACATGTCCCATGTCGCTGGCAAAAGTTTACCTCAAAAGCCAATATTACCAAAATGATGTTTCTCCTTTAAGCAAACGTTACAGTCTCTTTAGTTACTTACCTATAATTTCAGATCTTAATGTTTACCTCATCAATCAAAAAGTTAGCAGTGATACTTCTGTAGTTCTGGACCTACCAGCTCTTAACCACAGATATTATGACCCGTCAACTTGACCAGCGTGCCAAATTGTTGCATCTTTCACCTATGTTTTCTCTTGACTGAGCATACCATATCCAACTTTTGTGGACAGTTAAAACCTGTTTTGAAAATACTAGGATTGGATTGGTGTCAGCAAACATTGATCATATCAATATTGGTGCTGGTAACATCAACTATTGGTGATATCGTTTCAACTCTAATATGAGCCATGGATGTACAGAGCGCAAGATTCACAGCTGCACCTCACAATCACTAGTATGCATCATAGCTGATAATTATGATACATGTCTCCTGTATTTCTGCAGGAGTTCCACATTAGCACCAAAGAAGTCCTTTGAATTTAGCTGTCAAATTTCTGACGGTTATAAACCTGTAGTCATGTTGACTGGAGCATGTGTGAAGCATAAACACATTGTTGGTGGAATTGATATTTAGCAACATTTGTGTTGAGCTACAAAACGGCAAACAAAGATGTTATTATTTCTATTTGGTGGCTTATTTTTTCCCTATGTTGAGTTAATCAGAGCTAACATGTTTCAATCCATAGCAACCCCTCTCTCTGAATTTTATCATGCTGAAATGAAACCTGTCTTTCATTGTTTGCATCGGGAAACAAAGCCACAATGATTTGGAACCGACATTGGAAAGAAAAGGTTTGAGATGGTTGCACTGCTGGGAAAGTTTGAAAAGTATTGGACAGCAAGCAGTGTGTTCTGATAACCAAAATGAAAGCCATTGCTGATATCTCCTAGAGAGGGGCTCGACTTTTGTACGTGGAGCGGAAAAAACAACTGACGAAAGTAAAAGTGACCATCGCCTAAATCAACGATAACAGTTTAGATGGCTACATTTCTTTAAAAACAATGGTTTCCCTGTTTATTCTTCTGACTTTAAACTGACAATGGCTGCATATTCTATCCAAGTACATTGTTTGTTTTTTCTGTCTTATTCAAAGAAGATATGGATTTGAGGCTTCATTTTTTTTTTTCCTTTGTCAAAGTGGCCCTCAGGAGCTCGTACACTGTAGATGTTACTAACCTAATGATGGTTTTGCTTTGAAACGAGACAGGCTAGCCTTTGCATGTAAGCTTGTGCAAAAGTATGTTCATAAAGTGAGTTGTAGCTGTGGTAAGAAAAAACACTCAGAAACAAGGATGGTGGACAGAATGTCGACACCGAATTTATCTAAACTAAGTAAGAAAAGCAAGTCCATTTTGCACATTACAATATTTTACGTGACTCCCTTGTCACTTCCCTGAAGTGCTACAGTCTGTTCGCTCTGCTTTTGTACTCGAGGGAGGTGGAAATGGTTTGTGTTGATAGGCAAAGGATGTCAACGTGCTTTTCCAGAAATAGATAGGTCATCGACTTGTGCAGAGAATTGAAAACAGGGACAGGATACTTATTAGTCTTAGAAAATATAGTTTCTGTTAAAAGCAGGTTAATTGTGATGTGCCCAAGAAGCTGTTAGTGTTACTTGTCATCCTGATACGATCTAATCTCGTATGGTTGCCATGGTTACTGAACATTAAGGTATCCTTCATCATCATCTGATGCTGGTGCCACCAGTTATTCCTTCTTGCCTCTCTGTTATCAAGATGCAAATGTTTTGTTCTTTGGAGAATGGGATTTTGAGAAACTTGAGCAGCTATTTGCGGAATTTTTTTGGTCTTTGCACGTCTGTTTTATATTTTTAACTTTTCGATATCAAGGTCCATTTGACACAATGTGTGTGAGCTTCTCAGAAAAGGAGAAGAATGAAAGACAATTCACCATACTCTGTATTAGAATCAGTGATCACGAACCAATAATTTTCTACTTCACTTTGGTTTACAGAAGTGAGAATCTACTATAATTGGTATTGACAATATCATTTCTCTTCTCCATTTTACTGTGATGTCAGTAATAATGATCAATTTCTGATTAATGTTCTTTAATCAATATTCATGTCATTGCCCCCCTGCAGCATCTTCGTCTCACGCTGGAGCCAGATGGCAAGTGCAAGGTGACCCACCTCTGGTTTGACAGCATCTTTGACATGTTGGCCCACTTTCGCTCCCATCCGATACCCCTGGACAGCAAAGACGGATGTCCGCAGCCTGATGTCACCCTGACAGAGTACATACCAAACAGCCAGTTCTCCCCTCCAAGCACCCCCCAGACACCTCAGGGGTTTTCCCTGACGGCTACCGAGAGGCCGGCGTCGATTGTCGTGGAAGACCATGGCTTGATGCCCCAGTCTGAGTTTATGGAAATAGGGGACACATTTGAAATGAATATGGCACCCATTCCCCAGCCTCCTCCCCCGCCCGTGGAACATACCTCATTGCAACGGCCAGTGATAACAGGTATGATGAGTCGTACGGCAGCCAATCAGTACTCGTTTTTGTAAACCTCGTTATCAAACTAACGTCATCACTGTGTTTTGACTGGGGAGCATTTGCAAAACTTTTGTGCAATGACTGCTAGAAATGTGTAACTTCATTTGGTCGTAGAGAGGGGATATTCTGCCATCTCTGATAACAGATAAGGAGAAAAAGAGACGAGGATATTTGGCATCGATGCTTTCAGAAGAGGAAGGGTTCTCAGAGAAGCGTCAGAGATGATTTATAATAGAATCTGTCATGTCTTTACTTTGCAAAATTTGGTATTCTCTTTGGATATGTGCAAGCAAGAGAAGTTTTTGTGTTTTTATACGAGATGCATTTGTGAGAGGCGGTTTCGTGCAGATGCTGAAAGGAGTCAGCAGCTCTGGTTATGTTGGGTCAGTTTAAGGTCAAAGAAATGTCAAAGAAATGTGAAAAAAAAAAAAAAAAAACCAGATAAACTTCTTTTCTCATTGGGCAGGGTGAGATAATTCAAGTGTAGGAAACATTGTGTTTGCTGGTCACAAAGTTAAAGAAATGTAGCAATTATAATTTAAATGTTTCAGATATCTGTTGAATTATTTTGTGCATTACAAACGTATCTAATTCATCGAATTATCAAAGTTATTAAGAAGTTTTTTCCTATGGATTGAAAGTTTGAATTACACATCAAACTGTGAACCGGACTCCTTAAAGTTAATTCAATTCGTGGTGCTGTTCAGCCATTGGTTACGGGTATGTGGCTCGATAAGTAAAACTGGTGAGGGATGCCTCTTGCAAACAAAGTTAATTAACAGTTAACACTGCACTGTGTGCATTACATCAGGGTTTTTTTTTTAAATAAAGACAAGTATTGAGTCTAATAGCTTATATCTCTTAGGTATTGATTGTGGAGCATCCAAGTATGTGGGAATGCTAAACTTGGATAGTTCAAAATAACACCCACTGCTGTGATTGGAGTTTAACCGTCACCTGACTGCACATTTTATCCACGTTAGTGTAGAAATCTAGTCGACAAAACATGGTATGACTAAAAATGGTATAACCTCAAAAAGGACTTGACTGCAATTTCTCACAGGTAAACCAACAACACTAAGACTAACCCATCTAGACAAAGTTGATAATTTCAATGTGTACAGTATAGTCCTTCTACCCACGTTAGCACACTCTTACCCACAGCATCAATGAAGTGTTTTATGGAACCGCCAGCTACAGTCAAAAGGCAACCGTTGATGGGGGAACGCTAGAACTGTTTGCCTCTGCCAAAAGTTTTCATCAAAAGGCAAAAAAGAAAATTATAAAAATGTATCTGCAAGAATATTTATATATAAACTATATGAGAAAAATATGAAAAATAACAGACGTTTATGTATAGAATGAAAGAATAATTAGAATTATGTCAATTGACAAGACAAGGGAATGTAGCCTTGTAAGTTACAAAGTGCCTCATCTGTATCATATTTGCTGTAAGGTTGACAAGTATTCCCATATTTCCAGGACATCAAAGAGTGAAAATATGTAAATTAGCTTTGAACTGGGAAACTAATAACAATAGTATTGGGCAGTTTTATATATTTCAAGAAAATAGTGGATCGGTAATTTTGATGTGCATCACCAGTGTCAGTTTGCACATGGCTGCTTTTTGGCCCATTTGCTGTTGTCATTGTTTCTCAGTCCTTGTCCTTGGCCTGCCAACTAGCCCGTGTCATGGCCGCTTAGACTCTCACTTTCCTCTGTTGTCTTTCGTTGTCGTAGTCTGTGGTATCCATTTGTAACGGAAAACCTGTATTTCATGAAAGGTAACTTTGGCACTGGATCAAGTGGAAGTATTGTGGACCTCTCAGAACATAAGAGTGGTTCACCTGAGAGTCATTTTGGAGGTGGGGTAGGGAGCCAAGTAAAAGAGAAGGAAGGTCAAGAGTTCACAACAAGATCTTCCATGAATATTAAAGTGGGTAGAAAAATTTTAAACGTGAAAGTTGTCTCTGATTTTGTCATGCAATGCGTTCCTTTCAAAGAATACAGAAGCAATTAGTTAAATGTGTTTTCTTCCAAAACTTAAAATAGACACCACTCCCTTCAAAGTATTGACAAATGTGAAATGACTTACGATGATCTTGGTCTCTGCCTTACGCAAGTGAAGGATTTTTGTTTCAGTTTCGTAGAGATTCCAGTATGCTGCAAGTTTTCTCTGATAAAGATGTCAGAATGTCTCAGAGTCTGTAAATATGATGATGGGGAACGTTTATGATGTTGGGTCACAAAAGCTTATTAGAGGAACAATTGAGAGAGGTATCCTGCAAAAAGTAAACGGTTTGTTATTCTTTGAAATGCAAGTTATTCAAAACATACCTTTAAATTTTAATTAGGTAAGTTTCACAACTGGAAATGCAATTGAAAATGGTTACAAGTTGAGAGAATTCAATGGTCAATCATGCTTTTTACTCCCGTTCCTATTGGATTGCAAAATTGATGATGATGTAAAGATGCCTCCTAGCTGAAATGTTTTCATGCTGCATGTATCATAATTTACTGTGCTTTTTTTTCTGCAAGTGGTTTGCTCTTAACCGCTGCAGTTTTTCATAATAGTTTCCGATTTGATGCCTAATTTGAAGTTGTTTTTAAAAAGAAAATCAGCATGGTCTTTCTTCCTCTGTTTTGAGGGGAGGGAGGCACACCTCCAACCATTAATCCTTGTTTTCTCTTTTAAGACATGCAAAAATCAATAATGCTCTGGTTATATTTTTGGTGTAAGGTAACAGAATTTTCAATTTGTTGGACGTCATTCAAACGTAAACGTTATCAGATTAGAGGCAGTGTGAATGCACTTTGCTGCAGAAATGGCATCCCAAGGATCTTATGCCTGATGATGGTACACCACAAGGTATTAACAACATAGTCAAGACGAGAATTTTTCTTTCCAGAGGAAATTTTGTTCCCAAGGAATAACTCCAAAGGAAAAGGCTTGCATGAAACTTACATTTTCAATTTATTGTAAGGAAAAAACAGAAGCGCTAATGGTACAATTATGGATGGACCTTGCAGTATTGGTGCAAAAAGGGAAATTCCATCAATATATTTAAAACAGCACAGATGACTGTCACACTGTAATTTGTGTGGTAACAAACGCCAGAACTTGATCATCCAACAAGACACTGTTTTTGCAAAAAACACAAAGCCATTTCCCGCACAGCTAAGCAGACATTATTTTATCTTATATCAGAGTTTACCAGTAGTTTGTATTCACAAATCTGTTTAACTTTTTGTCACTCTTTCGTCTCCTGTACATGTTGTTGTTTTTTTCCTTAATTGGTTTTGAAAAGTGGGTCTTGCAAACTTGGAGGGACATCCTTTCATGAGGATCCATGGGACTTTTTTTAACCTCTCTGGTTAATATTATGCAAATTTTGGTTTTAACACCTTGTAATTACTTATTATATTTTCTTTTTTTTATGAAGATGCCTTTTTTTTTCGCTCTCCCTTCTCACATTATTTTGAAATGTTGCGCTGGTGGTACTTGCTCGCCTGTAATCCTTGGTTCTGAACATACGGAACATATTAAAAAATGTGAACCTGCTGCATTCTTTAAAAGCAATAGTGAGCAGAGAAATGGAGGGGAAAAAAGATCTTCAGTTTTGCAAAGTATGAAAAACAAAATATCCATTATTGAGCTTATCAACTTTCTATCCGTTTATTTCGGCAAAAATATAAACCAACTTTTATTAGGGCGTCTGTTTATCTGCTAGGTTTTTCTCATAGAATTAACTTTTCACTTTTCTAACGAATAGTTAAACTTCTATCTTAGATCAAGTTGCTGGCCAACTTGGTGTTGTAAAGCAGTGCATAACTATTTATCTATGTGTACGCACAATTTCAGAAAGATACAGTAGTTTGATAGTGTCCCCAGATATTCCGTAGAGTTCCTGATATGGTTAATCTGTTTGTCAAATTTCCACGACTTTCCTAATGCAGCCATTGAATCATTTTAATTTCTGTTGCGGCCTTTTGCCCAAAAGTCCTTGAGATGGTTTGAGGCTTAAAACCCCTGGGATAAAGCTTCTGCAAGCTTGAAGCATCTTGTACCTTGGGTCTGGTGCAGAAGCCTTTCACCTCAGAGGACAGCACAATATAATCAAGTAAGGAGTCTGATGCTGTCACATTTTGTATACAATGATAAATTTATCACACACAACAAAAGGTCACAGGGACGGTGTTTATGTGACAGAACCCCCTTGTAGTATGGATTGTCACAGGATGGTGTTTATGTGACAGAACTCCCTTGCAGTATGGATGATCACAGGATGATGTGTATGTGACAGAACTCCCTTGCAGTATGGATTGTCACAGGATGGTGTTTATGTGACAGAACTCCCTTGCAGTATGGATGATCACAGGATGATGTGTATGTGACAGAACTCCCTTGCAGTATGGATTGTCACAGGATGGTGTTTATGTGACAGAACTCCCTTGCAGTATGGATTGCCACAGGATGGTGTTTATGTGACAAAACTCCATTGCAGTATGGATGGTCACAGGATGGTGTTTATGTGACAGAATTCCATTGGAGTATCTATAGTCACAGGATGGTGCATATTTGACAGAACTCCACTGATAAATAGGACATATGCACATCCCCCCACTATGCAAGTCACTATTGATTTATCATAGCAGTTGTTACGAACCAATTTTGACTGACCTTTTTACACAGAAGTGAATTTCATGAAGATGAAGTTTGCTGGCAAGAAATACAGGTTCTCTGTGAATAGGTTTACCAGAAAGATCATTTATCCTGACCATCTCTGCAACTTATGAAGGCTTGGTCCCCCCCCCCCACCCTGTAATCTGTAATCTCTAACCCTGCTTTGGACCACACCTGCCAGCCTGCCCCCTGATTATGAAGTCATTAGTAGCTCTCAAATGAATGTTTTTGCAAGTTCTGGTAGCAATTGGGATATTTTTTTTTCTCTTTGGAAATAGTTGATCATTACAAACCTAACCCAATACAGATTTTTATCATTTTTTTTCACATTGTTTATCAACTTTTGTACATTTAAGAATAAAAATGTTTAAGTCCATTCTTAAAGTTGGTCATGCAATATTCATGTAACCAAAACTATGAAACTTTTTTACAAATCTGTTGTTCTATGCTTTGAGGAAATCTCTAAAAGTGTCAGTATTTTTCAGTTGTTGTGAATATTTTTGTACTTTGAGCACATTATTTTGATATTGAGTACATGTTTGTTTTGTACATTTGTTGTCAACTTGCTTGACTAATAAGCTGGCAAAGAGATTTTTTTTCATTAGTTAAATCTACCAAAATGTATTTGATACCAATGATTTGTGAAGATTGCTTCTTTTCGTGCAGACTAGATAAGATTTTGCAAATTATTTTTATTTGGAAGAAGATACCTAGACTTGTTTTTGTTGGTTATGTGTTTCCCCTCACAGTTGATGGTAATGATCAAGAGAAATAATTCTCAGTCCGCAAATTAGTATAGGCTTGATACCTGCATGTTTGGAAAGTGTGATAGGAAAGGCCTGATAACATGACAGGAAAGTGTAACAGGATAGACTTGATAGGAAAGTGTGATAGGCTATGGCTAAGTAATACGGATGACTGTTTTAAAGAGCCCCAAAGCACATATACTTTCATATTAGAAGGCAAGGATGTTGCTCATATTCAAATTTATGTGTGTGAATATCAGTAGATGTTTTTACAGTAAGCTATAAAGTAAATCAGTTTGAAATTTAGTATAGATACTGTGGATTGGTAAAGAGTGCGAGTTGTATGCAAATATATCTTTTATGTGCAAAACAGTCTCCTGTTCAGCAGCATGCAGTTTAGCCTTTTGAGAGGTACAGATGGAAAAAATGAATGTGTTGTTATATGACAGTGACACACATTAGCAAGAAGATGACACTGTTTGGAATAAAACAATCTGCTCAGGTGTAGACCTGGTATTCAGTGGGTCTTCTGTGGGTCTTCAGTGGGTCTTCAGTCACATTTTGTGATCATTTCAAGTTGTAATAGTTGTGCAATCAGTGTTCAAAGTTATCATTTTTAGTACAAACAAAATGTATCAGTAGCTACTAAAGTAAGAGCACTGTCTTATCTTTGACCGGAAAAGCAGTCCGGCCTTTCGAGAGATGCACTTTCTTTCCATATCTTTACCAAATTTTTTTTCTGCAAAACTGCATATTCATTAGGATGTGTAAAAGTGAAAAAGAGCCTCATAGCACATGCAGTCATTCATTTCTTACAAAAATTCAAGACCAGAACAATATAGATAGAACAAGCTGCCGCAGAAGCTTGAATTATCTTCTTGAAATGCAAATTATCAAAAATTTTATGTTAACTTGGGTAAGAGCAAATGTGTGTAAAATGTTTCGTTGCGAGCTGTAAACAAAATATATTTGTAAAATAAGTTGTCTGAAGATGTCTGAGAACACATGCAAAAGTAGAAATCTTGCCATGAGACCACTAACCTTCATAATTCCTCATCAAAGGTCCTAAATTTTCCAACTTTGTTTAGAAAGTCAAAATCACATTCTTCGTGAATTTCTTTCCGCCTACTATTTTTTATGAAGTTGTTGCTAGGTGCTTCCTCAAAGAGTAATTTGCATTGTCTTTCATGCAAGGTGATAATGATACATTAATGTTAGAAATACATGCAATTATTTGTACTTGTTTGTCATCAGTGGTGGCCCACTCGACTAATATGCAATTGTAAGTCATCCATGAGTCCCAGTTGTCCTTGTGTAAATGTAGGTCATTATTTGGGCTATTTGAAGTATCTGTAATTGTAAGTCACCCATGGGTCCCATCTGACATTCTTGTTCCTGTAAGTCCTCACTGGGTGTCCCCTTTGAATTGTGTCCTTTCATTCTTAAAGGGTCTGCTGTTAAGCTAGATGTAGTTATGTGGATTAATTTGGCACAAAGCCTTGCACCTAGCTCCTGTGCCTCAAATTATTATTATGCTTGTTGAGTTGTTTGTGAATGTTTCCTCCATACAGATGGTGCTTTTGCTTCAAACTATTTTTTACATCAGACTCGTTCCCCCCCCCCCCCACTGCGACCTTGGTGACATGGTGGGAAACCTTAATAAATGTATATTCGATATCCTATATACTTTTCCCATTGAGTACTGGCAAGAATCACAATAATAAAAAAAAAAGGACTGGGTGAGATGTAACTTTGCTTGTTTAAAAACCATATCAGTATATTTTAAGGGATTTAAGGGATAGTTATTGAATATATCACAGAAGATGATATTGCAATGCAGTTATGTGAGTCATTGAGAGCGGTCATGGAAACCTCTCTCCCTCTTGTGTCTTCTTTGGACTTAAGTGTCGAGTACGTCACAGTGCGTGTCATCATCGGTGTTTGTATTGAGATAGGACAAAATTTTCATGAAATGTAGTGTTTATATATGTATAGAGACATATATATAAATATATGTGCAGGTGTTTGGTATACTTTCAATAAATGTCATCGAAATATGATACCGTCTTATGAAGGAAATAATTACTAATATTTTTGCATCAATTTGTATAAAGGAGAAAAACACATTGTTATGCACGAAATATAAAAGTCACAAAGGACGTTGTTTTTCATCGTGTTCTTTTTTTCTCGGCCATGTAATCTGTCATTTAGTCTGTCATTTCTTAGTTGCAGCTACCTGGTCAGTCAGTCAGTCAGTCAGTCAGTGAGTTCTTCAGGTAGTCTGTCTGAAAGTCATTCAGTCAGTCAGTTTGTGTGTCTGTCTGTCAGTCAGTGCATGAACCATGAACAGTGCATGTCTGTAGGTCACTCAGCCAGTCATGTCATTGTGTTTGTAAGTCAGCTAATCTGTCTGTCTCTCTCTTTTTTTATATGAGTGTTTTATTCTATTTTTTTTTTGTCTCTGCAATTATTAATTTAGAGAGACCTCCAGGGGGTTCATTAAGAGTGACGGGTGAGTCTACACCATGGAACTGCTAAACATTCCAAGAGAACCTTCATATCCAACCCATTGCTTATATGCCCTAAAATGTTGGTGTGTGGAAGTGAAGGGGGGGGGGGGGCGCACTGCACGATCCCACCTTCAAAGTGTCCACCCAGTCAACTCCACTCTGTGGGCCTTTGTGGATTTAAGACCTTACAAGCCCCCTGAGACTACATTTAATGTCAACTATTATCATACCATTTCAAGGTTCGCGCCCAGCAAGTTTTACTTATTTTCTGTAGGTGAGTGAAAGTTAACCGTATTTGTGTTGAAGACATTTATAAGTTACTGAAAAAAGCCACCCAATATGCGTTTCAACCATTTTTCCCGGTAAGATTGAAATAAAATGCACGAATTAACTGTAATCTGCACAAACAAAAATATGTGAGGAAAGATCGTACATATTTCTTTCAGATATACAAAGTTTATTTCCTCAAAAGAGCTTCGCGAAAACTTTAAGAAATAAATAACGTAGCAGTGTAAATTTTCGGGAGCAAAGAGGAACGACAAATAGATTTTTCTGTAAATAAACAGGAGAAAAACTTCGTGGAAATAGGTAAGTTACAGCATGGAAATTAAATAACTGTAGCTAGCATTTAGCCCATTGAAAGCCGTAAAACCATTCTGCGCCATACTTAGTGCAACCCGTTTTCGCATGTATCTTCTTAACGGCTCTGGCGTAAAAAGGAGGGCGCTATTAACATTGGCATGCCAGAGCCGTATATCTGTGGCATGCTAAGATGATTCATTTCAAATCAATTATCTTCGTTTGCATTTATGAGTTCATAATTTTAGGTATCTAGATTGGAACTTCGGTTATCATATATACGATGCAGACATATGAAATAAAGTGGCAGATACATGAAAGAAAATGCTAGATATCCTAAGTTAAGGCTGGAGTATCTACTCATGTCTCCGAAGATCAGTTGCTGTACGTACTTAAATTATCAGGCACTACTACGTGAAATTAAATATCAGACACGTTAATATACCCTGCGTTTCAGACAAACAAAACTTAAAGATGTAGCGGAAATTGAACGGAGATAATCGTAATGTTTCAGTTAGGATACTTAAAGACTTTGAGTACATACAGCCGCATAAAAACGCTTAAGTACTTTAATTAAATTCGAAATCTCACTACCAGCCAGTTCGTTACAGTTCGTGTCCGTCTAAAAGCAACAACAGTGCAAACATTTCTAAGGTCTCTAGGCTGATGGAGATTTATGTCATAGTTATAATGATTATGCTATATAGACATGCATTATTTTTTTTTGTAGTTCCGTCAAAAACTAGCTTTTACCTAAGAACCTACTACGTGCATGCCTACTAATGAATATTGAGATCAAGCGTACAGATTATGAAAGAAATTTTCAAGGGTGAGGGGGGGGGGGGGTGGGTGCGGCATGATCGATTTACAATAACAGAAACCATTTCAACAATTTGTATGTTCAAAGATCGGCTATTCAAGGAATAAATGTGTTGTGCATGCTGTCCTCACAACGCTTGTAGAAAAAAACAGCTGTGATTGAATAATGATCTTTATTCTTATTTTTTCGTGGTGAAAATTGCATGATTTGATGAAATCCAGAAAATCAACGAAATACCTAAACAAAAATTGGCAACTTTACCTCAAGTAAATTATTGTTAGGCTAACCATAGAAATTTTAATGAAGAATCAAACTTTTGAATTAATTTGTACAGAAAGTTGTCTAAATGTTTGTGAAATCAGCCTGTAATGATATTCTTAATGATAAAATTTTCCGCTCATCCATCATGGTTATTGGTTGCAGTGCGACCTGGTTGCAGTGCGACCAACAGAGACTGCGCAGAAATGGAAGAAGATATGCATATTGCAATAAAAAACAACAACAACAACAAAAATAGAGAGGTAGAGCCTAGATTCATTACCGAAAATTAAATAGATCCAAAACAAAGAGTAAGGGGAAAAAAATAGTATGGCCGGTTTTGCCAGCAAGATCAGCCCTTTATAAACGAAGATAACGTCGATAGAGCGATATTTGAACTCAATATTGGTGATATTAAAGAACGTATTTTACACATTATGAAGTAATTAAAAAATATGACACAATTTAAGAAACTGTGAAATTGTAGTTTGTCCAGTGGCTTATCAACGAATAGGCTAAAAGCTATCTAGCCACTGGCAAATGAAAACTCTGCTTACCCTCAATGGGATTGTTAGGTATCGATTTTCAAACATACAGTGTTTGTCTTGTATCATTTTTTTACTCATTCCGTTTGTATTCAAGTTATTAATACTATAACTTACAAAAAATATTCTTTAAATGTCAGGACAAAGGAACAAAGAGAAAAGTTTGAAAACAATAATTTAATCGCGTTTTATATTCCATATTTGTCCTATTGTAACATTGCCTGGGGGTGTGCCCTCCATAAACGTTATATCATCATCGCGCGCAAACCCCGTTTATACCACAGCACACCTCTCTTTGCGAAATTAAACGTTTTAACACTGTTTAATCTTAACCGTTATAATATCGTAATTTTCATCTTTAATTGGTTACAGAATAATTGTCCTTCAATTTTCCAACATTATATAAATTTCATGTTGATGTTAATTCCTACCAAATTCGCTCGTTATACATGTACTCCTTCGTTTTTAGACCAAAATCTTCCCAAAACAGTTTTAGATATTTAGGTGTAAATATTTGGAATTCCCTCCCTCATTATGTGCATCACTGCAAATGTTTGAACACTTTTGAAAGAACCCTCAAAACCTAGGTTATATGTAAACAGGATGAATTTCACTTGTTATTCATTATTCTTCTGCTTTTCCTTTTGCTTTGTTTTCGTTGTTGTTTGTTCTCTTTTTTGTTTTTGTTTATTCATTTAGCTATAAAATCTTAAAGTAGTCACTTAAATAAAATTTTCAATGGCTACTTCTCGGTTTACAACAGTTGGTTCAAATATTCAACTATAATGTGTATAATCATGCAGAAGTATGACACTGGAAGCTGAAAACACAAAAACACTGACAAATGGAAACAATTAAAAAAAAGTATAAATTTCGTTTGGCCTATAGTCAGGTCAGTCAAAAACCCCAAAGGAAAGTGTGCAGGTTGTCCTTTATTTCCCTTTAGAACAACAGTGGAGTTCGTCATTTGGAAATTGATTAAATTAAAATCCCCAAATGAGGTCACCTTCTTCCTGGACTGACCGACGATTCAACGCTTGGTTTTTGATGTTCCTTTTTCAGTTCCTTTTTATAAAAGAAGGAACCTCCATTATTGAAAGGTCTGTTTCTGTCTGAAAATATCGAAACTTCATATTGCTGGTTTTTAATCTTGAAGCAAAACACCGTTAATTCTGCTTGACGAAAGAACCGATGATTACAAGGAAGAAAAAGAAATAAGTCCTGTCAAAAAATAATCGTTGCAATTGGAGAGAAGCTGGTTATATGGCTCTTGGCGACTTTGTTTGAAGTAGTAAGTGAGGCTGTAGCATATATACCTGAGAGGCACCGTAAGGCAAGTGTCGCCGTATGGTATTTCTTGGATGTGCGGAGGATATGAGAGGCCACTATATCCCCAAATTAAGGAGACACATGGACGTTCGTGTCAGTTGAACAAAAGGGCAGAGCACGGTTATTTCTCAAATTCATCAACAAATACCCAACCAATCATACAACTTCCATGCCCCATGTCAACAACCCCAGTCCCCCCCCCCATCAAACCACACCCCATGTGCATATTTTGCACAGCGATCTATGTATTAGAATGATGTTTCTGTACTTCTTGAATGCATTAAATCTTTTGGCAAAGTCACATATTCTTGAATCTTGACAATCTTAAGTAGCCTAATTTTTTATAACACCGTCACGGGTCTCTTTGTCTTACTGCTCAGATCCAGTCAAGACAAGTCATACTTATGAATATTCATGTCCATAACGAATGTGCACTTCTGAAGAGCTACATTTCGGCCTCTTTCTATAATTCGTAAATGTAGCCAAACCAGTCTTGACTGTTGTTGATGTATTTAGAAACGAAAGTTGCTTTAATAACTGCTTATAACAAAACCGCTTTACATCCATCAAATAAATGAATACAAACTAGAAAGGAAACCGCGAGAAACAAAAACAGTGTTATTATTTCAGGAAAACATTTTAAAGAATGTAAACGTTCATATAATGTAAACATTCATATAATAATTCTGGCAAAGAAGATGAAAGTAACCACAAACTTATCTTCTTCTTAAAATTCATGGAAAGGCAAAAAGAATACGTCAGAAATCCAAAACGAATCGCCGACTTTGTTATTACTCGTCTGGACCGAGTGGTGTGCCCTTGTCATAGTCTTCTTCCTGAAATCCGTTCAAGAGTTCATGGAAAAATTCTGGAGCAAGAGGGGCCTGAAAAATGATATAGATGAGACCCCCCACGACCGACAGAAGGTAGAGGATAAGGAAGACACGATCGACAACCATCGCGAGGAATTTGTAATCATCTCTGTCCTGAAAAGAAGAAGAAAAAAAAAGAAGACTCGTTATTAAAGAAGAACAAATGTAAGAACTCTTTTGAAAGATTACTGTTAAAGAGAGTGATATGTGGTGATAATTCTCTATTTATGGTATAGCAATTTTCCTATCCTTTTAGAAACGATATGTAAAGTCTCTGGCGGCCGACGACAACATTTATTTGGTAGGCTTATCTGTTGCTATATCGAGATGAAAGGTGACACGTAGTCTTACGAAAGGCATCTGGGTTTGAAAAATGTTGAAGGGAGGGAACTTCGAAAGGTGGAAATTTCGAAATTGACGACATTTTTACTTGAAAATTTTGAAGTTTTCCTTTTTTTTTAACTCAAACTTTTGAGATTTCTTATGTTATGTGCAAGAAGTCGAAATTTTGACTTTGAGGAAAAAGTCAAAAGTTTTACCCTACTAAGTCACTTTTTTAAAAAAAAAAAAAAAATGAAAGTTTGAATTAAAAAAGTCAAAATTCGTACTTCTCTCCGTTTTTTTTTTTTTTGGTTTTGTTTCAGAATGCCCCTTACAAACCAGCGTATAGTTTAGAATGTATCGACAACTTACTGTCGTCATTATAATCATTGACAAATCGATTGGTAGTCCTAACTAAAAAATAAATCACAAGAAAGGCAAGCCAAGTGCTCATGTTTGAAAGCAAATCATTTGCGATTATTCGGTGATAACGGAATACGTATCTTTGTGTCTTATTTCTAATGTCCTAAGAACCACGTTGGATAGGTGGACGTGGAAGGGGGGGGGGGGGGAGGGGAGAGGCAAGAGAAGGGCGAGTGAGTAGGCGCAGGATGGAATTAAATCTTAGAGTGACATATACCCTCGCAGCATCTTCTTCGTTGTGCATATGCCACGTCAGGAAGAGCAGTTCTTCGATGGTTTTGTGAACCAACATTCCTTCCGACCTTTCTCTCTCTCTGTCCTCCAGGGGCAAAAACAACCGAGGATCTGGTTCATTTGACCCTCCTGTAAGAAATCAGAGAGAGAGAGAGAGAGAAAAGATAGAAAGCATTGCTTTTTAACCAACATTTTTGGCAATGCATAAATGCCACGTACAGTCGGCATTAAGTGCTTCTACACGAACCATGGGTAGGATTACATTTGATTAAGTTCTTCATTTATTCACTCATTCCCCCCCCCCTCATCCCACCCGTACCCTCTTCACCCTCATGACCCTCTCCTTCTCCTTCTTCTTCAGAAAATGAACAGAAAATTTTAAATATTCAGATCACGAAAGAAAATGCCATCTCACATCCAAACCTAAGGAAAATATTTTTTTCTAATGAAAACTTTAGTAGTAGAGTGCATTTGGTATATGAACCGGACTATATATATCTAACAAACTTTTAGTAGGGGGTTATGTAACCGTTCATAATTTTTCATTGTGAGAGGTCACTTTTATGTACAACTGCAGGTCTTTTCGAGAAAAATGTATAACGGGATAATGTGATGGACTTTACTCTCACCTGTTGCTCCATGCCAGTCGTCATTGGAGTTCTCTGTTTCACCACGCATGCGCACTGTATAATTATTGCCCTTATTGTCCATGACTAACTTTTTAATATTTATAGAGTTCTGCTCAATAGCGTCTCTCGTGAAAGTAATTCCGACATTTCGGAAACGCTTTGAATATTTTTCGGGACGACTCATTCCTAGAATGCGAGGTAAATATCCTAGGAATACTCTCCTCGTAAAACGAGACATTTTGTGGATTTCTGGGGAACGAAATCTGAGGTTCAATACCAGTACCGTAAATACAATGGAAGACGCGACCACAACCATTGTGAAAAGTAAATATTTCACAATCAATGGGAAACTATTAGCGTTTGCCGGAATTTGTACAGTAATCAACAGTAAGAACACAGCCAACGAGAGAAGAACGTTGGTACATAATGACATCTTTTCGCTGATGTCAGGTGGTAAGTAGAACACCAAGATTGTGTTAAATGATATAAGTCCACAGGGGAGTAGCAGATAAGCGAAATAAAATAGGGGCTTCCGTCGTAAGTTAATGTAAAAGGTAAGATCAATATATTCTTCTTCGCAGCAGGCATAACTTTTCACATTCCGCTCACAAGGTGTTGATTCAATGAACCATTCACCGTTGGGCCAGTAATGTTTCCGTAAGGCTTCACCGTGGGACGGTAACAAATTCAAAATGTCGCCTGCGTGGGTCCAAGAACCAAATTTTAGAATACACTGTTGTTCGTCGAATGGATACCACTGTACGTTTATTTCACAGGCACTTTTGTATACAGCAGGAGGCCACCAAACGACAGTGCCGTTGTAGTCTACGCTGGCCCAGGTCGTGGCTTTGATATCATAGGGTCCATCGGCACTACAAGCCAAAGATAAAAAGAAAGGAATTTAGGTAAAAAAGGAGATTAAAAAAGACCTAACAGATGTATGAGTTGAATCATATGTGTTCGTAATCTTTGCTGCAAAAGTGCAAGCCGATAGCATGATTCGTACTGAACTGTTATCGGGACGGTAGGAATGGGGTGTGGGGGGGGGGGCGGGCGGTGGGGGTAGATTAGGAGCAATAAAAGCATGGTGAGACCACCACAGTCATTAGTAGGTTTATTTGAAGAATATCACCAACGCATGTTCTGTAACACTGTCGTCAAATCCGTACTGTAGCAGACGATGTTTCCCTAACGGCGCACCTTAAATTTTTAACTTACTGTCTTCTCATCGAAGACCAGCGGTAACAATTTCAAGAAGCTTAAAACTCTTGGAAAGTGGGAAAGAAAGATATCGAAAGCTAATTCATTTTTAACTTTACGATAAGGTTGTCTCTTTTGTTCACCGTTTACATTCAGTGGGCTTAAAGGGTTTAGGAACGTAACATTAAAGGATCAAATGCTCTGATCCCTCTGCATACCAGTGTGAACAGTTTTCAGTGTATCTTGATTCTTGAATCTGCGATTTCTTTTTCGACCCGCCCTCTCTCTCGCCATATCACTGTATCACCGTTTTGGTCATTCCCAAACAATTGACGTAGGTCCACCAGTGCCCTCGATTAGCGTTCAATGTTCGAATATGACATTCAAGAAAGAGCTGTTACGATGCATTTCCCATCGACTTACCATCCGCACCCCCCCCCCCCCATGACGAAAAAGTTTTTTTTAACCTTCACTCAATTAATAAGAGAATGTTTCCAAAATAAGTATATATTTATTGATCTTCAATATCACTAAATATATCACAATATCACATAATTACATTCTCTACATTGTGTTCTTATTTGCTTTAAAATCTTCGGACCTTGAACCTTTTAAAGAGAAAAAAATAAACGAAAATCTTCATCTTACTTGTTGTAGATCAGTATATCAGGTATCCAGATGTAATCCGGCGGTACCTTGATCTCTGTGATCCCCTCGTAGTCGGCAGGATCCCAAGTGAGACGGTGATCGGTCCATCTCTACCGGTATTTCATATTTGGAAAGATATAAAACGGCGACATTAGCTCACAAAAATTGTTACTAATAATCCAGCCTATGTATAACTTCATATCTTTTATATCTAGTATTTAGGTCTACAAGTCGTACATATAAAGCTATCCGACCTAGGAAACAACTTTGCTACTGTTCAGATGCAACAAGAACTTCGATTGCAATGTAATTGATGTAATTGTGTATCATGAATTAATGGATCAGCGGTATCTTTACATAAACTTGCTTTGAAACGATAGTAATTAAGACAAAGACTCCATATAAGGATGGCTCAAATGAGCACGGGTGGGAGCCAAGGGAGGTATACAGCAGAAAACGTGCTGGTGGGGCGGGGGGGGGGGGGTAGACGAGTTGAAATTCCCCTTAAGAATTAGGAGGAATATTTCAAAGAAAGAAATTTAATTGTGTTTTGTCAGCTAAGTGATTTTTTTTTTCGAACTGTTACTCAGTCTCTAGAGTAATGATCTTTGCAGGATCCCTATTTCTATAGAAGGCTTCAAAACCCACAGATACCCAGATATGGGAAGGGACTACCATTCCTGTGTGACGGTAGTATAATCAGATGCTTTGTTCCTGTCAATATAAACATTATATTGTGTTCCACTGCAATTCATAAATGGAATTTTTCAAATATTATAATTCTTAGTTGAGATTTTAAATCGTTTCCGTACAGCTCTAACGATCCCTTTATTGGAACAAATTGATTAAAATTTAACCTCAATATTAGGTAGTGTGTAAAAGTTGCAAGACCGACGAGCCGTGAAATGGAGAAGAAAAAAAAAAGAGAGAAGGAAATTAGTGAATCAGAAATACTAGGCCTATATGTGACCTTCCAATTCGTTCCTTTAATTATTGTGGCACAGTCTCATAATGATACCACTCTGCCGGTAGGTTACAATCAAGTACCATAGGAATCTTACAAGCGGAGAATGTGGACTTGTTGAATTCTCTTGTGTTCATCTAATGCAGATAACGTCAAACATAGCATAGACATAAACATGCCGCTCGAACGGGCGGGATATAAGCCACATGTGTGAATCCTTACTCAAGAATGCTGAGTGCGATCAACGTTTTAATTCAAGTTGGTACCATTTCCAACAAATTCAGGTTGACAAAGCGTGCTCAATATCTTACAAATTAACCAGAGTCGTTAATTTACCAACCACTCAGACATGGTTACGGTATTAGTCGCCTAACTACCGATATTTATGCGGGCTACAAGTAAATATGAAACTGCGCGCTGCTTAAAGGGAAATAGGGCGTTTGTTTTACAGGGAACTTCCATACTTTTAAAACCAATGTTTGTGGACGCAGAATGATAGATTATTCAAAATACGGAAGGACTGTGGCCTTGTTTTCAAGCAATAGGTTTCTTACTGATAGAAACTCAGTTACTTGTTGCACAAATTTGTTCACCCAAACTTTTCAAAATTCAAATGATGCATCTTCCGTTACTCATCACATGCATAATGTTTTGAGGAGATGAAGCTTTGGCAGATGTTTATTGATGAGACTGAATGGTTTAACATTGACTAACTCTATTTCTTTTGTATGTCATGTTGGTGTATTTTAAACGCCCTATTTCCCTTTAATGGTGATTGTTTTAAACGCTCTTAAACTAAATAGCGCCCACATTCCGAACAATTATGGCATCGCTTCTGCACATGCTCTGTGTTCCTATAGTCGGCTATGAAGGCAAGCATTTCAAAGTGAAACTGATGACGTGTGATTAGGAGTTTCTACATTTTTTTTTAATTTTGCAAGCCTTGTATAAATTAACTGATAAAATATTCACGACCAAAATTTGGAAAACCAAATACATACAGTCCGATAGTCAAACAGAAGATGGTGCACAATCTACACCAAAATCCGATTCATTAATGTAAAAGATAAGTCGGTCGAAATCATCCAATAAGAAGCTTGCAATCCCTTATAAGGTGATTGGACCTTACTAATGTAACTTAGCGTTTCATTACGATTAGATATGTTGACAGAAATTAAGTTAGTGTGATGTGCAGAAGCACGCAACTGCAGTACATCAATAGGCGTTACTGTCATGCACTATATATAATGAGATTTAAAGTCCAACAAGCTTCAGTTACAGTTTAAGGTTTCCACAGAGACACATTCTGCCGGAAAGTGTGAGAAACAGCCAAACGACAAGGCCGAGAGAAATTCCCAAACACCTTTTAAAAGAACGTGCATCGTAATACTTCACGCCACATCTCTTATAAGTCCTCGCTCATTAAATTGAAACTTTAGTCCATCTGCTTCCTTCTTAATGAAGAAAGGGAATAGTGGAGGAGAATTCTTGGTGTATTCAACTGGTATTGATTTCGTCTCTAAGACTAAATCATAGGTTTGTGTCACAGAAAAGGTATAATGCAGGCGGCTGTTACATGTTACAGGTGACATCCAGATCTCCAGGTGGAGGGTGACTTGTCGCTAGCGTGGATCAACCTTCATTGCATGAACGTTGGTGTAACTTTTGATCGCACCAGCTAACAAAGGGGGGAGTGCTATCTTAGTGAGATGTCTCACTACTGAGATGAAAAAATGTCTCATTTATGTGAAACATTTCATTCACTGTAAATTGCACTCTGAAAGGTTTACCGTGTACTCTATGCACCGTTTGCACCACTTTGTTTTTATGTAACAAAACTATTTTTTTTTTTTTTGTCATCTCAATGGAACAAAAGTATTTGACCGGGAGTGGGTAATCGTTCAGGTGTGATAAAAGAATCGTCTTATAAGTTGTTGAGAAATTAGATAAACGCTAAATTGCTAAAAAATATGATTGATAGGCCTACCTGTTGCAGCCAGACCTTTGAAGTTAAAATTTGATTCCGCTCATCCTGAAATTAAAAAGAAGTAAGGAAGAATAGTAACAGCTCATTAACGAAATTTAGATAACCATAGACATCTTTCAATGGCAATGGTGGCATTAAAACAAAATGAAGAAACAGTTACGTAACTGTTAATGAAATTAACATACTAGGTAGAGGGTTTTGCGTATTTTCGAACGATGCTCAGCGAATTCACAGAGTCTTACAAAAGGGCAAATTAAGGTCAAATAAAGGTCACAAAAACTTTAACCACAGAAATTTAACATGAATATAACATGAATGTAATCTACAGTTATATAAAAGTGTCTTTTAACTAACTTGTTTTGTGAGTAGAGAAGGCATTGCCCCCCCCCCACCCACACCCCCAAAATGTCGTGATATGGTACCTTTTTCATACAATGTGCTCTTATTGGTATGATACTAAGCTTACTGAGATTTTTCAGACACCCCAGTCCCCACCCACTGTGAGACGGTTGCCGTGATCATCCATATTACAATTTCCGGCCCACTGCACAACCGGGGTACCCAACAACAACCACCAACCACCATCCAGAGATGGTATAAATCTTCGTATGCATATCTCACCACGTCGAGGATTTGCGTAATATAAAGAGCCAACCAAACTTTCAAAATCCTGCTTTCGTTATGAACCGGAATCGTGAGAGTTCTGTACATCTTGATCGTGTCATTAAACAGATGATCCCTGAGTTCGGCTTCTGCTTTCGCGGATACCGTACCTAATGAATATTCATAGAAGAAAATGGAAAGAAAGGGAGTTAGAGAGTCGGTTGGGACAGGATTATAAACTAGTAAATGCATCAATCACTCAACCACACAGAATTTCAATGAAACAGTTAATTTGATATATCCTGAACACCCGCGACAGGACCGGATTTAAAATGGAGGAGTGTGGGGTAGGGGGGTGGACACTAACTAATGTGGGGCCTCTTCTACTATGGGCACCAGAATATAGTGGCTTAAGGACTAAAGAAGAGCAAAGGTTGGAGTCACAACCCACCCCCCCCCCCCCCGTCCTTAGGCTACTGAAACTTGGTTCCATAAATTTCCTTCTTCCGTACATGTAAGTCACCTGGAGTGATGCAGTGACGTCATGTTTGAAAGTCGTCTCGGCTTATGCTCCCGTATGACAAGAAATGTTAAGTAAACTTCGGCTAGCTCAGTTCACGGTTGAATCAATTCTTAATGTAGCTTCATAATTATGAATGACAGCCAAAAATAATAAAAGTGTAATCGACGATGTCGAATTCCTCCAGTTTCTTGGTGACTTCCTCTGGGTTCAGTGGGAATACTCAAACCCCCCCCCCCCCAAATGCAAATAATTTAATTTTGTGGGGCACCCTTTTTGAGTCCCTGTTCACATGCCTCTCTGGTCCATGCTTAAATCCGTCCCAGACGAGCACTCAGTATTCATGTCGTAGTTACCATAAACGGGGTGAAAGTATACAGGGGCTTAGGGGCTAGATTTGTCACTTGAGGCCTTAACGTAAGTTTAATACTGAAAGTAAGACCATTTTGCATACACAGACATGGGCTGTTTTTACTATGATAGATTCACATATACCTTTCTTTTAAGTCTTTCGCCATAAAAGTAAGCAACAGGAGAGTTTAAAACTAATTCAAAGAATAAAACATGAAGCTCATGAAGCTCATGGGATTAATTACCCCGTAAAAACGACTAAATTAAATATTGGGACTTCTATACTGAATGAGACAAGCTTTAGCATTATTCCTAATACACATGTCGCCTATTAACTGTTCTTCTTCTTTATGGGAATGAATTTGAGGAAGACTGTTAGGGGGGTCACCTCCAAGGGCAAGTCGAAGGGCGGGGGAGGGTGCACATATTGCCATATATCTATGATAGGACATACACCGGCTAAGCGGAGAGTCACCATCAGTTAGCGAGGAGGGTACCAGATCATCGGAGATGGAATTCTCGAGCCCATTTTTATTTACACTTCACCCCGGGGCTCCTACGAGGCAATGTAGTTTAAGTAGGTTCTTAAGTAAATCTATGTCCTGGATCCACAATATAAATTCTGATGCACGAGCCCCACTCCCACCCCACACATTCCTTGGGGTGCCACAGACTGTTAAGATGGGCTGGTGTGAGGCAAACTGTAGTGTTATATAAGTAGGCTAGTAGTTTGCCTTTCACAGTTCAATTTCTGTCCGAGTCTTTCCGTTCTGCACATCAAGATCCTGGTGGGAAATCAAAAGTGGTACAGTGTCGCGGCAAACAAGATTGCCTCATAGAATTGATGGAATTTTTATGAAATCTCTTTCACCTGTTTGGTTCTCAGAAGTCGCCAAAATCGTCTTATTTGCGCTGCCCGTGACACGAGGAGTCAAATTGACGAAGCTTCCGACGCTGTGCATACAAAATTTAGATCACATTCCTTTTCCAATTACGGTATTCATGATTTTATATCGATAAAGACACAACACAGTGACAGGATCATTTATAGATTAAAGAAAAAAGGGGGGGGGGGGGAGAAACAGAGAAAGAACGAGAACAAAAGA
Organism: Stichopus chloronotus; assembly: GCA_021234535.1. Taxonomy (NCBI): domain Eukaryota; kingdom Metazoa; phylum Echinodermata; class Holothuroidea; order Aspidochirotida; family Stichopodidae; genus Stichopus; species Stichopus chloronotus. Next base: position 1,829,936 of record CM037837.1, on the reverse strand, counting down.
GGACAAGGGTCCTGTCTTAAGAGTTTGTCAATGTTGACTTTTTGGGCGATCGATCGCGCCGTTTCAAAGTTAGGTACACTCTTTCACAGACACCGAAGGTATACAAAAAGTAGTTAGTAATTTTTCTTTTACAGACGAAATCATTAAGACCTGTCCCTCGCGTGGTGGGTATACTAGGGCCATAAATCACACTAGAACAGCTAAGACAAACTGGATTTTACATTTCTCTAGTTGGAGGATCCCAGGGGCGTCTCATTTCAATGAAAACATATTTACGAATTCGAAAAAGAACGAGATTCTCGAGGGTGTCTGGTTTTTGTTGATTTCTTTATTAAAGTATGGGGATTGACATCAGAGCGTTATAGGATAATCACAACGTAAACAAGAAAATGGACAAGACCCCCAGACAAATTATGCATATTGGGGTATTATTGAAAAAAAATGTGAGCCCTGTTCCAGAAAGTGTTAAGATTGATCCTAAGTTTGATTTCTGTATAGGTCTGTCACGTGATAACTCAAACTAAAGATTGAGCACAACTCTTTGTGGAAGGCACCTCTGATCATCAAGGCGGTAAAGCCTTCGCACCAAGAAGTCATCGGCAAAATAAGCTAAGAGGTGAAACGACAGTTTATATATAAATACGCAATAAAAAAAGGTGGATCACGAGGCTCATTAAGAAAAAAAACCCCAAAGTTAGGACGGACACGTAAATGTAGCATTTAATGGAAAATAGCTAAGGTGCAGGTTAAAGCAGAATGTGCTGTTATTCCTGCACTTGTCAAAAGTGCACCAAAAGACTGGCTATATTTTGTGTAGTTGTAAAAAGCTGTACAAACTACCGTGCAGTGGTTTCTATGTCCAAATAAAGCCTAATTCCCTGAAGCAATGCGTTTTCGTAGTGGAGTCTTCGCACGGAAGCGCCGCATATTTACTACAGGGCCTGGTTCCGCTAACTGTTTACCCGAAAAAAAAAAAAAAAAATGAACCACTCTTCTTTCTGCCGTAATTAACAATCTAATGAATGAAATTTCTCCTGGAAGAAACATATCGTAGATGACATTTTCCAGGTTGCTATCGAATGGAAGAGAATGATGGAGAATAAATGATGAAGGCTATTTGTTTCCTTCAATCAGCACATCCTGCTTTAACTTTCCAGATTGTAACTTTTTGCATGCTGGGGAAACTCGCTTATCGGATTTTTGTAATGATTTCATCAAAAAGTCCATTACTATTTGATTCCAATTAACCTGCAGTTCCACGTATGCAATTCATCGCCAGTCTATCGTGTAGTGTTAATTGAATGCTTGTCAAAAATAGACTGTCATCACGAAACAAAGCAACCAAATCAGAGATCAAACAATCGCCCACTACGTTTAAATATTTGCTGATTATATATATAAATATATATATATATATAAATATATATATGTATATACATATATGTATATATATATATATATATATATAACTTTATGGGACATAATTGTATCCCCCGGCCTTACAATGAAGTGATGCAAAGAGTAACATAGTAACATCTGAGGCAATCAGTCAGATACTTTGACAGGCGACATGCCGTGATCCTGCAAATCCTAGGTATACTATTAATAACAAAGGGAATAGCGTCATATACGAGTAACTTTCGTAATTCCTTCTCCCGGCGATATAATATGTCCTTGACAAAAGCTCAATTTCACACATAGCCTACATGTAGATCCCTTGAAGGAGACTATAGCTAAATTATTTTGTGAAATCCATGAATAGTGAACTGTAGAATTAGTCAAATAGATGTGGTTATTATATACAGTGGCCCTTTTAGTGTTCATAGTGCTTTCACCCTATGTAGTGTTTGCCTTATACCCCATTCAGATTTTGAATATGTGTTCTAAAGCATGGTGCTTACGTAGAATTTGAGGAGGGTTTGTTTTTTTAACGATTTACATAATTACATTTACTTTGCATAATTATAATACTGTTAGGGATATCTGACGACGTCATAATATACTTTGGTGTATGTATAATGCACAGCGTAGCGCTTTTTTTCGAAGAAAGTAGAGGGTGGCTCATACTAAAGTTACCCCTCTCAAAATGTAGTAAATATATTGTAAAATAGTGGGTAAACCGAGGGAAACACTTTAAAGGTTCAAGTGTCGATCAGACCGAACGACTGGACCCCATAGCCTATTCGCGATTGTCAGATTCTCGGATCATACTAATTCACATCGTCAACGTGCCTCCACACTTGCTCTGTCATTATGATACGTCAACCGGCTGCAAGGCTCAGAATGTCAAGACAGGGGTCCCAAAAAATATCTCTAAATTAAGATGCTCTGCAGTGCTCCGATAGCAAGGGAGAGGATGACTTATGAATCTCCGGATGGAGGGAGATGCTGTGGGGGAGTGGTAGCCGAGTTGGTGGTCTTCGAGAGGGAGGTCGTCTCATGTTGCAATGGGTAAACTTATTCTTTTTTCCGTCATTACTAACCTTTCATGCCCTTGAGGGTGTCTGTCTGACTTAGTTTAGAGTTCAAGAGCTATTGACATGGTTTGGTATGTAGCTACAGTGAATCTCTACTCGGATGGTGAGGATGCGTTAATTATATGAAACACATTAAAGCCTTCAGAATGACACATGCTGCGTCAGTAAAATTGTAATGATTTATTATCATTTATTTGGGTGTAATGACTTAATTGCGACATTCCTCCAACAAAATGAAACCTTTAAATCAAGATGAGGATCGTAAACATCTCAGTCTGAGCATACCCTTCGATTTAAAAGTGTTCTCTGGTGGATAATTAAATTACCATATTTTTAACTCCCACCTAACACAAGATTTCGAGCATTGCTGTATGTATGGTTAATGTGTTGAGATTACCTTCTTCTTGCATTGTCCCATCTCCTGCAATATATTTAACGGCGTGGATTTGCCAGTTTTATCGGCTATGTGACAATGCAGTTAGGCTGTTAGAATAACGTGCTTAAATAAAAAATAATAAAAAAAATTAACTCAAGTTTTTCTTACAATGATTTCACACACAAAAAATATAGCCCTACACTCTTTCAGTAGAATTTGCTTGTATAGTGTCTTACTGTTTTTAATATTACTACACTTTTGACTGTGACCACAATAACTTCTCAATTGTTGTAAACTGGAAAAAAAAAAATTTATAAGACTGCACTGTACTAACTGATACCACCCCCTTCCACGCTGTCCTCAGAGTCCAGACGAAAGCTTTTGAAAAAGCTTCTTTATTTTCAGCTCTAAAGTTTTTAGCTTGTGTTTGGTTGCCATAATTTGATGTTGAATGAAAGAATGTTGAAAGGGTGATATCTTTATCTTCAATGGGATTGTTCTATAGCAACCCACAGACATGCTAGCAACCATATGACCAAATGTGCCTAGTATGGTTAGAATAACCCTTTGTACTTGTATTCCTTCTTTGCAACCCTCAAGGGATTTACCAGTGGAACAAGATCATAATCATTTTCAATTTCATAAACTTAGGGAGATGTTCCTCCCATTATTAGTGAAAACCATAACTCAATAGCATGTAAGTTCTGTGTGAAAATTGTGGATGTATAACGAACTTTCTATTTGACAACGGTGCATTGCATTAGCAGAAATATGCCATGTGCGAACAGACAGATGAATTGAATATACTTTATACTTCTTTAAAATCTCAACTGGTTTAAAGGAGCATATCGGCAGACCAGGGAATTGAATATACTTTGCACTTCTTTATGGTCTCAACTGGTTGAAAGAAGCATGTGAAACACATCCAACATAACTTTGAACTTTCTTTCTCCAAAAGGAATGAACATGGAATGTTGTTTAGTCGAAGGTTATCAATGTTCACCTGGACTCTGCAGGTTGACATTGATGGACTTGTGCAAAGATATGGATAGGCATGAATCACACACTCATGAATATTAATGAATATTAATAAATTATAATTGGGGGCGTCGACATAAGAAAAATAAAAAAAAATTCTCTAACCTGGGGCGCTGTCTTACAGTTTGTCATTGGAAGATTTATTTTTACCACAAATCTGTTAAATAGGTATGCTTCTACTCGATTTGGAGAAAAAAGTGCAAAAAGTTATGTAAGATGTATTTCACAACTGTCTATCCTCCTTAAAAAGATACATTGCGATAATGTTGAGCCTGATCTTATTTCTCACAACATTTTAGGTTTAATCTGTGATAAATCAGGAAAATTCCTTTGTAAATCCACTCTACTCGTCACTGCTTTCGATTTTCAAAGTTAATAAAGCGCTTTAATTCAACGAACAAGAAAGTTATTTACTTGTGTTATACAACATTTTGGAGCATAAAGACAACTTAAAAACTTCCTTATATATATATATATATATATATATATATATATATATATATATATATATGTCTATGCTTTTTAATTTAAGAACCATTTAACTTGTCACTAGATTGACTGGAGTATTGATTTTAATGTTTCAGTAACATTCTTAAAGCTAATCATTATGTGTATATGATCCCATGCATTAGCTGTATACCCCCCCCCCCAGGGGGAGCATTATATAACATCAACGGATAATCGTTATTTCATCCCTCAGTATTACCCTTTCTTTCTTGAGAGTGGGCAACCGCCACAAGGTGACGTCCAATTCTTCGATTTATCAATTTGTTCGGTTTGCCAATCTCTAGACATCAGGGGCTTTATTATATCGCGGACAGTGAAGGTCTAGTCTACAATTGCCTCGGCAAGTCTGTACAACTCACTCTAACCCACAACGTTGCGCATTTCATCCTGCCCGCACAGATGACGGCAGAATTACGGAAGACAAAGAGGGTGTCGAATTGCCGATAGTCAATAGTTCAAAGAAAAACAAAAATTTCCCTGTAAGGATCCTCGGAGAGTATCTTCACAGCTGTTATGGGCCCAGCAGGATCGCCTCAACCACAGAACGCACTTTTACGTCAACGAGGCTGGTTGAAGCAAGACAACAGAAATATATTTGGGGTGCCTCTCTCTTTATCTCTATTTTAATCTTTAATATCTGTAACGACAATGAGTGACACCAAATCCGATGACATATTTCAGCAATCGTTGACAAATGTCGTCTGCGGAAATTATGTGATTATAGTTTTATGAACGTATTTGGTGCCATATAAACGATAAAAAGGTTACAACTAAGTTGCTAATCTCTGGCAGTGTTTGTCAGGTCAGAAAGCCATGATCGAACAATTATAATCGTTAAAGTAACTTGAAGATGAGATTTTAAACCTCAACAAATTATTGCTTTGTTATTATTTAAGTCATTAATTGCTTTGTAATGGCCTCTAGTATTCACGTCACGTGATAGTTACATCATATTCTACCCTATAGTCTAAGGTTTTGTCGACACAGAAAGTCCGTCTTTTTTGTCAAGACAGAAACAAACATTGTAAGAGGATCTCCAAGAAACATCCTGTTCCCGATAGTGAAACTTGCAGCATTCAGCTCCAAAGTTTGGGTTACGTATTGAATCGGCCATGAGTTCAAAGCCTGTTTTTTGTTTATGCACTAACAGGCAAAGGCAAACTAACATTTTGAATTAGTTTGGAAGTAGCATCTTAAAAATGATTCTGCAATTGCTTTCAATTTTTTTACAATGTTACCTTTACCAGGAGATGCTCTTGATGATTCTGGGATTTTGGTTGAAATTTCAAATGTCATGTCAGTTGTCACTCACAGCGTCTTGTAGGATGTATGATTACTGTTTTGTTTAAATCCCGATTAAAAAAGGGCTTCACGGGGATGTATAGACAATGCCTTTCTCCCTATATATAATTCCTCTGCAAACACTCTGTTTTGAGTTACCAACAAGTCCTAATTTCCAATCGAATGCTACGGTGCATTATCACACGACGTTTCGTTTCTATCAAACAAGTTTAGAAGAAATTTTAATCTCCACACGTCCTTGCTGTATCGAACAATATGCTAGATTGCTTCTTACTCACACGTATATAAAAATTGAAATGACTTTTATCCTAACTGTAAATACCACGCAACTGGTAATTGAAAAAAACCTTAATTTGGATCCATCAACTTAATGTCTTGTTATATGTTCGTTAACCTCAGGGGTACATCACCCCACGTTCAAGATGCAATCAAAGAGGTGTTATATACCCGATATGCGCTTTGTCATTTCGCATTAAGTTTGACAAGTCTAACTTGTTTGCTGCGGCCTGCAGTGTGTTTAATTGGTTGCAGCAGCGTTAAATGTTACATGTGTTAAGAATTTCTCGTAACGTTGACCAGTTGGGGTATCTTCTTACGTAAAAATACTTTGACGCACATAATCGTGTCAAGCATACTTAAGTTCAAAGGTGTTCTTTTTTTATTGTGCTCCTGTTAGTTCTCTAGCATGTGCGTTAGGATAAGGGCCTACACCTTTGGTAGTTGAAAAGAGCTCTTTTACGCTTGAATTCTATTCATATTGGTTCCGTATTACTTCGTCTTTAGAAAGGCAAGTTTTTTTTTTATTTTGTTAGTTTTCAATGTTACAAATTTTCTTCCATTTTCCAATGATTATATAAGCAATCAAATGCTTGGCGATGCGATTACACAATATGCGCTCCATATAACTTTAACGCTATCATTTTAATAATAGCTATGAAATTGTGTGCCTATGTTTTTCTTCAACTAGCAACATGGATAAGCTGGATAGTATGTTTGTTAAATGGTTCAACTCCGAGGGTAGCATGTTACTGTGATACAATCCAGATGCATTCAAACACTGCGATTGTATATTAGGCATGCATATTGTATCAGTCTAATGTAATAAGATCTTAGGCTATGTCACCGCCACGCTATCATAAATGAGTCGTGACTTGTTCATAAACACTTTACCGAGTTTGACTTGTCAGTGGTGCGAATGACTATTAAATGTGTCACAATGGCATTTGGAGTAACTTAAGTCAGGACGTCCAGATTTGAGAACAAAATACGACCCTCCGAATCACAGGTCACTTTCCCATGGTCAACTGCCTCATATTCTGGAGCGATGCTCTGCCCCAGTTCACAGACATCTGGACTCATCTGGACTGTGAACACGCACTTTCAGTTTCATGGAGACCATATAGTGAATAGAGAATCGACTAGAAGAGTATTTCACCAAACTACAAAACCATGTCAAAAGGATGGATCTTTTAAAATTTAACCGAAAGCAAAACGACAGTTCGTGCATGTATGTTTAATATTGCAAGGCTGGGATTATTTCCACAATCGCACACAGATGTTCAAACTCGCCAAGGATTCGGTGAAGCGGTGAAGAGGTTTCCACACGTCTTTGAGTCCTCATCCTCTGAACGGAAAAAACAGTTTGCGTAAGTCAATCAGAACCGACAGAAACACATTTCAACCATTTGAATGTTTTGATAAACATTTGGCAAATGCCAAATCGCGCTTTATCGTTTGGCTTTGTTTTTCAATGACAAATGAAATAGCATATGCGACATCTGCTGCAATGATTAATATTCCAGAACATTATTAAGTCTCTATGATGTATCCGGCGTGACTTTTCGTTGCAACTATATGTTCTATGTAACTGTGGGTACTTGATCTTCTCGATGTACATCTAACGTCGATGATTTCCGTAGTACAACACTCACAAAAACGTAAAGTAAAATAAGAACTCCATAACTTTTTGGTAAAATTTTACACACAGTTAATGTAAGTCTTACATTATGATATAACAATTTTACTAAAATGTAGTAAAATTTACCAAAATTATGTAAAATTTACAAATACTGCTTACATTAATTTTACATAAAATTTATGGAGTTCTTATTTTACATAATTTAAGTAAATAATTCTCTGAGTGAAGTTATTTGAGATTACGTTAACGGCATGTTTTGGCATGTTTTGTTCCTATAACTTTTGACTCCCGCTACCATTGGTACCGCTTGGGCCACACTTTGGCAACCTACGATGAAATTCGACAGAGAGCAAGGGTGTCTAACGATTTGTTAGAAACATAGACGGAATGCAAACGGACGGAGTGACGGGTGGGTGGGGGTTTGGGGTTTGGGTAACGGGTTGACTGATGGATGGAAATATCAAGGTTTAAGATTAGCATATCTATTGAGAAAGTTTTAAAAAAAAAGGCAAAATGCAATGTGAGGTGCTTTTCAACGAATAGTAATACATACGAGAAAAACCAACCAACAGACAAAAAAGACGAGATACGTCAAAATGTTGATAAGACCTTTGTTTTGACATGGAATACAGATTCCAAGAAGCTAGGAGGAGGGTGCACTTTCAAACATTCATTAAGAATCGTGACAGTTGCTGCTTCACGGAGCGAACAAGAATGTAGTAGTGTATGTTAACTCGTGTCATTCTGATTGTAGCCACAGTAACTGGCACGTTCACATCTACCTGTGTGTATAGCCTCTTGCTACCCACAGGGATGATATGGAGTTACCCAAGTACCGCCATAACGGAAGGTTTCTGTAGAGTATATTGCCCTGAAAGAAAAAAGGTCATCGCTCAGCATAGAAGACTGTATCCCAATGACGACTGCAAAAAGGGGAGTCTTATCTTATTATCCTCTTTCACCCCCAATCCAAACAGAGTGTCCACATCTATTCACCTCAACGTTAAGTGATTGCCAAAGTCCTCATTTGTCACATGTTCAAACACTTAGAAATGAGACGCTGTTATAGTGGTGACGTGATCAATATTTGAACGTTCTTTTGCATCCTTCAAGATTTGGGGAAAGATTTGACAGGTCCTAATAAAAGAGAAAAAGAAAAAAATTGCTGTAGCACATATGTAATAGCGCCCTCTTAACACCCACTGTAGTTACATGGGTATATGGGGAAAACTGAAAAGTTTCGAACGGAAACACGATGTTACATCATTTTCATATGTGAAATTGTGTTAACATCATACTGTCGAAAAAACAAAATTAGTAACGTTTAGTATGATATAAAAACAAACGATTGTACTGTTTGCAGCTGCTCATATGAAGGGAATGCCTAACTGGGGCAAATGCACTGATGCATATAGCCTACACCTTTGCATCGCTTCATATCATATCTAATTTCTTCAGCACATGTTCATAAACATTTAGCAAATGGAGTGTCACCTCTTTTCGTTGCTGGACTATCGCTCTGCATAAATGTGCTACTATTCAACGGATACCCGAAAGCAAAAGGTTAAGTAACAAACACTGGTGTACGTATGCCGGTAGTACTAATGGTGAGCTAGTACAATTATCTGTATAGATGCATTAAACCTTGCGGATTCCAGTGAAGGGGGCTTTTCAGTTTTGTTTCATAATACATATTCCTATGCAATGCCTACACACCAAACGATGGGCTTGCGACGTACCGTATTAGCGAATCGCCTTCAAGATATGAATAATGTAAAACAAGTCTCTTTGACACTCGGTGCAGTTTCCTACCATGCATAGTGAATTGAAGATACAGGTAGCCTATCGTTAAAGTGGAATAACATAGGACTAAGTAGTTAAAATAATGTGTCCTTAAGGTATAAACACAGATGTGAAACTGGAAGCATTCTCATCGTCACCGTTGATTGGTTGTCTTATTAATGCCTTTTGTGACGTCAGTCTCTTCTTGCTAACTCTCTGCAAACGTCAATACAGTCTTTGCACATATACTCGTGTGCAAAGAATGAATTCCATTATGATATCAAAGCCGTACATACACATGCGTTACCGATGTTTAATTACTACGTGCAAACAGTGGCCATAAACCACAGTGACGTCTGCAGAGACTTATCAAGAAAATTCTGACGTCACATGAAATCGTAAAGAGACGACCAATCAACTTTCACAGTTGTCGAATATTTTCAAGACCGCATGTAAAATAGTGACAGTATGCCCGACGGGGGCAGTGTTTTTGGATGGCGTAGCCAGCCAAGTTATTTTGATGTTACATTAAAATCCAAGGTTCGTGGTTAACTTTTCATAATGGTATTTTACGGTTTCCAATGGTTGAAAGGTATTTGAGGACGTTTCTTTCAAAAGAAGTCTACAGTTGGTGTTCGCCAATTTGTGCTGGAAAACGCTTTTAGAATTTTAACTTATATCATTACATATTCTGTTTCTCTAATCGGACAGGTATCATTCGAAAATGCTCAGGGTTAGGCGATCACACCAAATTCGTAGTTTTGTTTTGCTAGAGTTCCATATTCGTTTCTCCATACATGCATGTGTTATCATACCTGGTAGACCTGACAAGGTTACCTTATGGTCAGAGACATACGGAAATGTTAGGTCGGGGATACAAGTTCAGTTCAGTTCAGTATGACTTTATTCCAATCTCTTACTTATAATATAAGACATAACAATATTCTGAGAGTGGAAAAAGTAACGAAAATACAGTATAGTCTTAATAGTTGTGCAAATGACATGATATGGACTGTGTGATGATCATTATGTACACCATTGGATATTGAGAGGCCATGTAAAATATCAAATCCCAATGCTCAAAGAAAAGTTATTTCAAACATGAAAGTCAAACAAAGGCTGGCGACGTATAAACGAGAGGTTACTCTTTACCGCATCGCCCAATTCATGCATTAACACTTGCTGGACTGCATACAAGTTAATAGAGGTTTAATAGATTGAATTGAGTCACTGACGACATATGGCTTCGTCTAGTTTCACCGGCCTCTGTATCCTATTTTCTCGAAGGTGGCTGACAACTAATTTAAAGAAGAAAGGCCGCTTGTTGTTTCAAAGCTGACCCCTTCTCGACCTATATCTACATGCGTGCCTCGACTTGTGTTGAAATAATCGCCAAGGTAATTAACTGTCTACTAAAACAAACAAACCTGATCATCTGGAGTACAGATTATGACTGATGGTGTGCACACTTTCATATTTGCTGTAGTATAGGTCTTTGCTTTTTAAAGCGTTAGGATAAAAAAAAAAAGTTGACATATGTCAATTAAATGTTCGCTACCGGCTGACCGGAGGGATACCATTGCTTTTACTCCTGGTCTGAGGTATGTTACTTAATTGAGCATGTAGGAATACTCCTCGGTTATCGACATAGGCTACATACGTCAGGGCGTTGACTGTCTTTCTATAACTGTCAAACTAAAATTAGAAGAAGGAATGCACTTTCAAGTGCCTCGTATACATTTCAAAAGTGCACGAACGCGGATCAGGTGCTTTGGAGACTGACGACATATAAGACAAGCTCCTATAAGTGACGTTGAATTGCTAAGGTTACCATGAGTGCTGCCGAGGCTTTGTAAAACTAAACAAAGAAGAACTTATGGAATCTTCACCTGAACAAAGGACGAACCACACTACTTCTGTGTGACGATGTCTGGGGGTTGAAAGTACTGGAAAATGGGTGGGGTGGCCTTGGGGAGGCGGGCGGGTGGGTATAGACGTAGTATGCAGGATGAAAGTGGAGGGCGGCCTAAATTTCAGAAGGTGCACCTCACCCTACTCTATAGACCAAAAGTATTTTATGCTATTTTTTCGACTGGCACGAAACTGCCGTCGGTTGGTCTGAGCTGCATGTTATATTCGGATATAGACTTATAGCCTGTATCACTGAACGATTGAATAATAAGTTTACTGATTTTTCGAAACATTTGCTTTGTCATTATTTCCGGAGGACTACATACTCACTAATCAGGATGTATTTAAACGACAAAAGGCAGTGGTTGTTGCTTCTCATGTCCGTCGGTCTGTTGTCTGATCACCCTATATAATTCTTTGTAGTTCATCCTGTAATTTTACTCCCCTTGGGGTGAATTATAGATCTGAGTGTTTTCATTCATTTACGAAAGAATTTTTCACGCAAGAGTTATATTTGCAGCATTCGATTTAGACTAATCGAATGATATTTTTTAGGTTTGACCGCCATTTGTCACAAATACCCGAATTTTTAACTTACAAAGTGAAAATATGGTCATGAACCAGGTAGTCTTTCATGATTTCATTGCGGTGCGTATTGTCAGCTAACGAGTCGTGTTGCACGCTGACATTAAACAGTTTTTCCTGTGACCTTAGCAGTATAGGTGTATGTCAGTTTTGAGTTTTCTTAAATGGGTCAAAATCAAATGAAATTTGTTCTAGAGTCCTCATATAGCGGCGCGCGCGCCACTTGTGGCGCGCGACGTGGTTTGGAGTGGCGCAAAAAATTACTGGGAGAATATCTCAGCTAATCGATCTGCAAAGTGATGATGAATTGAAAGTTTTGCACGGTCACAAAACATCAGCGGATTTCTGGATAAGCGTTCCTCAAGCTTGCAGTGAGCTGAAATCATTGTCCTTGAAAGTGGTGGGGGATATTCGGATCCACCTATATCTGCGAAAGTTCCTTCAGCAACATGAACTTTATCAAGAACAAGTTTTGAACACGATTGTCTCACAACCACATGCAGGACAAAATGACAATATCTACAACTCCATTTGTTCCAGATTTTTCAAGGCTTGCCAGATCATGTAAATGTCATTTTAGCCACTAGGTGGGTGGAGAATGTTTCCTTCTTGGTTTCTTAATCTAATGCAAAGTTCCTACATTCGATAAGATGATTTATCAAAAAAATTGTTAAGTTTGGGAAAAATTTTGGCCGAGAAAATTGAACAAACTTTGCACCATTTTGCATCTTAGCCCCTTCTGAAATGCAAAATTTTTCAAAAGCCCCTATAACCCTCCCCCACGACGGCGATCAGTGGCGCATTATATCAGTAACCTTTTGCAATGTGTTTCTCCAGAAAACGTAATTGAGGAAGCCTGTTCTAGACTGTTCTACATAACGGAAACGGCCCCACATAATATTTGTCTGTATCTTTGAGTGGATGTGTGCTATCATCACGTGGTATCCAATATTTGCCAAACGATAGAAACCTCATGTGAATTACTGACAGACACACTTTGCTTTTAAAGATGGTCACACGATATGTGAAGGTCCCACTGCACTGAGGTGATATTACACTTACTCACACAAGAAAAGAGTAAAAATGTTTGCAAAATTTTATAAGTGCCCATGCTAATGAAAATATATTTATATTTCACTGATGTATCGCATTGTCTATGAGTGCCCTCTCAGTTCTGTTTATACATATAAGAAAAGGTTAGTCCTTACCAATGTGTTAACTTTCCCTTCCTTCTTTTCTGTAGTCTGTTTATAATATTTGTTGCTATAGAAAGTCTCCAAACATGAATTGTCGTTCTTCCAACTTCAAACAAAGCAAAATCCTGTTAATTCCAAATCCTGCTAACAGTTTGTGTGGATTGTTCAACACTTAATTGTTGTAAATTCTTTTACCTCTTTTAAGTGTAATTTAAAGGCATATTGTTTCGACAATTGAAAGGGTTCTTTAATGAAAGAAAGTATTTTTTCCCTTAGTGCAGGTATTTCAAATCATGTCAATATCTTGTTCCTAACTCAAGATATTGCTGTTTGAAAAAAAGACTTTTCTGGTCAAAATAAATGTCCAATTGCCTCAAGGTTACCTAAATGTCAAGTAACAGTGGCAAATTATTGCAAGAGGTCTTTGCTTTTCTGTAAAATTGAAGCCATCATTTAACATTGAAATTTGACACTATTGGAAAAGTAGACTAGTTATATAGCCTAAAGTATTTCCAAAGCACAAGGGACCTTTTAAAAGAGACATTTTCTTAAACATCCGTGACTTCCAAACGGAAACCCTATTGAGATATGGTTTTCACCGATAAGAAGAAAAACGCATATTTCCAATTTTTCCATATTCGTTTTTGTTTAATAATTTCCCCGTGCTTTTATTCATATTATTCACCCATTCATGTCTTTATGGAAGTTGAATTAAGTCTGCAAGTATTTTACTTTTCCTTCCATTCTCCCTGCATGCATCTACTTGCAAATTTCTCCACCAAACGAAAATGCGTGTAGACGTAAGAAGTATACAATGTACGTAAAGAAAGGAAAATTGTTGGTCCCGCTATGACTATTATCCATGCATCTGTACAATTTCAGCGAGAACATGTGCTTTCTGTTGCATGTTCTAGTTATTCAAAACATTGCTTCGAAGAAGGCATTAAAAATAAGCAATAAGATCACAAAATATGTCACATTCAAAAATAGTGCAAAGTAAGGAGGCCCGGTGGTTTGTGCAATGAAATCTCAAACTGAGCTAACAGGGTTTCCTTTTTTGTTTGTTTAAATTAGAAATAGATTACCACTTCTCTTCAAACGAAGTTCAATAAAATTCACAGTAAAAAAAAAAATTGATCTTGCATCGCCTGACACGGCTCTTTCACTCTTTGTCCTTAGAATTGAAATAATTTGAACGTTTCAGCCATCTGTTGGTTTCGTTCACACTTCATATGCGTTTTCAGTGTTTTAAAAAAAAAGTGATTCACAACTTGGTCATGATGACAACAACGTGTACATGTTTATCTTTACACGTTTTGTCTGCTGAGGATGATGGACGTTTACATATATAAACACCTACTATTATTGTGTGCAACTAGCCAACACTGATTGTAACAGCCTACCACATGTTAGGCAATGGCCCTTGAAGCCTAAACGATTAGGAGATCATCCAGAAAAGTAATATCCCGGCACCACAATTAAACTGTTATCGGTATTGACCTCGAACCAGTTTGAGATGGTGACATAGCTAAACGTATCCAAGTGTAATTTACGATTGAGTTGGCCCTTGAAATAATATTATTACTGGAAGGAAAGTCAATAATGCAGGGCGATACAGATCTTGAGTTAAGAATCTAATAAACATTTTTACACGTTCACCTTTGTATCATATATGGTTGATGAGAAAAAAAGTTTACTTTACAGTGTTGATACGTTGGTAAACGAAATTTCAAGTAAAATTAAATCAAGTAGACAACTCAAGCAAATGAACAGACAACTCATTGCGACTCGATCTCGTGCGTCAAAAATAGGAAACTGGTTACTCACAAAAACAAAAGAAGTTACTTTGCATATACTGGGCAGTAAATTTCTTTAGGTTTCTGAATGAGGACATAGGATTCCTAAAGTGTTTCCAGTTAGGACGAATAGTATCGACAATGGCATATCTTCATCAAAAGTAGAGGTAATCCCCACAAGACTGAATATGAATGCATTTTTTGTTTCCCTACAAATGGAGACCTTTGGAGTGCCCTTAATTTGACCGACATGCCAAAAGAAATTGATGTTATGTGGAATGTTACTCTGTGAAAAGATTAATGCGAATCACAGATACGAGTATGCATACCATCCGAGAAACGTATACATGCAGTCTCACAGATTGCATGTGTACATTACGTATCTCTGTCCCGCAGGGTCCACATCTGTTGGCCCACATGTGCAATCTGACAAGCTTGACGAGAGATGCGGCACGAGCAACTGTTAAAGACCCTGGGCTATCCTGTCTACCACGCCTGCACACACTGATATTTATGCATGTTGGAATGTAAAAACAGATGATCCCTGGTCATTGTAACAAGTCATCATCGGTATTATCAAGTGATGCATTTTTGTACGTCACACCGATGCTGAAGAAGTCAGAATGAATGACCAAATTATACATCAACGAAATAATTATTATGATTTGGCGTTATTATGTGATACATGTAAAAACACGCACACATCGTTTTCCCCATGTTTAAGTCTAAGTCACTGGAGAAGCAAAACATTAAAGTAACCAATGAAATAAACACGATGAATCCAATAAGAAGAACTAACACTTAAACTTTTCAATTAATTCAATTTTCAATTAACGTAGACGTCAATTAGGTACATTAATGATGGCGCTTTCAAAAGTATTTATAACGTGCTCTTTTTATTGACTGTGTTTACATAAAGCCACGCTCTTATTTTCAAAGGTCTTGCTATATTCTATCTGGCAACATGGCGGTCTACCAGCAAACGAAATATTTTTAGTGCCTCAGAAGTATCCGTGAAAGGTGTTCAGATAATAGGGATGGTGTATACCTCTGGAAACAGGCAACTGTATATTCACATGTCATCGGTCACGTTCCTGAATTTTTGTTTTTTGGTTTTTTTAAACAGTTATATGAAACTAGAAAAGGGGTATTGACTAATATTTTTTAATTTTTGTAAACAATGAAAGACACAAAGTCGGTTGACGTATTTCTTCTGAGGTACATCAGAAAACCTTTCTAGTAACTTACGAATTGTTATGAGAGCGTTCCAAGACCTGCCTGCTCTTCTTTCTTCAAAGACGGTTCGTCCCAGATCGACAAGGCCAAGGACGACCATATGTACTCTCATACATATATTTATAAAGTTCTGTATATATATACTCTTGTTTATCTTTAAGTATGCTAAGTAAAGACTTCTGCCTTGCATCTCTTGTTTTCATCTTACTCTTTGTTGCACGATGAGATGAAGATGGATACTAATTGACATATTTCCAGTCAAATCAGTTTAGAAACAACGAAGGTCGCACTCTTCATTACTGATGACAATTGACGATAGATGGTACAGTTTAAACTAATTAGACAGCTGACGTCATAAAGAGAAAATGTTTTGATTTGCCGTGACTGTCTTTAAGGTGCAGAACAGAAAGGGTGATGAAAGATAGCATCATGAGAATATCAAACGTAGATTAACATAGCACGCAACATGTAAATAAAACGCTAGCGATATGCCCAAGGAGGGGGGGGGGGGGTGAGTTTTAGGTAGGATATCCTTGTCAACCTTGGCGTCTCTTACAACACACTGTTGTTCTAAAGGCCCTCGTCTTGTCTGAACCCCGCAGGGCCACCGCCTTTAATGGTGTAACTGCCCCCTTCAGTCTGATTTCCCATGGAGATGAGATACTAATCGAAACATAGTGAGTGCGCAGCAGTATTGTAAAGAGGGCTATGGAAAAGACAACTACAGAGTTAAGTTGGCGAAAGAATAATCTGATTTTTCTTTTCTCAGTCAAATTAGCAGCTTTTCAAGTTGGGTTACATCTACTGTTCACTTTTTAGTACAAAACGATTTATAAATTTATGTATACCATATTGTCTGTTCGAATGTTAATTTTTACTTACTTTTGTTATCGTCATGCACTTTTGTGCTGTACTTCCGTCTCCTCCCGTCGGCCTTCCCTACATGATCCCCCTTTAATCGACATTTCCCCCCCCTTGATAGGTCACAGGTTCATTCTCATGGTTACTAGTTTATGAAAGAGACATCACGTGCTGAGCTGGCGACTTGTTCTCCCTAGAGACATAACATTCAACAATCCTAAAGGCCCTCTTCATGTTAATGCAACTGACGATGCCAATAAATGAAACACAGATCACATGAGGTTCATATTAGACAGGTCAACACCAGTTTACAACGTATGTCACACGGTTACTAAAGTTGCAGCTTAGTTGCTTTCATTTTGGTATGTAATGTATGCCTTGAATTGAAGCATTATGTCGACATAATATAGGACACTGGGTACTGCAGGAAACATATTCGTATGGAAGAATACAATAATTAGCTGCATATGACAGCTTAAAATGTTTGAAGCGTATAACACAAACGCACATAAAAGAAAAAAGTTACAGACAGTAATGCTACAATGCTCTTACACATACACATTCATGATGACATGATGCTGAGAAAACTTGAAAAGTTGGTCCTGTGTAAAACCTACTTATGAAAAACACATCGAACAGAGACAGGGCCAAGACTGTTAGACTTGCTAAAGGTGTCTATACTTGAAAAGTAACATCTTGTTGTTTCAGCAAAAAGGGACAGTCCCCCCGTCCCAATTGAGCATATTTTTCATGTTTTGTATTATGACATGTTTTGTATTTTCTCTATTCTTATACTTTATGTCTGCAATATTTGGTCTTAGAAGTCCCTGGAAGTGTCACTTCCATCGATCTGGAAGGACTTTTGGTCCAAAATTACCTTGTGGGCTTCGCACTAACCTATGGTGGCGCCACCCGTAGGTAGTCATCTATAGGCTTCGTCTCCTCCTTGACAAATTTCTGGCTACTGCCCCTTAAGGGGGGGGGGGGACGATCTAAATCAACTCACTAAACATCTGTGGATAAATCATTTATTCAAGAAGAAAACTGTCAAGTAGAATTAACCGTTCGGGTGTATAGGTCCATTTGAGTAAACCTTCCACACGTTTTTGTATGTTTCATGGCGTATAGCTGATGTAAACTCACTGCATTTTGGAAAACGTACACGATAATGATTGAGTAGAACACATAATGCTTTAACATTTCGTCCAAGATGAGAGATTTGCCTACAAACATTTACTCTACATTAACAAGTGGCTGTACACCGTACACCGTTGAAGAGCGTTATCCAATAGGGCGAAACAAAGGGGTTTGTATATCGCAATTTGGTATCCAGGCGCCCCCATCAAAGCCCAGTAAGCCTAGCAAAAGTTGTGAGTCGATAGTTTCTTTGCTATACTCTGGTCTTTTATTGAAGAAGCATAGACACTTTGCGACAAAAGAAAAGTTGTGTGTTTCCTGCATAAGTGAAGTCTATTGCAAATAAGGGACTGCTAAACTGTCATGGCATATATTTGATTGACTCAAGTTTTCAACCAATTCACAGAGCAATGTTTATTCAACATCTTGCTAATCCAAATGAATTGACTGCTATCCAATTGATTAATAATAGCTGAGTATCAATTTGGTCACAACATTTCGTCCCCAGTTATACTTCGTACATGAAACAGGTTCTCTCCTCGGCAATGCACAGACTCAGGTAGATGTAAGAAACCATGCACGCAAAAGAAAAATGACGGACTGAGAAGCCAATAGACATACTATCGATTTTACGTCTCACATTTTCAATTTCTAAACTGCTTTTTAGAAATGAATTATCTGTACTATATTGCTCTGAGGGAACAAAGACAAATTCACTTTCATTACATCTATCCGTGCTTTCGGGTTTTCACGATATTGATTTTATTGTTCTCCTCCTGAAATATCAAAAGGTGAAAAGGGTCTGTCATGATTTACAAGTTCATCGGCGAGAATTCCAGTGACTGAACATATATGTAGCTGAACTGCCTGCCAAACGGCTAAGCTTTAATATAAACGATTTTCTGCCTTTCTTTACGATTTTACCTCAAAATATCACTCCGAGGTATTTTTTCAAAAGTTAAAAACATGTTCAATCGACGCCAACGCTTGACGAGATTTGTTTTCATTTCTGTAAATCGGGAAAGAAGGTCATCCGTTCATTAGATTGTTCTTCATAAGACAAAAAGACGACACAGATATATGTTAATAAAATTCGTCTGGCACATTAATCGAGTCCTGTCCTAAATTTCCCTTTTTTTTGTTCGGTGAAAGTTGTTTTAGGTAAGAGCTCTCCAAATTTATGACGTCAGGTACAGTTTACCAATGGAATAGAACAAGACTTCTGGCAACTGGTATTGCAAATATGCTTTAAAACAACACGAAACTTTAAATATGTATCTTTAACGATTCAACGCGCAACACATGTGTAATGCTCAATACTGTTTTTTTGAAAGTTCACGAGACGTCCGTTCCCATAAAAGCAAGAGAGAGACAAATTTTATGATCTTCAGATCATATTTTGTCAATTTTTAGCGTAGATTAATTTGCATTTTTTATCAACACATCGACATCCATGGGGTGGTGGGAGGGGGGGGGGGTGTCGATTGAGTGATGAAAAAAAAGGAATAACGCTGTACACACCAAAGCATATATCATTTGCAAAAAGAGGGGCGTAACAACATTATTGTTTGCAGAACGAGTCAAAAGACCTCGATGGGCGCAACAGGGGGTGTAGCTAGAATTAGAGGGGTAGCATGAATGAGGGGGGGGGGGGCGTTAACGAGTGTGATACATTGTGAAACGGAAACACTGTGTATGCCTATATTTCAGTGGCTAACCCAGAACGTTGGACAAATTAGTGGCGTAGAATTGTGGGAAGACTACGCGGAGTAAACTTTTTACCAGAACATTGTACATAGCCCCCCCCCCCCCCAGATCTCCGAAAACCGCTGTTTCCAAGCTCAGTCATTAAACTTCAAGAAATGTTACTTTTTTATATGTACCTTCTTGGATGGAAAACCATTTTCCTTACAATGTTAGAATTTTTTCTCAAGAAAAGTCAGATAAAATTTATATAATTTCACGAGGAAGACTATATGATATTTACTTGAATTTGGAAGGCTGAATATATTGGCTACACCATCATCAGTCCGTGGAAGCTGCATTTTCTTTACCATCTCTTTCAATTTATTCTCATGCTTTTGTCTTCCTATATCTTCCGTTTTATTTTTTCGTCAACATTACTTTTCTACAGTGATGGCGGCTGTTCCTCCCTGTATCAGGCCACCGTGTGTAAATTTTAATGAAATTATTTCTTTCCTCAACAGAATACTTCTGCTGATATCAATTAGTTTTATAGGATCAACATAGCTGTATAGTGGTGTCACGTATTCGCTGCGTAATATTGTGAGACAACTGAAGTTAACTCATGGTTCTTTGAGAGTTTTTCTCATGTCATCATTTGACATGAAACATCAGCATTCGAATGCACAAATGTAGAGACGACATTCGACGGTCAACATAAAAAAAAGAGAGAAAAGTATATCTTTAACATTCGTTTGGTCTTTATCTTAAAACCATATTCGTCACGAATTTTCACAACAATAAAAATACAACAATATCATTGTTGAACTTGAAAGTACATGGGTCCCCCTTTCTCCACGTCAACCCCGGCAATAGAACAAATTGAACCCCTAAATTTCTCCATACCGTTGTTTCTATATAATTGTCTTTTTTTAACAGTGCAAAACCATTCAGTAGTTGAAGACTTAATGACAACGACTTATATCACATATCCTCAAACCTATCTACTGTTATAGAAGTATTCGTCAGTGCGTGCTTACGTCCACAGAGAATGTCCGTTTGTTCAACGCGTTCCATGTCGCTTACATTAAGGTGTATTCCGTTTTCTTTTTCTTTCCACGTCATTTCTTTTTTTTTTAAAAGGTTAATTGTCTTAATAGCGTGCATGAAGGAATGAGAACGAGCCACTTAAAAGTCACGTGACCATTTCATTCTAACACATTCTTGATATAACAGGTTTTGATTCTTTCATTAGAAACTTTCAGTACCAATTGTAAGGATTTGTCCATACGTGTTTGTTGAGCAGGCAGGGCCTGCCTAGCTATTAGCGCCGACCATGCAGAGAATGGTGTGGTAGAGACATTGAGGATTTTAGTATAGATGATGGTGGGCGCAACATGTTGAAGAGTCACATGAAAATGGCGTACCATAGTTAAAATGGTAGAAGTGTGTGTTTGCACGAACAATCACATTTTTTATTCGGTTGACTTGAGGGTAAAATAATAATAATTATAATAAAAAAGAAAATATTGTGTGATTACAACAGGGGACTTACGTAATGTTACAACATTTGAATGAAAAATTAAAATGAATATTCATGTAATTCATGATACCTTGGCAATATCGTCATTTTATTTATTGATTGTTTTTGCAAGTAATTAAAACATAGAACACGATAGAAATTTGATTCCTGGGGAAAGGAAAGGCGGAGGGGGAGAATGGGTTAAATGGACCCAAGGTTAGAAAACAAAGAATGGAAAGACCAAGCTGTAATGTCAGCGGTATGAACATTAATGTTGTATCGAATGATCATATCTCCACCTTATGATAAAAAAATAATTAAATGAAGGACTTCAAATCAAGATTAATAAAGACATCTTAGCATCTGCCAATCAAAGTTGAAGAGTACAAAAATGAGGAAGCAACCAACCGGGAAGGGGGGGGGGGGGTAGTGCTCGATTCATCCCTCTTCGGACATCCATGAATAAAACATTTTTGAGTATCGCCCATAAATGAAACATTTTTGTTGGTATCGTTTGTTGTATAACTAACGTCGTAAAAATCATGGACTTATTTATAGCTCCATGTCAAAATATAAACAAGAGTTTGCCATTTCGTTTCCCCTTTTGCAATTTTCGTCCCATTGTTTCTTAAACTAACCATGGAGCTATGATCATACGTTATAAGAGTAATATTTCTTCCATAAAATGTCTACACTCTTACAATTACTACAAATTTTCTCCGTATGCTCTGTTTCCTAATTTTGTACCTAATGATGAACAAAAATGGCCAGAAAAGGGGAAAAAAGGAGGAAATTAATTTATCGGTGACCCTTAAGGACACTATAAGAAAAAGTGCATTTACACGACAATCGGATGTTTGCTATTTCTCTGATTTTGCCATGCAATCCTTCCACCGTTTGAGTGGTTAAATTGCTGATCACAGCTGATAACGACTCTCAGGATTATGGAACGTCATAACGAAAAGAAAATGTAGGATAATTGGAGTTACGCGTGTGTGATTACATTGTTGCTATAAATGCGCATGCTCAGGATTTCAAAGTTAAAAGATGTATACAATATCTCCCGTATGGATTTTAAAGGCGGAAAATAATGGCTACTTTATGAACAGCAGCGCGCTATATTAGATTGATAATGGACAGGAAATGCAGCCCCGTTTTATTGTAGTAATTGTTTCCATTTTAAAGGTCGTAAATAAATGCATGAAAATTGCTGCAAATTACTGTTGAAGATGAGATCATTTATGGAAAAAATGAAACATTGTATGAAATGAATCGAAAAAACCAACAATCGCAATAACAATGTACAGTCAAAAACGACGAGCAAAATTTTCCAATACTGTATTGATACATCAGTAACATAGGCGTTGTAAATATAGGAAGGGGGTCTAAGAGTTCCTGATACTGTAAATGAAATTTACGCCCCATGCCACCTTGGTTCCTTTCAGTTATAAAATGGTACCTACTTTTAGCGGACAAAATGATCAAAGTTTGTTTCTAAATGCTGCACGTATATATATACGTATATATATATATATATATATATATATATATATATATATATAGATTTGTAGAATTCTAGACTCGTGGAAGTAAAGTGCTCAATTAGAATACTAAGAGCAAATATATTTGTAATACTAATATGTTATGATAACAGTCTACTACACGTGTTTCACGCTAAAAGCGATTGTCAAGTATGATGCTTTATACACATTACACTCAAATCAGGTAATGCTGTCATGGTGTGGTGGGCATGGTTGCTTGGCGTTGTGTCTACACTTGGAAACTAGCTCGGACCGGCTATTCAGTTTTTTCGTTTGAGAGGGAATCCGAATTGTCCAAGCATGTATGGACGCTCAAACGAAAAAAACATCGATTTTGAGATCAAATGGAGAGTGATAACGAAAGCCCCCACCACCCAGTGGCAGCTGTAACCTCTGCCTGGAAGAGAAGGTCGCTATTATTCGTACCAACAGAGCAAATCGACTGAATAGCCGGTCCGAGCTAGTTTCCAAGTGTAGACACAACGCCTTGCAACCATGCCCACCAGACCATGGCAGCATTACCTGATTTGAGTGTAATGTGTATAAAGCATCATACTTGAAAATCGCTTTTAGCGTGAAACACGTGTAGTAGACTGTTATCATAACATATTAGTATTTACAAATATATATAGACTGGGAGCCCTTCACTGGCTTCCTATCCGGGACAGAATACACTTAAGTCTGTGTTTAAATGTTTACAATGTATTAAAAATGAAGCTCCTACTTATCCTCAACTATACTCATGCAGAAAACATCGCTTTTATCAGGTCCCTTCACTAGATCTGCAATGGATAGGACTCAGTTTCTCACACGAAATTTGAGTGAAGCCGTTTTATCCATTGCCGGTCCTACGCTGTGGATCTCTTTGCATTCTCACGTTAAAAATTCAGATTCGGTTACAAAAAACATC
This sequence comes from Stichopus chloronotus, assembly GCA_021234535.1. Taxonomy (NCBI): domain Eukaryota; kingdom Metazoa; phylum Echinodermata; class Holothuroidea; order Aspidochirotida; family Stichopodidae; genus Stichopus; species Stichopus chloronotus. The sequence continues at coordinate 1,806,158 of CM037837.1, read as the reverse complement.
TCAAGTCTTATCTGTTTGGTTGATTGTATTTTTGATGGTCCGAATTTTTCTTGTAAATCCAGCGCACTTATTACTCTACCAAATTTGTGTTATATAAATATTCGTTTGTATATATGGTATGTATTTGTTCTAATGCAAGTTGTCAGTCCAATTTTAGTTCACAAATTGTCGTCACTCTAGCGATGACGTAAGTAAATAACCGTCCCTCTCCCAGACCCTTCTTCATAAGGTCGTCACTCCCCCTTCCTCACCCCCAATTGACACTAGTATCATACGATACTCATATTTTTGAGGAGATTTAAATTTGGCTCTACAATTTGTACCTGCGATATTTTTCCACTATAATTTCATAAATGTGAGATAAAATGCCATGGAACCTCACTGAGAAGTAAGTCGCCATGGCAACCTGTCCATGGCTGCACTCTTGATAGAGTTTTTTTTCAAGAAATGATGATGACCAAATGGGACAATCAGTCTACTCTCCTTGTTCGTTGAATGAGTCCAGGTTCGTACCAAGATCATTAAACCATGAACCAACGACAATAATGTTGTTTATGAAAGCGATATTTTTTTTCACTGTAAAATTAACCTTGCTGGTCACACATAAATGACCGATACAAAATCATCAACTCAAGTATATATCCAAGGCTTTGATCACATAGTAGAAGCGTTCATGGTAGCTTGACTTAATATCCCCCTACTAAGAGGAATGCGGAGATTTTAATTAACGGGTAAAGCTTCAGAGTTTGGTCGCTGGTGATGAGGATGAAGATGATGAGGATAATGACGGCATGCATGATGAGGATAACTGTGTGTTATTGTTGTTGTGTTCTCTCTGTTTAAGTAGAGGACACAAGGTGAACAACAACGAGGTGTCGCTATTACGTACTATAAATTCTATGAAGAATTGATCAACTTTCCTGTGATCTTTGACAGTGCAGAACTGTATGTGTGCGATATGTATTGTTATCTTCATGAGAAAGCTCATAGGCGAGGGTCACTGTGGACTACCTTGGTATATAGCTACCGAGTGGCAGTGAGGCCATATCATTGCTACATTTAGTGGCATATTAGACAGGGATGTTAATTCCAATGGCACTGATCTACTGTTTCGAAGGAAGTTCTGACTTTACAGAGAGAGAGAGATTTAAGAGAGTGCTTAAATTTGATCCATTTTTTTTTCATGCGTATTGACGACGGTATGTAATATAAACGTATTAATACCAGAATGTACATGACTTTCCGTTTAATACTTTCAGAAATCGATTGTTTAAGGTTTCCATCCTCTTCACCAGCGCCCCCCCCCCCCACCGGAGTCAATCCGGGTCCGGGTACAAAGCACGCGCACGGCCCCCTCGTGACACTAAAGTCACATATTTACATACATACTCAACATACTCAGGAGAGGGGAAAAGAAAAAGTATTGGAAGGTGGGCTGAGTGCCCGCAGAATCTAAGTAAAGCGCCATACCTGTGGGCAAGGAGTGTGCGAACCAAGTTTTGGTTTTGCATCCCCCTTACACCAGATGGCTGAAAACTTCACTTCCTCCTTGTTCTAAGCTGCATTAAGCCAGCCTTGACAGTGGGATCTCATGTCTGCAATTTCTTAATGAGCAAAATCATCCTATGAGAAATGGTAATTCATATCAGACGGGTTGATATGACACATCAATCATAATGAAGTATGTATCCTCTTTGTTTATTCTTGGAACATTTGGCAAATATAAGAGGGACAGGGTGGGGGGCTGATCATACCTTTTGTCTCCACTGTTTTCATTGGAAATTTTTGCGGGCCTCTAAATTGTCCCTGTCCCTGAACATTAGTACGTTCCCATCTCTCGGTGGCCGTGCTCATCACATCAATACAATACCAGGGGCTTTACCTCATAAACATATATAATTAGAGCTAAGTTATTTGCATGCAGTACCTATGTTAAAAGGATCCCTAATTTTGTTTGATACCATAAAAAAAAAAAAAAAACAGTAACTTGTAAGACGTTTCCACCCACTCTAGAATTATTAATTGAAGCCCTTACCAGACTTGCTAAGATAATTGCCTGCATTTGTAGAAAAAGGAAAAAAAAAAAACATGCTGCAGGTGTCTCAAAATATGGAAGGGGTATAGGGTTCCTGTTATATCATCTTATTCGTAATGCTTAAACACTACGAGCCAAGCTCACAGAGAAGTGAACGAACATGGTGACGTCATAAATCTTACGCCGAAAATTCTCTGACATAATAACTTGATATTCGACTTCGATCTATGAACATCAATATTTACCTCAAGGGCTTACATTTATTCATTCTGTTCTAAGTTAGAGGCCTATACCAAAGACTTCATAGCCTATCGGTGAGACAATGTGTACTAGGTACAGGCTAGGCTCGTGACATACTGCGCATATGACGGACGCACATAGTACAGAACTGCGAATTTAGGATGTTATCTGTACTGCCGCGTGCGTTCCCAGGACCTTTTTGTACTCATTGTGTGATGAAAAGGCCTATAATCATTTAAGTACACTACATCATTACATTAGTATTTAGTAATTGTAGATAAAACTACAGGCGTACATGTCAGGCAACTATGTGACTGACAGACGAACATTCAGACCGACAAACGTGTAGACAGACAGACAGACAGACAGACTGACGGACGAACATTCAAACAGAGCAAGTCTAACGTAGCAAGACACTCTTGATGGTGTACTTTTGAGTGTCTGATTGCATGGAAAGATGATGTGGACAGTAGGGACGACTACATGCGTCATAACCCACTTTTTCCTACCATCGAAAAGTAAAAAAGTTTTTTTTTTTCGAGAGGGAGGGGGACAAAAAATTAATTGCAACTGATGAAAAAAAATATAATAAAATGCACGTTTCATTAAGGTTCCGTTCCGAGAAGACACAACAAACGTAACTTTTCCCGTATGTTGTTTAAGGAGCACCGTCGTTGTTAAAGGACGTAACACCGTGTTGCACCTGCACCTTGTGTGAAAGATAGGAAGCTGGCATCGTTGCACCATTAAATGTCTGTTGTGTTGTACAATGTACACCCTCTCAAAAGGAACTTTCGCACACTCGTACATACAGGCCTTATGCCTATATGCACACCAGAAATGTAACGACCTATTCGTGACGCAGCGGAATTCTGTACCTGTTATTCAACATAAATCGTAAAACAAAATCAACTTACCCCGGATTACGCAACAAAGCAAAATTGTCACAGAGATCGTTCGGATTGCCGGAAGCAAATTCATGTTTATGATCCCTTGAAAAGATCCTCGCCCTTCTCGTTAAGCCAACTGAATTTTCAGTTGCACGACTGTATTCCAAAGAAACACATCGATATCTGTGGCTGATTAATTGATTCCCCCAAATTAACACCAAATCTGTTTACCTTGGAAATGGTCGTAAACCTTATGAGAGCATGTTCATAGTTGTTATAATGATCTCTCCGATGAGGTGTTCACGGTGAATTAATCAAGGCAAAGCCGACCGTTTACATCACACTCATATAGCTCCTATTTCTAATCGTTTTGGAAAGACGGAAAGCGCGAGCGATTTAAATTATAGTTAATTTAGAGAGAAAAATCTCCTCTAGAGGTTAATACTGCTTCGAGCTTTAAGTCCAATCAATGTGAACCGATGCCCCATCACCGAAACTGCTTTCACAATCGACGTTGTAGGATGATAACTTGCCAACGTTTTCAATTTAAACTGACAGATTGGAGTTAGGGGTATGCAGATACGGTAGCTTCGAGCCGACATCGATGGAAGTACCTGAACGCAAAATAAAACAGGTGATAAATGATTTCGTATTGTAGCAGAAGCGATGATTTATTTATAATACAAATAACAGAACCTTGGGAGCATTATAAAGAGTATAAAACTTCTCGTGGGGTATTATGAATTACTGAAATGTTTATAAAACGGCATACAAATTTGTAACCAGCGGCCATGAAGTAATTTTCTCTAAATAATAAAACCAGAAGGGTATTGAGGGATACAAGGGAATACTGTTTTCCCCATGGTGCAATAATTTATAGGGCCTTCAAATGCACTTGATGAATGTCTCGTAAGCAATTTTAAGGTGGGCCCTATTAATGATATGTCAATGAAAACTAGTGGTTGATAAACTGGAGATAAGATGGTTGGATTTTGGAGAGAATTCCTTGATCTCGAGGTCTGAGGAAAGAACTATGGATATTTATCTATGGATATTTCCTGGTTGGCGTAGGTGACTTGCAGTTTGACAAGAATTCGATCCAAACTCTCACCTCCCATTGCTCATATTGGTGTGTGGGGTGATGATGGATGGTGGGGGTGGGGAGGGGGGATTTCCTTCTTTCAACAAATATGTATAGATCATTACAATTCCTTTTTGATGTAGGCCCACGTGTCATTAAAGTTGAACATAAGTTGGACTTAACTCTCATCAGGTTGACACTGTTGTGTGTGGTAGGTAATTATGGAGGGTGAGGGGTAGAAGAAAATTAATTCTTATGGTAGAGGGGTTTGAGAAAAATGTAAAAACGGACCAATCATGTTTCGAATAAAGCCTCACATTATGATGGTGGACAATGGCTTTGTAATTTTGTAATTCCATATCACTTTCACTCCTCTCCCCCACCCATCACCCGGCTTTCATGCACACATATTTTATCAGAGTGCTATAGCATTATTTTGTTCAGTAATGCATAAATTGAAATATGAAATAAAATTGTCAGACAGTTTGACCTAGTAAAAATCTGAGATCCTTGCAATACCATACGCTGTTGCTGTGACAGTGATATAGAGGCCTCAAATAAATCAAACATGATGCTTACAATAGGCTTCCGTAACATTTCATATCGTCAGCATGTTCTCACCTTTGGATTGCTGTCTTTTTATCATAACACAAAAAAAACCCTAATTGATTGCTTTCGAACGTTTGATATTGTGAAAGGTGACCAGAACGTCCTTGAAATCTTTGAAAAAAAAAGTTAAAAAAAAGAGATAAAATCTCAAAATCGATATTAGGCTAATTGATTACACACAGTAGTGTTTTAACGGTGCATATATGTTGCCGAGAAATGTTACGAAACATACATTGGGCTTACATGTTACTGGTGGGAAAATACGGTACGTCTCAGTGCGTCCTGGCAGCAGTGTCGGAAGTCATATACTAAGCAGTAACTGTAATCAAAATGACTTTAATGTATTTTACAATAAGAGCCGGTACATTTAACCAATTTCAGACTTACTTATCTCAACATATGTAGTAATATTTCTGCCACATACACACAAAGACGCAAACACATATATAAGGACACACACGCACACTCAATTATGTCTGTGTATATATATATATATATATATATATATATATATATATATATATATATATATATATATATATATATATATATATATATATACCGACACAGTTAGTTAGAGGAAATGGTAACTCGGTGGATTATCGGGTGAACGGTTTAGTATTAAGAACGTAAACTTTTTAAAAATGGAATACACAGTCAAAAAATAGTCAAAGATTGCAAAATTTTGCATGTCAGTATTATTTAACGAGAGGGAAAATCCCAAAGGTAGGGGACACCCTCCTCATGACAGTCGAAAGGAATGGATACTCCACAAAATCCCCCCCCCCCCCTCTGTACTCGAACTTTGCGCACGTCGCTGAAATAAAGCAAAATGACCTTCAAGCGTGGTCATCAGTTTTCTCGTTTTACTGTGTCCAATTGTGTTAAATATTCCGACATTGGCTATTTCTAATGTAAACTGACTTTTCTGGAAGCACATTTCCATTGTTTGTTGTATGTATGTGTGCAGGACTGTGCATGTCTGTATGTTTCTGTATGTGTGTGTGTGGGTGCACATGTGTGGCGGTGTATTGAAGAATGCAGATTATGCTGATCGATATATAGTCCAGGCTGCATTTTCATTGTACATAAAGTTCATCTACATCATTTCTGAACAACTTTTAAATTTGCTTTACTAATAAACAATATACTGAATTTCAGAGGCAGGTAAACGGGCAGTTTATGGATATGGCAAACTCCTTTCAGGATGATGGGTTACGGTAACTTACGATGAATTTCGAAAGAGACACGTCTATATAAGGAGAACAAACATTTCTTACTGAAATAGATCTTTGAGCGTAGCGATTTTAATGAAAAAAAAAAAACTGTTACGAGTCGAGATAAAGTAATTTAGTATACTTGGTTAATGTGCCGGTAGTGAAAATGAATAAAGTACAATCAGCCATGCCAGCACACCGAGGTATCGAAGGGACTGGGGGCGACGAGGTTAAGACTCGCGACCGCCCAAAGCGCCAGTGATAATGAGAAATTACAGGTACACTTTTTATAAGTACATTTTTACCATCCCAAATCGCATCTGACTGCAATTCAGTTGGATAAAAAACCTGAAAGGATGGGAGGGGAAATGCCTTAATCTCCTGCCCCATATCACCGTACCACCAGTTCAGAAATGAAGGACTTTCCGATCCATCCGTGTGTCAGCGTACTGTGTAGTTATTGATTACCTGTTAATGTTGTTTCATGGAGATTTTAATAGCTCTATGGTCGTTTACATGTCTTCCACATGGTTCTTGTAAGCTTATCAGACAGATTTGATGGACGTTTATTCCATTGAACGAGGATCTCAGAAATTGAAAAGAACCGAGGAGAATCGACGGTGTATACGTTAGCGTGATAAAATCCAGAGAATTGTGTTCCGCTATAAATAAAAAAAAGGAAGGAAACAACTTGAAACACAAGTCCTCATAAAAATTGAATATCGACGTGAAAATTACATAGACACGCAAGGGGTCATTGTGAACATTTTGGAGCAAGGATGAGGGGGGATCCACAAACCTAGCTGCTTTAATTCCTCTTTGGAAAACTGGTAATCAGACTTGAATCTCGACCGTGGGAGACTACTGTATCGAGACTTAATTCCTATCCGGTCACGTGAATGAGTTACCTCGTTGAGCGTATTAATTCATGTCTCCCATGGCTTCACCGTTTCACCTGTACAAAAAGTCCATTGAGAAGCGGCGATGGATCTTCGAAATTACAAGATAAAATTGTAGTACAGACATAGACGGGGTGGCTGGGAGGAGGGGGGGGGGAGGTACCGATGATGACACTCCTCTTGTCTTCTCAGAATTCTAGCCAGGATGTAAGTGATGATGGGTGCCACTTGAGTCTCCTCCCCCCCCCCCCCCCCCGAAAGATGCACCCATCAACCGTCTCAGAGAATGAGCTATTGGTTCTTCAAAATTACCGTGGCTTTTTTTAACCATTCGAAAAGATTTCCATATCGTTGGAGAGACATGGCTCTGTATCCTGTTGAGACCAATCTTCTGACGTAAGTACGTGCCTGGCAGGTGCTGGTATCTATAGGAAGTTAAAGCATCGTTAAAGCCTGTTTGTACTTCCCTGTTTACATGAGAATTGCTATTTTAAATAGTTTTAACTTGCATTTTACGGCCGTAAATGAATTCTAATAAAGGAAAAAGTTCGACATCAAAACTCCATAAATGGTTTGAGCAGAGAACAAATCGCTTCATATTTTGCAAATAGAAGAGTTATGTTAGACTGAAGAACAAGGGATAGACAAGGGCAATCTTTTGGACTGTTTTCATTACCACAGAGAGTTCGCTGAGATTTAAATGTGCATTTTATCCGCTGCAAGAATATTGCCTCCTCTTATTTATTTCATATCACAAACAAAACATTTATTCATCATGTACCGGTCAGCTTTAATTATTTGGACTGACTTCACTCAGTCAATGAAAGTGAAAGCAACTTGCTGTAAATTTGTGATGAATTGTATTCATATATATTACAACCAGACCTCGCACGTGTAACAAGGAGTAAGGTAGCACATATGTGTAATGTCAAATTTGGTTTGGCTTGAACACTTTATCTGATGCAATTAACTTTCCACAAGCTAGTCTTAATTATTTCAGGAGTCAAGTTAGAAAAACAACTCACACTAGCATAATCCTTCATACAAAAATACGTCCAATCGCTCCTTTTCCAAGTCACCAGACTTTATGGAGGATATACACGCAAGTTTGCAAGAAAAAAAAAATGTATCAAATGTTTGTGCCCTAAACGAAAGTTATCAATACTTCTTTGCCTTAGCTGTTATTCTTAACAGGAAGCTCTACACTGATAGAAATATAATAATACAGATAACTTGACGTCATTTATTTTGTATTGATTTTCATATGTTATATATGCTTGATACCTTTGCATATTTTTTATTTTTGACATTTTCATATTGATATTTATTTTGTTTTGATGCTTTGCCAACTTAGTAACATTGTATTATTCTTAGGCCACTTCCCAGATGATCATTGAAAAGCAGACCATGCATAGTGAAAAGACCTGTCAACTTGGTCTTCTAACTTCAAACCATGCCGGCATGAAACATGAAACCATATTGCAATAGAATTGCTCACTTATCCTCTCGCATCTTATGTTAAAGTTTCTTTACCTGACTGATGAATTATGAAAGACGAGTGTAAGAACCATAACGACATTTCCTTTTCTTAATGCGCTAAATGAAAGAAATAAAAATGTCAAAAATTTTATTTTAAGTGTGATTATGGTATGAACGATTTACTGTCACTGCAACCTAAGGGGGCACACCTCTATTAGAGGTACGGCCTTCCCGAGAAGAGTAGTACCGAGAGTACACAGTCAATTTTAGGTCCATTCTAGGTGTAAATTACTCATGTTAAGATGATCAGTTGTGGCAGATTTTTATGGATATGAAAGGGGAGATGTCAATGCCGCAGTGACGGCAAATTTAGATGGATCGGAGGTGATTTAGGCTGTTTAAATAATTGGTGTGAAAAGGGTTAATTTCCGTCACTTTGCGGATTAGTATGAGCAGGTGTACACCCTCTAAATTTCTTCCCTTGTATCTCAAAATCTCATGCTATGGTAAATTTGTTGTGCCATAATAGGCCAACTTATTTGCTTTCATGTGAGGGGTAGCTTATGGGGGTTGTGAACTTTGACAAGGCTATGGGGGGGGGGGGTAGGAAACAGAAGTAAGTTAGTGTGTAAGTCAATGGAACAGCTACTGGAGGTGTGCCCCCTTAAAGTAGATTCACAGAACATCTTCAAATGTGTTCTACACCAGTTTCTATATACAGCTGTTGTGAAGGAAAACTAAATGCTTACCTATTTTATTCTGTGTGATTTTCTGTTGATACGGGACCTCAGATATTGAATAAAACCAAGCTAATAAACAGACTCTCCATGAAAATTGTCAAATTCAATTTGGTTAAAATGTTGAGCCATTTAAGGTTCACTAAGGAAAGCGAATATAGACGTAATCACAAATTGCATATATAGAAGAGTGTCGTTTTTACCATGCTCATATTTTGTGCAGTCACTCCGGGGGTTGCATTTTCAACTGTTAAAAAGAAGAATTTTGTGTCATTTTTCTTTCTTTTGTTTTTGCTTTCTTCCTTATTATAACCACACCACCTCTCCACAATTTGGAGAAGTTGAGTCTAAATAATGTGTCACTTCACGGTATTATTGGTCAGTCGAACGAAGATCAAATTTCCGTCTAACGGGCTGTAGATAGGCCGATTCTAGATCACAGACCTCTCCTCGGAAGTATTCCAACGTGAAAACTCTCTTTATGATATAGCGCATAGAAGACTTACCCATACGCGTACAGGGGCACTTTCGCTGGGTGGTGGAGGGGGGGGGGGCACAGTGACTAAATTTCGCCCAAGAAAATAAAAATAAAATGTCTAAATTTCAATCTCCTTGATGAATAATGTGTAGGAGGATAGTTAATTGTCACAGTTACTTTAAAATGATGCTTTCACCTGTAAAGAGTAAGTATGAGTTATCCTCTATCCAAAGTAGATCGGTATAGTTGGCATTTCTATAATTCAAATCATCTGCCGGAAAGAGTCACAATTAGCCCTAAAAATTGTAGATTGCTCAACATGGGAAGTTCCTCCTTTCCCCTGTCCTGTTACTTTATGTCAAGTAAATATACAGTATCCATCTTCTCTCCCTCTGGATTAAGATGCCTCGATAATAAAAAGGGTTGAAATATGACGTCACTCTGATCAGACCAATTAGGATCATATTTACCCTGTTTATCAATGTGTTACCACTGCGCCGAACATGAATAGTCCCGTATTAATGGGGGACACACTTGCACAGGCATTAAGCGAGGAAAAAGATGAGGAAATAATGCCATAAAAAAGAGCGTTTGCTTTCTCTCGTTCTTGGTGAAAAACATATCTCAGTATCGTGTCATGTCCTGACATCGCAGAGTTTTTAAATTGCATTATGCGTTAATGTGTCTTGTCACAACAGACTAATTGACTGACTCTTTGTATATTTATTTTTCATAATCTCAACGGAATAAACAGAAACATTACTGATGGACTTCATTTGCACGAGACTTCAAGACCACTCTGTAAGACACCCAATTCATTCTTCACTCGTGTCAAATTTCAAGGTTAAATGCGCATTGTAGTTTCAAAGAACAAAAGAAAGATTTTGTTGCAGCAGAAATTGAAAGGGAATTCAATAAGGCGTTCGTTTTACAGAACACAATCATATTATTAAAACCAATGTTTGTCGATATGGAATGACAGATCATTTAAAAGAACGAAGAAGAGTAGCCTTCTTTTCTGGAAATAAGTTTCCAACTGATGGAAATTCAATTATTTGTTGCTCAACAATAATTTATTCAACCAAATTTTGAAAAATGTAAATGATGCAACTTCCGTTACTCAACACATGCATGTTGTTTTGAGGAGATGAAGCTTTGGTAGATATTTATTGATGAACCTGAGTGGTCTAACAATGATTAAAGCTACTATTTATCTTTGTATGCCATGTTGGTGTATTCTAAATTCAATTTAGATAAATACCGGTATAATATTCCTATTTTCCTCTAAAGGTTGTAGAGCATTTGGTTTAATCTTGAGGCAACTAGAAAGCTTTGTTAAAACAGCAATATATTGAGTTATGAACAAGAAATTAGTGGAGGGGTGAGGTGTCTGCAGTGAAAATGAACTCTGTTTTTTTATTTAAAAAAAAATTGTTTACGGGAAAATTTTCAAGAGACTTGCTTCCACCATCATCGGATCTTGTGGCTGTTAGTAGTCACTTTCTCCTCTTCATTTCTTTTTTTTTTGTAGCGTGAAGTACCAAGACAAGTATTAGGTATCAGCAATTAAGCCAAAAATCAAGATTCGGATTCAGTGAAATTGCTCGAAATTTCAAACAGGGGAAGATTGTTTATGAATTTTATGCAAAGATTACAAAAAAAAAAATAATAATAATATTCTCAGTTTGGTGAGGTAACCTACTGAAAAGGATTCATGCCTGGAGTGATAGAGCGCTGATCAATCCCTATATTAGTAGGACATGACTAGATGAACGTTACTATTGGCCCTACTGATCAAGTGGGCACACATTATGTCCTCGTGACCAGCGTCATTTGTAACCCTGTCTAGTCCGCATTATATATCAATGACATTTGAAAGAGAGAGAGTGAGTGAGAGAGAGAAAAAAATTCTCTTTCTTATATGGTATCGTCCCAAAGAACGTACATTATTTACTATTTTTATTATTCTTTTGTAAACTATCGGTGTATATATGTTTATGACGACATTGAGATATAAAATTACGAGCTAAATACAATGTCTTATCGACAGATTTTTCTCCAAAAGCTCCATTCTTGCAAAAACACATGAGAACGCCTACCCCAAAGTGAGCTTAACTTTCACAGACGTTAAGAGAAGACAACTTTATTAAATCTACAGGGGAAATTAAAATCTGTGGTAAAACAATAAGACATTAAAGTACAGAACCAGGGCAAAAAAGAGACCAAATTACACTTAAAAAGATAAAAAAAAGAAGAAAAGAGAAAGTGAAAGTTGAGAAAACATCAACAGCAAAATAAAGTCCAAGCCACCACAAACGTAAAGTATAAAAGTAAATTACCCAATCATCTAAAAGTAGGGGGATCGTGAAATGGCTGAGGCCTATGAAAGAGCTAGGATAGCGGTTAGTATATGCCGTTAGTGGACTCAGAATTTTTCCCAATGAAATTTTCATGAATGTCAATTGCCATTCAAACTGGAAATTCAAACTGGAAAGAGAAATAACTGACATACCATGTATGAGGGGAGAGTGATATAATGACTGCCTATTGTTAAGGGAGAAGGAGGTCAACCATCCACCTCTTCCATTTTCAAACTTTACTCTTTTGTAATATCATAATTTTCAAAATGTACACCCAGTAATGCCTAAACATACAACGGTCTTGAAAAACTGGGTATTACTGTGATGGCAATTTCCTTGGGAAGGTTTTAACATATGCAGGCATTACCCTAAACCCTTGTGTCAAGTTGTTTGATTCACTGTCAATGTAGAGTAGGCCCATCATAAAAAGAACAATATTACCTGGTCAATTGCTAATTCTAGCCTATAGTGCAGAAAACAAATAGGGGTTAAGCCAGTACGCCATAGTGGGTTACGTCATAAAGTTGTATTGCACTCGTCCCACCTTTGCAGGAATGGACCTTTTTTTTCTTAGACCTACATACGGTACTTGAGAAAGGTAGGTAAGAATTGTTTATGTTATCCACAGGCTTAAGTCAAACAAAATATGTCCCTGTAGATATACTTGTCTATATTGATATAATAATCACTTGCTGATCACACTTTTATGCAAATTCTCTTGTCTTTAGTTAATTAGAGGCTTGGTCTTGAACATCTAATCGTAACATTTGACTGTTCATGTGACTTTTAATTTGATTGGTTTGCGGTTATAATCATGTCGAAAGGTCAATAATAGCCATAAGTAGGTCAAGTACTAATTGATACAGTGCAAACAAACTTGACATTAAGTCATATAACAGGTAATAACAATGAAGCATTTGGCGAATTCCTGAGTGGTTTCAAAATCGCCATATCATAACCGTTCAATCTCTTTCCTCAAAACAGCGGAGGTAGGGTAAGAATATTGTTTTCTTTCACATACTTTATCACTTGATGTTTTTTGGAAGTTTTTTTTTTTATCACTGTCCGCTTTCATGTTTGACATCTCTACCTAAAGTGGATAGTAGGTTGACTATGTGGTTTCCTGGACTATGATAAGAATTATCGATAAGCATCATTAGGGCGATTTATCCAACTTTAAGTTTTTTTTTATGTAACGCGGATCCAGGCTATGTCGAATTTGCCATGCAAATTCAGATTTCTAGCTTTATGCTTGCTTGTGATTCAAGTCCGTAACCAGACTTGCAGATCAGAAGAGAAGGTAATGGAGAAGGAGGCAGAGGTAGGCTGGGTAGAGTTAATCTAAGAGCAGGGAGAACTAAGTCTTGTTTAAATGCGTGGACGGGAGCATAAGTTTTGCCAGTTGATGTGTTGAGAGACTGAATGAAATACCAAAATTTGTAAGTATGCTATTACCCAGGGCTCTGAATATGATCGCAGATGGGGAAGAGGGGGAGGGGGAGCAGGGGTCTGGTACCATCCAACCACACATTTTCGTCGAGTTCCTGTTATGTGACGCATTTGGAAGAGAGCTGCATAAAAAAAATATGTAACGGCTTTCTCACAAACCCTTTGTTCATTATTAGTCCACTGACACAAAGAAAATCATACTTTTTTTTTACTTCGGTAGAGTGGTAGAGGGGATCTATGGTTAAATAAAGAAAATGTCGCATGATTTTAAGACGATATCAGGGAAGATACCTTATTTCTTGTTTTAAATGTCATGTTGAAATAATAAGTATATATCACTTCTCTTTGTGAGGTACACTCACCGCATATACAGAGAGGTGACGGATGGGCTGGTAATACTATTTCATAATATGTCACACAAAGGCCATCAATACTTTACTTGTCCCCTCCCCTCCCCCTCCCCCACTTCCCCTTCCGGTCCAAGCTTGTCCTTATTGCAAATGTTGTGCTGAAGTCTTATATCAGTTTCACAGAATCGTTGCTCATGTTTGCTCTTGGCGTTTAGAAACCATGTCGTCGCGTACAGTCCCTAGTATTCGTTTGGAGAAGAGGGGGGGGGGGGGGGGGCTATTTACACCCACTCTTACCAGAACACTTTTAATATCTATAAAGAAATGTAACTGAATTGTCTTGTTAAAGACAGCAACGAGTGTCAACCGGCGTCTCCTCAAACTCAAATTATAGGGATCCTAAACATCATCGTAACTTTGTTACAATGGGGTCAGAGATGTGAAGAGGGAACTTGAGGGATGAGGTTGGTGTATGGGTTGGCTAGGGTCTATTCCCAAAGTTTGAAACCTATATACCTCGGTACTCATCTCATCAATTTTCTTTTTTTTTTTGCGTAGTGTATGACGGTATCTGGGCAAAAAAAATGTTGCGGTAACAAATGATTCGAATATCTCTGCATCCCGCGTAGGCTCTGTCGAGCCTTTCTGGCGGAAGTTTCTTTCACCTCCCTCTAGGCTGTTACCTCTGCTGTCATACTCCCCCGGTATACGCTACGCTGATGCATAATGCCACAGAATTGCAGTGGCCTTGACTCACTAAAAATGATACAGTTGTAGGTAAGGATACAGTAAACACGTACTTTTCAAATCGAAATGAATAAGGAGGGAAAGCAAATGGCAGAAAAGCCTTGACAAAGCTACATCTCGCGTCAAAGTTGCAGTGCGACGTTAACTTTTAGATGGCGCTGTGTTGGAATTATGAACGTTGGTATGCCACCGAAACAGGCAAGCCGATTTAGCAAGACGTAATGCTTTTGCAAAATGTTACACCGTTATTAAAAAAGAGCGACCACTCATTGCTCCAAAATTGTCGACTTATTAGTTTGCGACCTTGCATGAGTATAATCTTTGAAAGGGATGGTGAAAAAAGTATGAGGTCGTTTCGTAACAAACATGATATCATATGGGAGGGTCACTTTACGAGTTATGCTAGTTAAGTTATAGACAACATTTGCTCCCATTAAGATAACGGTGAAAAATCTACAAGAATTTTATTAAGACTTAAATAGCTTTCGATACAGTTGACCATGTTACACCATAAAAAAAGAGGTTGCACTGTGGTATTCGGGACGAGGCCTACGATATCACTTCAAGTTACTGAAAGGAAAATGTGGCGTTTACAATGCACCAGCATGGCACACAAAGAAAATAGCTTCAGCCATTGCTAAACCATTTAGGAAAATAACCACCTAGAAAAATTCATATCCTCGAACCATTATGCATGAGATGAGTTATGAAAAATGCATTGTCTTGATTTTTAACAGGTTGGGTGAACAAATTATTCTTGAGCAAATAACTGAACTTCTGTCTATAAGAAACTTATCATTATTGAAAGGAAGGCCAGTGTCCTTTCTTATTTTGAATAAACTATCAATCTGTGTCCATAAATATTGGCTTTAAAATTATGATTTTCTCCTGTAAAACAAACGCCTTATTTCCCCCTAAGTTATTTATGTAGCAAAAACAATTCACATTTGTTAATAATATCCATTTACAATATACAGGCGTCACCGACGGGGGGTTAGCGCAGGGTTCTGCATTAGCGTCCCCACTATTTCCTATTCATATCAATAATTTTCAGAATGCTGCTCCTATAGTAATAATCAAGTCGTCTATACTAACCTTTTCCCTAGCCAACAAAGACTGTGACAGGTCAATTGAAATGGCGATCGAAACTATGAATCATTTGAAAATTTGGTTTGAGTCAAAACGAACTTACACTCCACGTTGGGAAAACAAACTACGGGCAGGAAAACAGTGTAAGCATGCGTGAATTGAAAGTTTTTTGTTTCAACGGTAACGTTATTAGAAAATCGCATTTTAAGAAGTACAGTACTTATAGGTCTATAGGTATCAATGAAAATTTTACTTGGTAACAACATGTGAATGAATTACATAATCTCCCTCCCCCCCCCACTATGTATATTGGTATCATTTACCACATAAGCTACATTCTTCATTTCACAGGAATTCACATTTAATACTCCTTCATTTACTCCAGACTTTGCTCATGCGATTGAAGTCTCTGCAGTTCTGGCAGAATGTGCACATCTGCAGAAGATGCGCAGAACAGAACACTGAAGGTTCTCACAATGAAACCAGTACTGCAATAGGTCAAGGGAGGGTGGGGGGGGGGGGGGTATACACAACAAGTAGCTGTAATTTATATAGATGCGTATAATTGCATAGGAGTGATTGTATTCAAATAGCGTGACGATTTATTACCAAAAGTGCCTTCTAATGTAAAACAAAAGAAGAAAACGTAACGTAATGAAAATGTCAATGCTAGTCCCAAAGTAGCCTTATAGTCTTTTCTGTAAGAAGTCACATTAAAAGTTACATGGTGAATTACTTCTCCGGATTTATCGTTACAATAAGTTAACACAGTACCCCCTAATGCAAATCGAGTGCATCTAGCGTCTCCTCAAAAGGACATACAAACCCTTCTTTCAAGCATATATCTCTTTTAAGATTTAGATATTTTTAATACTATCCTTTGTATTAACATCTAAGTACCTTAGTTTGAAAATGACTTGACTGTAATTAGAATAGCAGCCAAGAATTCAAGGTAACCGTGCAATGTAGTCTCCCCTGTCCCAGTCTTATGCACAGCACTGTACCTCCATGATTTTTTTTTTGGGAGGGGGGTAGGGGACATATCAATAATGGAGTTTTGTCGGTCTGGGTGAGGGTTTAAGGGGAGTCGGTGTCCCCCTCCCCTTTAATTTTTTTCTTTTCCAAGTATTCTAGATGCAAAAGTGTCGAAATTTCCATCTTTTCTTTCTGTATTTCCACAAAAGCAGGACCATTTATTAAAGAAAACATATATTTTTTTTGGTTGAGGCACGTGCCCCGTGACCACCCCTTTCGCTACGTGCCTGCTTGTGTAGTCTGAGACCAGAGTGTTCATTGCATCTGGCAAAATAGGTCTTTTTTATATCGCGACGGTTGCATAGATGCACATATACCGGTATTTGATCAATGCAAGATTGCGTAAAATAAAAATACGTGAAGCATTGCCTCTTCTGCAAGAATACAATCTCTCTTACGCCTCACTGGTGTATTTGCACATACTGAAATTCTTTGAAATGAGTACTCGATGCATTTGCCCTCTGAATAATGAAGAAATCAACTGCAAGTGGTGTCGACTATTCAACGTGACAAAACTCACTTTACCAAAACTATGTATGTACATAATGTGACAAAAAAGTGAATAAACAAATTAAGTCTAATCAAACAATGGATAACTTAGACGAATAGACCTGAGGAGGTTATTGGACCAGAAAACTCCGTTCTGTTCGGTGCATTTGCATAAATGTAGCCGTTCCGTTGCCACTTCTAAATTTGTACGTGGAGATTATCTGGTGATGGCCTTCCGTTACCATGCAGTAAGTCACGTTTCCTCCCTCAAGAAGTAATCGGATAAGAAGCCGCGGCGCTATTTGAATTTGCAAAACAGAGCCATGTAAAGCGGAAAGGCAGTCAACATAGATTTGATATATTTTATAGAATGCTCTTAGTGTGTTCACTCTACATTTTTGTCCATGTTCAGTACAGAGAGTGATTTTGTAAATGCGGTTAGGCCTAACGCGCATATGCAACATCCCACTAACTCATTTCGGCCTACGTTCAAGTTTATATTCAGTGATATTGTACAATCCAAGGCAGGTAAAACACATACAGATGTGTTGGTTTTAGCCATGGATTTTATTCCATTATTTGCAGTGTATTCATTTGGGTTTCCATGTACAGTAGGCCTATATAAACTGAATGGAAACACCCCCCCCCCCTTAAAACTAGTTTCTTTGTATCTCTATGAAAACATTAACTGGCAGACTAGTATTTAAAAAAAAAAGGAATTAATGTCTTTGGCCTATTGATACCTATACGGCAGAATACAGTTTCAGTACTTTACTGACAGAATGATGAATGCTCTCTTATCACGTAATAGCAGCCGGACGGATCAAAGGAGCATCGAGGGGAAGCCGGGTGGTGGAGTGGGTAATTGTCTGCGATTGGTTTACAGTCGGGTTGAATTAGATGGATCTCACCACTGGAAGACGTTGAAGAGCATGGAAATAAGGAAAGAGGAAAGGGATGAACAGAATTTGTTTCTGGCTTGACCAGTCAAGTTGCTATTGGCGTGCACTGAACGCGACTTTCGTAATGATGAATATTCTGTTCGTGTAGGCACCTCAAAGATTGAATTTTTCGTTCGCAAATGGGCTTAAATCAAGACGATTATGATTGAATAAATCGAGAATGCTTATAATAAGCTGAGAGGAATAAGTCCACCTCCGAGGTGACATCAATTTACCGATCACTTGATAATACCCGGTAGAGGTTAAGTTCACAAATCACAACTCACTTTGAAATATGAAGATACTTTTTTTTTTCGGAACACTGAGTAAATTCATGCCTCAGACGATGTCGCGTTAGTCTGATTTTTTTTTAGTGTTTTCTTTTAATTCTATTGTTGTGTTGCAAATGTTATAACCACCATCGTCCAAGGTGATGGGTATGGTGTACCTCTGAGAAAGACTGATTCTGTGAGAGAGACTGTTCAGTGGATTTGGGTGACGTTAAAGTTGAAAAATGATCTGAGGGATCCTTATTTCTTGTAGAGTTGAAGACAAGGTACGCAACACATGCCTCAAGTAGTTGATGGTGTTTAGAATCAGTGTCAGTTCCGGCGTTTGTTTGCTTGTTATAGTTTGCTGTACTATAATTTGGAGCAACTCACGGCTTTTAATGTTACACTTAGCTTCGATAAGTTTGACGGTCTGAGGTTTTGATCTCAGTGGACAAGTGATGAACGATCTGTTGAATGATAAGTGTCACAAATTATGACATTTATAATCTGCCAGATGATATTACCCCCTTGAGCAATACGTTGCAAGTACGACTCTAGGCTGCTAGACAGCCAAGTTATTTTTGTCTCGTCATCCTATTCTCTTTGCCTTTAAGGCTGACATTGAGTTCAATAGTTCTGAGGACTTCGAAGGGTACAACTTGGCAATGCTTATATTTAGCATGTGGGCTATAATTACTCAAGTTTCTTACCCAATAGTTATGCCATGAAAACTGTCGAAACTGGCTTATAATGGCTGTGACCAGTACTCAGTTTGAAAAGGTGCCTATAGCCACAAAGTTTTGACTTGAAACCTATTAAATCGTTAATTAATCACTCAGTAATGTTCATGTTTATGTGACACATGGGCAGCCAGTATTAGTTTAGCCATTTTATTAGTAGTATGTGAAAGAACCTTGACAGGTTTGAAGAATTTAGTGATATTCAAGAAACGTCTCAAGTTCCTCCTTGAAGATGAGTTCACTTCAGTGAAATGTTTTTTTTTTTTTTTTTCTGTCTATAGTCATGTCTGTATTTGCCGGGATGGTACATAGACCTACACGAAATATTACTTAACTTAAAAATACGCTCACACACGATTTAGGTACATTTCCACGGTCAACTGCCAGGCTGTAGCTAGCACCACATGCCTGCAGACCGACATGAAGAGCAAATCGCCAGAGTGCCGACACACGAAATTCTACCGAAAATGTCTGGAAATTCATCATTGCCAAATTTTGCTAAAAATTACTAGATTTCACAATTTGCCATCTCCATTTCCCCATCATATTCTATTTGAAACAAAGAAGAAATCCACAGCAGAGGGTATACTTAGGAGAGTGTCACACCAATCCCTATAGACCCCTCCCACACTGCAGCCGCTATTCATTCTCACTCAGTTAGCCTGTGTAGTGTAGAGCTACTAGAAAGTTTGACACAACCGCCTGCCATATTACGACTTGAAACAAGTCGATCGAATTTTTTAAGTATTCGTACTGTTACTTAGGTATGGGTTTTCTAGCTCCGCAATACATATCTCTTTACTCGTTCCAGAAGGTAAACAAATGTCAATAATCAACTTATCAGCTTCTGTCGTAACCGTGACCACTTGTTAGGAAATACATCGACACTATTCTATCAGACATCACTGTCGCAAGCGATTCCTTCCACTGGAGGATTCCACTGTTCTGTGAAATTAATCCATTTTTTGTTTGTTACGAAGAAGAGTAACGGCAGTTTTGCTGTCATTTTTATTTGTGCATTAAATTACCGTCCTCAAAAGGCTTTTACTACATTCGATTGGAACGGTAGCACTCTCGTATTGACATAACACCGGCTCTGCCTCCTTCAATTCTGTGAGTGTGACACTTGTTCGTGAACGAGATAAAACAAGTGAGGTTACAAATACAACCAACTGGTAAGTCTGAATGAACCAAAAGAACAGGGTGTAACTTTGCAAGTGAAAAGACCTTATGCTGCAGAATTGTTCCATTTTAGCGATAAGTAGCCTCGGCATAAGGAGTTGTAGGACCTAGGCCTACTCTCAGAATGAAATATCAGTATTAGGCCTATTCACTGTTGTGAAAGTTAAACCTAACGTTAGGCCAAAGCTAGGCTAAGCATACGAAACTGTGATCTTACTGCCAAGGCGAAACAGGATAACCTCACAATTATCACTGCAGGTCAAGGTCGGCAGTAATGGTACTTAGCAAATAACAGCATTTTACTTTGACGTCGTAAAAGAATTGTGTTGCCCAAAATTTTAACATACAAATGATATAGAACATATGAAGAAAAAATAAAAAAAACAACAACAAAAAGTTAGTGGGGCAATTAAAAGCTTGTGACACTAGCAGTTGACTGAGTAGTTACACTACTTTGCAAGCTTGATGATACAGCCTAATTCTAGTTATGCTACTGCACGTTAACCCACCAGTGGTCCCATTACTGTGCAATGTACCGATTTACCGGAGCCCACCGGCATTAGATGTTGTTGGGGTCATACTGTAAGAACTGGGGCGAACAGCCATCTCTGGCTTTTGTAGAGCCCACTTCTGTTTTGTAAAATAGGATCGACAATGTTCTTGACTCCGTTGACTGTCGAAGCAGTGACAGCCTCCTGTGGCAGATTGTTCAATTCAGTGATAATACCCCGACTAAAGGATTACTTTCTAGTATCTAGTCTACTGTACAGTAGTGCTTCTGGAATTTAAGCAGATGACCTCTTGTTCTACTAACATCTGACAAATTAAAAAAATTAACTACTACGCTAATAGTTTAAATGAGTTATCCTACCCTACCAGCTTGTTATCTAACAGTTTATTATCTGTGTATGAAGTGTAAGGTATTAAAACAAATGAGATGGTCTTTGGTATTTTAATGTAATAATTATGGTAGTAGTAGACCTGCGACACTTTGTAAACTTGAAGAGCAGGCAATTACTGTTGGCTTGTGAGTCATACTGATATGATCAGTAAATGTTGCAACTTATCCCCTCATCTCGACTGTAGTGAAATAAAAAGTGTGGCACGCATTCAGTGTGTTCCGCATGCAGGCCAAATTGTCATTTTCCTTGCCTACACACTTTTGCAATCTTTAGTGAAGTCTGTGCTTTTTTTTTTTTATTGATTTGAAGTTCTCTGCAGCCATGCAGATCATATGTTAATTGTAACAAGAGAAACTAAGAAATTTTCCGCAGATTGACAATCATATATATATTGAATTATATGATACTTGAAACAGTAACGGTTGTCTGTTTTTTTGCTACGCATCTTTTCTATTCCTTGTTTGCATTCCCTGAGTATGACAGAAAGTTTTCAGTCTGGTGGATCAGCTCCAGTTACAAAATGCAAATATCAAGACCACTGTATGTATGTGTACTGTATGTTCACCAAGATCACTACAGGGGACAGGGGTGTGCCTTTTTGATTCGGAGTGCGGTGTCATTATAACAGGTCTGCTTTGTGTGATCTAATTTCAAGTTAGCTTTTCATTTAAAGGTACTCCACTGGGTTAAAAAGTCAAAAAGAGTGCCAGCTATTTTCAGTCATTTCTGGATGATTGGTAGGCGAAATGCACAAGTGCTGGGTAGTACTGTAACGCCTGTCACCAACTGGGGTGGGCACATCCATGTTACGTATTTACATCTCGACCATTTTCCCTTCAGGTACTTCCTGTATCATTTTTAAATCAACTTTAGTGTAAATCTGTGTGAATTGATTGATCAATGGTAGTGCGAAAAGTGAGCCAGCCAGGCTGGGAGATAACACCGAGTGATAATCAGCTCAGGGCACTTCTCAGTTTATTGGCCATCAAAATGAAGGAAAGGAGAAGACCGTAGAACAAAAATGGAAAAGAAGAAAAGGACAGCCTTAAAAACAAATGAATAAAGTTAATGACTCCTACCCTATATATAGCTAGCTTGGCATTGATCACTTGAAGCACACGTCAGGTCACTTCACTGCACACTTTACTCTCATACAAGTGGAGTGAAGTTTGCAACTGAATGCATGGGGCTAGCTAGGCACCTCACTTGATGTAAAGATACTTTTACCAAATTTGTACACTACTGTAACTTAGCCCAAACAATACAGGAAGGGTAAATATAAATGAGAGAATAAGTTCAAAAGACAGTTCACCCAAACTTACACACCAGGTTTTTTCCAGTAGGAAAAAAATGAACCGCAACAATCTCCTTTTTTTTTGGAAAGGTGTATGAAATGTGTGACCAACTGTCAGAAAATACTGTTCAAGTTGTATTAAAATGACTTGAGCACCCCTTTCTAAAAACATTAAAGTTTACCAATGAAAGCAACGTGCAATTAATGTGAAGCTTCTTTTTGCATGCTAAGAGCAGGTTATTTTAAGGATGAAATTTGGGGAGATAACGTTTGTCCCACTCACCACCACCTACAGTGCAGCAAAGGCATGGTTCCTTTGAGAAGGAATATTTGTATCATTGGGAGTTGAAGGGGGGGGGGGGGGTGTGCAACTCTGCTATTTTCTTGGCAGAAACATTGAGTTTGTGCTTCAGTAAAGCAGAAGAAAGCATTGCTTTTGCATATACTTGATAAACTTTAATATGCATTACAATCATTATTCAGTCTGTTAAGTGACAGAATGTGAGGTTTGGATTCAGCAAAATCAGACAGTATAAACAAAAAACTGTATTGTATATGTTGTAAAACCACCCAAGATTTCCTAGTCAGTATCCTGTATCCAGTTTTGCAATATTTGCAAACAGTATTGTTAAAAGTCTTTGCTCCTGATATGGTTTCTGAAATGATGCAAAGGATATGGCATGTACCCCTGAGGAAAAAAAAAATGTTTCTTAAAACAGATTTCGATCACGTAATATACTGTATGGAAACAAGAAATCGTACCTTAAAGGTTGTATGGTATTTAACTTTTTTGAAGTACAGTATATGAAGATAAGTGTCCTCTCAGGATTAAGGTTACTGTACACTTAGGCTTTGCAATGTGACTGACTTTTGTACAAAATGTATGTTTATCAGGTGTGCTTTGGTTCCAAGATCTCTGAAAGCATGATATCATTTGGAAGTTGAGGGAAAAGTGTCTTCTGACATCATTTTTGCAAGTTCCATAAATTGCAACAACACTGGTATGCACAGTCCATATTTTGATCATTGTACTGTAGCATATATACTGTACCTGAATACAGTAGGGGACTGTAAGTTCAATCCTCTAGCTTTAAATGAAATAAGGAAACTGAACTGCATCTCTTGAAAATTTACAAAGTTTTTATATCACAGTCAGAGCATTGAGTTCTTACAGTAGAGTTAAAAACTTTCACAAAAATAAAATCAAGTGACTTTGTGTTTTTGATTTACTGTTTTTGTGCTTGTTGTCGTTCAGTACCGTCGGTCGTTGGCTTGCCCGTGCTTTGAATTTTGGGTTGAAGGAATGAAGGCCTCATCTTATGTATCATAGACTTCATCGTCTGATGTCTGGGCCACAAATCATCAGTAATTTACTTCGAGATGAAAGACATTCATGAATATTTCATGTTCTGATGTAAGGAGCAGATATGATCTCTCAACCTTCTCCCTCACTTCCTTTAATTTTGAATGACTTTGTTACCTTACGTCTGATAGTTTCATTAATATTTGATGGTTGCAGTATGGTGGGGTTTTTTTTTTTTGTCTTTTTTTTTAACATTATGAAATTAATTAGATATGGTAGGTCTGGGTTTTCTATCACTGCCTGCTGCTGTATTTACATTTACCTTCTGACTTGATACGTTAACTGCCGACGTGGTTTCAGTTGCAATGTTTTGATAAAAATTTTTGTTTGTCTGTGATGTCACGTCGTTACTGTGCATACACATACACCTTTCACAGAAATCAAGGCAAAGGATATGGTTGTGGTTGTAGATGCACCACATGCATTTATAAGTTTAGCTTTGGCAATGCCTGTCAACCATTTTGTTTAGAATTGTAACTTGTTCTCCTCAGCCACGAACTTACAGTATCTCGTAACATGGCACCTTCGGCTTCCACAGAGAGAATCAGCTAAATGAACTTGTTAGGAGGAGTTATAGTACAGTACAGGTTCATAACTTTGGAATTTCTGTAGAAGGGTCGTGTTTTGATGCCTAAGACTGGGAAATTTGTGAAATTTTGGATTTGGGTACCTAACAATTTCAAATCTGATTTCTGACGTCGGTCTGGTGTAGGGTGCAAATGCTGGTGATCATCGCGCTTTCCAGATCTTTAAGTGCGTGGTAAGAATCCAAGCCTGGTGGTCCGATGTGAATCTCCATTTTAAATTTAATCATTTCCTGTACTGAAACTCAGTCTTACTTGATGTTTTGCAATACCGTATCACAGGAAAGGTTGAAATGTCGGTGGAAATTGCGCAATGTTATATACTTACCACCTGCAATGAATGAACAGGACTTGATTTTCATGGTTGTCTGATTGCCTGAAAAAAGTAAAACTCGATGGGGACATACAAAAGTCGAAAGTTGGTTGTCCAGCAGACAGCCATTTTTTCTTGCTTAGGAATAAAAGGCAGCTTGTTTTTATCTGATTTAAGACTAGGTTCTTTTTGATCAACTCTTTGAACTTTCATCATTAACATGTATTTCAGTTTGAATAAATATTTTTTTTTGTCTCACAAGCATCACAGTTTTGTTTTTATCCTGCTAGGCAATTTAGGTGATCATTCCATCCTCCGTGTAAAAGGCAAGTTGTGTTGGAGAATGTGTAGTTGAAATACTGTATACATAGCTGGAATGAATGTATCTTGAATGAAGACAGTTGGTGAAATTTTTTTGTCCTCTAGTCACTATTCATGGCAAAATTTGTTTCATACAATCAAGTTTCTATGCTAATAACCAATAACCAAAAATGGTAAAATGATCATACAAAGGACGACGATGAAACTTTCTTAAACTCAAGGCCTGATTGGCCAAAGCACAGACTGGTGAAGTACACTGTACTCTGTTTGAGAAAAAATACAGTGTGTGACAAACTCGTTATTGACAGGTGACTTGCTTTGATTGTCTTTGTTGAGAGTGGACACTGATCGTATCACAGGTACTCTGATGTACTGTACCCTGAAGTACTGTATCTACAACATGAGGAAAGAATCACAGAGTTTTTGAGGGAAGTACTTGTGAAATATGAGCCTTTTATTGCATTGATGAAAGATATAAATAAACCTTTAGGTCAATAAGGAAAGTGCAGAGTGCACTGTACATTGTATTGTCATTGAGTCACTGCCCGGTGTGGTACAGTTCATATTCGATTACTGTACAGTATGTGGTTCTTTTTTGTTCCTTTAGGTAGCAAAGAAACCTATAGATGCAGTCAGGGTGGTGTATACATGTATGTATGTGTGTGTATGTGATGGATAAGAATGCTTGATATGTTATGCAATAACTTAACTGAGTGGTGAATGTTTTTCCAAGTTTGTGTGTATGTATATAAGTACAGTGGATGTGCCCTATTGGTTAAAGTGGAGGTTATAGGTCAATTGGGATCATCAGAAGCAAAAAAGTGAATTTCTTTGAGTTGCTGTAACTTGATGTCCATTGTTCAAATGGTGACAAAATTTTAGGATAAGAGAGACTGGTAGGCAGAAAAAACAGTCTCATTAATATGAAATGGTCAAAAGGTCAGTGATGTTTTATCAATATCTCTCCAACAAAACATTTTAAGGGGATGGTACTGTATGATGGAAAGTTTTGTTTGTCTATGTGTAGTGCATATGATGACCTCATTTGACCTTTTGATCTTTGTGACCTTTCTGTGATGGGTGGATAGGTCTTGTTATACTACTCTCCTACAATGGTCGTAAGTCAAGTAATTGACATTTTAGTGAAAACTTAATGCGCATAAAAGTACTGTAAGTGCAGCAGCACAGGTTGTGCTGAATACAGACTCATATTCACAGGTACAGTATGCAAGTTGTTGTGTCATTGCTTCTGTGTAGAAGTTAGAAGGTATCTACACAAAACTACTGTGCTCTACTTTTAGTAAATGGGAATAGAGTAATTCTTCCATCCACATCATCAGGACCTAGTTGATCTCAATTGATTACAGTATTGCTTACTCCCCCCCAGAAAAAAAATCTGTCAGCAAACTTTAATACAGTATGTGATAGGAAGGCTGCTAAATGACCTTGATTTTTACCACTGCCCCGCCATTTCTGACCTCCTCATCTGAGGCTGGGTTTGAAGTTAAAACATCTTCATGCAAGGAACCAAAGTGCCCTTGGGCTCTTGTTCCACAGTTTATCTTCTTTTAATTTTGCTTATTCTTCATGTTGTAGTGTTGTAAATGAACAGGCTATCACGGAAGGGATGGGGGTGGGGTAGGGGAGATGACAGTACAGTGACAGTACTTTTTCTTGACACCACCATCTTGATCCTGTCAGTGTGCCGTGGTACAGCATCTTTGTTTTCTGATCATGGATCCATTCTTGAGTCAGAGTGCTGTATGCTCTAGAGATCTGTTGCAGGAGGATGCTCGTCTCGATGATGTTGGCACATAGGCATGGGCATGACTGCGCTGGGTGTATACTGGGCACATACTGGGTATAATGGTGGCTCAATTGCACCTCTTAAGTCGTGGAACCGTCATGCACAAAGACCAGTGACTGTAAGCTTCTGTGCAATATTTTTGGGGTACCTGTAGTGCATGCTGAAATCTACATCACGTCTTTAAGATTGATCGTGATGTTATTGTGACTGTACTGCAGTGCACTAAAATTTTGGTCAGTTTTGAGCTACCGCATGATTCTCTGCCGGCAAAGGGTAGGCCATGTTTTGCTGTGCAGAGATGTCACCTAACAAGTACTGTATGGTTTTGTACGGTGTGTGCACTTCACTCACAATTTGTCATTCTTCACATCCATCCAAGTGTGCTGCAGAAACAAGCAAATTTCAGCTGGTAGATACTTAAACAAATACTGATTTTTTTCAAAAAGTGTGCCCTCCTGTGAGTGTCTCCAACACAACACTGTTTACTAGCTTGAACATTCAAGTGTTATTGTAAGTCTAAAAAAATGCTAAACACTGTGCGGATGTTCTGTGGCTTTGCTCTCCAAGTGTTAAGAGTCATTTAGTTTAGCCAAGTTAGTGTTAATTGCTTGATTAAATTTTCAATTTCAGCTAGACTGACTGTTTACTTAGTTGCAGTACTCAGCAATTGATTCAAAATCATTTTAAGTGCAGTTCGTACTTACTGTATTGTATGATCTGTAACATGATGAATAATGCATGTTTACACTCATCGTTGTCTGGAATAAACTGTACTTGATCATTCCATGCTGAAATGCAGTGCTTGATGTATTGATCAATTGTCAAAAACTTAACAAAAAAAAAAAAAAAAAAGGAGGAAGGGGGGACTGGTGAATTTATTGCTGCTAAAGATTACTCTTCAAGTGGGTTCAGGGTAGAAAACTTTCCTTGAATGTCCATATAAGGTGCAATTTGAAGGGACTTTTGGAGGCCATAATTTTGTGTTAAGTTCAAACATTGGTGCAAAGTGTCCCTTTCTTAAGTAACAAACCAGATATCTGATTGAACATTTATATTTGTTTGGAAGTAAAAGGGAAGGGGATCAAGGAAATTTAACCCCTTCTTCTGCTAATGTGGGATAACCTTTACCCGTTCCGGTTGAATCCCTGATTAGAGTAGCAGCTTATGTTCTTGCCATACATTAAGAGCTACTTAGAAAAAAGAAAAGGACTGTATTTCAGCTATCGTGGTACGACACTCTGCTGTAGCTCGTCAGAATTCAGAGCCACCAGCTGCTGTCACTACCAAAAATTGCAGAATCTAAAATTGGCACCCGAGGCCCCACACTGTGAGGATAAGTACAGGCAGAGGTAAATTCACTCTTGGCCTCTGTAATTGGTACCGTGTTGGGTGTGAATTTCAGATACAAATGAAATTGAACCATGTCCAAAGACATTGATCCTGTGGATAATAGATATTTGAATCAGGTTGGCTGGGATAGGAATGAAGGTGTAAATGGGTGATCATGTTTCTCACATGAGGGTGAAAGTAATATTCCACTGACAAGTGAATGGGTTCTTCGGTGAAAGAGAATAATTTTTCTCCGCAGAGATTTCAAACCCAGCGCCATTATCTTGTTCCTTACTTACATGCAAGATATTGCTGTTTGGAGAAAGACGTCCTCGGTCAAGAAAGATTGCCAGTTGTCTCAAGGTTACAAAAATGCCGTGTGGCAATGGCAAATTATAGCTGATTGCCTTTCATGTTCAGGTGAGACGTCTTGAATTGAGGTTATGAAGAAATACAAAAGGTTACACAACAGATTTCCCATAATGCTATGTACTATACCATTTTGACATATATGTAGCTGTTTCTTGAAAGTTCTGTAACTTCCAAATGGAAAATGCTGTTGAGAAGACGCTTTTTTTTTTTATTTTCTTCATGAGCGGCTGACCGTACATCGTACGGAATCTTCGAGATAGTTCTCAAATTGAAGTCTGCCGTATTAGTCAATCCTTCCCAGACAGAGAACATTGTACAGTACCGTAAGGTTTCGTAGACTACGTTGTGCTGTGAAGTCTGGACATGAGACTTTCAATCAGGGTTACTTGTAACATCAAACATATGAAACTCATTTTTACTTTACTCCCCACTTACCTGTCTACTACAACTATTGCACTCTAATTCACTGTCAAGCATCCTTGCTTGCTCATGATCTTCCAAGGTTCATTCAACAGAAGGAAGAGAGCATGTATGAATATAGATGAAAGAGAGGGGGTAAGTCTGGTATAGTGTTAGAAGTACTTATCAAATAGAGCTACGTGCATGGTAGATTAGAGTGCAATAGTTTAAAGAAACAGGTTCATCATTCATAAATAACCAGAACAGTAAGTTTAGAATTCCTCAGTATTTTGAAGAACATCCTTGAATCATATCTCCAATTTTGTGCAGGGTTGTTTGATTTACATCAAACCAATTAAAATCACGATTAAAGGATCATTTTTGTTTAGAAAAATAATGATTTTAATTTTATAATATTTTAATCCCTTTCTTAACGTTTGTTTGATTTAAGTCACTGATGAAAATGGTGACCTTTTAAAAAAAGTAAAAAAAAAAAAAAGAAATCAATAACCCTGATTTTGTGACATTTTGTCCAAATTGGATGGCTTTGTCCACAGTATGAGCTGTTGATCTATACCAGTATATAACCTTTTATCATGTTAGGATAAATCAATCAGAGTTCGGCTGCTTGTTTTTGCTCAGCAATTGTAATCAGGAAAAAACTAATGATTTGTATTAAAGGGAAAAAGGGCATTTAAAATGCAGGAAGACTGCGTGTAAAGAAAATACTTGTAATCATTGTCAGACCATTCAGTCTCACCAACAGACATCAGCAATAGCTTTGTCTCGTCAAAACTTTTATGGAAATTTAGTTGAGAATATGGAAGGTGCATCAGTTGAATTATTGGAAGTTTGGGTAAATAAATTACAGTATTCTTGAGCAAGAAATGACTGAATTCTATGAGTGAGAAACTAATTTCTTGAAAAGAAGGCTACCATTCTGCCATATTTGAAATGATCATTCTGTGTCCATTATGATTGTAAAATGTACTTTTTTTTTTTCTCATGAAGCAAACACAATATTTCTCTTTTTAAGCTTTGTAATTAGACAAAATGAACTTCTGTATTGTACTTCCTGAATAATGCTGTATGTAAACAATGCCAGATTCTCTGTTACACGGAAATTTGCGGACTTTGTGCTGGATCATTTGAAATCATTGCGGAATTAAGTCCTCCACTTATTCTGTTGGTGTTTAATGCAAAGAATTGGAATCTGAAAAAGAAATGCAGTCAGCAAGTTTAGGCATACAGAAGACCTACTGTATGCTACCACTTTTTATGTGTGCATGTCAGTAGCAGCAGTATGTGTGTATTGTTCCTGATGTGTGAAATAATATTCTGGATGGTGGGGATTGCACGTTTTCTGTACGAAGATGTGGACCTTTTCTAAATGCAGTGACGTGATTGGACAAGACAATAAATAGTGATTAGTAAAAACACTTAGAAAGCCTACTTTACTACAATGTACAGTACTACTGTATTAGCACAGTATGCTCTACATATATGTGCTGTTGACGGTGCATACTGCATTACTTGTGTAATTGATGTACTGTACTACTGTATGTATGGTAGGGCACCTGTTAAATTTACTTAAGAATGCAATAGTTCGTTAAACCATCAGTTTTGATGATCCAGCTCTTGCTCTTTTTTGGGGGAGGGGCTCTTTTTGGGGGGGAGGGGCTCTTTTTGGGGGGGATGTTATGTTGGAAAATGAAGAAGAATTGAGGGAAGTGTAGAGCAATTTGAATTACCATGTTAGGTACTTTGTTGCCTAATACTGTACCTTTTACATCAATATGACCTTAACACTTCCTTTAAATTGTAAAATTTGAAAATTCACAGAAAGTACAATACTTTTAACTTGGAAAATTTGTGAAAGTTCTGTTGAAGTTCCAGTGTCTTTGTATCTGTCAGATGTGATAGAGCACATTAAAAGTATTTGAGGAGGATGTCAGCAGCGTGTTGAGAAAATCTAGTCGTTCCTTCGACGATTCCAGCGCATTTTAACCTCATCAACTGAGTAATGTAACTGCTCTAAATGTAACGCAATGACGATGGTGATAGGAAGACCCTGGGAAAACACATCCATTGTCAGGCACCGCCCAAGTTAACCTCTTTCCAGGCAGACATGAGAGATCTTGAGAATTTGTGCCTATGGAATGCAGATTTGAACTAGTTTTATTTTTGAATAGCTGCATGCTCAGTTTATTGCATTTATAGTTTATAGTATTCACATCAAAGCATGGGAATGAAGGCTGCAATAAATAAAATTTAAAAATAAAAAAAGAGGAAGAGAAAACCTTGAGATTTTTTTGTGGAAATTTAACAGTAGAAAGTGTCGATGCAAGTTTTCTTTGCATTCTACTATGTACTGATCTTGTTTAGAATTGCTTTTGGTTGCTAAAAAAAGAGTTATTTGGGGTTCGATTAATGTAAAAATAATGGATATAAATGATTGAGTGCCTTTTGAAAAGAAGTTTGTTGTAGTGATGAATTTTGTTTGATAGCCTAACATACAGGGAATACTTGATTCGGCCTTGCATCACAACTTGCAACATCAGCAGGCTACACAAATGAATATCCTATAAAGACCTCAAAAATACCCAAAACTGCCAGCAGAAATATAAACAGTAAATTTTTTCCTACTAGGAGGCAGAATTTTTCCGTGTCATCCTCTGTATCCACTTCATTGCTTTACAGTCAACAAGAAAATATGAATCATACAGTGTTGTAGATGTATGTACAGCATAGGAATTTATCACACCACACGCATCTTTCTAAACATATTGTCTTTTTTGAAGTAATTTTCCAAGAGTGTTAAAACCAAGTTCTCTTTAACTACCTGTGATGTCAAAACCTGTAGATCAATGCAACTTACTAGTAGAGCAGCTTTGGCACCAACACTGTTTGAAATATATTAAACCTGTCCCCGGTGTCCATGCAACTATATTGTTCTACTGCATTTACATATAAGTAAGGTACATTATGTAGTGTACGGTATAATACCAATTAATGTGCACGATATGTTGGAGCTGGGTTCTTTTTTAGTCTTACATTTTTTTTTATCCTTTCAACTCAGATGTACTGTACATATTGCCCTTATTTCAATAGGACAGGCATAATTGTATGATGTACAGTTTGTGAATTTACTGTAGTGTGTCTGTGTATCTTTCACATACAGTAGTAGCATTGCTGTACATATATTTTGATGACAACTTTATCAAAATGACTTTTTAAGAATGCATTGTACTGTAACCAATTGTACGTTGTTACTGCACACCATTTTACATCATGGAATTATGGCCTTATCTTGCCATTTATGTAAGCCACATTTTTTGGTCCCTTACAATGGGGTTGTGCGGGGGATGATGGGGAGAGGAGGGTGGGAGGGACTCGAGGGAGCGAGTGTCACTGGAAGAGGGTGAGTGTTATTGGAAGGGGGTGATTTGAATATGACTGGAAGAGCTTGAATGTGACTGGTAGAGTGTGGGAGATGGTGACTGGTAGAAACTGGAAGCCGGTGAATGCTTGATAAAGAAGGGTTAAATATGATGGGGAAATGGGGCAGTGTGGATTGGAAAGGAGAAATGATGCTGGGAATGGGAAAAATGACTGGGAGAGGGTATTGTGGCTGGAAAACCGGAGAGATGGGAAAGGAAGAATTATGTTCACCAGTGGAATAACTTATGCATCTAAGTGAAATTGGTATAATTTATGTCAACCCTGCAGGCTGTGTTAAATTACATATACAGTATACGTATGCCATGTATGCATTATGTTCGAAACTTGTGAATATGACCATGGCCAACAGAAATACTGTAGTGTCAGTAGAGAATTTTCAGTGGATATTTGGCTCTACTGTACACTGCATGCACTACAACAAGAACAGTACAGTATTATAAATGATGTGTTTGACATTTTGGCTAGGATGGATTTGCAATTGTGTCCTTAATGCAGACAGTACTGTTTCGTCCTTGTTAGGACTCATCAGTGCAGCTCAGAGTAAATTTCAAGACTAAATGACAAGATTGATACAAGCATAACTTGCATCAATCCTGCCTTTCATGGTACATTGCTTGCGAAAGTGGGATGGTGCATTATAGTGCATGTACTTTTTGCCCTTTGCCCTTTTCTTTTCTAGTTGTAAGGTTCATTGAGTTTTAGTCGCTCATGTGTATACAGTAGTAGTACATTACCACCTACTTGTGTGAACTCCGGATTTGACAATGTATTTTTAAATTTGAGAAACAACTTTTTTTTCTCTGACTTTCAGCATGAAAGATTATTAGCAGAATAATTCAATTTTGCCTAAAATGATCTAATTGTCCCATTCAGTTACATTACCAGAAAACCACTCTGGAATTGTGTAGATGGACTAAAAATGTACATATTTTCTTGAACAAGCTACAACATGGTTTGTACCTACAGTACCTGTATTGTAGAGTACCTCTTGAAACTATAGGCCTACCGTTGGTGTTGACTTCCCTTCTAAGATTGTGTACCTGCAACTAATTCAATATGCACCCAAGTCCAATGATGTACGGTATATCAAATTATGGTACAGTGCATATATATTGTCGTCTGGAGATATGTAGTACAAGTTCCTACAAATTGTACCGTGGATGTATACATGCAGACCCCATTTCACTAATGTCAGTTTCTATAGCAACACAGCCATGTTGGAGGAACGATATATATATGTAGCTGGCAAGTGAAATTGCGTGCATGCATCATGTACCGTACAGTAATATGCCAGGCCTGTAGGAATTAAAGAGCCTTTGGAGATCGGAGACATAAAACGGGGTCTCGTGGCTGTGCTGTCGTTATTTGGTAATTACGGATAAACCGCGATGCATGATTAGAAAATATACAAAGATTTATTGGGCATCGAAAAGTTGTTTGTCATATCAATACATGGCAAACATGTGCTCTGCATGCACAGCTATTAGTGAGCTAAACAAATGGTTGAGATGATGTTCTTTTTAAAAGATTGATACATCAGCTGTATGTGTCAGGATGTACTGAATGAGGATATGTTAGAAGTACAGTGTTTCTGACATGTCGCATCCATGGCCTCATTATTTACGTTAGACTATTCTTTCTCAATATCGTGGTTGGTATAGGGAGTACTACTCATATTATGCTCCATGTAGGAACGTCGCTTCTGGATTTAGAGTTAGATGTATTGGAGTTAGATATTTACAGTATGTAACATATGTTAGGATGCTATCATTGTAAGTATAGTTGTCTACTCACAGTAAGAGAGCTTGCATATTTAATTACTTCACTCCTCGCTTACCTGTCTCGTCACAACAAATTCACCCCCATTCACAGTGCGAAGAGTACTTTGTGTGTTCAATAAACTTCTACTGTCCATTTAGTTTTCTCCTAATCATTAGTAATTGATGAAAAGTGAATGATTCAGTCCCAAGCTTCTGACATGTAGCTGCCTCTGTAGTCTGGAAAACAGCACTACACTTTGTTACATTGTCATGATTGCTCTTGAGACCAACTTTGTTCCTTCATAGTTTTGTTTGCGAGCATTGTGACCAGTGACCACTCACCATACAGTGTGCACCATGCCGTGCATCTATGTGTTTTGATATTGTCCAACAAGTCTTCTGTGCTACTGTAGTTTTTTTTTTTTAAATATAAGGTGAAAAGGTGGTTATAGGCCTACAGTACTTCTACCAGACCAACAAGAATACAGTGTTTTTTGGTTTCATCTGTAGGGATTCTTGAGTTTCGTAAGAAGGAAAAATTCTGTTTTCTGACATTTCGTCCAGCAACGATTGCAAAATAGTACTGTATGTCTTTGTGCTTTGCACTTGTCTTTGCGCAGCTACATGTACTTGTAACAATCCTACTGTTATCACTCTGAAAGTGCCTGTCAATTCTTTCAGAATGTATTGTACAGTAAGTGCTCTAGTGTGATCAGTATTTATACCTTTTCATTGCTGTATCCAGCTATTGAACCTAACTCCTACTGGATAAACCCTAAACCACTGTGGTCACCCCACCTTATGAATATTCATGCTGGACAGCGTGTGGCTGGCTCCTCTTCTAACAGTTCGTCCCATCCACGATATGTACGCTGCCATGCCTGATGCCCATTTGAATACGAATTTAGGTCACATTTTATTTGATTCTCGAGTGAAAATGGAAGAGATAGACTGAGGTTTTGATCATAATGGTTTTTTCTCTGACAATAACAGTATAATTGTATCTAGTAAGTGTGTTTGATAACACAGCTGCAAGTGGCGTTTGTTGTGCATTTCAGAGCCATTTATGCAGTGGTACATTTGTCCGTTCTTTCCTGATATTATTTGATTATTACAAAAGTATATAATTTGAGAACGGATGACAGGATCAATGTGGCAAACTAAACATGTATGTATTCAACAACCCAACAGTGTGCAATTATGAATATGTTAATACTTACATGATTTGTCTATTTACAGTACTGGTGACTCACTCAACTCCTTTTTTTTTTCCACTTTTCTCTATTGATCCCTCCATCCCTTTCTCTACCCCCTCAGTCCATCCCTCACTGCTCCACATTTGCTTACAAGGTTTTAGGCTAAGGGTTTGGGGTTGTGTCCCACATGCTGTGCAATATTACCCTCAGGGACGTCTTTGCAGTTTGTCTTATGGTGATGAAGGGACAGGTCCAGGATGTTCTTTGGGGGAGGGGTGAATGCAGGGGGAGGGGTTCCTCTAGATCCATCCATTGTAGGAGAGTGTTATCCATCTCAAGGACATAGACAAGTAGTGACGCTCTCAATATGGTATAGGAGTTTCTACAGTGTGTCAAAACCCTGATGAGGACATGCAGCCAATGATATGTCTGTGATAGAATGTTAAAGGTACAATACACCTGAAGATGTATTAAAAGGAATGTGAACAGTTTAGCGTTTGAAAGTTTTCGGGATGCCAGTGCACAGTCCACAGTGTGATTGATAGTATGGAAGTTTTTTTTACGTTGCAACGTGCAGTAATGTTGCATACAGTGTGAAGCATTTAGCCCTCCAAAGTAAACGTCA
The DNA here is from genome assembly GCA_021234535.1 of Stichopus chloronotus. Lineage (NCBI taxonomy): Eukaryota > Metazoa > Echinodermata > Holothuroidea > Aspidochirotida > Stichopodidae > Stichopus > Stichopus chloronotus. Next base: position 1,770,112 of record CM037837.1, on the reverse strand, counting down.
TAACTGAAAGAAAAAAGAAATAGCAAAGGGTCCAAAGAAAGAAAATCATGAGCTGTTTAAAATCAATCCGTTGCATAAATCTTTGCTATTCATTGGTTTTTTTTTTTTCTCATGGGTACAAACAGACAAGTGGAGAAGACAAGAACAGAATCAATACAGCATTCCCACTAAAGCTTGTCAGTCCATTGCCCTTGGGTGAGTGAAAAAAGATGGACTTCTTGTGTAAAAATCCTTCCCATTGTTCAGAAAGTGTCGTAGAGAAATACTTCTGACAGTTTGAGAAGGCTTTCTAAGGCTGGGAGATATTGATTTTGCTCCATTTGTGGACAGGTAAAGTTTGACATCTTTGGCTAGCTGATTCAGAAAAAAAAAAGGGCATATGGGTGGATGTAAAAAAGGAGAAGCGAGGCATTAAATTTGTCATCAATCAATTTGCCAATCAGCCAATTATTTGCTCCATGGATTAAAAGTTTCCTTAGCTATTGTCCAGCCTGTGTTAAAGCATGCAGAAACTTTATAGTGGTTTGTAATTTGTATTTTAACTCTCATCTGGTGTTAGTGGTAGTAACAGGGATTACTTCATCCAATATCACTTCACAATGTGCAACACAAACACGGCAAATTGCTACACAACTGAAAACTCTGTAGCAATTTTTTGTATGCATATTTATTCCACTTTCACCAAATTTCCCAAAGACCTTAAAAAAAAAAATCAACAAAACTGCTGTACAAAAGTCGCTGTATTATTCACCTTGTATGTAAAGAATAGTTTATATTTCTCCCTGCCTTGCTGTCTCTCCTTGATACTCTTCTTAGTCTGTTGTTGATTATTAACTTTCACTTTCACTTTCTCCTAACCTGCCTCTGAAGAAGATCGACCCTGCCCGGATCGAAACTACAGGCCCTTGGGCTCCTTTGCCCATTTACCCCAGAAGTTTTCCTCACCGGGGCTCAGTTTTCATGGTTGTCGTTTTGTCTGGGATTCTGGGACAGTGACAGCTAGTATTCTGGGACAACTAATATTTGGCACAGACGACCAAAGATTGGTCGTCTCATGGACCTTTTTTTTTTTCTATGGGTTAGGATTAGGAAGCAGCTTGTTTTTATCTGATTCAAGACTATACTGAAAGGCAAATAAAACATGAACACACATTCCTGCTACTGTACAGTGTGAAGGAGAATTTAGCTTAAGTAAGCTGGTCAAATCAGACTTAAGAACTTGCTTGGCCGCAGAGGTGTTCATCCTGAATTAATTGCGCATCTACCTTTATGCGGCTCCGATCAAGACTGTTGATCTACAATCTGCGATCTCTACTTTTCTATACATTTGTTCAAAAGGTTTGGGACAACCAAATTTCCAAACCAAATTTTCTCCATCAATTTTCGTCCTCAACAGAAAGTGTCGGATGCTATTGCTTTTTGGTGACAAGATTGCCCTGTCGTTGATCGCAGGATTAAAATCATGTTTCACTGTACTGTTCTTTTCTGCTGTACAGCATATCATTGATCAGTCAGTACCATTTATAGATTGTTCCACCCTTTACATAACATAACTGTACTGTACACGTACAGTACATCTTGCACTGTCCTTCTCTGAGTCACTCAACTCTAAACCTCCTACTGTATACAGTATTAGACAACTGAAGGACATTTTGCTGGAGGTGTGTGAAGGTTTTTACCAACGAACCCCTCTTAAACTTGAGTAAATACAGTATTAACACTGAAGTTTAAAAATGGTACAACTACAGTATATATCCATGCATTATACAGCAGGAAGTGGACTACTGCTTTATCCATGCTGTCTCCGAAGATTAGGTTCAATACCACTTGCTCCTCTTCCCCTCAGCTGTTACTGCTGAGATGTAGTAAGTGATGATAAAACCACAGTCGTCAGTTTTGTGGGAAAAAGAAGGCAAACTGAAATTTAGTCATTATTTTTTTTTTTTCACTTACCTGTTTCCACACAACTATTACATCAAAACTTCTTTACTGTATATGCTAATGATAATCAGTTATCTTTGACATTGCCTTCCTGATGGGTTTAGAGTCCAATCTGAGCTAGTGTCTCATCTCAGAATTATAGTGCTACCCAAAAACTTGTTGTCTGTGTCATTGGTGAGTGAAAGTACTTGCCTCGCTCAAACAAACTCTCTCTATCCGCCTGGAAGGCTCTAGGTAAAGTGGGTGAAGATGACAAGAAATATTGGGTGGGAGAAGGATGTGGAATAATTTTACAGTAGGAGGGGCAGAGCAGAGAGTAGGTCTACAGGTACTGTAAGTGTTAATAGCTACTGTATAATAGTGAAGGTAGTAAATAAGTGTTTTGGAGGTGTGATAGCCATCCATACCAGTACCCACTTATTGTCACTTTCAAATTTCTTGGATTCTTCACCAGTACACATTTCCAGGAGACTGATCATTCGAAAGTTCTCATTCCCTGAAAATTGGAGCCTTCAAGGGATTCTTATGTACTGTACGTACCTCACATTGTCCTCTCCTTTTCAGATAAAAGCACTGAGGCGGGAGAAAGGCGAAAGCCACCAGAATCGTTTAGTCGATCTTTAACTGTACATGTACCAGCTGACCAGATAATTGAAAGCTTCTTACAACCTCAAAGAGCTCCCAGCCTAATTTGCCTTTTTTCCCTTTTTTTTTTCACCACACATTTTCTACTCCATGCGGTTGATCTCTTAATGGTCCACATTGACATGGAACATTGAGCTTGTGAGAGGTGACGATGGCAGAGGGCTTGCCATTAGGTATTCACTTGTGACTTTTTTGAGTCTTTGTATGTAAATTCTGTTTCATGCGTAGTGGCCGGCGTGCAAGTTGACCGTTAAATGGTCTCCCCAAAAATCGCGCAAGCGAGAATGGAAGACCCACCTGCCTAAAGTCTGTGATTTGAGATCATCTTTGGAGCTTTGAGTCTCTCCGCAGATGCGTGTCCTGAGGTGACTATAGGGGGTAGAGGGATTCAGATGTAATCACCTCTTTTGGAAGAGATGCAGTACAGGAGTCTTGGAAGAGAGGAGAGATTAAACCTGAAGCAAACAAAATTAAGAAATGCATGAACAAAGTGATGACAGGATTTGTGGAGTACTTAGCTGGAAATTTGATATAAATAGCCCAACTGTCATCTTCAGTGATTTTATCACCGTTATGTCGACAGAGAATAAAGGTATCTTGCCTTTGCCTTGATTTCTCTGTTCTCCCCTTTCTACTGTGTAGTCACAAATGGAAGAGAATGATGATATTATTATTTTGTACCATTGGTTCATCTTAAAGTACGTAATGTTGTTTTAATTTCTAAGGCTTCAGGAAGTTGGATGGGTATTCACATGCTCGTTGGTATCAGAGACCTATTCAGTTTTTCATATTTTTACTTTATTTTTTACAGTATGGCTACCATACAATACATCTGAAGTTTCTGAAGTACAGTACATCCTTCTACGAACAAAACAGTCAGGCCCATTAGAGGAATTTTGTGTACAAAAATTCAAGTAGTGGCCTATTAGTACAGTACAAACTGAACCAGCATGGGAAAATGTTTGTATGGAGTCTATCATGTTTGTGGTATCTCCAAAACTAACCAAAATTGAAACAGAATATTGTAAAATGTACCTTTAGTGACTGATTGGCCTTTACTGAATGTAACTAAACCCATAATTTTAGCATTGTGCTGGTAACTTGCATGTTTAGCACTGTAACGTGAGTTTGCCAGAGCACAGGCGGTATGTATCGTAACTGTAATATTAGCTGGGGGTTTAGCGTCTACAAAACTGTAGAGCGAGTATTGGCTAAAGACCTACTGTATACTGTGTAGCAGAATAACTCTGTAAGGTGTCAGTGTACAGTACATGTGGAATGAAAGCTGCCAAGCGATGAAAATCCAACTGTAATTGCTACTATAACTAGAATACAAGTTTTCATACACATGTATGCCCGTAATCATTAGTTCCATTTGTTATCAGTAATCCCTCAATAAACTTTAGTCTCTTTCATTAAAAATTCAGATGTGGAAAATGGCATATTTTCGTTCAAAATGGTGTCAGTTGTTTTTTTTTTCACAGACAGTGAAAATTCTGCCCTTGAAGTCATGTTTCCTTCATTTGTCACTGTGCTTTATTTTCGGTGCAAGTCTCTCGTAGTGTGCATTGCAGTGAAGTAGCAGATCTGTAAAAGGTACTGTACCTTAGGCTTTCACTGCTGTGTGAAAGCAGTATACTGCAGTGTGGGCATGAAAGCTCCGTACACTATTGAAGCTGTAAGCGTTGCAGCATCTTGGTACTCTGAATTGACTGTGACGTACTTTAGGATTTGATCAACAATATTATCCAAATTTGGAAATTTTCAAAGTTCTGACTTGGATGCTTTTTTTTTTTTATGGTGTGCATAATTACCGTCTGAAATGAGTTTTTGTGCCAACAAAACAATAAAAAATGCAAACTGATGGAGTACACCATTGCTCAACAAATGTTACTTTGCCAAGACATGCAAATATTCATTGTCTTTTTGTTTTCTATTTTTGCCTGGGGGGATGGGTAAATGTTGCCTGATCATCAGACTGTAACCATGGAAGCTTAGCAATGTCATTATCACACACTTTTGTATTTCAAGTAATGAAGGATTGCCATTAATCTTGGATAGTCTTTTCCATATGTTCTCGACACATTTCCGCAGATTCCGTCCTTTAGTGTCTGCATGTTAAACTTGCCTCGTCGTCTTTATGTCACATGATTGTTAGTGAGCCAGATGGATTTGACTCAATTTGTCTGCAAACTTATCAGAGACAGAACAGTTTTCATTCTTGCAGATACTCAATAAACCCACCGAGGAACCGCCTGCCTGCCTGCCTGCCTGCCTTCAAGCTCATATGTGGTTCTTTATTCAACTTGACTATGTTAGAGATTCTCTGCCACCACCATTTGAAAACCCTTTGCTGCATGGAAACAAAAAAAAAATAAAATGGAGTCAACAGCATTTAATTTTGGTGAGAAATTGCTTTTCTCACAGCGGTAACTCGGTTTGGTTCCTGAGGGCACTTCAGAAAGGAAATATGGTGACTGGCTCGTTAAAATATAAATGATTTTACAAGTCTTGTCGTGAAAGCTACACTGCACAGTATGTATACACTGTAGATGTTGACAAGCATTTGAACTTCAAATTATTGGAAAAGAAAATAGAGGAGAGAAGAATGGTAAAAAGCTGATAGGTTCGAGTATAGAAGGAGGGCATGTCAGATATAATTAGGAGCCGATGTATAACTGCCCGCACTTTAAGGTCATCTGTAATTATGAATGAAGAGAAAAAAAAAGAGCCATCAGCGTCCAACAGACACATATAGGCTTGTGTCACGTACATTATCCATAGTATACAACATTTATCATTAAATTACATTATTTTATGCCTCACTCACCTGTCTCAACACAATAACTGCACTGTACCATGATAAGCATAAGTGTCTCATTAGAGAGCAAACTACCTCAGTGCACAGCCGAAGAAGAAACATTTCAAAATTGAATGCGCTGAAAAAGACAGTTCCATGACTGCACAATCAAATGTAGCACAGAATATGCAATATTGTAAAGGTACTATAGTTCTTTGCTTTGTAGTATTGGACAATACAGTCTTCAGTGCAGTGCACTTCAGTGATTTTAAGCTGAATTGTTTGCAAGACTATTACAACAGGTTATCTTTTTTCTTCACTCACCTTCTATGCTTCAAAGTGCTCTATATTGTCTACGTATTTTGAGTGACATGGGGGGGGGGGGTTGGAGAGGAAGCATAGGGGTGGTAGTCTGGATTGCAAAAAACATCAACAGAAATGAGAACATGAGTGAGAGTCTCAACCAATCTTTAGTCATACAAGTCAGGTTTGTAGCTGCTGTACAGTAAAGTTCAGTGCGATTGGAGAATGGTACTTCGCAAGCTCTTGTGTGTGTTTAACCCACTGTGTGAATATGTGGCTTGCTGTACAGTATGTACTGTATTGTGCAGGAAAAAGCTCTTGTTCATTTTGAATGTTCAAACTTGACACCATGTTACGTGAATGAACTTGACAAGATGTACATCAGTGAAGAAAAAAAAAGTATCAGGCATGTAAAGAGAAACTGATAGCATCCTCACTGTTAATAACCCGGGATAGCACATAGAAGGTTTAGTACTAACATACTTAGGAAGAATGCATGGTTTCAGATTCTGAAGGAATGCAGATGATAACTGATTACCATATGTACCAATGGAACAAGTACTCAGATCTACTGTACTGCATGATAAAAGCAAGATTGTGGAAAAGTATCCGTAGGCTTCGATATTGGGTATAGTTCTCTACAGACACAGAGCATAATACTGTAATAGCAAGTTGAGTTCTGTTGTGCTGTATCCAGCCATGCATGAATGGCAGATATGCCTCTGTGCACTCTCCATCGGGGTGTAATAACCTTTTTGGCTTTTCTTTGGAAAATTTTTTCCAAAATAATTACTGCAGTAACTTTACAATTGCCAACAAATAAAGCTGTACAGTATGAGCAAGTGTCCTAAGTTACTGTACCTGCCATAACACAACAGCTGCACTCCTACCTACCGTGTGAAGAGTGTCGGTATCCTTCAATGCTGCATCCCTTTGGTTGGGAAGTTACTTGCATTGTACTTCGTTGCTCACTGATCTGTTTCCGTACAACCGTTGCATCTTTCTCTTCGTAGGTGATATTGACTTACCTTTGCCACTATGGATTAGCACCATCTTGTTAAACTACTACCTGAAAATGCTCCCTTACCTGTCTTCAGATAACTATTGTGCCTCTTGCTATGGTGCAGCTATCGACCTGTAAGCTACTGTACAGTAGGACACAGCTGCCTCTCAGTTTCTGCTAGTCAGAGGTTGGTGTCATTCTCTCACTTTACCACTTAAAATTATTACTGCTGACATTTTTTTTTTCTTTTACATCGTATTTACAATATTTTCAGCTTCATACAGTACAGTCCCTCCGCACATGCACAATGCACTATTTTTCTGTGCACTCTAATAAACAGTTTTGTGTCTGTGTGATGCATTTGTAATGTAATATTAGACCAGGTGAGCTGAATTTACTGAATAAAATAAAGAGATCTGTATGGCATGGTGGAGTAAACTTTAAATGTCCCATTCTTGGAGAAAGGCCTGTAAAATAGTATATAAAGAAGTCTTCAATAACCACAAGGAAGGTATTAAGTAAGGAGTCATTTTTGGGGGATAAAAAGTGCATGAAGATGTGGACTATTTGCCTTTAAGGAAAAGTGTACTGTATCTCTTTTATTGTACTTGAAGTTGACTAGAAGTTTTGTTATTTAGCATCTGCTGCCTTCACTTTTCAACCATGCTTGATGAGTACTTTAAATTTTGAAATCATTTGCATTTTTTTTTTTATTTTTGTATGTACAACAAATTTGTGCGAAATGTTTAGCAAAGTAGTATGTGTTTTGTATGTCCCTTTGCTAAATTCTGTATGCCCAAACTCCCTATTTTTTACTTAACAGGACATCAGGTAATTGTTTCACCAATCACAGAAACAACCATAATTCTTTAGCTAATCATATTTTATATCTTTTGACTTCAATCATAATCATCCCTTTCATCATTTACTCAGTAGCAGTTGAAGATATGGTAGAGAGAAAAAAAAAGTTGAAGAATGAAAAAAAATATGTTAGTGAATGCATTTTTTCTTGTTGTTGTTTTTTTTTTGGCTGTTTCCTCCTTCTCCCTATCGCAGATCTACATAGCTCTTGGTGGAAACTGCAGGGATTGGTTTCCTGAAACTTGAGCCAAGAGCCAAATACAAAAATTAGATTTAACATCACTTTTGATAGGTTCTGTAAATATGGGCATTGTCGAAGACAACGGGAGAAATCTGACAGGACTGTCAGTTTCGTCATTTGAACATTGAAATTTGACCTACCCAAATGCAATCTTAACATTGGACTGGAAATAATTTGGTCCAAGAGGGAGAGAATTCAATCCATTTTGTGTGTGGAATACATACTTTTAGTGAATGTGTTTCAAATATTTTTACTTGTGTGTGCCTTGAATTATTTTCCAACGTTAGGTGTGTGTGTGTTTTTTTTTTATCGGGTGTGGTGTTTCATGTTGCCATTAGGCCTAGGGCAGTCTGAAAATGGAAATATAGTAATAAGTATTGGAAAGGTATTAACGAAATGATAAATAAAAGAAAATAATGATAAGAAAAGATTCACAAGATGACAATTGTTAATTTTTTTCATCTCTGAGGTAGAAATGACTCACCTGTTGTCTTAAAGCGGCCCCACTACGTGGATTGATATTAAACATAAGAGAAATGCAGACGAGAGAAGAGTACTGTACATTTCTCTACTCTGTTAATGACGGTAAAGTCTCTCTGTTTCAAGGTGCAGTTAAATTGTGCTTCATCTGTTTTGATTGTAGTGCCCTTGATCCTTCCCTCTTTTCCTTACCATTGCATGTCTTTAAGCCTGAAGAATTTGCCTTCAGAAGTAAGTCACGTTGTTGCTCTCATTTTACGATGAAATTTGCCTTTTTTACCTAACCTGTCGCCACACAACAATGTCATTGCTCATTTCTACTGTTTTGAAATGGTAGATTGAGAATGGGCCGCTATTCTGAAATGTGATGGACGTCAATGCAGATGGTGTTCTGGATTGTTACCTAAAATGTAGCATGATAGATGAGGTTTGCGGTTGTTTGTCTGTTTTTTTTTTGTGTCACGTATCTGTAAGTTAAGGTTTGGTATTTTGCCGTGATAAATTTATCATTTTGAAAAATAATGTTCTGACACCATCTTTGTATATCCTGCACTTGCAATCCTCTCCTTTTGAGCAAAGTTTGCATTTTTCCACGACAAGCGTCCGTTAATCCCAAGCAATGTGTCAGATGCAGATCTGTATGATTTTAAGGTACACTGTGTATTTGTGTATAAACCTGTCCAAATATTTTGAACTTTCCAAGTATAAAAATCAGCAGAATTCATTTGAATGCATGAATTTCCAGTGGCTCTGCTTCTACATGAAAATTTGATCACAAAAATTAAAAGCATTGAAAAAGTGTTAAGAGCGAACCATGCCATTGACAGTGCTAGTGACATGTGATGTTGAGTTTTCAATGTCATACCATGTACAGTACATCATTCTGTAGGGAAACTGAATGGTATCAGGTAGCACGTTGGAAACATGGTTTAACCAATCACACTGTAAGCCCAAAAGAACATGAAATTTAATTTTAGTCATTGTGTTTTTTATGGTGTCACTATGATTAGCATTGCTGGGGGTATTTAATATGCCTGGTCAGAAACAATTTGTAAGTTTGCAGTTTTTGTAGTTTTAAATGATTGTACCCAGCCTGACTTAACAGTTTTTTTTGCAGCAACCAACCATTTTATTCTCTTGTTTCTTCTTTCTAATTTGCTTGTATTCTAGCATCATGGCTGATGTCACCTTGTAAGGAAGAGGGCTTGCTTTTCTAAACATGCCTGTAAATGATCTTTTTGTTTGGTTCATTTCTGTAATTAATGGAATATGTTAAGATGAGAGAGAATTTTTTTCCCCTCTGCAGGCACTTCAAGCTCCACACCAATGTTTTTTGTCTCAACTCAAGATATTGCATTTTGAAAGACTTTCTCTGGTAAAGAAAAATGGTTACTGGACAAGATGTTATGGAACATAATATTGTCAAATTACTGCTCAGTTGCTTTTTAAAAACTGAAGTATAATTTATGGTCACCAGTCAAAAATAGGACTGGATTCATTGCACAGTTAGGCATAACTTTAAATGTGAAAATAAACATCCAAGATAATTCCTGTTTTTAATTCAGTCCAGACTTTGTTACAAAGGTTGTTCAGTTAGTTTGCTGGTATGACGTCACACATGTACCATGATACAATGTACCAGTGTGAAACAGACATTTGTTACATAAAGTTTTAAGTAACTCCCAAACAGAATTTGCTCTAGAGATATGGCTTTCATCAAAGAAGAAAGGAAATCTTTCCTAATATATATTTATGAAACTTCTGTCTTCACTTTTGAATCTCAAAATTAAAGACAGTGCTGTAACTCATCATCCCAATCTCTTTTTTTTTAGCGAGAGGTAAGCACAACATTTTTGGTTCTGCTCTTTGATTGACAGCAAATTCATACAGAGTACTGTAGCTCACATTATACAGCATAGACAGACCCTAGGTGGCATGTTGTGATTCTGTCGCACATGGTCCTTGTATGCTCATCAGGACTTGCAGCACTTAAAAACTGTGTAGATGTGGTTTCACAAGGAGGAACTTCAGACAGGCTGTGGGAGCAGGGACCAGATTTAAGTGGTTGGGAGAATTGGAACTGTCCAGGGTGTTTGTTGAGTCGGTGTCTCTAATTACATTTGAATATGTACAGTACAGTTGTCTGCTGATTTTACTATGGTATCTTCTATGTGACATAAATTTTTCTGTGAAAACAAACGACCGATTTCATGGTATCGGTGTTGTCAGAACAACCAGCGGTTAGCCATCTATCTGCAGTACTAATTGAAAACCCAGAGAGTCCCTGTGAGATTTAACCACATTTGCAGCTCCATGGTTCTCCAAATGTAGTTTTGTTTGTATTTATGATTGCTCTTTGTTTTACTATCTAAACTTATTTGCAAACTGAAGGCTGAGTGTCGTGTGAATTGTAAAGTTCTGATGAGTGGTTTAATATTTCACCTTGACTAGTTTACCATCTGATAAGGTGGATTTTAAGATTAATTTGAGGCCTGGATTTTGGATGTAATATTTTCCATTATGTGTCTTCAAAAGTCTCAAGACATCATACAGCACAGTACAGTTGAGCTGTCTGCCAGCCTGTCATGGATTGTTGATTATAAACTGCATGAACGTGATAAAGGAAAGAGAGTTCTAAAATGTCCTGGGAACTAAATTACCGCACCAGAAATGTAATTAATATAATTTCTGTAATTGCGTGCCTTCTGTGATGGATTGGCGATTTCATTTAAAGGGACACGTTGGTGTTGGTATTTTCGCCTGATATTTTGACAGTTGGGTAAATGATCACTTTTTTTTGGCAGCTGCTGCAAAGTGCAAACTTTGCTTTAATATTTTGAAGGAGCTGAAATTAATTTCATCACCACAAAATAGTTTTTACAGTGCTCAGCCTCAGAGTATGTCTTATCTTCAGTGTATAAACTTTTATCTGCGTTCTTCCTTTGTGAACACATCCCACATGTACTAAGGTGTGTGTTGCTTAATAGACATTAATCAATTCGGTGCTTTGACAACTGTAGGCGCATTTACAGTACTGTATCTTTTGATGTTAAAACTGTGGGTATAGTTTTACTCTGCCTCTTGCTTGTTTCACACAGCCACTGCTTGTGATTGTGTCCTCAAAAGATAAGATGTGATAAAAGTTTTAGTAATGGTTTTCGTAAATCATTTCCCTGTTTTTGTTTTTAAGGAAACACCATTGCAGGAACCTGGGTAACATATGGGACTAGTACTTTTGCTTGTAAATAAAGTGACTAACTGTACTTTGCAGTTTTTACATCTGAATAAGAATATAGTAATACCTCTGCAGTTTGTGTCGTTAACATGTATACTGGCACTAAGTTACCAGTCCTAGCACAATAGCTGCACTCTATTTACATTATTCAGAACTTACAGTACCTTTCACCGCACAACTAATGCAATAATGGAGCTGTTCCATTTCGGGTTAGGGCAAAGGTAGAAGTGGAGTCAAAGGTTACCAGTAGTGATGCTCGCACAGTAGAGGAATGTGCATTAGTTGCGCAGAGACAGGTAAGTTTTTAATTCGCAAATATCCATACCAGCTGAGTTTTGTGATGACTGTTTGGGGAATCAGTTTGGTCTCATGCTAAGTTGATGTCTAAACTATTCTAGAAATTAGCATCATCTTCTCACTCTACCTCATGCTGAGAGTTTGCATTGTTTCCTGGATTTTAGTTTTTAATTTATTATCTTTGTAGTAGTTTTGCTTTATCTCTAGTCTCTCCTCCAATCTTCCATTCATGCGCTTTTGGAGGTCCATAGTTACTTTACCTCACTTACCTTTTGCAAATATAGCAAATGCAGTTGCACATGGTGAAAATGACTGCATTTGTTGTAATGAGACATATAAGTGAGTTTTGTAAAAAAAAAAATTACCAGGTGAGTGTTGGGATGTTCACTACTGGATAGCAAAGGAACATGTAAGTACCAAACACTGCTCTTGATTTTAACAGTCTCATTCCCCAGCCAAGTGTTGTTTACTTACTGAAGAGCTAATTTGTTTGCTTCATGATGCCAACCGTTGCGATTTTCCATATCACAGTCTGCTTCGTCGTGCGTACAATTCACGTCGGTATTGTCGCGTTGAGACTGTGTGCTTAAGTGTTTATTTTTGTAAGTATGTTTCATTATTAGCAATAATCATTTACTGTAGATGGCCAGTGTTTAGGTGGGAGTCTTGCACAATTGTCTCTGATTGGACCGTCAGGCTGTAGGTACCCTTGCCCTTCATGCCCAGGAAAGTTATCATTGTGAACTGGCACATGTATGAAGGTCATTCAGGACCCCTATGTGTATTATTTCTGCCAAGGAATATCCTGTTTCTAAGGAGAAATCTACAGTAGTCTCTAGTCTGCGATGAGGTCACATAGGTCTTTGTACTGTATGTCTGGCTCCACTGAATGAGCAGTAGGAGTCACCAACTTTGTTCGTGGAGTTTTTCACAAAATTGGCTTTACTTTAAGAGATGAATTATGCAGTATTGGTAGTTATTCAGGACATGTTAACCTCCTTTTATCCCATGGATATATCTGAAAATGAGTGATTAAGTTTATTTATTTTTTTGAAGTGCTAGGCTTTGTCCTAGGTCAGTTCATAATATGGTCATTAGAATTCATGACAAAATCAGAGACAAGAAAAGTATGAATACTAGGAACGGACAGTCAGAAAAAATGATGTTTCCTTCCAAGAGTTGGGAATTGTGCATCTTGTTGTCCGTATTTACTCAGTCAAGACGGCTATAAATCATTTTTGGAAAAATCATGAAAAAAGGTTAAAATTGTTTTGTTACATCTAATGATCAGTCTTTTTCCTAATGTGCTTGACTGCGATTCGTCACAGCTTTGAGATTTCTGTAATAATATTTCCCTGTAATGTTAGCATAATAATATACATGTATTGCATCAACATTTTCAGTTCAGAAAAGAAAGAGCATGTATTGTAGATGTACAATAGGATTTACTGCAGCTTAGATGTCTTGGGATTTTTAGCTGAGGTCTTTTGAAAGTCATGGGAAAGTCAGGAAATTCTGCCAATTAGAACATGTGCGAACCGTTCGCTCTCTTGCTTTTTGTAAGCAGTACTTACACGTGCAATAGAGCAGATATGGTTAGTATTAAGTTGAAACGTAGCCGAAACCTGAATCAATTATAGATACCCTCCGTCATGTCAAGCCTTGTCATTGTTGACTGTTATGTAATTGACCATTGTTTTAAATGAGGAAGTATTCTATTAATTGAAATTCCTAGACATTCACATCCACAAATCAGGCATAAAGATTTGGTTAATGTTGAATAGTTGTTTGGATCGAATTTAAATCCTTTTGCAAAGTGTTATTTCCTCAATCATGTGAGTATCTGGATGAGTGGATATCCCATTCTGATATCAGGTAGAGGTATCTTGTTTTATTAGTAGCAGATACTATCTATGGAGAAATAGTGATGGTTAGTTAATGTCTGAGGTCAAACATTTCTAAAAAATGTGCTGAATCATTTTGTTTAATACCTCCTTGTCAATATTTTGGTTCATTTTATGTAAATTTATTCACTGTGGAAACCACAATGCTTTAGATGTAAGTGACCTTAACATGTGTATTTTATCACTATTAATACTCTAAACGACTTTGCCACAGTTACACTTAAAATTGTAACGGCATGCCACAGAGTTCTTTTCATAGCACCACTTTCGAACCCACGTAAAGCCCACAAAGTTTAACTGTATCGGTAGGCAGTAATGTCTGTATGGCTATTGAACTGCTTTCACTCTAAGTCAGTAATCCTAAAATATTTTCAATATATACCCACAGACATACACAAGCACACAGAAAAAGCCTCTGAGTATACAACCTGGATGTGAACAACATTTCTAGTTTCAGCTGAAACTTGTTTTTTGATGACATTGGTCTTTTGTGCACATTGCCTTTAGGTGGAGGCTGGGACTGCTGTAGTAATGCAATGTCTGTCCTGCTGCACCTCAATTATTTCGTATCTGGAACTTAATAACAGACTTTTGTTTTGAAGCTGCAATATTTTAAGGGAGGTACTGGACAACCAAAAATACTAGGACAGGCAGCTGTAAAGAAACTTTTGTGGTGATTTCTGTTCTCTCTTCCTTCCCTGCCACGATACTACTTTAACTCGAACATCCTCAAAGACATACAGTAATGTATCGTGCCATTTGCAAATGTGTGTTAGTAGCACATGTATGTTGATATCTAGTTGTTAGCTGTGCACAGCATCTTTCTGTGTGGTGATAGTAGTCTTCTCTTACACCTACAGTACTGTAGCTCTGCATAACTGCCATGGTAATAAAGCAAATTGATTCAAAAGCTGTGCTCAATTTCAAATCCTAGAATTCTGCAAGTTGTAACTTTATTTATGACACCTGTATATGTTTGGACAGCTTGTTAACAAATTACCATAAAGCCTAAGAGCGAGTGAAGAGTTGGAAACAGCAAGTTTCATCATGCACAACTCAGAATACATTGAAACTAACCAGTCGCCATTTGCAGAATTTTGTGTGCCTTTCAAAGAACGTTTAACGGCAGTAGATGCGCTCATTGTCATTAGCAACGGATTTTGCTCGAGAGCAAAATCATCTTGATTGTATTGAAGACCCAATCATATGGGGCTTATTTCGTGCTAAGCTGCCACAGTACTTCTTTAAACTTTTTTGTTTTTGCTGGTCGCTAAGGGATAATGGCGGGATTTAATTGCTGGCTGTCGTGCAATGATGACTTGTGTCATTATACTCCCCCGGAGGTGAAAGGAGAGCAAAAAAAAAAAAAAAAAAAAGCGGGAGTTTGTGTTGACCAACGACCATCTCAGGAATATTGCCATATGGATTTACGAGATAGATAAGTGGAAGATGACAAAGGAGTTCATGAGTATTGAAGAGTCTTTAAGATGTTTATGAGGGAATGTTATTTGTCATATTGCTTCAGAGTTTACAATTACTGTTTGTGTACTGTTGCGTGTACTCATCGTAAATTAGCCTGATCAGAGAAGGGGTAGAATTGTGTTTTGACGCTGCAAGAAAGCGGTACACACAATTAGGAGCAATTTAGTAGTCAGGTGTGGAAAACATTCAGATGGATATATCGACGCACGCCTATCTTCACAAAGTGAAGACTTATGATCGTTATTTTTAGCTACTGTAAAGATTATTTGTGACGTATGTCAGCTATTGAACTCAGTAATTAAGGCAAAAATGTGATTTATTTTTCTGCCAACCTTGTGTTGTTTCCACCAATGAACTGAATACTTTACATTGTATACAGTATATTGTGCTGGTGTGCAAATACCAGCTGTGAACACCAGTATTGCAATGATATGTGTAGCTAGGGCAGGCATATTTTAGTATATACTGTATATTAACTGTGCAATATTCTTACTATGTCACACTCTGCTGTGTGGTTGTTGTGCTGAACGTTACTGTTTAATATCACACTATTGTGCTTACTGCGGCTATCCTGTACACTTTTACAGTACTGTACATGTATTGTACGTAACTTCGTTGTGTAGCGTATGGCACTGCACTGTTACTCTGTGTTGTACTACAGTACTGTATAGTCCAATCTACTACATGGTCTTGCTGTTTCTGTACAGTGAACTGTATTTTCATAGACAGCACAGTAGTTGTACATGTAGGTATACTGTTCACATTTGTGGAGTTTAGTTAATTACATAGTTACCACGATAACCCATCAGGTAGGCAGATTGTATGCGTTTAATTCACACCCACTGATCAACTCGATAAATTTGTAACCTAATCTTGACACGAAACGCACAAAGTGTATGTTCTCTTGACACTTACATCAGTACCAAGTTACACTTTACTCCTGGAACAGATTAACATTCCACAAGGAAAGACATGTAGGTTGTGCACGATTGAAGTGTAGCAATTTTCTCTTGTAAATTATAACTTTCTATATGTGTACACTTATTCATATTGGAATGCCGTATGTCGCAGATCGACGATTCCCCCCGATGATTGTACATAATGCTGTACTTCAGTATGTGTGTTTGTTCATGCACTTATGATCCTTATTTACACATGTATGAAAAGCAGCTGTGTCACTGGATGGCTGTCACTTAGCAAAGAGCAATGTTTGTTTAATGATCAGAGGATGTAACAGACCTGTACAATGTACACAAGCAAGCAGCTAAGTTTTCCATTGCCTTGAATGCACACAGTACACGTACAGTACAGAAAAACAAACCCAATATATAGTGATATAAAAATGTCGCAGTTCTTTTTTTTTTCATTTGAGTGATTCACTGCATTTGGAGCTAACCAAGGTCCACAGATTGCTGTTAAAGGAGCTAGATACTTACTACAGCCAGTTGTGCAAAAGATATTGTGTATCTGAAGTCCTTTTAGAAAGATAACAACAGGCATTGCAAAGGTCATGAGAAAAAAAACAAACTGCAAGTACATTTGTAATGCTGAGACAGGTAAGTGAGGCATTTGTATGTAAACCAAATAGAATTGATGTTGGGATTTGAACAACCAAAAATTTTACCAACAACAATCTCTCAATTGATTGAGAAGGCAGGATTTTTTACTCAGATCATAGACATATTTACCCCTTGGTTCAGTGATGCATTCAGCTTGTCTTTGCCTAGAAATGCTCCCAAAATTAATTCTAGCTCCATCTTCTCTTAGACCTAGCCAGAGCCTGCTCTCTTTGGGCTGAGTGACAAGGTGATGCCCTTTGAAACATAACAGTCCAAATTTATCAGTTTCATATGGATTAAATGATTTGTTTCATCAGAATTTCAGAGCTCTGTCAATTAGTGAGGTTTTATTCAAAATATTTACATAAATGCATGGAAATGAGTCATTTTGGAGGAAAATCCCAGAGAAAGATAAATGTTTTAAGTCACTTTCTCACATTCATGTAATCTTCAGTTACCTGTCTCCTCTAATTATTGCACTCTGATCTACGGTACTCTAAGGTCCATCTGTTTTTTTTCTATCACAGTGCACATCTACTGTACATATCCTACTTTGAAAGTACAGTACTCAACAGTTTGAAATGGGGCCACATGTATTCTTTAAGGCATGTACGTGCAGGGAAGAGTTAGGCAAGATGTTTGTGGCATTTCATTTGTTGAATAGTTTTACATTTCCGTCAAATCAACACAAGGAAATGAAGAATGTTTTTGATTCGCCCTTGTTGTTTTTATGGGATAACAGTAAAATGTTGGTTCTGTTTAATCAGTCTGTCATTGTTACAATGTATTTGTTTTGCTTCTAATAAGTTTCCGGTCATCAGATGAGTCACAATTACCTGATCCTTGATCTAGTGTGCAGAATGTAGTGTAAATATTTCTTTCGAAAACTTCAGATTCATAGATGTGTAATATTCACAGACAAATGACATGAGTGTTGTCACTGGATCTAAAATCCAAGGGAAAAATATACCTTAGAATTCTGTGAAAAATAAAGTGAAATGAGGAGACACCATTTTTCTTTTTTTTTTGCTCATACTTAATACCACCTTTACCATAAGTGCATGCACTGTAGAATGCATTGTATGCATTGTAGAGTGCGATTGGTGGGCTGAGATTGAGGTACGAGTGTTACAAATACATAACCCCCATTGGATATGTCAGAATGAAACAAATAATTTGTACATTAACTGTATACTTCATGTCAGATTAGATATAGTATACTGTTGTTCGCTTTAAAGTTTGCTCCCATGCATTATTGTGAGGGACCTTTGAAAATTTGCCTCAAAATTCATCTCATTTGGATGTATCACTTTGCCATGTTGATAATAGAGTTAAGTGAATAATCTCTTTTAGCACTGCAAACTAGTGTATGGTTCAGCTGGTACAACATACAGTAGCATAATTAGTATTTGGCACTTTGCATGATACTACTGTATATCTTTGAGAATTTCAGATATATACTGTAAGTCTGCCTGTATCATGTATCGATCCTTCATGTGACATTTGCAGACTTACAGCATACATAATGAAACCACTTTCAGATTATAACTTCGGAGTTTTAAATAGTTTCTCTTCACAGACAATTTATGCTACTGCCTGTTGACTGTGAACAGTGGAACTGCTGAACACAGTCCTCTGTGTAAATTTTCACTCCTATGGAAGGCCACGTTTTGGTAGTGTTACTATACCTTGATAGTTGTCTTAAAGAAGCAATAGCAAATTGATTTTCAAGACTTTGCCCATATGTCATTCCATGAAAATGTCACATTTTAGCTAGACAGATCTTGATTCACTTAGAAATCATAAAACATGTTTTTATGTTTTTAGAACTCAGAAATGTGTCCTTTGAAAAAAAAAAAAATATCCAGTGGGGAGAAGTGAATCACTGGCTGACAAATTTTTTGCAATCCATGAAAGGAGGAAATAATTTACCTCCATCAAATCAGCATTCAGGTTTGAATGTATTTGAATTTTTATCTCAACTCCAAGGATTACATTAGTTCTAGAGATCTAGACATGACAAAGGCACGCCGCTGTGGGATTGTCAAAATGGTCAGAAATTTCACAAGTCGATACGTCGTCGACAGGATGCTTTAAGGCCGAGACTTAAAATACAGATGCCTCAGAGCAGTCTATATTTTACTCCACTTTTAGGAGTGTGATGACGGTCATCACTCTCGCCGCGTGCTCGGCTCTTTTCCTCTTCGAGAGATTAGGGACATAAGTGTCACTGATAAAGAAAAAGACAAAAAAAAGACAAAACAAGAAATGAAGAAGAAAAAAGAAAAGAGAAAATTTCGGGAGGTTTTGTGGGAAATTGCTTGTTTCAGTGGCAGCCATGTTAATATTGAGGACAGAGGTTGAGTTTTATTATCATTTTTCTGATAGGGATTTAGAGCGTAGATGAAGTTGAAATCTCCTATTCTGGGGAATTTTTTCTCTTTTGTTTTTGTCAAAACTGTATCCCAATATCATCTTCTGGGCAGTTTGGAAGTAACAGATTTTTCGACAAATTTTTTGGACACTGGCGCATTGTACAGTACATTAACTGTGGGAAATGTGTGATATGTGATACTAGACAAACTGTTTGAACATCCATTATAATTGTGTTTCTTTATTTTTTCAACTGACTTTAAAGGTTGTATGACATGCCTTTAGAAAAGAGCACCCTTCATGCAGAGGTTGCAAAGTAAAACCTGGAGTGAAAATCCGTTGTAATTTTGTTGATATCTTCTGTTTTTGAGATGTATGGCGTAGTTTGAGAAAAATGCAAAGCAGATGACATGGAGTGTTGCACAGTGTCAGTATTTCTTTTGGTAAGACTATACATTTTGCCTCTTAATTACTTAGTTACTGAGTTTCACATTAATAAGTGATATCGACGTTTTTGAAGAAGAAAATACATGCTTCCAAAATAAAACCCTCTGGTCATATAAAATTTTCATATGTCCTTGAAGTAAAGCTTACATAAAAAAGGATTACTGTGAGATGCCACAGTAGTCCATCGTTTGACGTCACATTGGATACTTTGCCAATGTTTATTCATGATACAGTGTGAGACACTAATATGCCTCTAAATTTATCAATCTTTGACGGATTTTGATGGAAGTTGTGGCTATTTTAACATTTGAATGCTCATTGCACCCAATACTCCAAAATGTCATTGTCATGTCATGTGACCTTTGAAGAAACACTGATTTGTTTAAAAATCATGACCTTTTCTTTCACAACATTTTTATCTCAATCTTACAGTGAATTCCGGAATCTAATTGTCACTGGTATCAAATTTCAAGGTTTAGCACATGCACTTTAATTTTAAAGAACAACCAACAAGGACTTGTTGAGGTAATTTTCTGGCGTTACACATAATGGTCTGTAACCTTGAAAAAATTGGAAATCGGCAACTGTACTGGCGTACTTGAAAGTGAGTGCATGTCATCATGTGTTGTGCTTTACGTTGCGTAGTTTCGTAAATTAGGATGGTACTCAAGCAATGATGTGGCATCCATATACAGTACAGTGGTATAAATTGCCTCTATTGAGACTCAGCCTAATGTTTTTTTCTTCCACAAAAGTAGGCCTGAGAAGGTATATGGTTTAGTATGTGTTTCAGATGCCAATTATTGTTATTGTGAGAAGAACGACATCTTCCAACCAGATCCAGATGACAGTCAGACAGGCAGGGTTTTAGTTTTCTCCTCTGTTTCACACATGCAGAACTGTACAGTATACTGTTACCTACTCTCGACGAGACGACGTAACGTATACTTCGAGAACTCCAAGGTAACATAGAAAAGTTGGTGCTGTACATACTGTATCCTTATTTTCTACACATGTGATAATGTGCAACAAATAAACCGTTTCTCAGTATGGTCTTGTGCACAGATGCCTGTTCATTGGACTGTATGAAGTTTTGAGACATTGCCAGGAATTTGTCTTGGCCGATTCTGTACACACACAGGTTTTTTTTTTTTTTTTTTAACAGCTTCCCTGTATGTTGTCACGGACACAGGAATCCCGCAGTACATGACCGCTAGTAAATTAGTTTGGCTGTGTATCAGAAAGCCACATATCGCATCGACTTTAATGGACTTGTTCGGATCGGGAAACAAAACAAACATGTGTGCATTTCAAATTTATGCCTGGTCTCTCTGTATTCAATGTACAGTTTCTGTCTATTTGCACAATGAGGCTGGCAAGAAATCAATACTGGGGATGGTTTCCATCTCTTTCACTTGCCGATGAACTTCCTCGCGATCGAACAACGATCACTGTCGTTTATGTTACACAGTAACATCTGACAATTGTTCTGACAGTGTCAGTTTTTTGCAGACATTAAAACAGAAACAGCAATTAGGGAAGGAAAAGAAAAAAAAAGGCCTTTGGTACAAAGTGCATGCTGTATTTTTTCCCCACAACAACTTACAGTACAATTAAACATCCCTGATGGAGCTGGGTTTCCATCTATCAATATGGTATAATTTTACCCATAATTAGACGATATTGATCTCGTCGGTAATTGCCGACATCTTTGGGTTAATGCATCGTGGTGGAGATCGTCAGAATGGTTTAATCTAATCCTGTCTAATCAAGACTCATGGAGTGTGATGTTTGTGAGAAATTGATGATATGCAGTAGGGTATCATGATTGCTGACCTTCAAGTGAAGTGCAAGAGAACTAAATGTCATATGTATACAAGGGATGAAGAAGTGAGAATAAATTGATCAACAGTTTTTGCTTATTGATGTTTAAAATGGTTAGCAGCCAACTCATTTTGGTAATAGTGGATGTGAAGCAAACGTTGGTATGATGCTTGCCATCCGTAAGTCTGCAGACTACAACCTCTTATTAAGGTGTTAGTCATACTGTATCTGCTGAGTAGGTTATGCAGCTCTGCCTGTGTGCGTATGTGGCATGCAGGCCTATGCAACATGCCTAGCACGTGTGGCTTTGGCATGAGACAAAGTGGAAAGAGAGTTCAACTTTTCTTGTAGAACCAGAGAATATTGACTTGTAGAGTTAGGAAGCTCACAGCTTTCGTGCCATGGGTCAGAAATTGCTTTACAAACATGGTTAATACGCCTCTCGTTGGTTCTAGGAAAAGAATTAATGTTGCAGAGGTACTTGTATTGTGTACTTTACAGTATTGCACTCTTCTATAGAGTAATTTTGTACTGTTTGATTACTGGAACACTCTTCCCTCACTTATGTTGACACAACAACTGCACTCCCATCTGCCATACCAAAAGTGGTTGTAACCTTTTAAAACCACCGCTAAAGCCACCTTGTCTAACACTGGGCTTCGACTTTCCATCCGGCTGTCCTGATGTACCAATGGCAGAGGGGGAGATTTTGGAAATTTTCCATCCTTGTTCATCCATTTTTATGATCTCTGCTGAAAAGTACAGTACATTTGTCCACCTGTTCACCTTGACAGATGGCCAGAGCAAGGGGTCAGTGTTCCTTTTGTGTAAGAAAAGTCAGGGCTTATTTATGTGGAAAGCAACCAAGCTTAACCATTAGTTATTCCTTAGAGATTTTAGCCATATTGTCTCTAGTTTTACAGATTGTTACCAATCACCTGTAAATCATGCGTAAGTGGTGGTAGCATTTGCATTGTAGGAAGCATGGGTACATACAATATACTGCACTGTACTTGCAACAAAAACACTGCTTTATGGTTAGCAGTAGGAAAACAAACTCAGACTTTATTCAAGTGTGGTAAATAAACTCTGAAATTGGGTGTTTACAATCAGCACCGAGATTACAGTAGTACAAATATGACAATTTACCTGTTGTCAGAGGAAGGTTAAGCCAAGGTTGCTGTAAAGTTCTTGCACTTCACCTGTTGTTGTACTAGTTCTTGCATTTTAGAAGATGCAGCAGGAAAACAAGGTACCCTATTTCATAACTACACTAAAAAGTTGAGTTACTCTGATTCATTAAATTTTCAATGTTCAGCAATTCACCATAAAATTTTAGAGAAATACTCGCAAAAACAGAGTGATGCTCTGTGTGTGCATGGTGTGTATCCGTCCGTGTTACTGCATCTTCATGTACCCTCAAGTTTAATAATATTTTTTGCAATTATTGTAGTCCATGGATTGTTTGGTTTCCAGGAAATTATCCTTTAAAAAATTGACCAAGACACTTAATTACTAGACAATGGAAGGTCACTTTGTGTTACAGCTATTTTACGCTACAGAATATCAGCTATTGTGTCTGCTATTTGTTTGTTTGAAATTGGAAAACTTTACAACAGTTTCTTCAATCATCCTCGCAGATTTTCAGTGCCATCCATCGTACAATACAGAGTATTCTTGAAGCATAAAGTATTAGAGTATACTGTAGGTTGTACTGTACTTTAATTTCAGTCTGTTGGGCTAGCACATGTTGGCTGGTAATGTGAAATGCTGACTGGGGTCAACAGAGTACTGTAAAAGTGTAAAAAATCCCAAAAAATTTGCAATGTTTTGGACTGACTCTGTCCTTTTATTTCAGCCATTTAAACCCTCAAACTGCATGGGCATGAAAAATGTTCAAAGGAAAGCGGTCAGACAAATTGAAAAGGGAAGCCACATGGAAGATGTTCAATCGTCTGGATGAAATAATGTCATAATGATGAAATGGGATGTATACAGTTCCCTCTTTTTGTGTCTCGAGAATGTGTGCGTTAGTCCTGTTGTACATGTCCCCTCCCAATTATTGCACCTTTTGCTGTAATTTCTTGAGCTGATTGACTTAAATCTGCCATCCTGTACCCAAAACCTGATCAGAACTGGATTACAGGGTAGCTTACCCTACCCTTCTCATAGTACACCACTTGGTGCTTCTCGACTTAGTGTTTCTCTTTTCTCCATTCGTTTGGACTATCTTTTGTACAATCTTTGCTTTTTCATTTGTTCCTTCTGGATGTTCTTATATATATTTTTTTTTGTTCCTTGTGGATTTTCTTCTTGGTTCTTAAGGGTTTATAACAGGTAGGAAATTTTGGGATATCTTTCTTGTGCAAATGACCTTAAGTGAACTATTTATAAACTTACTCACCTCACACAGCTGATTTTATCTGGTCTGTATCTGGTCTACACAGTGTCACCCAGGGGTATAAACTGCATGCAAAGCTTCATCACTTCCATGCAAGTTCTACAAGCAGGTGAACTGACGTTCCTTTGGCAATTAAGAACATACTTGCTCTACTAGAGCATACATTTCCAGTTTAGTTGAGAATTAATGTGATCACGTTTCATTTGAAATCAGCTAGCTCAAGCATATTAAAAGAACATTTGGATGGTGTACTGTAGGTCGCAAAGGGGTAGGGTGGGATGGGACTAGTTTTAAAAGCAAACTGACTGGCCTATGTTTATTGACATTGTTGAAGGTGCCACAGTCCCTCATGTACAGTTCTACAGTATTCAACACAAAAAGGACAAAAGTAAACGGCAACTTCTCGTTTTATGATCATGACTTTTAATGTGGATAACAAGATTTAATGTGATGTACAGTACTTGTATGTAAATAGCAGTGTGATTGTGTGCAACAATTACATAGAATGCTGTAATGACGACGTAAAGTCGTGCAATAGGAAGACAGCTAGGGGTATTAAAGTGATTGCGTGTGTACTGAAAAACCAAAAAGATAAGATTATGTGTGATCTGCATTTTTCTTTATTTTTAAATGTACACACGAGGTTGTGCATGAATGGACTATGTCTTTCAATGAAGAAAAATGACAGTAACTACTTCGAATAGCAATGGGATTGGCATAAAACAGTAAAAAACAGAAATCATATTTGAAAATTTAATGGTTCTTACTATAACCAGGGAGCTGTTATTTAGATGGAGGCAGTACGCTTTGAAGTAAGGTTAGTGCCGCCAAGGTCATGCCATAATCTGTTCTTTGTATAGTAACTGAAATTTCTAAGGACACCCGATTAGGAGATAAACACAATGACAGCTCTGTCGTCTGCTACGGCAACAGAACTTCACTTTGACTTTCTCTACTGTAACAACATTGCCAGTCGTCACTGAAATAAATGCCTTTTTCGGCCTTTCGATGCTCGGCGACTCGTATGACTGTGCAATATTTGGTTTGTTTATCAAATCATAAAAAAGAATCGATATCTCGCCATTTCTGGAAACTTGAGGAAACTTCTCGGCTATTTGTCAAAAACATAGACGTTTGCCTCTGTAGCTCATTTGCATGCACTAACTTCTATAGGAACGGGCTAAAAGTAATCATTCATATCAATTAAACAGTCGTTTCGAGTTGCGTGCCATCTGCTCTTTAAGGATTGGCGGTACAAACCTACATATCAAAGCATTGTATGGAGCGATCTTCTTGTTCAAGAATAAGCTGGCTGTAATGACGGTGCTATGTAAATTGTATTGAACTGCGAACGTCGAATAAAGGAAAGAAATACCTTTGAGCTAATTGCACAGCTTATCATTACTCAATTGGGGGGATCTTAAAGTATTAGCATTAAGTTAATTTTCCGTACTCTCTCCATCTAAATAACAGCTCCCTGCTATAACCGCCTACAAAATGACTGTGCAACAGTACAGGTCTCACTAGTGTATCAAAAACATACTACTCAAGTCGTCTCTCCTTGGTAGGTATTGGGAATTGTAGTATTTGGTGAAAGGAAACACTGTATTTACAAATAATCTATGAACTGAACACAACCTTGCCCGCTGCGTCAGTGATCCTGAGTTGTTAATTGAATATTCAATACTAGTACACTTCCCATTGACTTGCTCAAAGAAGCACACCGTTGATTTGAATGAAAACTGTCAACCACTTCATTATCATATTCTACACTTTTTGTCGTTGTGTTTAGAAGAATTTGAAACCATATGGCAAAATTAACCAACTGAAACCTATTTATTTCCCCAGATTGTCTGAACGGTGTAATTGAAAGCCTTACCAAACTTTTGGAGATGAAATTTTAATGTTTTAACTTTTTGCCTACGCAGGCAATCACTTTAATGTTGGTAAATGGATCTCTGGAGCTGTGGCTTCATGTTAGGAGTTATGTGCTGCAGTTGAGACTCAAACATATCGAGCATTATTACACTGTAGCTTCTGCTTGTCAGTTGTTTGGCAGAGCTCACAGTAACTTTCCATTTTTGGATTGTTGAATAACTTTACAGGAAAAAAAAAAGGTATGAAATAAAAGTGTATTCCTGAGATATTCTAAAAAAGCATTCATCTTGTTTGTAAAGGTGCTGTGTTTGATGATTGTAGGACATTCTGATTTTAATTAACATTCATACAGCATGAATCAGTATGTCTTTTTAATGTTTTGTTAGTAGTAGCACATACATGTATGGCACACATAAAAGGACTCTGCACCAAACATGCAAAGTAGTTAGGGACTGAACTTTGATGTTAAAAACAATTGCCCAGTGATGCAAGTGGCGCCATGTAAAATTAAGGATAGCATGCTATTTTATTGGAGAACAGAGTAGGGGTGTGGTGTGGTGTGGTGTGGTTACAGTGGGTTGGGAGGTAACAAATTCTATCCCCTATCCCTTGGTAATTCCTTCAACTTAAAGTGAGAGTAGTCTAGTGCAGGGCTAATCTTCAACTTTAAAAACAGTGAAACAACTCGCCCAGTTGGGCAAGTAGCTTTCAGAATTCACCTACCCTGACAAATTTTTACTTGCCCTATGCAAGAGGGCAGTGTGTTATGTCCAGCCCTGTTAGTTGTATCATGAAGATGAGGAAAGTGAGTTGAGTGTACAGTAGGTGTGCACACTATCAGCTAATGTTAAAAAGAGGCCCATTCAATGAAAATAGGGCAGGGTGGCTGTCCTTTATTAGGAATCTCTTTGTGTGGGGTTCAACTATGCATTAGTGGAAGCAAGAGGAAAGTACAGTCCTCACCAGTGAGTTGCATGGAATTAAGGAATTTTATGTTGTCATTTGTATTTACTTGTATTCCCAAGTAGTCTAGGTGAGGCTGGGGGGTAAGTCTGTGCCATTGTCTGTGTGCACTGGCCTCATAACAGACTGGACCTATTCTAGACTTCTGCCAGCAGTCTCATCCAGCCTCTCACTCAAAAGTGCTGTTTGGGTGTGTTGACTTTGGAAGTTGGTGTATTTACTTCACTCCTCACTTACCTGTCTCACACAGCAAATGCACTCCCATCTACCATGCTTAGAGCACTGGTAACCTTTCACACTGTCCTTGATGCCATTTATCCCAGTACTGGACTAGTGTCATCTTCCTATTCTGCCATCTTGATGCATTTGGAGGATCTCCATGAATCAGAATTATCATGGTTTTTCTTCTACCATCTGGTTTTCTTGACTCACAAAGTGCCCGCAGAACAAATTTCCCTCAAATTCTCTATAGAACCACTACAAGTATCTTTTATGTGGTAAAGAGATCTTGTGTTAGGAATTGTAAGCCTTGTTTTATTTTATTTTCATGCTCTCGGCTTTTTTTAATCATAGGGCTCACATGCTGTGTGAATTTGTTTTCCTGTTGTGTTGCATTACCACTACACTACAGTCCATGCAAGTCGTGTTTTCCCAACACTATCAAAGGCAACAGTACTATTTTGGAATAAAATAGCAGCTTCTTTGATTGCTGCATTTTTGTGAAATTTTATTTTTCGTTGGATCATCGGTGTGTGCAGAAGCACTGATGTTTGTTCATTCTGATGTTTGTGGTATAAAAAAAAAGAAAAAAAAAAGACAAAACGAGCAAACAGTATTGGTGATGTGTGTGTCAGTCAATGATCCTATAACTGAAACATATCTTGAAGCTCAGAAATGGGGACTTTGATTCTGTCATTTTTTTTTGTCAATTTTTTTTTTTTTTATAGATGGATGAATTCCATCATGCATCTTGACATTATATACAGTATTAGATAGGGTTAGGCGGTATTCTGGTACTCAAGTTGGTACCGGTATTATCGGAATCGGTTCTACTCGGTACTTATTTAAATTTTTCAGTTACTATTACCGGTACTACCTGTACAAATCCATCTGGTACCGACTTCAATTATTAGAGCCAGTATTATTTAAAAAAATTAACAAAAATTGTCCTTGAAAACGTGTGCTGTTTATTCTAACATTTCTCATCTCAAAATTGTCTAAAATATGATCCTGCCAGCAAGTACTAAAATATCCTAAAAGACATGGTTGTTTTGTCATAGCCTACAACCATTCTCTTAGCCTAACACAAGTAACGTCAACTTAAAAATCTTGACATCAGATTATTGCATACATGAAACTTCAAGACTCAATGTACTGTTAACAACATCGGTCTACGGGATGTAACATGTACTTCAGGCTTTCTAAAATTCAAAACACCTGTTCCTGGTAACATTACATGTGTCAGTTTCGGTGACAGGTAAGATTCAATAGGGCTCACCTTTACGACAAGCCTGTGAAGAGTGCCAGAATTTTATCAAATTAAATTTACAATCACAAATAGGCAGTATTTTTGTGTGAAGCAAGAAGTTGTCAGCTATTTTTAGGTGTTAGGGTTACTCTGTATCATCCGTGTAAAGTTTTGCAGTATAATTTATTACACTGTTCTGCACATAGCTAATTCACCTAGCACAGTAACGTTATAGCCTAGGTGACTAAAGTTAGTATAATGTTAGGAATAAAGCTTGGAGATGAAGCATGTTGTCGTATGTAATTATGTCAACTTTTCACAAATCAGCTTGATACATGCTGCACATCAATATTTTGCTAAAATTTGTTTCTCAGGATTTCTCTGCCTTTATGAGTTAAAGCATTTACCGTAATTGTAGAAATACAAGCTACTTACGGGATTCGGAGTCACTTTGCAGACAGATTGTACATGCAGGCCTAAGCTTATATTTTTCCAATCGATATTGAACGTAGGATAGGCAAATCGCATATCTTGTGGAAACATGCTACATTTCCTTTCTTATAACTTAAAAACATATCGAGCGTGCATAAGAAATACTGCCAAGTTTAACAACATGAATAATTTTACTCCAACTTTTGCTAAAGATTGAAGGTAGGTTGGTGTGTTGGATACATGTTTGAGTGGATCAATTTATGACTAATTTTCCATGTTAACATTTTAGAAATGCACGTGTTCGCGTAGGACTGTGCCGGTATTAGTGCTGATACCGACTTTGAGACTGGAAAAACTACTGGTACTTGTTCTTACTGGTACCGCCCATCCCATGTATTAAGATCTGTCTCTGGTCATTGGTCCTACCGTACGTAATATTCATACGGAAATCCTGCTGTAAACGTAAACCTTTGCCACCTGCTTGCTTTCATTTTCCCCTCTTAGTGTGTTCAATCACGACATGACATTTTGCCAACATCGACAGGTACTGTAAAATGTGATTTTGGGCAGGCAAAGATTTTGGTCTGTTGGTGTCAGCTGAGAGTATTATTAAACATGTTTTAACACACGACTGTGAACCTTGCATGTTAGTTGCTTATGTAGATCCTTTCTACCAAATCATACCTTATACATCCATTCCCTGCTTTTCTTCTGTTGTTTGCAATCTCCGACTAAAGTTTAAATCCTATGTTCTTTGTAAACGGAAAGAAGAAAAAAAGGGGGAAAAACTTGAAGTGGGTTGCCCTGGTGAAAAGTGCAATGTGCACACCTTTGCTCAGTAAATTAGATCAAAGAGAAATCTCCAGCTCTTGGATTTTTATGTATGGGTGACAAAGTCAGCAATACAGCTAATGTAACCTCTGTCTACAATTTCACACCATATTTTTCGACTACAGTGGGGTTCTCTGATTTCTAAAATTTCACTGGCAGTGAAAATCACAAATCATGTCAGAGGTACTGTATCAAGATATATTTTTTCACACATTGCCGTCCATCTCTTCGGTTCTTTACTCGGTTTTTTTCCACTATCATTAATTTCCCTTGTGATGGTTGAACTGCAGATTTACATTAAAGCAGGATGTGCTGTTCGACGGGAAAAGAAAACCTTTATTGTTATTCTCTCATCTTTCTCTTCTACTGTGTTTGATACCATTTGTGAGAAGTAAAGCCAGTCCTTTTATGCTCTTTTGAAAATGCAGGAATATGGCAGCTTATCCTGTACTTTAAAGCAGCTAGCAACTTGAAATTTGCTGCTTATAGGAATTATGCAAATATATCCTCTAAGTTTCCAACCAACAGGCACTTTTGTTTGATACTGTATTTTAGTGAAGGAGCCACTGGTAAATTTTGGGCTAAAGTGAAGGTAGATGTGGTGTTGGAGGTTTAATACCAGCTTTGTCTGGCATGGTAGTGGGATGTGCAATGGTTGTGTGGAGACAGGTAAGTGTATCACCCATAAGTATCCAAACCAGATAAATTTTGGGATAAACTTAAGAAAAATATAAACTCTTGTTATTGGATATGATGATTGAAAACTTCAAAAGATGGATAAAATTGTCCTTAAAAAAAGTATGAAAGGTCTTTGGCTGTGTGCCAAATTATGCTAAATTAATGTGCTCTCATGTGATATGCTTGTTTTTGTCATGCAACTTTTGTGTATATATGTCAGTCTACGGCAGCATTGACCTTCTGTAGGCTTGGGCAGGTTGTCCAACTCTACTTCAAAGTAGAGTTGGGAATCCTGACTCAGCATATGACTCCTCTTTCCTCGGTGTCGCAACTTGAAAAATTGTTCATGAAGATCATTTTTTTTTGTATGTGTGTGTGATTAACAGTTTGAACAAAGAAAGGGTACTTAAAGATTGACATCACTTATTGAAAATCTGTTCCCAGATACATTTCACCATATGGTACTAAGCAAAGGCAACCCCTGTTCATAAAAAACTACAATTTCTGACATTTTCAAGAAAAGTAGGGGTAGATACATGGCTAATGAGGCTACAGTAATTAGAAGTATTTTAGGCTAATTAGAAGTATTTGTGGCAACTGTTTCCTTCAAACATATCACAAAATGAACAATATCAACTCAGTAAGCCTCTTTAAAATCTAGTATTGCTTCTTTGCATTCAGTGTTAGCTGTCTGACAACCTACGGTAGCTTGCTGTGTTAGCAAGAAACCCAATTTTATCCTCAACTCTATATTTGGAGCCCTTTTTGTACATTGTGTATGCGATAATTTCTTGCTCAAAATGTAACGTTATATGTGTGCATGTCCTGAACCAGTAGAATAGGGCCGGGTCATCAAGCGCAAGTATCAGCCAACACTGAATACTGTTAATCAGCCCTGAACACCAGGAAATGTAGACAAAACTGCTAGCAATGTGTGTGCCTGTAAATAACTTGGCAGTAAACTGAATGATATCGGAGTAGCATTTCCATGGTGTACATATTTTGCTATGCTGTTACAGAAATCTTCTGTGGCCTTTGTGTTGTTTTTCTGGATTCACATTGAAAACTTATACAAACCCCTTGCTCACACTAATGCATTTATTTGATCGTGCTGAAAGTGCCCCTGCAATCATTTCTGGCAGCACGCCCTGCTAGCCCATTATCACCATTGTTTGTCTTCTGCTCATTACCAGAAACGACGTCTTGAAAGTTGTGGCTTACTTTCTTCGTGGCTTTGCTGCCACGTATACAAGGGAACATTTCCCACTGCAGCTGCGAGGGGGACATTCGTGTGGAATGCAAGTCATGCACATTTCATACAGCAGTGATACAGATGGAATCTGGGAAATGATATGTTGCTAATTAACAAAATATCCCACAATTTCTTATTCTAAGAAAAATGTTGAGAAAAAAGGTCCTGTATCATTTCCTGAATTTTCCCAAATTCCCCCAAAAGGGAGATGCTACAGTGTACAGTTCTTTGCAATGAACATGATTTTTTACCTGTTTTGTACTTCTAGCAACCAACAAAAGATCAGAATCTTGTATAGTATATTTTGTACAGTATATTACTTCTGAACGTGACTCAATTGTCGCAACAGAGTTGAAGATCAGCTACTTATACTTGGAATATGGCTTTTTTCCCTCTCATGGCATGTATGTGGTCACAGACCTTTGCTCTTTAAACTACCAGCTCATTTATCCAGAATTCCAGGCTAGAAAGCTTACTTTTCCTGTTTCAGTGTCTTTGTTTGATGACAACTGAAAATAGTTTCATACATATTGCAGTTTAATCATTTTCTTATGTACAGTAAGAATTTATGCATGCTTTCCCTTTTTGCAATGTTTCCTCAAACTTATCATTTGTTAGTTTATCGAAGATTTATGTGAATCAAAATCAAATCAATTTAGCGCAGTAAGGAAGAAAAAAAGAGGAAAGAAAAGATGTTCTGCAGACTTTAAAGGACATGCAGCCAGATCTTAGAGGTTTCATCTCCAGCTCGATGAGAAAGCAAAGTCTTGTTTGAAAAACGTTTATCACATAAGAGCGAAAGGGGAAAAGCTAGAGCATGCAGGGTGTGGTGTAAGAACGAACTATTCGAAGTTTGTTGAGCTTTCTAACAGTGCATAAGTATGAGCAAGGGGTATGTGTATAGTCCTGTGAATACCCACACCAGTATTTTTGGGGATGTCATTTGTCATGTACTGCACAGTAATATTGTGGGCTTCGTACGGTACGCACAGCAGCTTCGTGAATTGACAACTGATGACGTGTTGATGAGAGTAGGATATGTCACGTAGGCTGCATAATATGTTGTGGTATTTCCGCGACACAGCGACTTAAAACATGGCTCAGTGCAGTGTCCAATGTGGCATGCGATGTTGAATTTCCAGCAATTTCATTTAACTTTTTTGTAAAATTGATGGAAGTGTAAAATTGGTTGCCTTCACCGAAATTAATTTTCTCAGTTTCATGCGCAAAAAAAAAGGAATATATACTGCTTACACTGTAATTACTGCACAAGCTGTGAGAAAACTTCACTTGCTAGTTTTCAAAGCTTTATTCCACAAGTCAGAAGAATACCATGTTATTGAATACTCGGTGCCCAACAAGATTTATCGCTGTCTGAAGGACGTTCCTTGTCAGCCAATGTCATTGCTGGTTTGAAGTAAGTGGTAATTTCCTTGGATGCTGATGAATTAATTATTGCTTCTAAGTTTGGACAATGCCATGACACTGGGAGAGAGAGAGAAGGTATTGTAATTGTGTTCTGGAAATTGGTATTTGGCAACTACTGTACTTTAAGACCCAAACTACATACCTGTACTGCTAAATCTAAAGGTACTGTAGCATACTGTATGCACAGAGATTTTGCAAACTGTTTGATCATGAGACATTAACATCTATCCTGTTGCATCCTTTCTGTTACATCTGTTTTTCCTGCATGCATTAATGTACATAAATACACAGTTTAACTCATTTGAAGAAAGACTGCATAGTCATTTGTAAGTTTGTAAAGTTTTTTATATTTTTTGAAAGAATGTGTCTCTTGCAACTAAAAATCCATTTGAACTTTTCACATGATCACATGCATGGCAGGAGAGCTATACAGGCATTTAGTGGACTTGCTTTCATCCAAGTTGCATTTTGCTTTCACCCAAGTTGCATTTTGCTCTTAAAGCCTCTCCCCCCCCCTAAGAAAAAGAAATGGATTTAGCTGTTGGGAGATGTATGACAGTTACTCTCTACATGTAAAAGAGTGACTGCAGTAACCACTCTTTTAAAGAGTGGAATTCGATTGAGTTTTCACTCATCTTGAAGTGGCTATCAACTCTAATTGAGTGAAAATGTCACCCAATGGAGAGTAGAATGTCAGTCTAAAGCGAGAGTGATCACTGCAGTCACTCTTTTCGTTGTAGAATTCCACTCTTTTACATTTAGAGAGTATGTTTGACTGTACTTACTTTTTTCACAAGTGAATGTCGATAATGTACAGATACAAAGTTCTTTAGCATGCATGTTTACTGCATCAGTATTTACAGTACCCTGTCAAAGGGTCAATGCCTTAAAAATAGAAACTTGATGTAATGGGAGATGTGACATGAGTTGCTGCAGTCCTTTGTCATTCTGATGTCTGTCTGTGCATGAAAAACCACTGAATTTTTGGTTCTCTCAAACAAGAGGTACGGAGCATAAAGACCACTTTCCAATGTTGGATCGATATGCGATGGCAAGAAGAGTAGAGTTTTTAGTATATAGCTACACCCCACCACTCTTGTCAGAATACCGTTGTAACTCCCATCAAGTGCAGTCCTCAAGCCAAGGCTTAATTAAGGCACATCAGAGTACCAGTGCCCTTTATTTATCACAGTGTTTACATTTTTCTGTTTCATCCACTGGGATGTGAAACAAGTTGGCAGATTTCCAAGTTTTCTTTTTCAGCATTCAAGGAAAAAGGGTGCTCTTAATTTCTACAAATTGGAACCTTTCCAAAGATTCTGTTTCGCTAGCATTTCCCATACTTTACGCTACCTTCGTGCATGAGCTAGAGACCTTGATCAAATTTACAGTATTAAGGGATGCATTAAGCCATAAATTGCAAGCTAGAAGTACAATTCCTGTGCTTCAATGAATATCATCTTCACACTGGAGACTTAGAACATTACGGAATATTTAATATTCAATCGAAAATTCTGGTTATAACCTTTGAAGGGATTTAAGCATCATTGAAGGTGTTAAGGAATGGTGTAGCTGAAAGCAAAAAGTTGGCAAGAAATTTGCTTAGTTCAACCATTTAAGTAGTCTCTCTGAAGGCAGAAACAAACTTCGATATACTGCATAGTTACATTACTGCTTTACTTGTCTTAACACAACAATTGCACTTTCAAATACCATATGTTAAGAGTACTGGTTACCTTTTAACAGCACATCTGGTGATATGAATCTCAGTATACACACAAACTTCATGCAATTACCTTAAAATTCTGACATGAAGAGAATCTGTAAGCCTCAAATGTGCACAAGGTTTGTTCAGTGTAAGGTCATGTGTGTACAGAACCACAGTAGCAAGTGTCATTTCAAGAAGAAATTATTTGTGGCTATAACCATGTTAGGTGACTTTACAAGACGCTGCATGCTGTGAAGTGTGAACATTGCAGACCATCAGCTACTGTACCATGTACAGAATATGCTTACACTGCACTTCTGTGTATCAAAACCAACTAGTTACTGGATATAAAAAGACTTATTTTGAGGGAACCTCAGTTTAAAAATTTAGCATTAAATATAGTAGTCAAGATAGAAATATTATAAGAAAAATTGTTCAACAGACTTACGTTAATAATGTACTTTACTGCTGTAGTTAACATGTAACATATTTGCCAGCTAATTAGTCTAGGACAGTCTTGACTACTCCAAAAGCAACTTTATGAACTAAGATCTATAGTGTCTTTTCTTGTAAGGTTGGAGTTCATTGAGGAAAAAGTAGCCTGTAAATTATACTCACATGGAGTTATGTACCATGTACCTGTATATAGTACCTGTAAATTCTTCTGTAGCTTTCTTTGTAATTACTGCACTTTCTGAAGGTTGATTCACGAAACGTTTCTTGATTCAATTAGCGGTAATCATACTATGTGGTTTGAGCTTCTGCCAACCTTAAAGTTTGAGGGTAACCTTTCCTCCACTGGTGTGGACTTTCTCTCAAGTCATGTCACATGGTTTCTTTGATTGCTATCTGCTGTCTTGCTATCATATGGAGGTACTATACCTTTTACGTCCATGCTGTAACTGGACCAAAATATAGGTGACAATCAGTAATGGGAGTCTCTCTTCAGTGTAGGGTTGCTAATCCTCTTTATCACCTTTTTTGACCAATAGTTACTTCTAAGTCAATAATAAGGGCATCCGCACGATAGGATAACTGTCCTAGGCATGCTGCACGAAACTGAAATATTGAATCTTAAATTTCTTGGAGAAGGGAGGGTAAAA
Organism: Stichopus chloronotus; assembly: GCA_021234535.1. NCBI lineage: Eukaryota > Metazoa > Echinodermata > Holothuroidea > Aspidochirotida > Stichopodidae > Stichopus > Stichopus chloronotus. The sequence continues at coordinate 1,734,575 of CM037837.1, read as the reverse complement.
TTAAGAAAAATATAGCAGGCTAGAATGAAAAAAGTAATATGGAATGAAAAACGAGAATACTCAAGGTTTTCCCGAGATAGCCGCCTTGCGCGGGGCAAAAACAGCGGAGAACTTGAAAAACATGTTGACAGCACTCTGGGGAAAGGCAAACAAGGGCGAGCTAGGCCTTAGAGGGGGTAATGCTAGAATTGATATCGAGGACGATTTGAGCAAAGGTCAAATGATGCATTAGTGATGCAAGGGGTAAGTATATAGTCACTTGTGAATACCCACACCAGTAAGTTGTGGGGAGTCAATAATAAGGGCTTCATGCCATCCAGTGTTATCGTCCTTATTTTGAGGGCATGTTCCTTTAGCGCTGATTGGGATGAGTTGCTCAATCCAAGGGCTCTTATGTGCCCCTCTAGACCATCAGTGAAAGTTATCCCTGTTTCCCCAATATAACAATTTGTACAATCCATACATGTAATCTTGTCCACAAATGTCCCCTCTCTTGGTATTTTGAGTTTTGGATGGATGGAAAATTACTGAGTGTTTTTTAAGTCTATTAATGTTGCTGGAGTGTAAATCTACAGACTAGTGGCAATAGTATTCAAAAAGTTGCTTTAATCACAGACAGGTCTTTGATCATGTGGGATACTACTCTATATGGACAGAATGTCACCCTACTGTCGATGGTAAGTGTTACTGTTAAAGTCACATATATATTGTACTAAGCCAAGTGGTGTGTGCAATAATTCTGTGGTCAGGTAAAATCCCCTCATTAACATATATGGCACTGTCCAGTTAGAAATGGCTGATTAAATCTGTAACCCGTCATTTATTGAAAAGTTTTGTATTAAAATGTTATTTTCGGTACACATGTCAAACCACTTGAACCTCAATTGTTTCCTCTGTAAGTCAGCGAAAAGCCCAGAATCTTGCCTGAAATCCAGGGCTACAAAAATAGAAGTAAAAAGAAAACAAAATGTTCCTGTCCTTGAACTTTTTTGTTATTCCTTTGGTTCAACTCAGACATCAGAAAATATGTTATATGTCAGTATCATAAGGAAGTAATTAAAACTAATTTTCATCCAGTTTTTACGATACGTACTGTATACACTCTAATATATTCTGAGAAGGTTCAGATGCAGCCAGATGGATGCGGTACTCACCTCCAATACCTTGCAGTATACTTAATAATGGACTTTCAGGTTCAGTTTGGAGGTTTCCATTTTGTGATGTCGCATGGCCTTAGTTTTCAACTTAAGTGATTGCCACTGTCGCTCGGCCTTTTGGTCTCACATACGGAATTAGTTTTGGATTTTTCTGCCAAGAATTGTCCCTCAGATGATGAATAAAAGTCTGTCTCATGGTTGGCATAGGGTCGCCTGCTGTTGCATTTACATTTCCTGTTTGGATTTACGGTTGGAAGAGTACTTTGCGATTGCCGATCACTGTTTTATTGGTCATTTTTGGAAGATCTACTGCGTGATCGAGTGATAAACAGGAAGGGTCTAGGCCAAGACTTTGGAAAAATGCCAACAATCATGTGTTACACGGGGAAACCAGTTAAAGGGTTTATCGAAGCTTAAGGAATACTGGCTTGGATGAAATTTTGGAGAGATATTTGCATTTTTTCTCTCAAGTGTATATATGATGATCATTCATGTGTATAGTCTGGTATAAAAGGTTATGTTCTGAGTTCCTTCACTTTTGTGTGTGTGTGTGATAGAGGACAAAAACAAAGATAACTCAGTAGTCACATGAATTGCTCAACAATAATTCAGTCCTCTTCTTGATTTTGTCGGCAAGCAGTATGTGCTACTGTATGTACTATGAATGACATATAATTGTGGATACACATCATGCTGTTGTGACAGAACAGGAGTGGACCATACAGTACAATCTATGTTGATGTGCATGTTATTGCAAGTAAGTTGTGCCACCTGTAAAATATCGGTCTCGAGCGAAACAGTAAATTTTTTAATAGCAAAATTACTATTTGTCTGCAAGCAACGTTGCAACGTAAATTCACTATGGTACATGTGCAGGTATAGGGCATCCATATGATCAACTGTTGACCTACCATTCACTTGATTGCCATTCAAAGTAAAAGCTAAATATTTTTCTGAGAGTTGATACTTTTCCCTTCTCTTTACCCCCTCGTCTGCCCCATCCGGTATCTCCTTGGAGGAAAGTATTAAAGCGTTGAGAGCAAAGCTGTAGTGCAGTGTTTTTCAATACCTGATATACATTTCTATGTTTAGTGTTCAAGTTTTTTCTTTTTTTATTTAAGCATGACCTCAGGTTTGATCTGTCAATTAGCCTCTCCTGGGTCTGCTGTTATTTCATAGCCATGATGTAGAGATTGGTCTTCTGATGTTGACCGCCGTGGTTCTCTGGATTTTCCTTCTTTAACTCGAATCATGTTCTGCAAAGATGGTCGACATTTTATTTAAGATGAGTTTGCTTCGATAAAGAGCTGTCACTTGAAATCACCTACAATGATTAAAATGTGTTAATAGAAGCAGCTGTTTATCAGTGTACAGCAGTACATTCGTCTACACCTTGCCCACCGTGCTCGTCTTTCTCTCCGGTCAGGTGATGCGACAGCGATGTCTGCCCTGTGTTAGGTTTATAAATAGTTTATGTTATTAGTGTCACAAAGTTTGACAAGCTCTCCCTTTGACATAGTATCGGAGGTAATTCAGAGGCATGCATGACACTTCCACAGCCAACTTTAGAAATAACCTTAATCTTTACGAGGTAAAAATCGATTCGGAACTGGATGAGATGACAGGGCGTGCTACTGTACAGATATGTTTAAAATGTAAATTATCGTCAGTGGATTGATTGTGACTTTAAGACATTCCTTTTGTTTTAGTGAGCATTGCAGAAAGAAAGTCAGGCAACTTCAGAGTGTGCAACAGTAATGGTCTACTGCAGGGCAAATGGCTCTTATATTTACAGTCAGTTTTGTCTCACCTGTCTCCACACTGTCGAAATGTTGCACTGAATGCACTCTCGATCTGGCATGACTGGTGGCTTTCCCGTTCACTTACGATGTCCGCACAGAGAATTATATACACATGTATACAAAAAATAAAATTCCTGAATAAATGAAACAGCTCAAGTTTTCACCTGTCTCAGCATAACTTCCTGGGTACATGTCTTATTTTCTACCGTCATTTTAAAGCATTAACAACATTTTATTGTTTCCTTTTGAAAATCTCCTCAGACTTTGAACTGACCTTCACCCTCATATATGTGCAGTCCAGCAAGCTGACTCAACGCTGCTTACAGACGGTGACAGACCGCCGTTCAACACCCTCTGACCGATTTATTTGTACCAGCTGTCGAGACTCCTTGCCTCGTGACTTATACTCAAGCCACCACATGAATGTGGAACCGAGTGATTTCTTTGGTTACCAGCGGGCTGTTCTGGTCTCACCAGGGACAACCTGAGGAAAGAGGAGAGGCATGTGTTACAATGGGTGCAGGTAAATCCTTAGCTATAATTAGCAAAATTCACGTCATAGACATATACTTACCCCTTACCTCACTGATGAAATGCACGTATTTGACCCGTGCTCAAATCGTCCTAGTAACTTGCGTAATGCCCTTAAGGGGATTGCGCAAAGACTAAAAGTAAAGGCTAGTGGGAAAAATGTGCAGCGGCACGGTAGGATAACTGTCCTCGGCACGCTGCACAAAACGAAAAATCCTAACACAAATTACTAGAAGAAGCGAAGATTGAATTTGAGAGAATTTACTGAGCTAGAACAGGACAAAATCTGGCAACAAAAACAAGAATACTATAAGGTTTTTGAGCCAGCCGCCTTTGCAAGAGGCAGGAAAAACAGCAGAGAACTGGAAATTATGTATGAGACACTTGAGTGAAAGGCAAACAAGGGCGGGCTAGGTCTTAGAGGGCATGGTGCTAGAATTAGTTTCGAAGATGATTTGAACATGGGTCAAATGTATGCATTAGTGAGGCAAGGGGTACAAATACCCACAATCATAACCATATAGTCAATATGATCACTGCTACAATTGTGATTGCGGGCCATGTCACTGAGTTAGGATTTTATACTGCTCCTTTCCTATTTTCTTTATAAATTTTGCACTGTGACAGCATAAATTACTGTGTAACAGCCTTTGCCCGCAGACACTGTCATACATGGTACAGTCAGGTCGAAATCTTGTTCTGTGGTTGTAACATTTCTTAACTTTAAGTACAAAAATAATGAAAACTTTCACCCACAACATCTCCATTTCTGCACACAGTAGATTGGACTTTTGTCTCTGTGCATAACCTGTTCTAAATTTCTCAAAATCTAGGGAATGCTTGGTTTGTGATGTGTGGGCTGGGAAGACACAAGAGCATTTTGAATTTTTTTTTTGTTTGTTTTGTCTGTGCCTCAAGAATGTCAAATTTTTGTAATTGTCCGTGCAAAATGGAGTGCTCTAGCAAAAGAGGTACAGGTATGGTATCAGTTGGAGCTGATACCAACCATACAGCCTATGTTAGAGTGAACATGACACACGAGCATTTCTGCCAGATCCGAAGGAATCTCCGCACAGATACAGATTAGATGAGGGTAAGGTATCTAAGGGTTTCTGCTTTCCTATCTCCAAATTTTCAGATGCCACTTTTATCAATCAAACTGTCGAACATTAGGGCAAGGTGCAGTCCGTCCTCAAATGTTTTCGAAGCACAGAATTACATCTTGATTAATTCTATTCTTACTCTGGGGAAGTCTAGCAAATTGATTGGTCTGTGGGCTTCTTTCCAAATTCCAATAGTCTTAAAAAAGGAGTGAAAGGATAGAAAAAATAAAGAAGGAAAAAGGCATGAAAGATAAACCTTGCAAAAAGAAAATCAACACAATCATCTTACCAAATTTCAGAGGTCTGATTAAGCAGCCAGGTTTAATTTTAAGGAGGCTATTTCTTGCAGAGATTTACTTTCACCCTTTTTTCCTTACGTTCACCGACGGGGCTGTTTTTCTTTTCTTATGCCTTGTTTAGTACCATCTGATAATTTTGAGCACAGAACTCGAGCTGTTGTTGGCTACTGCCCAGGGGTTAAAAAGGATTGGTAAATTAGTTTTATGAGGTTGGGAAGCAATTCATTAGCTGCTGGTACTGACGAAGGAGAAGCAAAGAGGCAGCTGATGGCTGTAATTCTCCACTTATGGTGAATCCTGGATGTTTGCTCCAAAAAAAAAAAAAAAAATCAATTCATAGATTGTGGGCTAAAGTCAGTTGCTTTCTCAGGAAAATCTTCTTACTGACAGGTTTGAAGCATTTACTGTATGTAAAGTAGGGACACAGTTTCTTAGAGGGAGAAAACAAATTTTGTAAAATTTTTAGATATATTTTTTTTGATTTTTTCCCGGTATTGTAGTAGTTGAAATTATCCAATGATTGATGTGATAGCATCGGTTTTGAAGGCACCGCATTGATTAAGGTCTGTTGCACCATCTTAGAGTCACAATACATGGTTGTTCATGTTACCCCTGATATTCCCAGTCCTCTCAAAATTTGAAGTGCATTGATCAATGAAACCTTTAAATTAATTTCACAGTACACCTCACCTTCCCCAAAAACTTCACATGCATCTTCTATGTCAAGAGTGTTGGTACACCTTTTACCATCACCACAAGTTCCATTCAGCCTCAACTGGACTAGCACTTTGTACCTTTCATAAAACTCTATGTGAGCCAACTTCAAAACAACTTGAAGAGACACCTGCTAATCTTGTTCAGTATTAGGCTGTTTACTTAGTCTACTCATTTCCTGTCTGCTATCTAATCACTTGAGTTTGAGGTAGGCTTCCATGAATTACCTCCCAAAATTCCTTTTCATTTCGTTTATGTGAAAGTTACAGTAGCTTTTTCCATGCTGCAACCTTCCTTGTGGGCTAGCACAGTATTAGGGAGGCTCCAGAGATCAAAGACAAACTTTAGTACCACACTTGCTTCAACAGTTTTGTCCAAGATCATAGATAACTGGCTTCCCATCTTTGCTAAATGTTGGTAAAGCTGTAGATGATTTTATATTTCACTTGAAATCAAGGACATCGGTTTGCATAAAGTTTGTAAGACATAACTCATGACTAGATTTGATTTGGTGTACAGTGAGTTGTCTAAAGGTTTTGTGACATCCATCTAGGAAAAAAGGTGGCTTTGTCAGAGGTTGCAGAGTGAAACCACGAATGGGAAATGTGTTGAAATGTGTTGGAATCTATTACCATTTGTTAGATGTGACTTTTTCAGAGTTTGATGAAAATGCAAAATAGATGATGTAGGGGGAGGGGGGGTGTTTGGCTGTGTCAGTATCACTTTTGTTAGGCCTATATATCGCCTCTTAATACTGGATTTCACATTGGTATAGAGTGATGTCGATATTTTTGAAGACGAAAATATGCTTCCAAAATAAATCCCTCTGGGGTGTATAAAATTCTCAATTCTTTTTGAAATAAAGGCTAAGAGAAAACATAAGGCATATCATATATACTGTAAAACTCCATCTCTTGATGTTACAAATTTGCATACTTCGCCAATTTTTACAGTATTCATGATGCAGGTGTGAGACAGGAATTTTTCTGTAAGGTTGTCAATGTGTGATGGATTTCGATGAAACTTGTGACTATGTTCAACGGTATCAATGATTCATACATTCAATACTCCAAAATGTCGTTTTCATGTCACTTCAGGCAACTAGAAACTTGGTCCATCTGTAATGCTTTCTTTTGATTCATTTGCAATCTTACATGCTGTTCAGTGTGCCTTGTTGTCGCCAACACCGGTCACTGAGGTCAGAATTGGGTTAAGGGTTTAAATCCAGATGACCCTAAGAGTTAGCTGAGTGCAAAAAGAAAAAAAAAAGAAAAAAAAAAGAAAAAAAAAGGACAAAGTTAATTGAAATTTATAGAGAGATAACGTTCCAGATGTTGCCCAAATCATGCATGTTAAGAAATGTTCCTTCCTTACATAGTAACAGATTTCTGCAGAGATTGTGCAGCCATGCATGTAAATGTTATATCCAGTATCACCTGGCCAATTGCTCTCATTTCCTGTCTGCGGTTCAAAAACTCGATCAAAGGACAACAGATTCTGTTTGAAAGGGCCATTTCTATCTTGTTGTTTGTTTTTGTTATTGTTTGGCACAATCACTTCATTCAAAAGATACCACTTTTCTAATTCTAGCCAGAAATCTGACTTTTTGAGCCCACCAAAAATTCCAATTTTCATGATCTTCCCACTCATAAAACAAACAGATAGCAGCAGACTACAATGACTATATATTTTTTCTGGTCTGTTTCTTCTAAGCAACACAATTTCTGAAAGTTTGGGTGGCTAATAGTCAGCTGCTAGCTGTCTGCCTTGTTCTTTTTTACCTTTCAATACCAGAGATAAACAAAAGTTTTCGAAGGTGCACCTTTGTGTAAACACTGTACAGTAAATGTAAAGAGTGATAATTTGGTAGGTTGCAACATGTTTGTACACAATGCAGTAGTTATAAAGTTACTGTAGGCCCATATCGTTTCCTTCGCCTCCCGCAGTAATGTTGTGACTGTACTGTAGTTTCGGTAAGCATCCTAACATTAATTTCATATTTTAATGTTGGCAAGTGTAATGGCCTTATGATTTCAGGGTGCATTGCAAGTCATGGTACTGTAGTTCTTCCATGATCGCAGGGTTTGGAAATTTGTCAAGCTTCTCAGGGTCAAGTGTGGACTGGTTCACTAGTCATTGGTCTATGAATGCTCTATGGTGACAGGTGTGTCCAGATCTTTGAGGAACTGAATGGAAGCTGTCGTTACTGTAGCTGGATTAGATCAGGGATCATACAGGCTAGGGCATTGTAACTGTAAAGGTGGGATTATTTTCTCAGTTGTTTTACAAAATACTGTAGTCCTTTATCGATGGTTGGAAGATGTTTTGTAAATGTAGTCAACAAGTCATGTTCTGCCATGATTGTCATGATTGTTTTCTCTCTCCATCTAGCTAGCAAAACTTTGAATTTTTTCTTTCACATCATCCCCAACATCATGGAGGTGAGGTCAGTGGACTCTGATGTCCATCTGGCAGTTTGATACCTTTTGAAAATCTTAAGATTTTTTTGTTGTTAATGCTGGTGGCATCTCTGTTTGTTTTCCATGATGAAGTGCCCCGAAACTGGTCACAAACAAAACTGCAATTGTTGATTTATAAAACATTTAAGCTTTCAAGTTCCTGAAAGACCACATGCATGAAGCAGTAAATTTGTTGACTGTTAGAATGAGGTAACTTATGCTTGTCATATGACAAACTTAACATAGTTCTTTATGCATGATATCTTCTGCCATGGGAGTCAAGGACATTCATCCTCTGTAGGATATATGAGGAGCAGTCGACTAGGACAGAACCCCAACACCTGGACCTTGATGGAAAATGCAGTTTGTGTTTGAATTTTTCCTTTTTAGTCAGATCCATAGTTGAGGAAATACTGTAATCATGTTTTTTTTTGTTTTTTTTTATACTGGTAAATCTGTTTCTGTTTAATTAGAAAATAACGCAATGAAATTTGCTACTGTTCAGGGAGTTCTTGGCAGATCCTTCCATAGTGGTGTTGGTTTCTGACTCTTAATGTTGCACGATGAGATGAATGTTTTGGGCCCATCGAGAGACTTATTGCACAGAAATGTACGCATCGAACTTTATTTCTCAGAAGTACCTCCTTTAATGCCGATGAGCGGTTACGAGGTACACAAAAGAAATACGATGGGCACGACGTAGCGTACTGTTTCACCTTCAAGATGAGGTTTGTGATGCCCTGAAAATAGCAGAGGCCAATGGGGTTGGTATTTGTCTTTCTGTGTTGATTCTGCCATAAATTTACCTAACAAATGTCAACTTTTATACAGTCTTCATGAATTTGGAGGCCTATACGAAAGGGTGATAAGGCTCTCCCCCTCTCGCATCCAGTTCTCATTCCTGAAGTCCCTGTCTCACGTCCAGTTGTGTTCGTCACCCGTCAAAGTCGAATTGAAAAGGATCGGGTGAGCAACTGTCAAAGGGAAGCCAGACTTAAGAAAAGAAAAGCCAAAGAGGAAGAAAAAAAAAAAAATAACCCTTGATGAGTCTGGTGGTATGGTTACCCTAAGCTGAAACTTACCATCAGGGACTTTCTAGAGCAAATGAAAAGAATTGGAAAACTGAAGGTAATTAAGATGTACTGTATAAGAAAATTACAGGCCAGTTGAGGTTTGAGATTGAGAGGAACACAGAACCCTTGAGAAGAGAGCGGATGCTCTCGAAATGTTGTGACATGAGCCTTAATTGATTCCACGGTGGTGACTTGATATGCAGTGAACAGCAAATTGCCTTAAAGTCCGAAGTCTGGACTCAATTTTCAGTCTTGCTTTGGTTCATGGCTTTAATTTAGTGCTGTCATATAAGAATGGGTATTATTTACATCAGTGGAAAGGGGAAAAGCGAGTTGCAGATTTATCTCCTATGAATAACAAAAACCATCCGAGAAAAATCTTTACTCCGTCACGATACACAGTCTGGTGTACCTGAATCAAAGTAAAATGTGTAGAATTTTTGAAGCAGTCCAAGAGACATAGTTGTCTCCCTCTGTTTAAGTCAGAGATGTGGAGTGAATGTGTCGAGTAAAAAACTTGACAACATGCATTCTGCTGTGTTTTTTCTTTTACTTTGTTTACTCCACTCCTGACTTACCTCTCTCAACAAAACTGCTGCACGCTAGTTTACGATTCCAGTACTTTTAAACTTACTGTAAACACTCCTCCCCATTTTGGGATGTACATTAAGTGAAAAAGTGTGTTTTACTGTTGTTAAGTGACAAAAATATTAGTGTCATGCCAAGTTGGTTTGCAACATGGAGTCTACAAATTTGACAAATTTTACCAAAATGTCTAGGCAGCATAAAGAGGCACATGTTTCTGGCAGGTACCAAAAAGAAAATTTGGTTTTTGTCCTCATGCCGATATACCCCATAGCTGTATCATGGACCTGTTCTTTCTTAACTTCCCCTTGTTATTGACCTGCAGTCATTTGCTTTTCTGTTGATTGCCACTGTGCATGTTGCGTGCATGCTCAGAAGGACGGACCATAAAGTAAAGTGGTCCAGGGTTGTTCAAGACGAAATCAAGGGACTAGGATATACTTTGAATAATTCAGTATAAGTGTTAACTTTGGCTGTCAAACTGGACTTCTGTGGTTTAAGTTACATGTACCTGTAATACTTTGCCTATTAGTAATTTGTCATTGTCTAGTGCCCTTTGGTAACCTTTCAACAACACTGCCCTCTGAGCACCTTCAGCTCTGTTCCTCTTCTCAGTTCTCACAACCTGGTGAAGTATGAGTACATGAGTTTTGGAGAGGAAGAAATGTTTGTCAATTTTGTCAAAACCAGGCAAATCCCCCCCTTTTGCCCCAACCCCCCACCTGTATGAGAGTTGCTATATTCAATCAGTCCATGCCATACTGGGACAAATTAACCATTCAGTCTAAGTCAAGATACTGTAATGCAGTATTTCTCTCCACCTGTCTCAACACAACAGCTGCTTTCTCGTCTACTGTACCAACAGTACCGATGGACCGATTAACACCGCCTCTAATGCTGTCTGACCTAATTCCATTTCTGCCATCCCTATGTGCTAAGAGTTTGAAGATTTGAGGAGAATTCTATCCTTTGTTATCATCCATTTGTGACTTCAATCTGGTCTTCCTTTGCTTGCTGCTGCACATCGGAAGGGTTCCTTACCATACTGTGAGAGATGACCTATCACGTCCTTAAGTTATGGGTACTGTACTGTAATTTATTGCTGAGAAACATTAAGCCGGAAAGAGTGTGCAGGTACAGCACTGTATTGTTGAACAGCTCAGTGCTTCAATTGTCTGCCAAAGTTTGTACAAATTCCATTTAAATTGAAGAATATGTACTGCACATATTAATTCAAGAGTGACTTGATTCTGAGTAAATAATTTATACAAATTCCATGTGAATAGCAGTAATCTGGCATTTGTCTTATCCCCGTGCATCTGTTAGCGTACCGTACATTCCTTGGTTGGAATGCATGCTCTTAGCCAGGAAATGTCTCTCCTCATGCAGTTTTGTTAAAAAAAGAGGCAAGTGTGTGGGTGGCAAAAATTGTCAGAATTTTAGATTGCATCATTAATTTTGTAAGAACTAATGATCAAACAGCTTTCAGTAAGAACTGATTGGGTGTGGCACAAATTATGCAGGCTTGTTTATTGCAGCCAAAAGTCGGAGAGCAATGCCATTAATAACGCAATAATCCAGACGCATACTGTAAGTGAGTCAGTTTGTCAGCGATTTCTACTGAAGTCTGCATTTATTTGGTGAAGCCATTGTGATTATTGCATGTTAGAGATTGTATGAAGATAGGTAAAATTTTGTGAGTACTGTATTTCAAATACAATAGAGTAATGTTATGACAGCTGGAGTGAGTTATTATGAAAGTTGGAATGGCTTTGCCTGTGCTATGTACAGTACTTTACTCCTCTCGCTTATCTGTCTTATTGCAACATCTAGACTCCTGCTTGCTTTCAACACTGCCTTTGGTGCTGTTGGGTGTAGTACAGGAGCATTGCAGAATGTTAAAGGCACTAGTGCAGAAATAGACCCAGACGGCACCATACTGTAAGTTACCGGCACTATTGGTGTGATAGATTGGAGTGCGACTCTCTAAGAATATAACCAAAAAAAAAAAAAAAAACAGGGAAAGCCATATTTTTAATGCCAAAATGGACACAGGATGATACATTTTTCATAATACGGCAGGGCGGTTGACTCCTTTTCAAGATATATCAAGTTTCTCACAGATAGAAATTCAAAGACCTGTTGCAGGCCAACGTACAAGGTGTTCATCCAACCTGGACTTCCAAATTTTAAATGATGCATCTTCTGTAACTCATCTCATGCAAAATAGTTTGAGCAGATGAAGCTGTTGCTGATGATTACTGGTTCAGAATTTATCATTCAGTAATGATTTAAGTTTTAGTTTAGGTTGGTGCATTTTAAAGGCAGTATAACAGGTATGTGACATCTTCATGCACATGTGCTTTCATTACATAGAGCATCAGCTGTTTGTTCACCACTGAGAATCAGATACACGTTTTACTTTAATATGTACAGCACATGTAGAGCTTTCGTAAACTGACTTGATATCCAGCCAGAAAAGGTCAGGTAGACATAGAACTTGATTTGTTTTAGTTACCAGAAAGGTCACTCATGCACCAACTCACATGGCTATAGCCTCGCTTTGTGCCATTTGACTAACTTCGATATCATCTCAGTAAGTTTACTGTTTGAATGAAGAGAAAAAAGACCAGGGGCTACAATTTTTTTTTCTCTCATTTTATTGATGATCTTTTAAGAAATGTCAGAGTTAACCTCCGTATACATACCGAAATGTCACTAGCATTAATACTGGATGTGATCTATATATTCAGACATAACCTATTAACGTAATGTTCAAGTGGCCTAAAGTTCGTCGTCACGAAATGCAATGGAGAGTTGCATCTCGTTGACTCTGAGGAATTTCTTTGATTCACCTGCTTGAAGCTTGCATATCTCAGTGTAACCAATGTGCTTCTCCACCATGCAAACATGACTGGCAAACGTAGCTTTGACTCTGCCGTTAGTCCTCTCCAATCCCTAATGTGGAATATTGCCCCCTATTTTGCCACCTAAAGCGCTTATTGATTTGTTGCTGGTACAAAATTGTAACTTTTCAACATTCTTGACTTCTTTCTTTCAGTTGTTCTACCCATTATTCAGATCTGGAATTCTCCTTTTTCTCCCAATATCATTCCTGGGATAAGTAACAATTTAGTTTGGAAAGACATTTAGGGTACTTGTTTTCTCCCATGGGTTACAGTGTGTGGCACGAGTACAGTATGTGTTGCGCAAAACTGAATCCGGCCCTCCACCTACTTTTGCCTACCTCCATTCTGTTGTCTTTCATGCAAACCATCCGCATGAACATAGGAGTTGAGTCTTGAAGGTTCGGAGGAATAATCGTTTGTCCCGCTATCCTGTGTACCGCGGACTAGTTGTGATGTCCTGAATATCTAGAAAAAAGAGCAAAGAAGTTTGAGAAAAATTTGCCAGGGTGAACATTTTCCATCTTTTGCTTTCTTGAAAGAGAGGGCAGCAGAACAGAATGGTTCAATGTTGTAACTCTCAGTCAATTTACCATTTTGCATCTTGAAAGAGGTGTAAATTTCCCGTATGAGGTTATCGCTTTTCAGTGTTCCATACAAGAAGAAACTTTACAAACTACAGTGTCTCAAGACAAGAATCTTTTGGCAGATCTCATATTTGGTATACTGTACCATGTTGAGTAACGTTGCACGGTATACCGGTACTTTCGTAAGTACCGGTCTGTACCGGTACCGGTACGGTACTATACCACCAATAAAAAGGTACCGAAGTACCGCCAACAACGGAACCAAATGGTACCGCGAAAATAAGCTTAACGTTAGGCCTAATGTTAGGCCTAACGTTACACTTGTGATGTTCGTTTTAACTTGAAAGAGAATAAAGTTTGAAAAACGACTTTGCGTGTTTTATTTGTAACCTCTCAGTCAAAGTTTTAAACAATGATGGAATATATTATGAGCAGTATTACAACAATATTATATGAAAAATCTGTGAAAAGGTAAAAGCATATATTACAGCTTCGTCAAAATGAACTTACAACACAATGACTTCGTAAGTGGGCTATATGTGTACAGTGTGCACTGTGCTGATATTTGGTTACGTACTGGGACTTGGGAAGTAAGTATAGCATCCAGTAACACCTCGCTAGCAGTGTGATCGAACGAAACGTGTACCAGGTGAGTAAAACAGGATTTATGGATTCCATTTCAAGAAAAATTACCTCTAATGACTGAGAGAGATCTGTGAAACTTCATGGGATTGATACGATTTACATTGTTTCTTGTGAGAAGAGAAGAACACTTGTGCAGTTTGGAAATACTTTGAACATTTACTTTTCTCCTGTTATCAACATTCTAGATAACGTCAGGCATCAATGAAATTACAGTATGTCTATAAACTCTCCATGAAACATCGGACGCACTAAGCATTTTTTTATGGGGGGGGGCTTTTGATTGACAATACATGCATTGTTTCTGATTTTGCCGATTCTTAAATCAGCTTCAAAATCCTCTACCCATAGTTTTTGGTTTTTCAGAACTGTACTCCACGAAAAAAAAAGAAGTTCTAGTTACAAGATAGAGAATCTGCATCACAATTGCCACAAACCCCATCAGCAACATCATGGCAGCCTTAAGGGATAAGAGTTGGCACTCTGCTCCATCCCTTCTACCATAGTACCACTGTGGACACATAACGGGCCAAGTCCGGGGTAACATATGACGGAGCCACTCCATAAATATTACTAATAAGAGTCCAAGGAACCATTAAGTGACATCCGTGTACCAGTATTCCATTTTCAGTAGTACGTAGTCGGGCCGAAGCCAACAGTCGGGAGAATGGCAGTGACAACTTAACTGTAATGCTATTTATAAGTTTTCACATATTTTTGTTATTATTGAGAGTCTAGTCTTTCCTTCACACAGAAAATAAGCTGGCTAGATTTTAGAAGGGTACTGAAATACACAGTTTATTAAGACAATTGTTATTCCTTCCTTATTCCATTTCCTTGACGTTCCATATGTATTGTTTGCTGGCATTCACTCTTTCAAAATATTTATTTCTGATTGAGTCAATACAAAGTCTGCAGTCGCCAGAACATACACCGAAGTGGTATGCCATTAGTAGCGATACACGTGGGCAGTAATAGTTTCAGTCACGATCGAGGCCATTGGGTCCAAAATCATGTCATCTCATTGATTTCATTAATAATTAATCGATTATACTCTGCGCAATCGATTTAATGTTAAGAGGGTATGAGCTACGCAAATAAATCACTGAATTGACCTCATTAATACTGAAAATCTCTTCCACATAAATGAGGACGTTGGATTGTGAATTCCGGAGAAGCATGCATCGGCAACGATGAAACCACTTTCTCACGCGCTAGCCTTCCATCTAATTAAATATGAAATAAAGTCCTGCCTGCCACTCGCATTATAAACTTGTGATTGGCTGTCAAAAATCGCGGGAAATGGTCAACAAAAGATCTAGGACTTGTTGATCACATGATATCATTCAGTTCATGACGGTCAGTCATTCCAGAATCTACGTTGCAGCTTGGGGGCGGGGCTTATCTCGATCGACTCGATCAAAGCCGGCAACGAACAGCTGAAAATTTCACATTGAAATAGTACAGTGCTTCGCTCGCTTTGAGCCGCAGATTTACTGTACAAATTTACATACAGTTGTGTGTGTTGAATGTCCAATAAGCCTGGTAGTATTTCAATCATGTTGTTAGCGTATACAATCGGCCGACACAGTCGGCGAATTCCAGAGAATGTTTTCACAAGACAAAACAAGTTTCCAGGATTTTATGCTATGAAATAAGTTGTAAGTATTGTACAGTAATTAGCACACTACAAATACGTTAACTCAGGATGTTTTCCGAGTATTTTCTTGAGTTAAAAATCAAACGTTTTTCTCTCTCTGTGTACCGGTATCGTACCGGTACCGGTACCATTTGTGGCGGTACTGAATGTACCAATTTTAGGCAGTACGGTGAAACGTTAATGTTGAGTACAAATGAACCCTGTTATGTGTGAGTTTTTTTATTAAGATGGAAGATCATTTGTTGTGAAAAGATGTCAGATTACAGAAATCTTGTAAACAAGATTCAAGTGATTATTGTAGTTCTGTAATTAACCAAAATAATTTACAGTTGTTTAATGAAAGCCTTTCAAAGGAAAGAAACTTGCCCTAAGCACTTATGAAAGAGTGATTTTTGTTTGCTCTTTATGTGGTGTAAGAGAACTTCTGCCTCTGACTGATAATTTGTGATAAAAGATCCAAATTATCCTCTTTTCTTCATATCATTACCAGGGAGCAGTACCAAATTTTGTGACAAGTTCAGGAGCAGCAAACCTGGGAACGGAGGTAGTGAAGATGGCAGCCCAGTGGATGAAGACAGAAGGTGAGTTAGAGAACCCTCCCTCATTCAATGGGAGACACTGTAATTCCTTCTTTTGGTGTTATTTAAAATGATAACATACTGTACGTAATCATGATGGCTTGTGCATGTGTGTGTGTGTCCTCATGTGTGTGAGTGTGTTTGTGACTTCTTGCTTGTGAATACATTTTCTCAAGAACAAAAGTTTGGACTGAGAATATCCAGAAGGTAAGCTTGGATGATCTCATGTAGTCTTCCAAGATCTATATTGTGCTTGCAATGTGAAATATCTCAAATATGTAAGCTTTAATAGTCTGCTGTGATATATGTCCCGTTTTTTTTTTTTTTTTTTTCTGATGGACCACATTGTCATGCAAGAACCTTGTTGTTGAGGCTTAGGTAGCAGAGGTCAAAATGAAACTCAAGAACATAATTTCGAACTGATCTCACATGTAGTGCAGTATGGTGATTAACCACGATGAGTACGTTGAATTAAATTAAACGTTAAATTTGTGAAAGGAGCATGGCCAGTCCTAAGTTGTGGTGTGTGGAAGGCTCGGGTGGCTCTGATGCTTTCCGACTCGAGTATTTGTGGCCAAACAGTCGTGACTCCGAGGCCTGCTCATGACTCCTACTTGTTGTTGGTTTCAATGATGTAATTAACTGTCACCCACACATAGAGGTTATATTTTGAGCAGGAATTACGGTATCTGTGGGCAATGTAGGGGACCCAAACAGAGTTGGTGGATGAGAATTGGCCTCTTGCTAATAATCCAAGTTTTCAGACAAAAAATTTTGATTTGTAGTGTACCATACTACAGTAGTGACCGCTGACAACTTTTATAAGCAAAAAAGAGAAAGAGGTGCTTAATATTATAAGTTTAATATTAATCATACATAAGAACATTAATCCAAATTGTTAAAGCACACAAAAAGCCGATATCCAAATATTTTTGTTTAATTTTAAAAATTCCACAATAGTCGTAACTGCAAGAAAATTAGAGTTGGGTGAGTCACCCAAGCCTAGTGTGTAATGTCAGTGACCTGCTTATCGTACAGTCAATTTGCATTACTGTTGCATTGAAAACTTTGAGCAGACAGACCATCGTGGGTAACGTCATCAAAATCATGATATATTCTTGCAGTTGGGTTGAGTAATATCTTCATGACATGTGCAATGGATAATTTACTGTGCAGACTGAACAGTCTTTATTCACAGCATGTACTCCCTCACCCATTAAAGCTCATGCCTTACCGTATTGACCACGGTTTAGCACACGAAAGAAAAAGGATACTCATCCAAACAGGCCCTGGAAATGTGAAAAGGATGAATCCCAAGCAGTCAGTCGTGTTGTAAAAATCCCAAAAGGGTGTAAATAGAGGTAGATTTAGGAGGATGCAGATGCACTTGGGTAAACTTTCGCTGCAAGACCAAATTCTGGCAATTGCAGAAGGGCGGAGACCAGATACACTCATATGTACACGCACACACAATTTGCCAGATGCTAGACCATGGTCAACATGGTAATGCATAGGTTATATGAGGTGAGTACGTCACTAGCGAATTCCAAAACTAAAGGGTTTTGGGGAAACTGATGTAAATGAATTCTTCTAGAGACAGATTTTTAAATGAAAATGCTCCAGTCTCTTTTGCACAATATGAATAGATTGATTCACATCAAATACATTTTTGCATCATATCACATCTTTGCCCAAAGAAAGGTCTTCAAAATATTTTAGGACCATGTCTCCTACATTGGCCAAGTTGTAGACTGATTTGTACTAAAAGACTAAGCATACTGCATGGTAACAAAATCGTGGTAGTGTCATGCTTTGCCTGCACAAACAATAAATGCAGCCAGAGGAGAAAAAAAAAAAGGAAGTGGAGAAAGGATTTTAATTTTTCTGCAGCTCAACCCCCTCCCAAAAAAGAAAAGAAAATGAATATCTATTTTGTGCTCCAAATATCTTTATGAGTCGACAAGACCTCATGTGAAGTTGGTCATTTTCTAGACACACCTGTAATAGCAGGCTCTTAAATTTGAGCCAGCCAATGCCTGCACAAATCTGTAGGAGAGAAATGAAGGAGAAGCAAGTGCACTTGACCATTTCGACTGGAGCTCTTAAAAAAAAAGAAAAGAAAGAAAATAACATCTGTTTCTTGCACTAGATATTTCAACATTTTGACGACAGCCTGTCCAGAAATTGCAATAAGATTTTAATGACCTAAATTCAAACAGTCCCACTCTAGACCTGGGAAAGTTATCTTTTAGATCTAGTATATTTATTACATAAATTCAGCCACTCATGGAATCAAAGCTGAAGGCTATTAGAACTCATTCACAGTACAAAGTGCAAAGAAGAAAGAAAAGGTTTCACCTCGTTCAGTTAATTTGCATCGCAGAGTGTCATTTAAATTGCTGTTGTTTTTTGTTTATGAGCACACACTGTATATACTGCTTGTGCAGTGTAGTTTTGCAGGGATTCTCTTTGTTGGGGATTACAGCTAAATGCTGTACACAGTGCTTTTGCATTTGTCAGGTCAGTTGACATTTTGCCAAAGTAATTTAAGTCACTGTTGCTGATAAATTTTGCTTGAACGGTATGTGTTTTTATTTTATATCTGTGTATAAACATTAGGGTATGTAGTTTAACACTTGGCATGACAATACTTCTTCAGTCTTCCATGCCTAAATGATACAAGTGCGATTTATAAATTTGCGCATGAAATTGCATGCCAGAATTAAAACTTGACGAAAGAAAAAACTATGCATTTTAGCATGTGTGGGTCTCTAAAATTCTATAGGTTTTTGAAGTCAAGCCATTTTTCAAGTCAGATGTACAGTACACTTGCTCATGAGGAATGGAAGTTTGTGAGGGATTTAGGAAGTTGGACATTTCCAAACTTTTGTTTATTTAGGTGGAACTGTCTTTTAAAAATTTTCAGTGCAGGAGTTACTTGATCGTCAGAGGAACAATGTCAGTCGCTGTCCACAGATCTTGCCAAACGCTGAGTAATTAAATTATTGTGTTTGAGTTCAACTCTGCTCTGTTGTAATTAAAAAGATCCAACAAAGTGTGCCATAAATGTTGTAGTCATTGAGATTGGTCAGATATGAGACAGCACCCGGTTTCCAGGTTGTACTTAGTTTTACTCCAAAGAAAGAATCGTCTGCCGATAGGTTCTTTTGTGATGGGAGCACTGCAAAGGGTGGTCATTTCATCAGTTTAAATGGTTGCTTGCTTTTTTTTGTCTGTCACATCTAAGAGCAATTTCTGTCGCACTTAGAAAGTGCCAATGCAGTTTCCTCTGAAACTAACATACAGTAACTGCTTGTATGTGTCTGTGAGCAGAATCAAAGTACTGTACTGTATATGGGAAAGAATCTTATAGGACTCTGCCTGTTAATGTTAATAATTTTCATTTGGTACTTGCACTGTGAAAGAATTTTGTTTACAAAACTAGACCAGCACTCCCTGTCCCTGTGTCTTGTAATTGGCCATCTTGATTATGGTAAACACTCAACAATGGTTGTTGAACACATTCGTGAGGGTCGTTTGTTGCGTCAGGTCTCGTGGGAAGCTTGCATCCTGACTTTCACACCTCTGCCTCCTTGCGCTAATTTGAAAAATGATTGCGTAAGTAGGGAAACAGCATTTTTGTATCACAATTCCCAATTCAATTAATGTAATGTTATTGAATTTCCGGAACCAGTTGCGAAGCGATGTGTATCATAATACATGTGCAAAACATGCATGGCAGAAGGCTTTATTGATTTACAAGACCTTGTAGCCAATGCTGGTGTTAATGGCATTCAGAAGTGTACATACTGCTAGGTATCTATAGAGCATGCTAATATATCATGTGATGTGTATACCCTCAGAGGTGGACGTTCTCTCTCGGCAAATGTTTTTCACTGTTACTCCAGAACATGTTCCTGAAGGAAAGTACAGTAACATTGAAAAATAACTGTAACATATAAGCAAGTCACTTTATTATACAAGCTGCAGCTCTGCTGTGAATTTGATGTCTTGATCTTTGTTCTGCATGTCGTGTTCTCACAGCCCAATGAAAGATGTGTGCATCTCAGCTCATTATTGAAAAAACCACAACCTGAAAAGTAGCCCATGTTGAAGCCACGTAGTTACAACCTTACATGTCACCTGTAAGAAATTTCTCAAAGTTTTCAAATAAATAATTTTTCCCAAGGAAATCTTAATCTGATACACCCATAGTCCTGTGTTTTTCAAATACAATATTCCCTACAGTGTCACAATCTGTAGTTCCTGGTCGATAGTACGTTTAAATCCTGTCATATACCCCACAACTTCCTGGTGTGGGTATCCACGAGTGACTACACTGTACTTACCCCTGTTGTAGCACTCGAGCGAAAGGCAAACGAGGGCGAGCTCGGCCTTAGAGGGCGCGGTGCTAGAATTAGTTTTTGTAGAAATTTGTTTTTTATGATTTGAGCATAGGGTCAAATGATGCATTAGTGAGGCAAGGGGTAAGTATATGTCTACGATGTGAATGCTTTAGGTGACTGAAAGTGTTCAAAGAACTATACTGTATGTGCATGGTGTGGTCATCCTCTGTCATAGGTAGTGCAGTTTCCACTGATGTGGCAGCAGAAAGAGGACATTTCATTGTGTAAAAGGATTTCCTCAAGAAAGAGGACTTCTCAAGAAAAAGGACACTTTGTTTAAAAGAATTTTTTGCTGTTCCCTTCACTTGCCCCATCTTCACAAGAGTCACTGTGCTGTGACTTCACTGAACGCCGTCAACTGTGCTAAATTATTGCGTAAATAGAATTACAAAATATCGATTATAAGTGAGACTGGGGATCAGCTTTGCTAATTATGCACACAGTCCCTCGATAATAATCTTACATATGGAGTATGATTGCCCACTTTCAGTGTAGATAATTGAATTTACCCAGAGAAGTCTCAGATAATCTTAAGAGTTGCAAATTTGCCCTGTTGTATGTCCCTGATAACCTTAAGTTTTCCAAATTTGCCCTGTTTTTTATTTTCGCTGATAGTCTAAAGGTTTCCAAACTTTGTGCCATCTCTCTAATGCATTCTATTGGAACATTGAGTTTGAATTAAGTAGTTGGTGCATAGGAATTCTGTAATATGCTGCTCTGCTTATGTGGTGTCTTTTGTAGATCTATGCCTTGTGTGTTGGTTGTGTAATTTATTGTGTAATTTACTGTGATTTTTCTTCATTTTTTTTTTGATACGTAAGATTTGGAAGTCCACTCCTCTCTCAAGGAGAAATCAGCATCGGAGTCAGCGTGACGACGGAGGCTGGTATCACCTCGACTGCCGCGCAGCCTCCTCAGGTGATAACCAGTTCAGTGGTGAAAGAAGAGGATGGTGACGATGAACCTATGGATACCAGCGACCCATTGGATGACCAGTGCCCTCACACTGCCAATGGGGTCATGCCAGTGAGTCCGGGCGGTGGCGTTAACTCTAGAGTTGTTTTTACTGCCGGATCAGGGGACGATGAGGATGAGGCCATGGAAACCGGACCTGTTTTTCATCCGGCCTGGACTGCTAAGAATTCTTCAGACAACATCAACCTGGACCAGGAATATTTTGTTCAACAGCAGCAGCAACATCATCATCTACCCCAACAGCATCAGCAAGGTAGGATAAGGTCATTAAGTCATTCCGAACTCAAACACAATGAGGCTAACGGTCGGCCTGCCTCCGCGGAGCTGCCGATCGTTGACACATCAGGGAACTTTACACCGCCTAGTGAAAGTGCCAACAACAAGCATCGTCCCATAGTCAAATGCATGAGTGAAGAGGCTCCTCAGAGTTCACAGTTATCAGTACCAGGAAATAGACCAGTGCCTTTACAGAGGAGGATATACCCCTCTTTTCCTTATTCCCCGTACGGCTCGCCACATTCCTCACCGAAGGCGTCACCGTGTGCATCACCCAGGATGCCTCGACCTCCGACCAAAGAATCTCATAAGATTGACATAAGCAACAAGCAGGTAAGTTTCACAGAACCTGTGTATATTTTATGCAACAGTCATTAATGTTTGTTGTCGTCTCAAATGTCACACTTGTTACATTACACTTATCATTAAAGACCGTCGCAGGTCCATCCAGCCTCGTGTGAAATGAAAATGGGTTGTATTCAACATAATATCGTGACCTCATGCCTTAGTAGGTGTTTTCGTTGATGTTTCCTCAATACATTTAGCCTTTTACACCTGTGGACGTTCTTTTGGACAACAATACTTCATATTTTAGTGGAAACGTTTTGGTCTGTGTACCTAAATAATATAAATATTATTATGTTCATTAAGATGCTATTGATTTTGTACTAACCATATATGTACATAATTTGTTTTTGTATTGGTATATCACTTTTCCTCCCTTACAGTACGATCTAGTTGCTAGCACAAATTGGGTCATGGGTCCCACCAAACGGTGGGTCATGACCCCACCTTTTTGTATTGTAGGTGCTGACCCTGTCAGTATTATGGGTAACAAATCTTTCAAGGCGTAGTTGGTATACTGTATGTAACCTCAATGGATGGTGGTATAAATTATGCATATTAATATGGATACTGGATAAATGTCACACTTCCAGTGTGTCGATGGCTGTGCACATGAACTTTTCCCTGGTCAGTGGGCCCCAAAATATTGTGTCCTGCAACAATTTGTGACACACTGTTACCCCATGGCAAATATCTCTGCAGTGATATTTTTTTTTAACAATTTACCGCCGTGGGTCAAAGACGTTTTTGCATGTACCCGTTATACCACATCCAAACCAGGGAGACGTTACTGCCTCCGGTGGTCACACCCGTCTATTTCCATGACACTTTCAGGACATTAAATTAAACCAAAACAAACAGGTACATGAATCGTCATGACTTTGCTACAGTATCTGGTGGACAGTACAGTATGTGATGACATATGTTTTATCCTACTTAAAGGGAAATAGGGTGTTTGTTTTACAGAAAACATCCATACTTTTAAAACCAATGTTTGTGGATGCAGAATGATAGCTTTTTCAAAATAAGGAAGGACATTGTCCTTCTTTTCAAGAAATAAGTTTCTCACCAATAGAAACGCAGTTATTTGTTGTTCAACACTAATTTGTTCACCCAAACTTTTCAAAATTCAAATGATGCATCTTCCGTTACTAACCAAATGCACAATGTTTTGAGGAGGTGAAGCTTTAGTAGATGTTTGTTGATGAGACTGAATGGTTTAACAATGACTAACGCTATTTCTTTTGTATGTCACGTTGGTGTATTCTAAACGCCCTATTTCACTATAAGTCATTCTACTCTAAGGTCTACTTCAGTGGATAAACCAGTAACTCTAAGAGCAAGCTGTACTGCAAGTCATGGTTTGAGGGGTCTGAATTACTCTTAGAACTTTCACATAAATCATTATCAGATAGTATTCAATTCCACAAACTTGTTAGATCAAACTCATCCTTTCTACGAGCATTTGGGCCATGACCGGGTCACCGTAGTAGCCAGAATTTTTCACACAGTCGTGTTTGAACAGAATGGGTTGACTCAGTTTTCTTTTCGTCAGTAAATCTCGTTGCATAATTATCAATCTATCTCACATTGCCATATCACTCTACAGGTACAAACTGCATTTCGATGAGTTATGCTTTTGACAAAAATTTATGCAAAAATGTTGATTCCCATTTTAAATCCCCATGGCACACCTACATTTACTGTTCACTGAACACCTCCCTCCTTTGCCACCCTGCAACACAGTCACGCTATGGTAGTTGTCGTCATGAACTGTATCTCCTGTACGTTATGTCTGCTCTGGCAGTTTTTTTCCCTGAAATCCATACTTTTGGGGAGATATATCCTGTTTATTCTTAGTTAGACCTTGAAAGTCTCTCCGAGCAAGTAATTCAAGATTAACTAACATGTCACCAAACATGGACCGTTTTCTTAAAGTTTTGTTTTTCATTTTAAATTAAACTTAAAAACTGAGATTCGTTAGATGCGTATAATTCCCGTCCAGGTGATTAAATCTCTGCATCTTTTATCCCCTGGGAATAACTATCACTTCACATTTCTGTTTGCTTGGCATTTGATGTAACCTTTCTCTGCAGTTCTGCGACCTTGGTACAACTTTTTTGGTTTTTCTTTTCTGCGGCAGCCTGTCAAATAGAAAGTGACATACTTTCGTCTTTTTTTTTTTGTTTTGCACTGGAAATAGTTTAACGGCCACTGGATTCACAGTGTTTTGACTTTCACATGAAACTGGGTTGCTCCTTGAATGGTTTGTGAAAAGTTTTTTGCAGGTGGAATGCACTCTATGTCGTCCTCTCGCGAGGTTCACCTTTTGGATCCAGTGAGATGCAAGGAGGTCGGTTGTGTTTGTGTTTTCTTAACTTGAAGAAGTCTGCCAAGTGCACTTCTTTTGAAAACTCTGGATCACTCTTAGTCAATTTGCATCTTATCTGGTGGGAATGTAGGTGACTGTGGTTAGAGGTTGGCTTTTGTAGAGGTTTTGTAACCCATCGTATTTCCTTGGTACTTTTCTCTGTGACAGTAGTCTTCTGCTCCCCCTTGAAAGTAACTGAAATATTTTAATAGTATTTATTTGGGAGCAGTGACAGGTAGACAAGTCGTTTACTCGTTTGTCAGTGAAATTTGTGTGTCTGTTTTGATTTTCAGGAGTACGTACAGTTGAACCAGTACCAGCTGAGGAACGAGATCGGTAAAGGCTCTTACGGTGTGGTTAAGTTGGCATACAATGAGGAGGACAACACCCACTATGTAAGTAACTGGTAGAGAGAGAGGGGTACTTACCAAAGATTATGCTTTAATCTGCAAACACCCTCGCAGTTGCAGTCTTTCAAAGCAAAACATTCTGTGTCATTTTGCAGTATGTTGCAGTTGTTGGATTTACGGTAGACAAGCAGGATGCAGTTTTTGTCTAATTAAACGGCTGATGAATTCATCACAAATACCAAAACCACACAAGCATACAGTACCTGCAGGTAGAAGTTGTACCTTTAGTAAATTGTTTGCGGCGATTTGGTGATTTGAAGTGTACCTGGGAACAATTGCTGTTGTTTCTGAAAAACTTGGAACAGAGGCAACATAGGTGAGTTGAGGGGGGGGGGTGGGGTAGTGGGGCCATGGCCATTATCTTATTGAGAAAAATTTGTGCAGCCAGGGAATGAAAATCCCTGTCACTGAATGTGGGTGAACATGATGAAGGCATGTGAACAAAGCAGACTCTACGGTGTGTCTGTATTTTATGTGATTCTAAAAACAAGAAAAACTGATGCCATAACACAGTAGGTTATAAATGTCAGCTACGAAAGTCTGCAGGTGCATGCCAGCATTGTGATAATGTGCTTCCCAAAGGGGGAACTTCATTAATCCCTCTTTTCAAGACCACTAGACCCTTCTTCAAACTTGATCGTCAATGTCCTGACATGTAACCAGAATATTTAAACAACAGAGAGCATGCTGTCTCCTTTCAATTAAAGTCTCCAGCATTCGGAAAAAGTACGCCCTTCTTTCTACCACCGTCGTGCTCATACAGTATATGGCACATTTGTGTTTCTCAGTGCTGGCCACAGAGACAAAGGACTTTAAGTGTGTTAATTTCCTGTGCCAATATGATTTGAAAGACTGTCAATGAGCCTGTCTTAAATTCTAAAGGATGAGGAGATTGGAAAGTAGCCAAGCAATCCCATGGTAACTGGCTCTGTTTTATTAAAGGAGGATGTATGTAACTGTGGCAGTTTGTTGGTTTCAAGTTTTACCATTTCATCTGGGTTGCCAAGGGATAGATATTATGTAAAAGTGTGGATTTTCTTTTCAAGATTAAGTTCTCCTGCCAAAACTTTTATCATGACTTGTGTTTGATGTTCGGTCATGTTTGCTGTACCAAAAACGCACTTACCTTGCGCTGTAAGCACATTCATTGCTACATGTTATGACAAAGTTGCAGATATTAAGTAAAACTTTTAATTGGAATGAAGCACTTAACATTGATTTGGTTGTTTGCTGGAAACCTTTTTATAAATTGTGATTGTCCTATAGTGATTTTGGGTGTCATGGACACCAGGGCTACCGCAAAACTTTATGAGAAATATGTTGCATACTCGATCAAACCATCAACATGCATCCTGGAGAGGTTAAGGACAGTATTACAGACATGACAAGCATAAATTTTGTCAGTTTAATTAATTAATTGGGCCAAAATGACAGTTAAAATTTTCATTTTTATGGACTAAGGAAAACCACAGCTGAGAAAATCTCCAATACAAAGTGTTTATTTCTTTCAACAACCTATATTCCGTTTAACAGAAATTTTTGCAGCATTGTTCTGATTCCAGCAAGTGGAGAATGCCACAGAAAGTGTGTTCCCAAGGAAAAATAAAAAATGTATTAAAATCGCTGGTGCCACTCAGGAGCACCAACCGTACCTTATGTTATGGGAGTAATTCCTGTTGTGCAATTGCCCAGTATAGGTGACAGAGTTGTGTCACTCAGGTGTGCTTATTTTGCCTTACATTATCGGTGGTGTCAATCAACTCCCATCTTCCGTTAAAGATGCACAGTGAAATTTTACAGGTTCTGTTGGCATGATGTCTAATTAAGGCACGTTTTCCAGTAAAGTATCTTTCTTCTCAGCAAAACACCAAAACGAACAAAAAAAAAATGATAAAAAACATTGACAAATGTTTATGTCATTCCCCCTATATCTCCTAACTCCTTGCATCTATGCTTTTATCCAAAATACACTCTGGTAAATTTAGTCGAAGACTACCTTCAGTCCATTTTGGCCTTTGAGTTACAGTGCATATCTTAAATCCAAAGTAATCACAAAAAGAAATAGGCTGTGTGAGTTTTTTGACCTGCCTGAACCCTTCCCCTCCTTCAACAGTAAATTGCAAAAGTATGATGAAATATCTTGCCTATCCCTCTCTCATATATTCTTAACACCATTTGCATTTGCTCCTCTTGGTGACTTTCATCTTTCTCGTTTGTTAACAATTGTTAATTTGGACTTGCCCGTGGCGTCAGAAAGCCCAGGGGTTTACAAAGCGATTTGGTTCCTTTTGAGTACATTGCATGTCAGGAGTGAGAGCAGAAAAGAAAGGAAGCATCAATATCACTTACATTATTATGACTTCTTATAACTTGCCAAAGCATAGAACTTCAGTCATGGAGCTCAAAGACGATGGATGCTCATCTTTTCTTATTTTAATTGCAAATACAGGCAATGAAGATTTTATCAAAGAAAAAGTTGATCAGAAGAGGTGGCTTTGCTCGTAAGTATTTGTCCTCCAAACGGTCTTTCTCTGATCTTTAATGATATCAAGAAAAGTCAATTTTCTGCCAAACTGGTATGTCTTATCCCCTTTTTGATTTTGTTTATCACATTGCAAATTGTTGGCAACATCGTTGGTATAGTCAATTACCCCTGGAGGTCATTGTGATATTTGAGGTGGTTCATGTCGTTGCATGGAAGTTTATTTCCAAATTTTCAGAACCATTTTATTGGTTTTGATGAATTTGTAACCTGTGTTATCATGGGGGCTGTATGTGTGTGTGAATGTGTTTGTGATGCCTACCTTGTAAACATAATATCTTAAGAAGGGAAGCTTGGGACAGATCTCATATTTAGTACATAGGTGTATCACACTGAGTAAAAGAACCCTATTGTTTTTGGTGGGGGTCAAAGGTCATTTGACATCAGTAGTGGACACATTGTGGAAACTTTGTAAACAGTATCTCAAGAAGGGAACTGGCACAGATCTTGTATGTATGTAGTGCATGGATAAACCACATTGAGTACAAGAACTCTGTAGTTTTTGGTGGAGGTCAAAGGTCATTTGGTGTCAAAAGAGCTCAGATTGTGAAAACCTTGTAAACCCAATATCTCAAGACAGGAAGCATGGACAAATCTCAATCTTAATGTACCACATTGATTGCAACATTCCTATTAATTTTGGTGGAGATAAAAGGTCATTTGAGGTCAACAGGGGTCAAATTGCATATAATATAATAATATAATATCTAAGTGTAGGATCACTGATTTGCCTTCGTGATGGCAAATCTAAATAAAAGTATGAATTCCATCAAGTTGTGTCCCACCCCCTCTCCCTCCCCAAAAAGAAATGTGGAAATGGCTACAGTATTTGCTGGTGATATTTTTCTTTCAATCATTGCCTTTTTATGATGATGTTTATTTCATTTCCTTAATTTATATTGATATTAATTAAATCATCACAGCAATTAAAACAAGTGCACAACAGCCATGTAAAAAAAATGAATTGGCAATTTAGTACATTGTAACATTTACAGGACATCAGCTGTAGTCTACATTATCTTGTAAAAGAGTAGAGAGCCTCTTGTGCTTGTTTAAACAAAAATATTGAAATCATATTAACCATCTGGGAAAATCCTGGAAGTTTGCCACGTCTGAAATAGAATTGAGCAGAATTTTGTGACTTGTGAACCAGAATGCTGTGGCCCTTTTGCTCCAGGTTTGTCTACTTTGTAGTTTTTTTTTCCAGCTTTTATTTACATCTCAAACATTTCTTTTCTTATTTTTTTGTTGGGGGGAAGGAAGGATATTGACCTTTGTTTTTCTAATATTAAAGAGGCAAATCATGTTTCTCTGAGGTTCATGTCATGTTTTGATAACATAACCGAGAAATTATTTGCAAAGCATTGACTGAAAGACAGCGTGTTGCTTTTTGGTCAGAGTTGTAAACGGCTTTTTCCTTCAGAGGCTCAGAGCATTGATAAATTGAATGGTGGGAACTTTTCTGACAGAGCCTCTGGTAGTAAATGCAAAGCACAGTTCAACCCGTCCATGGAGAGTTTGTAAATGTCCCATGTAGAAACTGTCAGTCTGCCCATTCGGCTAGAAAATTTTCCATATTCGGTGACTTTCCTCCTGCAAAAATTTTGCTCTGTCCTACTTTTTCGATATCTCTCTTAAATGCTATATGTTTCCCCTCCGGCCAATCTTGACATTTTGAGCATGCAAAAAAGTGTAAAAGCACAGGGTAAGAAAAATTCTCGATGACACAACATCGAGTGCAGCCCCGCTGTTTCGATTTCTTAAGCAGACAGAGATGGGTTAAAGTGGTATGTGTATTTATACACAGATTCGTGAAAAGAGAAATATTTTTTACATACTCACTTTTCATTAATTTTCAGATGGGGGGACCTCCCTGGTTTGTTTTCTAAACCATATCTAAATCTTTCAAAATGCCTCTTGCTTAATAAGTTGACCTATGTCTCAAAGGATGGTCCAGTTAAGGATAAAGGTAACTTTGTTGATGAGTATTGCATCATCTTGTATCATCTTCAGTATTTCAGAATATTTACAATTAATGATATTTCTCCCAATAAGTGAGCAACTTCAACACCCCTCAGAAAAAAAAATAAAAAAAGAAGAAAGAAGATTATATACCTTTTCACTTTGAATTGTGGAGGATCAACAGTACCACTATTTTAGCAGGTTATAAAACTATAATTGTTCAAGGAAGTGACAGCTTTATTACTTACAGATTCACAGATGTTTTCATTGTAATTTACCTGTCCCATCACACTCATTTTCTTCGAATTTGGCCTTTTGGGGGTTAAAAAGAAAATACAGTAGCTTTGGTTTTCAAAATGTCTGAAAGGTGATGGATGTACATTAAGTAGTCTTTTTAAGTTGTACCAGAAATGCATAGAGGTGTATTCCTCTTTAAACGTATCAGTTATTTAGTTTCAGTGCAGACTATATCCTTTTAAAAACTCATCCTGTTTCTTTGTCACTTTCGTCGTTTTTGTACCGTTGAAGGAATAAATGGACACTAAAGGGATCTTATCTTGACATCATGTGTGAAATCTCGAACGGTGACGGAAGATGCCGTAGCGTGGAGAAATGCGCAGCACCACTGCCAAGTTTTATACCCTTTTACACAGATCTCCTGAAACCCTGAAAAGCCCTTCAATCATCTTTGCAACAGGCCTTTAGATCTTCTCAACAAGATTGTTTCAGGTCTATAGAGACCTGATTAGCTAAACTCTGTCCCTCTCATGCAGGGTTGATGTGGACAAGAAAATTGCACTTTCGTCTTTTGTTTTGCTACTCAGGTTCAGTGGGCATTACCTCTCTACGCAAAGATGAAGGGGGGGGGGGGACATGGCCACTTCCATCAAAACTTATGGTGTAGAAATCTTAGTCAATGGGCATATTTCCAAAATGTGGTGGACATGTTTCCCCCATTCGCCCCCAGGATTGATGCTCATGCTTAGTGTTAGGTTGTACTTACTAACTAGTACTTAAGAGGTAAAAATAAAAACTCTGGCTAAGATTTTAATGGATTACTTATTTTCACATCGGGGTCATATAATTACCACTTGCTTGCACGTATGCATTGTGTTACTTTGCTTAAAGTGCACCTGAATAAAGTTCTTGCACTTCTCCCATCTATGCGGTAGATAGGCCTCATTTTGCTTTTGTGCAGTGATTGAACATCAAAGTTGATTGTGTCGTTTTAACTGTTTGGAAGCATATTGTACAATTTAAGAAATGCGAAGGCAATGGGTCAAGATGATTATTCTTCCTTTAATTCCCAGATGTACTTAATTGAGGCAATTTTCCCTTAATAAAAAGTTTGACTATATATTTTTTTTGGTCAAGCCTTTTTCCTCTGTGAATTCTGACCAGAAGTAATGTCGCATTGTGACATGCAAGTTAAGACTTTGCACCTGATTGTCATTCATCCGTTGATGTCATCTGTGTCCTCCCAGCTTGTAAAAAGAAATGTCTCCCATTGTTTTGATGGACCGGTGCTTCCTGTTCTGCTTCTGCTGAAAATAATTAATGCTGTTCATTGTAAGTGCATCCTTGTCAAATGTGGGTTTCTTACCTGCATTGCTGCAAGTTACCCAATTTCACAACTGTAAAGAAATTTCATTCCTGTGCTCCAGATAGCTGTGAGCACATGTATGAAACGTTGTAGGAAACAAAGAGAAAAAGATCATGGAAATCAAAGAATAGGAAATAAAATCATTAACAAGTTTCTGATTCTTCTCACAGTTTAGTGACTGACATGTATATTTTCAGGGAACACATCTTGCATTAATACTCAATAGTGGTACAGTACCACCACTGTTTGATATGAAATTAAAATATGTAGGAGTAGATTTGTGTACTTTGTACTTTGAACAACAATGTAGAAAAAAAAAAGCATGAAGGAACTACGTACACGTGTACCTGTAGAGTAGATTTACTGTGGTGGTGTGTCTAAAGTTTAGGAGAAGACAATTTGAGGAGTATGTTTATTTGAAAGACCTGGAATGGTGATATTTTCCAAAGTGACTGGAACTGATAGCTTATGCTCTGTATCATATTAGTGGCCTTGAAAATTGTTTTGCCCTACTTGGTTTCACGAGATAAGCCCGTTTTGCAACAGGTATGCAGAGACGTGACCACATTATGTTGAGGTGAATTTTGTGTCATCAAATGAAGAATTGCTTGATAAGATGCTGTACTCCTAGACAAAACTCTTTTCGCTTAACTTGTAAAAGAAATTGATGCTAATGTTGTCCAGAAACGGTTAACATACTTACCAAAGTTCCCAATGTTTTCAATCAGTTTTCCAGTGTGTTTCGAGATTCACAGCGATGTTTAGCTTTATCGAAATTGATCGTTCTAAGGACATGTAAGTCTGTAGAAATGAATGAACACGGACTTCTGTATACAAGCAATAAAAAGAAAAAAAATAAGAATAAGAAGGAAAAAAAAAAACAATCATCCCCAACATCTGTTAACCCTCGGATACATGAAGAAAGGATGCTTTGAATTTCTTTGTATTTTCAATGATGTGGCAGTCATCCGTCTTGTCACGTATGATGTGTCATAGATATCTTTGAAGACAGCTCTACTGTTGGCAAATGTCTTCTATTTCTTTTCCATTTCCCTTCATCCTGATCTAGATTTGTTCTAGCTATTTTCTTTTCTCTCAAAACATTCTGATTCTTGGAAGAGACACCGCCTGCGATCCGATTTACAGACGGTTCATGTTTAGTTCACATCTTCGGTGAGCACAGCCAGACGGTCAGTAGATAGGTAAAGTTAACAAATATTTTTCTTGTTGCCAGGACGACCGCCTCCCAGAGGGAAAAAGCCGAACAAGGTACCGAAATCACCGCTGGAGAGGGTGTACCAAGAAATTGCTATCTTGAAGAAACTTGATCACCCTAACATTGTTAAACTGATAGAGGTAGGATTAATTACCAATCTATTGTTAATTAATTCACAACAGCAGTGTCCTGCACATCATTTCATCATGTTTGGATAAATCCTACAGTTGTAGTTAAATTTATTTGTATAGATTTCTAACATTGGTAGGTGCATGACATTACGTGTTCTCTCCGAAGGGCACTGAGTTTGCACCTTCTGCTCGTCTTCACTAAACCGTCTAATCGAGCATGCGCTATCAGTTAGATGATCCCAATTGATAAGCCCACAGTTCACCTGGCAATGTGTAAGCAGCTTTGCTGCCTCTGTATGTTACAGAACAGTCCATTGTCTTGGTGAGGACAACTTCTAGTAAGAGGAAGTGGGTTTAATCACAAGTTTTGTTAATGGAGAGGAGCTGGAGTGACCGGGCAGGTGGGATCAAAGCACCCTTATCTAGCAGGCTCAGTATTGATTACATCAAAAGACCGTCGTTCGGGCAGTATTTGCTAGAGAATTCCTCATCGGGCTTAACACGTAATGATTACAGAAGAAAGTGTCTATCAATCGACTGATAAATCAATCAATCAATCAATCAATCAATCAATCAATCAATCAATCAATCAATCAATCAATCAATCAATCAATCAATCAATCAATCAGTGCAACCATTTATAAAGTGCCCCACAAAGAATGCAGCACTGAACAAAAGAATACACCGATACCATGCACACGTACTCCATACATACAAATAATATGTTGCTGAGTTTAATAAATGTAAGTGAAACAGCTGAAAAGTAGCAGGGCACCTATGGAAGCGAGGAGTTAACCCATGTGGTTTTTCCTGGTGATCCGATGGCTGATGTCTTTATGACAAAATTGGCTGATATCCGATACAGTGTCTTTTCTGTCAAGTGTATTCCCTACTGAAAAAATGTTTATTTTGTACAAAATGGTTTCTGGAGTGTTCCTATCATGATTTGAAAAGCATCACAAACGTAAAATTTATTTATGAAAAGATCTGTCTTTACCGATTAAAGGCCCCCAAACACATTCACAAGGACTTTGTTTACCTTTCCAGATGGAAAACAGTCCTCGTAAGACATTTCTAAATTCCTACACTGCTTCAAGGATTAAATTGTCCCCTGGTGCAAATTATATACTACATTATATATATATTTTCAGGTAGCAGGACCTCGTCAAACATAGGAAATGCAATTTACTAGACTTTGCGGATCTGATGTTGTACCGACAGCGGTAAACATTGGCCGGATTAAGTGACCGACCTGATTACTGGTCGATTCCTAATGGAAACAAATGCGTTCTTAAGTGGGCTTTGAAAGTGTGAAGAGGTCTGCCTGTGTTTGATGTTAGGTAGGAAGCAGTTCTGGAGTATTCAAACTTCTTCGCATTTACCGCCAAAAACATTCCGCAAAGCAAATCCATGTATCTATCAAGGAAGAAAACGGAGGAAAGTTATTGTTTCAGTTAAGCAAATGGGTGAAACAAGTGAAAAATGAGTGAAAGATTGGTCGTTACCATGGTCACAGGAGATAGCTACTTAAGCGCTGGTCCAATACTTTTCTCTTTAGAATGGGAATGCTGGTTTAATCATTGGCCAGAATATTGCAGGGGACTAATGAACCATGTACAAAGAAAAACATTTGCTGCCCATAGCCCTGAGTGGTATTAGTTACAAATTAGTCTTTAGAGACCCGATGGAATTTGAAGTCCCGGTCTTATTTGCGGTTGGTCTCATGATATTAACACTTCTGAAACTGTCAAATTGTTACCAATGCTTTTAAAGCATTTCAATCTTTGACACATTTTCTTTGTGAGCCAAAACAGAACTTCAGAAAAGAAGAGTCCATATGCAGATTTAGAAAGTCTATATGGAGATTTCAAACCCTGGAAAAACGTGTGGGTGGGAAAATGCCTGGGAGATTAGCCTACCTCTAAGATAATTAAGTATGTGGGTGGTTTGTGGATTCAAGTACGTTTCACTACTTTCATCTTTATCTATCTGTCTGTCCGTCCATCTGTAAAGGCTGGATTAATGTGGGTGAGCCGTGATAGAGTTTCTTGTGCCCGTCTTAGTAACTTGAGTCGTTAGGCCATATGTGACAATTACCTTCAAGGAAGTGAAAAGTTTTTCATATTTTCCCACCTTTCCCATGTTTGGACCTGAAGTGTTTTTAAGTTGAGCAGTCATTCACAGGTGTCTCTCATCAAAAATGTAGGTCGTGCCACTCATTTGAGATTGTTAAAATAACTGTGATTGAACAGTCTCCAACAAATGCTTCACATGAAAAGGAGAAGTAACTTAGACCAGAAACTGCTCTAATGCAGAATAGAGTGTTGAAATTACTGTACATAATGATACATCTTGAATAGTCAGTTTCTGCACTCAGGTGAAAAGCGAGGTTCTGAAAGATACCTTAATCGGTCATCAATGCAGTGGATGTGTCAGATGTCTGTAAAAGGAAATCCTGACTTGGATGTTAGTAGTTAGTGGTTCTTTGTCCAGAGTGGGAAGAAATCTTCCCAATTTGAGCAAATTGTAATGTAAATATCGGCAAAATATCCTTGGGTTTGGATGTACAGTACAGTTTTAAATAAAAGTATGATGGTTCAACTCAATAAATGTTGCTTTAGGAGTATATTTCAGAAGTTAAAGTTAATTCAACCACTTTGATTTTAAAATATAATGTTTTCATTTCTCTCTTTTTTTATCTTCAAATCAGGTGCTAGATGACCCCAACTCTGATAATCTGTACATGGTATTTGAACTCGTTGAAAAGGGGTAAGTGACACAAATTTGTCTCGACACATGACCTTGTTGCAGAGTTGGTATCAGCCAACCACATCCTTTGTGGCACAGATGTCTAAAGCTCTGTCGATGTCATTATAGGGGTTCAACTTCTTCTAGGAATTACCTGGCAGTTTTGTGGACATTGAATGGACATAACAGGA
Source organism: Stichopus chloronotus (assembly GCA_021234535.1). Lineage (NCBI taxonomy): Eukaryota > Metazoa > Echinodermata > Holothuroidea > Aspidochirotida > Stichopodidae > Stichopus > Stichopus chloronotus. Next base: position 1,699,303 of record CM037837.1, on the reverse strand, counting down.
AGCATTCAGAACTTGTTGGTGTTTTTGACTAGTCGACACTCTCTCAAATCATATTCCAGAGGTCCACAACAGCTTTGATAATTTTAGAGTTGTGCTTGATCTTCTGCCAGTTAAAAGTAGCCACTTTACCCCTGAAAACTAGCTAACTTATCAAAGCTACCTTATTTTTAATTTTAAAAAGTGCAGCCAGCTTTGTTTTTCATGTAGTGTAAAATAGTTATTTACACGAGAACAACTTTGGAATGATCTTACAACTTTTGATGTAATCAATTAACCCATATATTTAAAGCACCTGCTCACCACTTTGGTAGGCTAAGTATACATCTCGCTAATTTTTCTTGAGCTTGTGCTAAGGTTTAGGTATTATATCTGTTTCTGAAAGTAATAATGTACGTACTCTAAATACTTAGAGTATACATATTTCATGTCATCAGTAGTGCAATCAATTCAAACTTGCTTCCTTCTCCCCTCCCAAGGTGTTGAATGCTGATGACCTATTACACGGGTTGCGTGCCCTGAAGTGCAAACACAACCCTGTAAAACAAACTTTACATGACCGCATTTCATTCAGCATATTCCAGCTTTTAACCATAAGTCATTATCGGAGACAAATCGATCGATTTCTCAGAAACTCTGCCAAATGTCTCCCTGCCAACACACGGAGTGTAATATCGCATAAGCATGCATTTGGAGGATTATAACCACATATCATAAAAGCGACATCTTGGAAAATTAATACTTTTCTCAGAGATCCAGTCAAAATTCCCCCGGATGCACGCAGGCTTGATATCAACAAAGTACCAATTGGGAAGGATTTACTTTTAAATCGGCATATTCAGGAGTAATTCTCAGAAGTGATCATGATGTGTAATCACAGTGATGTGTTTTGTGATTGCAGCAGAACTCTTTATACATCGCAGCAGTCTACCATACGATATGAATAGCACTGCTGAGAGTGCGCTAGGAGGGTGAAAATTGGTTAAACTTTTGGGTTCTGGAATCAGTTTCTAAATAAGTCAAAAATGTGCGACTGAACTAAAGCTTGTGAATGCTGCTGCTTGACTCACAAAAGACGTGTTTTGCAAATGACAAATGCAAATGAAAATTGCTTCCTTGTACGAAGATGATTGATGACTCACGTGGTGGTATGAAGGTTGTCGATGGCTTGCTTCATGATAGCTAGATGGAACTGAATCAGTTTGGCATCACTATCCGATACCTCCCAAAGAGTCTGCAGGATTACCTTAAAAGCTCTGGAATTGTTTTACTCCATATTTTAAGAATAATAATTATTCACAGATGATACCAATTACTGCATGTTGATACATTATCTTTTCAGTTCATTAGTGTTTTTTTACAATCATTATGTCGCTTGCTGCCCCATTGAAAGGATAATCTATTGTTTCACAAACTGTGTACTATCATGGACAAGGCTATTCACTTGCTTTTTAGAAACCAGTGTGATTTTTCATTCTGGTTTGGCATATTTCCGTTCATTATAATTTCGGTTGTGATGAACATCCCTTTGAGACCTGATTTATGCCCTCTGCTGAAAAAGTACTGTAAGAATGAAAAGATTTGAAGTTGTTTTCCTGCCTACATTGTCAACCAACAACATCTCAAAAGGTTGCAAATACTGGCACAAGATCATGATGGTGGCACTTGCAACCACCTCCCATCAACTTTTTACTTGATGATTTCTCAAGTATGTTGCCAGTGGTTGCATTTTACCAATAGTGTAAGAATTTGTTTGGTGTACCCTCTCTCAGGGAGAGTCCTGCATGCATACGTTATCGTTACACCACCCTGACATTTCTTTACCTGACATGAAAGATGAATGTTTGTATTAATGATTTCAGAAATAAGTGATGAAATTTAACACAACTGGGGCAACTTGTGTGGGCAGTTCCACTCCTACATGCTCGAGTGATTAGTAAGAACACTGAAAATTTTGAGAGGTGTTTTTAAGCTTCTAATCTTTCTACCTGTACTTTTAAAGTGAAAGTTTGGTTGAATGTCGTCAGACAGTGTGTAGCCATGGTAAAATTAATCTTTGTCAAATGCTTTGTGCCTCTTCGTCATTGGAATCGGGTATCAAACAGCCACCATTCTGTTTGAAATAAAGAGCCCACATATAAAGACATGAATGGATTTCAGTGGCCCGTGTGTCTACTACCTTCTATAAATGGTATTATTCCTCCTACAAGTGAAGTTTTCTTTGTGCTGATTTCATGTAAGTGACATTAATGTTTCTCTTCCTGTGTCATAATGTTCAATCTCAGGAAAACTTTTCTGATAAAAGCTACGCAAAGGACTTCAGAATTCCATCACAACGACAATGAAGGGCCGTTTTCTTGCGTTTTGTATTTGCCTCATTTTTGAAGTGGATCAAAGTTTCAGTAGATTGTCTTTGTCAGTGAAATAATTCCTGAACAGAAACATCATGGTAAACCAAAATAAGAGTCTCATCATAAAAAGCCTTGTTTTCATAAACTTTCGTCAAGTGTGTGCTAAAAAGTTTCAGATGCCACAGTTTATGTCATATACTGTTTGCTTGAGAAGGAGCAGAGATAATACTTTAATCTGATAAATGATCCAAAAGTTTTATAAAAATGCACTGTCAGCAACTGCCAAATGTTTTGACTGTATCTCACCCTGGTGTATAGTTTTACATTGCTACAGAATAATGTCAGGCTTCCAGTACATTGTGAAACTGAACCCCCACTGTGGGTTTACTTTGTCGTCCAACTTGTGCATACCACTGCCGTCTTCTATACAGAAGAAAAATTTACCTGAACAAAAGATTTATCTCTCTTGAGAACCCTCAGAGAAATGTAAAAGAAGCTCAGACATGAGATGCATTTGGAATGCTTCTTGTCAAAATTGTCATCACAAAAGGTTTTGTTCAAAATGGTCGATGGGTGGGAGTGATTGTAATTGGCATTTGGTAAATTTTAAACCAGATGTTAGTTTCTTGATTATTCCACAGGGATGGAATATTTTGATTCGTTGTAAGTATCATGTGATCAGTCTTTCTTTGCTCTCCTGTGACCATCACATGACCCTTCCCTTTAGAGAACACAATAGCATATCAACTTTTGTTTTTTCTTCCTGCAAAAGTCTCATTTGAACCCTGCCACTTTTTTGAAACCCAAAACATCAGCAATATACCCAAGTTCGAACCGATGAGAGAAGTCAGGGAAATTTGATGAAACAAAATCTGTTCAGGTAAAGTCTCGCTGTCAACATGTTGCAGTGAGCTTGGAGAAACCTGTTTGATTGCGGTACATGAAATCGCCCATTTAGAGGTCATCCATCCAGGTACTGGCTTCATCAAGGGATTTTTTGGTACAACAAGTAATTGGGGTATCTAGAAGTCTAAACAGAATTCACAGCTAACAAGAGAATGCCCTGCATAAACTGCAAGTGTACATATGAGGTAATGTTGTTTTAATACTCTTCCACCTCTGGACAGAACAGCAAGGATATGTTTGTACTGATTGTTGTACTAAGACAGACTGATGGTTCAACCAACAAGATGATGAAATAAATTAGAATACTCTTCAAATGCTTGTCCTTGCTACCGTAATGTACGGCTTGTATCCTTGGTTTGTAAACTTCCCCATGTTTAAAAGTTGTCCTGTGTTTGTGCGTCTATGCATGACCTGTTTTGTTAAACATCCTAAACTTACACTACATACCAACCACTAAATCCTTTACCACAAGTCATGAATTTACCTCAAGTTTATGCTCTGCTTTACTCTAAAATTATATTCATCAGTTACCCTTGACAAATCCAAACACTTGTGCCATCAATATCAGGTGTGAGCTGAGCATCACCTAGAAGACCTGAGCAGTAGTATTCCCTCATTCTGTGTAGAATTCCTTCTGACCTTTCACCCTTCCCATCTGTCTGTTTACATGAACTGTCATGGAGTTATTTTGCTGTAGTGTTATACTGCTACAAATAATTTTAATAAATCATTTTAACTTCCTTTCACCCGCAAAGCCATTTTAATATTCCAATCCATTCTCTTCACACTCACACTTCCCCCATTCCTCCATCAAAAGAAAGGACAAGGCACCGTAAATACTGTCTCTGAGTCAGAACTGGTCATCGCTCTTCTAATGTGTATTCCAGTTTCCAGAACTTGTCTTGTATAACAGCACAAACCACATTACAGAAATCCACAAATTTCGCGGCACGATGCCGGTACATGGACCATCGGTCGGTGATACATGATCTCCCAAATTGTGGTCGTACTTTTATGAAATCAGAAACCACTTCGCTTTGAACCGAGACTTCTTCAACCTATTCAAGTGGGGAGCCATCTGCTGCATGTATCGTATTCCTCTTCACTGCCCTGCGAGATGTGGGCAAAACAACGATCATGTTACTGGTTGCATTCAGATGAATTTATTTTAAGGGGACTGTGCAGCAAAAATAGCAGATGTATATTTAACTGCCTGTTTAAATTTGTAAAAATTGTAAACCTGTTGCATGGGTCATCTGGGGATTATTTGTGTTACTTTAGTGATAGCCTTGGACCCTGAGCATCACATCTAGCATGATTTTAGTGACAGCAGCAGGTGTGTAACCAGGGTTATGCCATGGAGGTGTTTTACAGGACAGTGACATGGGGGAGGGGGTCCAATGGGGGGTGTCCCCCTCCCCTTTGTAAAAAAAATTGAATAGTGTAATCCCTTAGATGCGAAGTGGTGCAATATGTGACCTAGAACTGGCAACAATGATGTCATAATTATTTTGTGAAATTTTTACATAGTTGATGCAAGAAAAATGCAAAAGGAACCGAAAAGTTTGAGTACAGTGTTCTTAGTAGAATGAATGTCAGCATTTAAGATTCGGAAGCTCAGATAACCAAAAAAAGTGCACTGGCTTCTGCTATCCAAGATGCCAATCTACAGAAAAATGGATGAAGAAATGGTCATAGACAGAAAGAAGTTCAGCGAAGTCATAAAAACCTAACAGTCTTCTGTCAAGTGCTAATAATTAATTATGATAAAGTCGAAGGGTTCCCCTATATCAATCTCATAAGAAATAGAAGAAATGGGGAAACATAAAGCATCGAATCAAACTATTTTCAAAACTCACTATAGTGTTTTATAAATTTATGCTAACATACTTAACACACTACTACTGGCTGAGGGGTGGGGGGTTGAACCTCCTGAATACCCCCCCCCCCTTGGCTATGTGCCTGGACAGCAGACTTAATTAAATGCATTTCTCTTCTTTTTTTGGACAACATCAAGCAACCCATCAATTTGCTTCAGTCTACAGTATATCCCCTTTAATGCAGATCAATGTGAACAATATACTTACTGCAACTTGGGGTAGCTGTGACTTGATCCGTGTAAAGTCAAAATTAAAAATTGAAACCAGTGAGCATTTTGTCTCCCCCTTTCCTTTATCAAGTTCCCAAGCTCTTCTTCTTTAATATTCTGCAAGTATTATATGGCCATGCAAAAGTTTGCAAACAGGTATCAATGGCTAGAGATGTTCTGGTACATTCCTTCTCAGTGTAAAGCTGTATAAAGAAAAAGAAAATTCCAATTTGTACTTGAGCGTGTATTGTCTCCCCCATTTTCCCTCCCAGATTTGCTTGTGCATGCCATAGTTACAAAAGTAGTAAAGAGCAAAGTATAAAACATATATTGTGGAGTAGAAACGGTGTTGAAGCATTAGAAGCAATAAGTAGTTCCCTCAGTATTTCTTAATAGTCACTCTTCTTTGTACAGAAACTTCATATCGTGTGCATAATTTGGTATGATTTAGATATTTGTGATGTTCAAGGGCTGACTGCCGCCTAGATCTGCAGAACATTGATTTGGTAGGCTATACAATCATCAGCTAACAATGAATGTCTCAGAACTTTGTCAATCATGTTGCCCCACTTGAAGTATTGTCAAAGATTGACACAAACGTGTGAGTATCCAAGTTACAGTGTTCGTTTTGCGTCAGTTAATGGTAAAACAAGTGTTAGGTAAAACAACATCAGTGAGGTAACAACAACGTTAGGTAAAACGAAAATCGTAATGGAGAATGCACACAACATAAGTGACTGAGGGCGCAAACAAGTAAATTAAAAAAAGGTCGGGACACAAACGTGGTCAGAGCATTAAAACAAATCAAGCAGTTGTTGTTCTTATCGTATACAGTAATCTATGGTGAATAGACAGCCAGCCTACAGTCCATGTTGTTATTTGACCGCTGAGAAGTCATTGATATTTGATTAGTAACATCATGACAGAGCAAGTTTCATTAACAGGGATGTCAGTCTCTTGAAATGCACGAAAGAAATGCACGGAAAGTTCAAGTTGCTCATCAATGCTCTCTGTCATGAAAGATAAAGTTGTATCTATGAAATTTGGATTCAAAGTTCACTTTCCTTTCTTTCATGGAAAATTTTATTTATGGTGGAAATCAGTCTTGTTGTGTTTGTACTTGAATATTTTTTCCCTTTCAACCTCTCACAGGCCAGTTTTGGAGGTACCAGCAGATCCACCTCTCACTGAAGAGCTAGCATGGTGTTACTTTAGAGATATGCTGCTAGGAATTGAATATTGTAAGTATACTTGAATCGCCATATTTCATATCTTTACTGTGGTATATCTGGTGCTGTTTGGGGTTTAATATTGTAAGCAAGTACAAACAGTATCACTGAAGACTACTCTGTATCTACAGTAGTTCCTGTATCTAGCATACGAGACAAATAAACGCATTGCAGCCATTAGAGAGTTTGTACAGGTCTGGCTTTGTCCTTCTAAGGTGTGTGAGTAACAGCAGCATTGCTGCTCCAGGCCTTGGGTGGCCAGGTTTCCTTCACCCGATTGGGGTTGCTTGCAAGGACATATTTTGTCTGTAAACATTACCATCAATGAAATTTGAAGCTGTTCCATACTTACAGGTCATGAAAATATTTTCTTCAGCAGTCTTGTCACCAGCCTTGAAACATCTGCGATGACATAGACGTGAATTGGCTAATGCTTGCATAAATTTTAAGCGTCAACTTTGAAGATGTAATCAGTTCATTTTCAGTCCTCTCACAGCCTTTGTCATCATCCGAGCCAAAGTTTGTGTAAACGTTTGTAAATCTCTGAACTTTGATGTCTCTGCTGCACGAATGGCAATTGTCAAAAAAAGGTATCAAAAAATATGATCTGATTCTCCTGATGCTGCTCAGAGTCTAGATTGCAGCTTTATCTAATACATTTACTAATGGTCCCTTTTATCGATGTAACAAAACTGGAAATATCTCTGTTTACAGAAACTGTCCTAAACCTCGTAATTTTGGAAACCAACAACAGTTTGCATTTTATTTTAGTGGACTTCCCCGCCGGATTTGCAATCAACAAGTACGTTATCAAAAGAGAGAAACCCTCATTTGATTTACACCTCTACACTTAGGGAGATGGGGGAAAGGGTTCTAATAAAGTGGAATTACCCGTCGATAAATCCAGATATTTGTTTTTAACGTAAACCAACATGGCATCTGAAATTAATACCATTGACCGAGGAGTCGAGTTGAATCTATCATTAGTTGTTAGTAATCTCTTCTCACCCTCATCAATGTCACCTGAATGGCTGAGCCAAAATCGTTATGAAATTTATCAAGCAATCAAATGGCTTGGCAAGCATTGTAGTGGACTGTTTATCATAAAAATGGTCATGTCGGTGGACGTAATAGCATGTGATAGGCCATGAAAGAGATGTGAACGTCTTTGTGGTTGTCTTGCCTTCCCTGATGAATGGTTCACCATCTTCTTGTTGGAGTAACAGCTTAGTACGTCTGTTAAAGAGGCTCATTGAGTTGTTTTGTGAAATTCACTCAATTTTTCTAAACCGGTCAAGTTTCCTTCACATGCTAATGACAAACAGTCAAACTAAAAGGATCCCAAAGTTTTACATACGTTGGAACATTAATGAGTGAGTAACCAACGATTAAATTTGGTTTTTGAAACTTTGTGACCAGACATTTTCACATTAGTAATAGGCCTACATTCACATGCGCACAATCAGAGCAAGAAACGGTCAAAAATTCGAAAAAATTGACAGTTTTCATATAACTATTGGAGGTGAAACTTGATTAATTATGCTGATTGTGAGTATTGTTGTGTGTTTGTATTCTTCAAAATCACCGCAATCTTTACTGATATCAACTCAATGAGCCCCTTTAAAAATGCTGAAAACTTTGCCAAGTTCAAGCGCAATCGAAAGCCTGTGCATGAGTTCTTCAAACCTTTCTCAAAAGTTGTCAGGGGCATAGTGCATGCAATTGAAGAGAAAAGGAAATTATGATTAACAAGCAGGAATGAAGCTGAGAAGAGAAACTAGGGCGAAATGTGAACAATTGACATGAAAGGAGCAAAGACGAGATTACGTACCGCACACTACATTGATGAGTGGTCTCAATACAGTGTATTTGTGATTGTGTAATTTAAAGTAACACTGTGCAAATGTGGATCCCCTGAATCTAATGCATCTTTAGCCTCTAAGGAGCAGTCAGGAATGGTTTTCATCCCTTAAATGCAAATTTGGGAGATTTTCATTTTAAAAGCAATTAACTTTTAAAATGGTTTGCTATTATATGTTCATGAAATTTTCTATATATGCCTAAGAACAGAATCACAGGAATGTAATTTTTAAGTTTTTGTGACCAGTGTATTTTTAATAATCTTGCACATTTTTGTCAGCTATGTCCTCGAGCATAGCCTATGGCATGTTCATATTGTGTACATACATATTTTATACTGTGATACTGCCCTTCATGGCTGAAATTGAGTTTCATTGTGCCCCCCAGTGGACACCAAATACGGAAAGTGTAGTTGTCCTGTGCCAAATTAAACTGTCGTTCCAAAACTGTTGTGACTTATACCAAGGCTCAAAACAATCGATGGTAACAATGGCAAACAGTAATTAAACCCGCTTTGTTTGCCAAGATCCCCCTGAAATATGCACTTTCGGACAGCAAAACAGGATTGGTCCTTGTACGAAATCGGTAATTTTTCACTCAGTGCTGGTTGTGGAGTTCAGGTAATAGTCACAAAGAGCCATTACTTTTCCACTTCAAAAGGAGGCAATTTGAGCTTGAAAGGTTCTATTCCATTTTTTTTTTTTATTTCAAGACATCCGAATTCCATAAAATTCTGTAATGTTCAGGAATTGCAAGTGTCAAAATCTCTCGAATTGCGCAGGAGTCAGAATCTCTCATTGGTATCTTGTGGAAACAATGCTGTATAAAAGGGCCCTGTTTTGGCATGATTTTTGTTTTTCCCCTCTTTGAAGCTTATTTTGAGACCTTCAATACACTTCATAATATTCTGAATTTTTTAGGTAATCTTGCGGTGTTGCGTTTTCAATGCAAACTTGAGTCTGCCAGCAACCATATACATATATTGTGCTCATGATGCAAATTCGACCAAGCCTCCCAAATTATTTAGTTTTCTACAGGATAACCTTCTGACAGAATTTGCCTGCTGCTTAGACATTGTCAAGCATCTCGCATGCTGGGACTGTATCTCTGGATGTCTTCAATCATATTTGGTAAAATATTCATCGGTATTCTTCGGATGCGTTAGTTCAGCACTCAGTCCTGTTTGTGAAAGTTTTTATCAAGTTTTGCAAATATACCTTTTTCTGTTCCGTCTCATTATGGCCTCGAGGGTTTATCCTTGGTGGGAACTGGCGATGTCTGAGCCCATGATTGAGTTTGGCTTTGTAGCCAGACTTGTCTTCATCCATGCAAAATAATGCAGTTTCATCTTCCCTTTTTCGATCCGATTGGAAGGAAAAAAAAAATCCGATTTTTATCTCGGAATTGTTAATCACATGGAGAGTATTTCGAACAGCACAGGAGTAAGAAAAAAATGGTAAAAAAACTGGTACAGAATGAAAGAGAAGTGGTATCTTCTTTTCCCAGGGTCTCTTTGCAATTTCATGGTTGAGATGAATTTGTTCATGTCTGATTACTTTTCAGTACATTACCAGAAGATCGTACATCGAGATATCAAGCCGTCAAATCTGCTCCTTGCTGAAGATGGTCATGTCAAGGTAACGGTGGAATTGATTTTCTTTGAGGGCACGTTCGGTGTCACTCTAGAGTGGACAAAAAAAAAGAAGAAGAAATGGTTTAGCCAAAATGAAGATCAGACCGTCGTGTCAGTTGATCAGTCAGCCATTGGTCGACCCATCGGCCGGCCGTTAGGAAGGCCGTCTAGGAAATCAGCCAGGGTTGAAATTGGACATTTCATTGACTTTACCTTTTATAATTTACTATATAGCAGTGTTTCCTCTGAGAAAATATCCATTTGGTCAAAGTGATGAATGGTGGGCTTAACTGCCTCACTATAAATTTCAGCAGCATGTAATGTGCATGTGTTCAGAATGCATTAAGTGTGGGAACAAATTATTATTATTTTTTTTTCCCACGAACGTCAGTGCATCAACCTTGACAGGTCATTGTGTCTAGCATCTGAGTAGAAGCATCTCATCTGCGTAGAGCATGCCGTATGAAGATTTTATGATGTTAATGTCTTTTATGTGTTGTGTTCTGTCGTGTGGAGTAGGGTAGGGTAAGCTAGAATTAGTTTCGTTAGAATGATACATTGCGGTGTGCTTTACAAACACACGTTTTTGCTTGCGTATATTGCTCATACAGTCATACTGCTATACTGTCTAATAGGTGAATGTGTCACTTATGGTAGTGCAATGTTATATAGTGTAGTGAATATTTCAATAGTGTATTTATGAATCTTTCTCTTGTTTTCCAACATTGCAAATACAGCTATTTGTGATGTATTGCATTACTGCTTTGAAACATGTAACCTTCGCAGCTGTGCACAGTTGCACAATTTCTGTAAAAATCTGTAAAACAGGGCACTTCTTGATGCGTGTGTTTGTGAGTGACTTCTTTTGTAAGGTATGGGGTCACATAGTCATGGACGCTGCTTGCCAATTACACTCTATGTAAAGAATTTTAATAGCACATCTAAGTATTGCTACAGTATCTGTTATGGGTGCCAAGTGTGTCGGGTGTTTGATGTTCCTGTTACTCAGAAATCAGTCAGAATGGGGACCTATTCTTCGATTTTGATAAGTTTCCAACTTTCTGAGGGTGAGAGTTCCTTGGAATCACTTTACTGAAAAGTCTTCAACAAATCTTGTTCATTTTGTGAAAAACTTAACAATAGAACCCACAGAATAACTCAAACAGTTATTGATGTAAATCTGGTTGCCAGTATACCACGAATTGGCACCTTAATAAAAGGAATCACTTTTTATGTTTTTGTCACAAAGAATTTTCCTTCTACTTGTTTGTCACCTGAAATCTTTGTCATTTCGTCCTAGATCGCCGATCTTGGCGTCTGTGACAGTTTTGAGGGTTATGACGCCATGCTCTCCGATACGGTCGGAACCCCAGCCTTTATGGCCCCAGAGACCCTGAATGAGGCCACAGACAAGTATGGAGGCAAAGCCCTCGACGTGTGGGCCATGGGGATCACTCTCTTTTGTTTCTTATTTGGAAAGGTAATGGAAAGCAATGTATTTGGAATTAGATTCAAGAAGAAACTGAAAGCCGAAAAAGATCAGTGTATCAGTGTTCGTAGAAAGTGATGCGCTCACAGAGTGGTTTCACTGTGTTGTCCTATCCCACTTCTCTCTGCTTATGATCTGCTGGAAATACTCTGCGTCGGGTAGAAGCTGTGGCTAAAGTAATTCACAGGCAGCACCTGACACCTCCCCCCTTGGACAATTTCCCCCGGGACAATTTCCTTCCGAACAGTTCCACCCGGAAAATTTCCTCTTGGAAAGTTTCCTCTCGATAACAACTTCCCTCAGAGAGTTCCCACCGGAATAATTCCCAACTCTGAGAACTCCCCGTCAAACGACTGCCCCCTGACAATTCCTCCAGGGAAAGGATGAGGGTAACGTAAATTCTTAAAGGAATTGTCCGCAGGAGTATTGTCCAGGAACCTGTTTCAATGCTATCGTAAAACAGACGAGATTGAAAGAGGTGAAATGAAACTCTATCACGGCAGTAGTTTGATGATGTTGAAGATGTCTATTAAGTTGTCTCAGAGTAACATGTAAGGCTACTCTCATATCTTGTTTACTGTGGTTATCTGTGCTTGCGGCAGTTTTTTCTGTCGTTCATTCATACCTCACAACAGCTCAGCCTTTGTCCCTAAATCAGCAGTAGTAACATGCCATGTTTTGCTATGTTTATGTCTACGATTTACGGCAATATTCTACCATGGTAGACTGCTATATCATGTTAGGCTATGGTTGCTTCCATGACTTCCTGACAGCCCTCTGTCATCTTGGACTAAGTTCCCTGTCCATGATTTCTTTGCTCCACCCTATCACATTGTGCTATGCACCTGGCCATATCACACAGCACTATATCATCTAATAGGTTAGGCTTTGGTCCTGTCCATCTTTTCTTACAGTTTTCTATTATGCTAAGCTGTGGTACCTATCCATGATTTTGCACAGCACTTTATCGCCTAATAGGCTATGGTCCCTTCCATCATTTCTCACTGTCTGCTATTATGCTAGGCTGTGGACCTATCCATGATTTTGCACAGCACTATATCACGTAATAGGCGATGAGCCTTTCTTTCATTTCTGACAGTCTGCTATTATGCTAAACTGTGGTCCTGTCCATCTTTTCTTACAGTGTGCTATTATGCTAGGCAGTGCCTGTCCATAATTTTACACAGTACTCCATCACCCAATAGGCTAAAGTCCTGTCCATCATTTCTTATAGCACTCTATAAGGCTAGGCTGATGGTCGTGTCCATGATGTCACACAGTACACTATCATGTTAGGATATTAAGGTCTCAGTGATGTACCTGTCAGTCATGCAGCATTGCTTCAAATATATGCATGTAGCAAAGTAAATCCTCAGCTTCACAGGTCAGTGGTGTCTTACAAATAGTCAAAACCATTTAACCGTGTTGAAGCATGAACCAATTTTGGTCAGCAATGTGCGATAGTGCCTGAAAAAAACTTAATTTACAAATTTGTCAAAAATCACTCAAGCTGACATTGTGCATGCACATGTGATGACAGTTGTAAGCTTTCTCGTAAGTTTTTTGCACAACTCAACTCATTAAAATTCATAATTTTTATCTACATTTCCTTCCTTCCCATCAGGTGCCTTTTGAAGATGAATTCATCATGGGCCTTCACAACAAGATTAAATCGCAAGCAGTCATGTTTCCAGAAAAGTGAGGACCAGCTCTCTAACGTTGTAATTTGATCATTTTAATTGTCTCATGGGATTCATCGGTTTCCTCCTGCCGAGGGGATCCGAGGGGTTCTGTCTCATGGCAAAAATTGGCATGATACTTTTTTCTCAATTTGAATAGACAGTCATGCCTGTAGGCAATACCTCCACGAAGACATGCGATATGTAAGCCACGATAAAGCTACGCAAAAAAAAAAAGAATCCTGTTTATGATTATCGTTGGTGATATGTGCTGTACAATTTCGTCTCACCGTCATTGCTCTGCATATTGCTGGCGATGTTGTCATGGGACTCGGCAATGGATGGTAGATTGCGCAGGCAAAGAAACTAAAATCATAGAAAAGAAAACAGCTGTGTTACTTCTACTTGAAGCATTATTAAAAATTAGTTTTTTCATTTATTTACTCATCATTGTTGAAAATAATCCAATTTGTTTTGTCTTGGTGTGTGAGATGGGATTTAGCTGATCATTAAGTTTAATATTTAAAGAAAAATATTGTATTTTTGTTTTCAGGGAAAGAAAAAAGATCAATTTTTTCTTTTTTCAACCAGTGTTTATTGACAATGACAGATTATTCAAATTAAGGAAGAATGGCAGCCTTCTTTTCAAGAAATAAGTTTCTAACAAATAGAAGTTCAGTGACTTGTTGCTTAAGAATAATTTTTCTAACAAAACTTCAAATGATGCATCTTCTTTAATTTATTTTAGTCGTACGAAATTGAGGAGATGAAGCTTTGCAGATGTTTTGTTGGTGGGATGGAATGGCTTAAAGTGAGCTTATCTTGATGGAAAAGTCATGAAATTTCGGTAGAAATAACAGAAGTCACGGAAAGTCATGAAATTTAGAACAGACTGCTAATTTTATATGAGTTGAAAATACTTTCTATGAGGATTGTATTTCGATCATTTATCGATCAACTTGTTGATGAAGTGGTTGTGTAAAAGTAATGAAAAAGTCATGGGAAAGTTGTGAAATTTTATTTTGATGAAGGTGCAGGAACCCTGTAATATTGACCAGTTGAAGCAGTACCTTTGCCACTAGTGTAGCTGAATGATGGAATTAAATTTTATTTCAGAAATTAATGACTAACATTGCATTTATGTCGACACTAGCCAGAGATACTTATCAGCTTTAATTTCTTGTTTTAAAAATATGGATGACATCAAGGGGAGAATGTACCTCTCTGAAACTTATATTTTATTCATGATGATAAAGTTGAAACCGTTGGTTATGGAATGAGAGTGACCAGAAGAGGATGTGATGCTAGATAATAGCAGAAAAGTGATCATTAAACTCACATTAAAATATGATCATCGATGTAGACTTTTTTTCTTTCAAGTGCACATCTTGTTTCAGATATTAATTGATGATAAGTTTCATGAAGTCATTACATCATTGGGAATTAGAAGAATAGTCCAGAAGATTCCCAATCTCCTGTCACAAATGAGGAATTATTTAAATAACAATAATTCAAGGCATTGTATCATAGGAAGAAAATCCTCTTGATATGATACTGTGATACGTTTTACAATTTAAAAAAGAAATGTGCGAGACAGCCTCATGCATGATTCATGAGCACCATGTGACGATGTATTAAAAGCTGCACGATAGTACTGCTCGCTCTCTTCGCTGTGCGACCCCTATGTCATAGGGTCGGTCGGCCTATTCCAAAATTCTTGTGGTTTCAAGGGATCTGTATCGACGAAGGAAAACTCAGATGAGAAAGGACTTGAAAGTTGTTGACGTGTTATTTTGTTTTATCATTATGTAGTTTATAAGAATATTTTGATTGTGTGACTTGTTCTTCTGATTGGTCAGTGAATGGCTCGGAGATATTCATCACTGATTTTGTAGATATTGATCATTGTTCAAATATGTCTATATTGATTACTGCTGTTTTTATACCTTATGTTCCAAATATTATTGTAACTTATTGATAATCCCTATCATCATCTATTTATCAACCAGCCTTTTTCTTCTGTAATGTTATTGGTCTTTTTTTTTATCTCAATCAGCAACCACATCTCAGACGACGTGAAAGATCTCCTCAGTCAAGATGTTAGAGAAGGATCCCCAGAGGAGGATAACAATACCTGAAGTGAAGGTCAGTTGCTAATCAGAGCTCTCAGTGAATGTTTAAGTAGGTCCCACCTCATGCTTTAAATTAATGCCACCTTGTCATCACTTCATTTGTACTTTGAGGGTTCCATACTTGATTCCTGTTTTGGAAGGCTTGACCAAACTACATAATAGATAATCTATATTCCAGACTGAAGTATCTGTCTTCCTGGTTGCTATCGCAGAGGCTATTGTTTAGGCATGTGAGTTCACTGCCAGGCCACCTCATTAACTCACAGAAACGTCAGAGTTTTTGTATTTACGAACGGCGTTACGTCAAATCGATGACATATGCCTTACTCTCTGTTCATCATATTTGCACAGACAATAGGAAAGACGGAACTATAATCAAAGTTTTCCGTTTTGAGTTTATTTTGGTACTGTTCAGCCCAACATGTTATGCTTTTAATTTGAGCAAATGAAACCTGATTGAATCTGCCAGTCATCAGCTTTTGTTTAGAGTAGAAGAACCCTTGAAGACTTAATTATTTGTTGCAGTGCAAAATGAAAGTAGGTACAAAAATGAAAACATTTGTGGAAGAGAGGTCATTCAATGAATTTTGTTGAGTGTCTCGCATGTAGGGACAATCTATTCTAGCATCGCTTTAAGTTATTCCGTCAATCTGCTTCCTGGTATGGACAACAATGGATGACCTTTACACACTCAGCTTAAAGGCTTGTCTTCGCAAATAATACCAAGAATTATTTATTTAAATCTTCTGTCAGTAAATACTGCAAATGCACACTGAACAGTGTTATATTACTCAACCTTTTTTTGCCCAGGTCACATCAAATTCTTGGAATCAGACTCAATATATGGGGCTTCTTATCTCATATTATTGAAATTATACAAAGCAAAATTGCTAACAGTCTCTGGAATCCTTTGATGTGTGTTTCTCTGATTAGTATGATGTAGTGAAACATCTGTGGATGTATAATATGTTGCTTTCAAGGGTTGTTCATCAAGAATGCCCTATTCCAGCTCTAAACTCAAGTGGTGCTTTTTTCCCTTTAAAGTGCCGAAGGTGTAGTCACAGAAATGACAGAAAAGGATGTGTTAAGTATGTTTCTTTTTGTATGTTTTTTTTCATGTCTTTTTACTATTTTTTTGTTTACTGTAATAGCAGTGTAATTTGTTGCTTGAAGACTTTTGCTCTTGATGATTGCATTTAATGGTCAGATTGACATCTCACCTTCAAAACTGAGTATGTATCTTCCCTCCAGGAGCACAGCTGGATCACGAGAGACGGGGAAGAACCCCTCCCCACAGAGGAGGAAAACTGCACCTTAGTGGAAGTGTCTCAGGATGAGATCGATTCTTGTATTAAAAGACTACCTAAGATAGAAACACTGGTAAGTCTGTATTAACAGAAGAGGATCATCGCAACATTACTGTTTCTCCTCTTCTCGTCAATCCCTGTCTGAGGAATTTGCGTTAAAGCTAAAAAATAATGACGTGTCTCTCTGATGTTACCAGATACATTTGAAAACATTTCGATAGAAATTTAAGATCTTTTTGGAATTAAGGCTAGTATCAGAATGTATGTGGCTTTTCCTCCATATACCGACGTACCCAAAACCTCAAAGGAAACTGATCGACAAAATCATGGTGTGTCTGTGGAAGGTCCTTCTGTCAGCGCTGCATTTGGCGTTGTTGGACGGGACGCCGACGGCGATAAAATGAATAACAGATGTTATTACTTCTTATCCTTAAATGTCCATTCAAGGTAGACATTTAGTTAGAAGTGAGTGAACTTGTGTACAACATGTAACAGTCTTATAGACATTCTGGTAGGTCTGTCTCAGTCTCTCAGAATGCTTATGAGATCCTCGGCAGCTTCGAGGAGTCCTTTTTGAAGTATTACTATTAGATATTGTATACCTTTGCATGCTATGTAATGGGAACCTCTTGTATTCTAACACAGCCTTTGTACATGTGTAGTTAGTACTCAAGTTGAAACATCTCACAGTTCTTTGTTTGTATGTTAGAAACAAACAAACAAATAAACGAGCAAGTAGATGAGAATGCAGCTATTCCTTTTTTCATAAATTCGCTACATCCTTTCTGTCTCTTGGAAAAATGCAAAGTCATGCCATAAGTCAAAATGAAAGATGCTTTGCCAGTCATTTCTCTGTGAAGTGAAAGAAAAACAAGAAAACCAAGAGGAACCCCCCTGTTTGTCAAAAGTCATCTCCATGGTTTTAAAAGAGTTTTCCATTGTTTATCACTTTCAGATTTTGGTGAAAAGTATGCTCAAAGTTGGTTCTTTCAGTAACCCTTTCAGCAAGAGTAATGGAAGCAAGCAGAAGAGAGTACTC
The DNA here is from genome assembly GCA_021234535.1 of Stichopus chloronotus. Lineage (NCBI taxonomy): Eukaryota > Metazoa > Echinodermata > Holothuroidea > Aspidochirotida > Stichopodidae > Stichopus > Stichopus chloronotus. Next base: position 1,681,592 of record CM037837.1, on the reverse strand, counting down.
TTGGCACCAATCCAGGGAAGGTAAAAAAATTTAAGATTATCTGTGCTTTCCTCAAAGGAGAAATGTAAAAGATATATCTGTGTTTTAGAGGCAGACTGACATCTTTGGACATCTACATAGAAGCCTTACATTCTACAGAAATCTTGTCGTATTCCCCTGAAAAGAAATATATAGGGATCTGCCAACCTCAGAAAGGATTATCTATTGTCTAGTCTCAGAACATCAGCCTCAACTATGTTTTTGACAGAATGCTTTTAGGTAAATTTGTTTGGCCTACTTGTCGCAAAAAAAAAAAGAAGAAGAAAGGAAATTGGTAAACAGCCAATTGTGCATCTCCCAGTGCATAGGTTTTATTCCCCAAACAAGTAAGGATTTCGGCGTACACATTGCCAACTTACATCAGAACATTACAAGGAACATTCTTTTGTGTTCAACTCTTCATGTAATGCGTTTCCTCGCTTCCTGGAAGGAGAAATGTTAAGCCATAAAAACAACAGCGGATCTTGCCAGGCGAATCCGACACATCTATAAAAAGCATTTTATGGAAGTGTCATTTTACATTCTGAAGAGTTTTGTCAAGTTTGATTTCCTGTTATGTTGATGGAGGAACAGATTGTGTTAATACAAAAAAAAAAAGAAGAAAAGATGGCCTCGGTTCTATCAGACAGTAGCACTCACTTCAGTTTGAAGGCTGATGAGTCTCTCGAGTATGGCAGAGGCCACCTCTCCATGTCCTGCCGCGAGATTTATGTTCCCTCAAGTATGAGAGATATCGAGGAAAAAAGTTTATATGACCGAACCTTTCAAGAGAACATTTTTTGTTTGACATTGAACGTTGCATTTTCAACTTCCTTCACAGCAATAGTACTAATGGAGCACCCTCCAATGGTACAGGAGTTGAACCACCAGATACTGGCCCATGATGTATCTTTTTCAGGTAAATGTCCGCATTTATTGGATTGCTTTCAATCATGAACCAAAATAATGAGATCTGCATAATTTGGTCAATAATGGAAGATATTTCTAAATCTTGTTGTTCATGTTGCTCAGTGGGGGCTCACTTTTTAGGAGATATGTGGTTTGAATATGTTGAAGTGCTGTCCTTTACACATTGTTTGAAAATTGCTTATTTTGTAACAAAGATGGGAAGGATATGAACAGTGGTAATGAAAGCATTTGTAGTTATGTCGGCTTTGGTTTCAATAAGTTAAAAGTCAGAACATGCATTGACTGCTGTTCTATAGTTTTAGTTGATCTTGCTAGCATATGTCCAGATCATCTGTGTGAATGGCAGTTGCATAGTGACTGTAATTTATAGTGGTTGGGGGTGGGACTGTTGAGAAAGGGAATATGAGTTTAAATTATGGTGCTCAGTGCATTTATGCTTCTTAACAAAAATATAAAAGTACATGTGAGCCTAGTTGACAAGTTTGCAGCTCTTTTCTACCTTTGAATGTAAAGGTAACTGTCTCTACATGCTTCTCCCAAACTACTTCACTGACCCCCCGAACAATTTTGTGAACTATCCCTACATTGTGGTCGATCGTATGAAACAATGCAGATTAGAAACCAACGAGTAACCAAGTGCACCATTTAAAAAAGAATCGCTTCACACGAATGGCAACATTCGTTACATACTTCAATCTGCCACCATTTGATCGTAGCGATTTACAGCATGGTTATCACTACATTTGAATGTTAGTGTTACACTTGTATGTTAGCTTTACACTTGTAAATTAGGATTACACTTGGCTTGTTGGGTTCGCATTGTGTGTTAGAACTAAGTTTGTACGTTAAAATTCCATTTGTGTGTTAGAGTCACATTTGCAAGTCAGCAAAAATAATACAGTTTTGTGAAAATTAGACTTGGCTATTGATGGACAATTTGATAGACAGAACAAATACAAGTCAAGCTTTGTTTTACAACTCAGGTTACGACTGCCTTAATCCAAAGTTTGTTTTTTTGCATCAGCCCTCATGTTTTTTATCATTTCTACAACAAGAAATTAATGGGATGCTTGTAATTCATCTATTAAACTATCAAGTTTTTGTCCCAAAATACGAATGAAGGAAATGAAAAAAAAAACTAATTAGAACTAGTTTCTTTATGTGTGTGTTTGCATGCATCGATTAATTTTGAAATGATAGGATTTGATTGTCCTCCAAAGTATCCCTGATTTGTCATTATTTAATTAAACACCAATCAAATAATTGATGAGCAATGCATAACAAATTGAAAGTAGTTTGGCAAGAGGTTGTCATATTTTGGGAAAAATTCAGCAGTTCGGGTGGATCGTCCAGAACTCGTCTAACAGACATGCAGATTGATGTGCTTTGATGCAGATGAACTGTCTGGTGGTCACACATGTCTCTAGTCTTTACACAAGTTGCAGATAAAGTTTAATGAAAGTGTTTTATCTGTGTTTTTTGCTTCTCCAGATCTTATGATTATTCATAACATTGATGGTGAATGGACCAATGAAAAGTGAGCTGTGTGTCTTCAAGGAAGTCATGTATCCAGATCTATGGACAGATATTCTGCTAGATATTAGGCTTTTAACTAGTAATCTTTTTGTAATATTACAGGTTTTAGCAGCTGGCCTATCAGTGGAAAAAAAAAACTTTTCAATTGCTTTTAACAATTTTACTGTATTTTGCTGCTTTTCTTTTTATAACAAGGAAATAATAATCTCTTTATTCTTCAGTCAATGTCAAGATATCTGTGTTTGTTTGACAGTCTATAAACAGAAAGACAAATCAAGAAATTTCAAGGGAGCATTTCCCCATTTTCCTGAGGTCTATATAGCATTCCTTTCTTTCTAATATTTTATTTTTCTACTTGATCCTTCACATTTCAAACAATTTCCAAATTTCTTTGTATCAAAATCTGACCAACTAACAATATTTGGGTAAGGGAATGAGATAATGGTTTGAGAGGTTTCTGGTCGGGTCGGGATTTCGGGTCGACTGGGGTCATAAATGATGGTGGGAAGGGAAAGGTATAATGGAGGGAAGTGTGTGAAGATGGTATCAAGATTTTCCTTTACACAACTCGTAGGAGCCAGGGGACCAACTCTAATTGATTTTTGGTATCTAAGTTTTTTTTCTTTGTTTGAGATCAGCCTCATGCTTTGTATTTCATTTTGAACTTCCCAGTATTGTTCCATGCAAATTGACAAAAACACCTTGTTTCATTTTTTTTTTTATCGCATTTGGAAATTTAGATGATGAAAAGCCAGACACAATGGCTCTGACGTATATTTATATAACCTTCCAGAATTAAGAGCATTTTCAAATTGTCTTGTTATTCAGAAGTTGGTTCAGTGCATAATGTATAAGTGACTATGAATATTTGATACCTGACTTTATTTATGGTATGTGAGTTTTGACACCAGATCTTAAGCAGGCATTAATTTGACCTTGTTCCTATGGCAACAGCCTAGTCTGCATATTATCAGTGGTTGATGCATGTGCTTCGCTTCTAGTTCCCAACCTTTGACACTAACATGTTCTCAAGGTAGTCCTCCCATTGCCGTGGTAATGTATTGAGCCTGCATTGTAATAGACCTTGTGTCATTGTGACTATAAACTATAAAGTCTGTAAGATCATTGACCATCCATACGATTGGTTCTATTGCATCTTATCGTCATGGTGACTGTTTGATGCTGTGCAGTTAAACTTTCACTTTGAATGTAGCTGGTTATGAAGGAACAGGTAATATGACCCGCATATATCTCATTAAGAATGTGCTGGGATGTAAAAGCGACCATTCGAGGGAATGTATTCATCACATGATTAATTGGCTGTGTCAACGTGCAATGCCTGAGGATGTACCTCTGTTTAGTTTGTCTTATTTATTTGGTGACTGACTCACCATCGTATGTGTGTGTATCTTCATGTACATATGTGACTATAACTTCATAGCCACTTGTAAGAAATGCAAAAAAGAAACAGAACACCACGACAGAGTTTGAGCTTTTGAAAATTTCACAGTGATGTTGACAACTTTTTATAACCCAGACTACCCAGCTGTCACTAGTTGTTAGATATAGTTTCTGCCCTGCGGCAAACTTGTTCACAGCTACGACAGCAAATGTGTGGTGACGATTTTGTTTGAACAGTTATGGGAGTGACTTTTCATCATGTTTTGTGTTGGTGCTTGATTCAAAATTTTGTCAGAAGTAACTAACACTGTGAACCCCACTCTCTACCCCTAATTTGTCTTAGTTCCCCAATCTCAACCAAATCTGTCAAGAAACGGTGGAACCTACATTTCCAGGAGCAGACAATTTTTTTTATTTAAGATTGCTGTCAAAGTCATTTTACTTCTGTGTTTAATTTAGTCTTTTTTTATTGCATCTCGTTGTTAATGAATAAATGGAATACAGCAGGAATAAATGATACATAACACCCTAGTTTAGTGACAGCTAGTTCAGTTGCAAATGAAAGATATTGTCTGAAGATGCTACAGAACCATGTTGCAGTGAGTAATGTGAGATATTGGAACAGATTAAGAGGTTAATTTTGAGATCTAAAGTGTTTTCAGAGACAGAGATACTGTGCAATCAATGTATCATTAGGACCAGTCTTTGCATTTTCAGTGAATCTTGCGGAAGGTTAAGTTTGAAATGTTTCTGGTTTCAAAGTTGCATGTTGATAATGTATGATAGATATTTGTTGTGCAATTTCTGCTGAATCAGCTTATCTTCAGTTGATAAGATCAATGCCAGTGAGGTATCATTGGGTCGGTTATGAGGCTCTGCTTTTCTCATAGATTGATAGTGCCTCAGTTGCATATAGAATACCTCATGTTACATTGAGGTCCATTGCAATTTGTGTACGGCGTATTAGTTTGAATTGAGAGGATGGTGAATGATTTGAAAAACTATTTAAATTATGGAGCAGTTACAAATGCCTCAGAAAATTAAATATACCTCTCATGTAGAAGTTCCTCATTTAGTGTGCATTTGTTAACAAGTCATCAAGGAAGGTTGTGTGAAGTGAGGAATTAACATATTAACTGAGGTGTGGTATGATAAACTCTATACTGTGTTTTCTTTTGTGTCTTTGAGTAGAGAATACGATGACAGGTTTCTACCAGGAAATATTTTTTCAACATGCATATGAGTAGTTTGCAAATTGTCAAAGTCCTGGTCATACTTTGCTGTGATTACAAGTCATCAGGATACTTTCTCTGGAAGAAATATGAAAAGTTTGAACCTGTTTTTGCTTCATCTCTATCGGGGCATTTGAAGAATTCTCTCAGATTGGTTTGGCATTTAATTAGACAGTATAGTTTGTAATGGTACTATCCCATTTCTTTTGGCATAAACTGTTCCAGTCTTGAGTATCTTTGACCTACCCATAGACATAACGGTAGGATTGCCACTTTTCATCGTCATTTCCTGTAAAGACATTATCATTACCTCATCACTAACTTATTGATTGATTGATTGATTGATGTATATTGATTTGATTGATTGATCCAACGATTTTTGTAGTTCACACTTATCGATCTTTTCAAAGCAGTATGTGCAATTGCATCAGCTTACTTTCTGCTGAGTGAGTTTATCGATCTCATGCTTTTCAGGCAGGTTGGTCTGCTATTAGTAAAATACATTACACTTTTTTTTCCTTGTGCGTTAGTTCGGCTTTGGTAGATGATCTCCACATGTTTGAAATTAAAGCAGTTTATCTTTTTCTGAGGTTGTATAACTTGGTAGCATATTCATATATGATGTACATCTGGAAGCAGTTACCTGGATTTTAACTTTATGAAATACGGCTCGAGTGATTTTTTTACGATGGGTGAGGCCAAAATAATTGAGAAAACTTTGAATTTTCCTTCTTTTGTTCCCCCTCTTCTCTGCTTTTTTTTTTTTTCGACAGTATGTTAGAGCTAATACGATCTTTTGCTTTAAAAGTCACTTGATATAAACAGATATTATGCAGACTTAATGATGGCCAGAGTAGATCTTTGAGATCATGAAATGAGTTTTGTGCATTGAATTATTCATGACTAATTTTATTATTCATGATGCACTTCAAATCGCAACAAACTTAACTGACAGTATGAAATGCTTCATTGGTGAGGCAACTTGTTCACCATTGTTCAGATAATTTTGCTTTTTGAACACAAGTTAGTTTCTGTAACACTCTTCATCTTACCTGAAGTTTGATCCTGCCTGTTCTCTTAGTTGCCCCCCCCCCCCCATTTGTTCAGATATTTCTATGAAGTGTAACTCTTCCAGACAAGGTCACAGTGGTTCTGGTTGATTGCGGTTCTGCTATATACAATTACTGATATTACTGATACTGATAGCCGCCTCTATCTGTCCTCATGTTTATTCATTGCTACGTTCTTGATTTGTGCCAATGTTTATTCATGTATGTGATGTCTTTTGCCCATAACCTCTGCTGCCCTCTGATCTTGACCACTACGTACAAATTATTTCAACCATTCTTCAAGAAAAACAAAAACAACAACAACAACTACAATACTCTTAGGCTTGCTCAGCTCTGCCAAAATTTGTTCTCCAAAATGTACATTTTTGGAACTGTGGGATGACTCGTAAGACTTTTAAAATGCTTAAAAAAAACTGTGATTGCCTTGCCAAAAATTGCAGCCTCTAATTAAAGAATAAAATGCAAGTATCATTCCACTGAATCCTTTACTCCTGCCGTTCATTTCAGCGTTTTTTAAAAAAATAGATTTTATTGTCTGTGTTCACAGGAAATAAACCAAAATTCCATTTCTGGGCGCAAACGATGATGTGTAAAGAAAAGTCCCCTCGTGTTATGTGGATACAGTCTACAAGTACACCTACGATAAAGGGAACCGATGAAGTCCTTGCCCGAATTATGTGGCATATTAAAAAAAAAAGTAGGATCAAGCAAGAATTAACATATAATAGCATAACCATTGCTTTGTTCGCCAAACACAATGCATTATGGATACTTGAAAGTGCATATAAAACATATCTTCACAATGATCAACATTTGTACATAAACAGGTATCCAGGTCATCCTTGGTCTAGTGATGCATCTTAGCTTGATATCTCTCAAGGGAGGGGAGGGGAGGGGAGAGGGTGAGGGTGGGTAATGGCTATGTCTGAAAAGGAGGAATTCGGAAATTTATGGATATGAAGGCGTTACCTTTGGCAACCTTTCAACTTTTTGAGATGACTTCCATTTTAAGTTTGTTTCCATCAAATGTGTCACCCAGACTTCGGCCATCCTGATGTGAGTCCTAATTTCCAAGCTAAGTTTCTTTTCATGACATTTTTTTACAGTTATGCAAATGCAGGGTTTACTTTATAATTTTTATCATTTATTCCGAGACATATTCCAAGTGTGTATGATTGTTATCCCTTTGTCAATTCAATTTTGGAAACGATCCTGCTTCGTCAGTGTCCACATACTTTCATGCATGTTTCTCTGCAGGCTTCTCAGTGGATTTTGCAATTTGCTAGTATGTTTTTTTTTTAATTTCCGATATCCATTTTTAAACAGGTTTTTTTTTTTTTTACTGTTACATAAAGTTGGTTACGCAATGGAATGCTGGTTCTGAGATTAACTCTAGCGGAGATAGGAGACACTGTCTTGTCAGTATTGAATGCGTTCATTATTTTTTCCCTGTCCTCTTTGTCCGAGGAAGTCCTGTTTACAAATTCAACTTTTTTCCTTGTAAAAAGTTGTGCATATCTGTAAATGTCACTATTTGTGCTTCTTCAAAGTGTACAAGGTGAAAATAACTCTAAAAAGTCGCGTTACATCAGTGTTCCATTTTCCTTTGAGGGGAAAGCCGTGATGTTTTGAGAAAGGGGGGGGGGGTAGGGGTGTGCCAATATAGAGGGCGTAGGGATGGGAGGGGCTGGGTCAAAGAAGCTGGGAGTGGAGTATCTGCCCTTCAATGATGAGACAGTGTCTTTAAAACGTTTGCTGCTAGGTAGAATAGTAAGTCTGTGTTTGGAATTGTGTGCAATATATGAAGGGAACTATGGGGTTTTTAATTTTCACATTTTGCATAGACAAAAGGCATGTGATGGGTGATATTGATGATATATTCCTGCTGTTAACAGATAATATTATATTCCAATTTGCAAATAAAGTTAATGTCTTTTATCAAATTTTGGCAATGTAATGTATTTTTTTTCTTTGCATTGATTACTACAATGGTTTTCAGAAGGTCTGATTACGTAAGTTGCCACCTGTCATTTACTGCCCCATTCATATATACCTCGTACCCCATCCCCTCTCAGTGCTCTCTTTAATGTCCCTTAGTAATCCCGCTCCTCCTTCAATACCTTTTTTTTCCTGTGTTGATTGGTGACATTTACAAAGTGACTGTGACAGTTGTGACAGTCTCTGATCAGTTTCTGTCACACACTGAATTTTCACCCGTAGGAAATAGTTTTCCACATTTTCACTGTAACTGTTTTCTCCAAGCCAATAAAAAAAGTTTCATATTGTTGCACACACACTGCATGCAATTAGAGACTTTTACCGCCTATCTAAAAAATCTTGAGCCGTGATATTTAGGCTTGTGAGGTTCACGGGTTGTTAAGTCTTAAATCTATTTTTTAGCTCGTTGAGCTTCCATAATGCATCAATAATCGCTGGCAAAAATCCAGGCCAACACCGTGTACATCTTACTGCGTGTAACATTTTTTTTTTCGTTTAAACACTTAGCAAACACGATGGAAACACCCAATAGGCTTTAATATCCCTCAATAAATATAACGAAAACTGTGAACAGATCTAGAGTAGCCCTGTGAAGAAAAATAAAACTGATGGTGAGGTGCAGTGTCTGAAGTCACAATTAATATTAGACAATAGGTAATACAGAAATATTCAACTCGCGCTTGCGACATACTCATTCTAGATTTGTGCAAAATGAAAATTAATTTACAAGGGAGAAGATAAATAGAATCTATGAAGGAATTTTGTACGAACTAATGCACCAACTGTGTTTCTCTGCTTATTGCCCGCCATTCATAATAACTGTTAGTGTGCTCGAATGAGGCACCATGTATATTCCAGCTTTGCTAAAAATGTATGACAAAAATGAAGGTTCATTGTAATCACCACGTTTGATCAAACAATTAAGAGGCTACCGTACAAAAAACATTTGCTATGTCGTGGATTATTGTTTGCATTGCTTTCCTCCAAAGCAAAACTGACAACAATCAGCTCTTACCTCACTACCTCGTACATCTCATTTTTTCTTCTTCAGGCCTTCAGGGGCAGTTATTTTTTGTTGGCGCTAAACCACCACCGTGCCACATTTCTACGATATCTGTGGCTTATACATGAAAACCTGACATCCGGTGACTATCAACTCAACAGTATCAAAATGATCAAATTTGGCGTCTTCCAAGGTAAATTAAAATGGTATAGCCCGAAGAAAATACAAAACCCATCTTGCTCATGTAACGGTCGGGAATCGAACCGAGAAACTCCAGGTTGCTAAGTTTCATTGTTTGAACCACTCGACCACAGCACATGTTTATCTGCAAGGGACGGAGAATAAATACCAACCGAACGATCGACCGACCGTCAAACAAACGATTTGATTAAATCTCTAACTTTCACATGCTATCTGCTGGCTACCATTCAGAATCAAAACTAAGAAGATACAGTTTGTCAAAATCTTCCCCTCCTGGAAGGTCTCGTTATTACATGTAGCTGTTACAGCTGCCAGTGGGGCAGTGCCCTTACCGGTTTTTTGGGGATATGTAGCCGAATGGCTTTTTTTTTTATACCGCATGTATCAGAGTCCCCGAGAACGTGGTGTATCTGTAGTAACTGCTATGAAGTACCCTTCCATGATAGAGATCCAACCACACAGCGTCTCCAAGGCCGAGTTCCAGGATGACGGAATTTGAAGAAGAATCCTCGCTGTCCCAATAATCGGCATCGATGATAGATATTTGTACTTCACCTGTCGATGTGTGAGACGAACGAAAATTAGAACTTGATATCACATAAGGGGGGGGGGGGGGGGGTGGTGATGTAGGTGCATGCACTTGAGAATTGTGACAATATAGGCCACGTATGGAAATGCATTCACATGTACGAGCTCAGATGAAATATGTAGTTGGTCCGTGTGACTCTCGTTTGGCTCCGTTGTTTTCTCATTTTAATTTTTAAATTCGTGACAACACAAAAGACTTCGAAGCAACCAATTCTTTCTTTCTTTATTTATTTACTTAGTTTACTTTGCTTGTGTCTTCATTCTGGTGTTGGGGAGGGGGGTTGACTATCGACAACCGATCGATGGTGCTATCTCTTTTTTTTTTCCACAGTGGCATCAAAAAGTGTTTGGAAAGGATATACATTGCGCAAAATGATGTCTCCCATGAGTTCAATCTTCTCGAGATAAATTGGAGTAGCCCACAGTGTTTACATTCTGAGGAAGATGGAGCAGTATAGACCGTGTACATTCCTTCTTCAGATTCTTTTAATTACCGATATATAATTACGAAAGCAAAGTTTAGGCGACGATACCAGCAAAAGTTGCACATTATAGGTTTAGCCCATCTCTGTCGATGAAATAACCTACATTGAAAGTTTCGTTGTAGTTTCGAAGTTCAGTGAGTATATTTTTGTAACACAGTGCCATAATGGAAGGTCTCCATTGAGAACGAAGCTTAAACAATTTATTGTCATAACGATTTTTCATACTTACTTCATATTTAGGTACGTTATATCCATAACTATGCGTAGGTATTTGCAATAGTACCTTTGATACACCTTCTGATTCCTTGATAAAAAAAAATATATATGTTTTTGAAAGCTTACCGTTCAACATAAGTCTGACCATCGGGTAGTTTCCTGTCGACGACTTATAAATATGGAATGTAAAGTAATAGAAACCTGTAAGGAGATGAGAGGATGTAATATTTCAATATCAAATTAAAGAGAGAAATTACGACACAGGATGGAGATGGCAGATTATATTTCATATAGTCACCCCATAGATGGAATGCTGTCAGTGAAGCCTATGTGTTAAATGGTTCACAAGTTTACACGCTTAAATTAACTGGCTGATCTTTGGAATGGGATAAACTAGGGTTGCAGTGGTAGGAGGAGGGTTGATAGAAGGAGTATTTCAACATCTTTGGATTTTTTTTTTTATGACTGAATGCATGCTGACAGAGGCGGCATGGGAGCACCTTTCCGTGGATAGAAGGGGGGGGGGGGTCTCAACTGACGGCCATCATCTCTTACTTGCTAACTAGAATCGTGGGAAATTATCTACAAGGAGCGCCCACCGACGCCGAGCGAACCAGACAATTATAATGGGATATGTATTTTGGATAAAAGTACTGATCCTAGATCGCCGAAAATCGCCTTTTCAGTGGGAGTGCAGTTTATTCCTTAAATTGTCCAGCATTTTTTCGGAAACAGGATTTGGCCCATCTTGCCAGTAAAACGGGAGGTGTATTCGGATAACCAACCGTTTTAGAAAATATTGCAATAACTAAATGTGACAGAAAAACTTCCAGAAAGCAGACAACCAAGGCAAGGCAAACCCTCTTAGATCGTGACCATTGCAAGTGCATCTCTTCTTAGTGAAGCCGGCCAGTTAGGTGAACTCAAGTGACCATCTTTGGATAATATTGCCAATAACCCCTGTAGTCCCCATTGGATGCTTTTCCTCCATTTTTGTTTTAGGAAGATTGATAATTTAGAAAATGCTTCAGAGGGATTGTTGTCAAATGGTGCTTTTAACGAATGGAGACATGCCAACAGATAAATAAACAACAGACAAACCTGGAATGGAACAGTTAAATATCCCCGTGTCAGGAGAGAAGTCTCCACCAACGTTAGAGAACTCGTGATCCCAAGTGACTATCGTTGTATCGTCTACGGCTTCTGCCGTTCCGTACCGAGAAACGGAAAAAGCCGAAAATTTCCTTCCACTTATTTTCCCGCCACCGCTAGATTGTTCTGTACCAGATCGATCGGAACCGGCCGCAGATTGACCGCAGAACCGTGCGTCACATACGGCGTCCTCGCCAGGTTCACCTGTATCCCCCTTCTCGCCAGCGACACCTAGAGAGAAACGGTAGATTGTAAAGGTAACGTGCTTAAGTCGCTTCCGTCATTATGCAAGTGTAAACATCTTCAATACCTGAATAATGGTATAGACATTCGTTTCATATTTCTTTTACTGGTCACGAAAATGGTGTTGATTGTTTGTGGGAGTGGGGGGGGGGGGTAGTTAGCAGTAACCTTTAAAAAAATACGACGTATTCAATTTATTTTACAGTAAAGAGAAGTATGTTTAATTTTCTGCTTGTGGTAGTGCGTATTGTAATAATTCAAAGGATTTATTCCAATGACAAGTGAATGGGGTTCTTAAATGAAAGTGAATAATTTTTCACTGCAAGGGCTTAAAATCCCACAGAAATATCTTGTTCAAAGTGTTGCCGTTGGAAGAGAAAGGTTTCTCTAGTCAAGAAAACGAAATTCGAATTGTCTGAAAGTTACAAACTGCCATATAACAGCGGTAAAATTACTTCAATAGGTCTTTGTTTGTTTTTTGAAGTTGGAGTTTTTTTAACCTTGAAATTTGATACCAGTGGGAAATCTACAAAAATGTTATTGTAGATTTACCTTAAGATGCTGTGAAATTGTAGGTGACTTGTCTTAAATTGCATGTCGCAATGTTTCTTGTCAGACAGTCAAGACTATAAGAAAAACAAGGTATAGTCAAGTAGTTGTTTCTGTGTGACGTCACACATTCCCACGATGCAATTAGATATTTCTTTCAACAATTCGTAACTTCAAAACATGCCGTTGAGATATGGTTATCAGCAGTAATGGGGGGAAATTGCCTTATTTATAACAAGATTGACAATCTGTTCCAGTCCCCAATACGAGCAAGGCCCTCATGGAGTTTGTATTTGTTTGCCTTCTATCCATTACAACAGATGTGCGAAGTATGCCGGTGTCAAACGTAGCATTAGACCATATAATTATAAATAGCTCCCTCCCTTATTCAGTCTCCAGTTTGCTAGAGGTAACTGAAATAAGTTGCCCAAATAATAACACCACATATTGAGGGAGAATGAAGGCTGACGCTTTCATGGAATGCGGAACACTCACCACGCTTCCCCGGTGGCCCCGGAGGACCAACCTCACCCTTCCATCCTTCACGTGTACAGTTACCAGGTTCACCTTTCTGTCCAGTTGGTCCAGGAGATCCCTCATCGCCATGTGGACCCTGAGGCCCACGCGACCCATCGCTACCTGTTTGAAACACAAAATCGTCACAGGTTTTAATCTAATACAACCTGAATGGATGTGCTAATTATTGGGACCGGATTAAGCAATAACCAAACCAAACGGTATGCCGGGGGGTCCCTTCTAGAAAGGGGGATGATGAAATTGCAAGAAACTTAGATACGGTCATAACCACTTATTTTATACACAACTTTAAATACCGTATTTGAAAAAACAAATGCATCTTACGTCGACGTACTTGCATTGAGGTAATCTTAACCCAAGTTACAAGGGCGAGGTAAATGCTTTCTTTTTTAAATGATATTAATTCTGTTTTTAATGGGGGACTCACCGTGAATAGATAGGGAGCCCACCACCAGTCGTTGGCGGGGGGGGGGGTGTGGGAATTCCAAAATGAAATTTTAGCATCACATATAAGTATTTCTCACCATTATCACGTAACATACCTGTTTGAATTGTTTTGGTTTGTCTAACTTGAAAAACAAAGAAGTTGTGTGAACGTTATCGGCGTTTTCAAGATTTTTTTTGTTGCCACGTTACTGGGCATTCAAACGCAAGGTTGGGTGACGGACGAGAAAATCCTTCTAAATGGACCAGTGAGATAGTTCACAATATACCATGAAGCTCTATACCAAGTGAAGAAAGGTTGTAATTTTGATGCGGTGTGGACCTGTGCAGCTGAAACTCATTGGGGCCACCTCAACCCATGTTACGGGGAGAAGACCCGGTTCAGCGCAGTCCCGAAGTGCTTGCAGTGCTGTAGGCCAGTGGGCCGTCTTACCGCCGGTTGAAATTCGGATATCATGTTCTAAACAAAAAAAGTTTATGAAAATTTCTTTTCACTGCAACAGATACTGTAGTCATTTGGGAGGGTAAAAGAACAAGAAAACTTTGGTAAAGAAATCAGGTAACTGAATGCTCCCTTCTTGACAACGAAACATCTACTTCGCCTGAAGTCCAGATTTGTCCACAGTCCCTGGCGGAGCCTAGTAGCTTCTCACATTTTCATTCCTTTTATATGATACTCACCAATTGGACCTTGTCTTCCCACAGGACCAGTGGTCCCTTTTGGACCCTTCCGGCAATTGCAAATTCCTGGTTTCCCATTATGGCCGTTCATACCGGAATATCCAGGTATTCCAGGCGGACCAGGCATACCCCTTGGACCAGGTACACCTGGGGGTCCTTGGGGACCTGGTAAAATTACGAGGCGTTCATCTGGATATTCACATTTCGTTGGTAATTCCTCGGGAATGACTGCACCTCTCCTTTCGTGCTCCGGTGAGTCTGTGGATCGAAATCCCTTAAACAAGTCTTGGTTTGCGTCTACACCCGATTCCACTCGACAAGATAGCAAAGAAACCACAAAACACAGCAGAGAAATCTCCAAGAAATTAGCCATGTGTCGACTTTCTCGAAATTTTTTAGCAGTTCAAAGTAAGAAGAGATATCCTAGTTAAAAAAAATCGTTTCGTTTGGATTGAGCAAGAAAGATCAATACACCCCCAGCAGTTTCAGTCCAACGTCTGGTAGCCCTCTGTGATATTTACATGAACGGTATCTAATATATATGAAATTGTGTAACGAAGAAAATATTATTACAAGATAAACCGAATGTCCTATCAAGACAACTCCATTGTCTTTTCCAATGTGGTCTTCTCGATGGCTGTCTGTCAGGTCATCGACGGAGGGTAGTCATTTTCTCGATCAGTCCAAAGATCGGACTTTTGTCATAACCTGCGGTATAGAGAGTAGTTTTGACAGGAAATGGACGATTGCTATCTGAATAGGACGAGGGATTCCGTTCGGGAAATGATTCGATGATTCCAGGGCAACGGGTGACGACATGGTGGATACATAACAATGACGAATAGTGCTTCATTGGTATACTATCAAAACAATGCTGGAATTTTGTGAGTTGAAATCTGGAGTTTGTTGCGAACATTGAATTTGAAACATGTACAAATCAATCGGCATACAGTCACCAGAGAAACCGGAGGAGGACTTCTGTTTTAGTTTGTTGTGTCCAGTGCCTGGTGTATCCGTATATGATACTTATTGGGTGTCAGAATTCATCCTGTAGAATAAGTATCAGTCAAAGAATCTCTCACAGGTTATTGAAAGAAACTAACTTGAGAAATTTATTTCCACGAAAATGTTTCATTCATGACCTAAATTTACTGTCGTTATCATGATTCAAGAGGCTGACAAAATGAATCGCACACTCCTTGAGATCCCTGTTCCGAATAAAATATTTCTTTGAATTTCGTGAACGAAGACGATCTCCTCGTTGAAAGAGACACGTTTGATGCAAGGACGGTTCTACGAGGAGGAGGGGGGGGGGGGGGGGGTTGAGTAAAAGTGCTAGCACCCCCAAATTGAGCATCATGATTGATATAAACTATCAGTCACCTTTATTTTGGGAAAGTAAACTTTTGAAACACGAGATCTCAAAATATAGAATGTCTGGATGCCTTTAACGAGGCCCGATAAGTGTCCATCATTTCCTGCAGTCTTTTTTTTTTGTCAAAAACGTTTCTTAGTGGGCTAAGGACCAATCGATTATGGCACTCCTCTTAGATTATGAAACGTGATTAGCCCCCCCCCCAAAAAAAAAGAGTAAAAGTAATAATAACAATAATGTCCCTAAAGCCCCGGCTGGTTGATGTTGTCTCCGATCTCATGTATTTCAAGAGAAATGGCAGGATGCAGAAATAATATACCAGAAATGTTAGACACATGATTTTAAGCTTGACAAGGAACAAAAAGGCGTTGATTTTGATAGTATGAAACATAACAGAGCAAGTTTGTGCATGTAATTCACAATATCGAGATACTCGTCCTTGTGTTGAAGGAGTTGAACTCATCCATTCTGTCTGTTCGTACTCTATTTGCTATATTAACCATAGGCTAAGTTAATGTCTAATTTGTGATTAAAGTGTGGAGGGAAACACAATTGATGGGTCAAATTAATGTATATTGTGACTTATTGTATCATACGCATGTCGTGGGTCACAGACAAGAGAGAAAAAAAAAGAAGAAAAAAAGGAAAAGAAAAAGAGAATGCTCTCTATCTGTTCTGGTTTTCGATTGCTTCATATCATCTATATTGTAATAGCTCAATGTTCATATCTGAGTGAAAAAAAAAAAACGACAACGTTGTATGCATTCATTTCAAAATAACATATACATTGATTCTGTAGGTAGAGGGACCTACTTTCCATTTGAATCCAATATTATTAATTCTTGTGTAGACTCGGCAAGACAATTAGAGTGTTTAATGCACAGATCGTTTGCGCGAGTGTGATTGGTCCATTGACAATGATCAACTGAGTCTCCTCCTTATCAACTTCATTGCATGGGAGGAAGCATCACAGACGTTGTAGGTATTAGTCATTCTGTTAGTGTTTATCCAAAGGAGAAAAAAAACTTTTTTATGATATATGAAGTGAAAGTGTTTGACAGACTTCATTTCAAAGTTGCACTCACATATATTTATTCCTTTCCAAGCTATACACTTTTGAAATTCAGAGACGGGTGCTCCCATTTTTGCCACTTTTTAACACTGACCTGCACAGGGAGATGCAACTGAGGAGATACAACAGGAAGGCTAATTTACGCTAATCCTATTAGATTATCTCCGGTGTAATAACTTTCAATTCATAAAGAGATGAGAGCAGCTTCGAGTGCCATTTTACTTTTGTATGGTGTATCTTATTTTTCCAAGTAATCTTCATTCACACCTGCTCATCATCTTTGAAAAGGATTGCGCATAGCAAAAAGGCTTTGATGCGAGGTTCATTGGCGACAGTCAACTCAAAGCCACTGTCTGGAAAGTCGAGACGACTGGTTATGCCTTTGGAATCAAGACGAAGTAGTGTATAAAAATAAGACTCAGACCTTTGCCATATGCAAATGACGAAACGGTCATAAGACTATATTTTACTGTTGCATTTTGACAATATTCCCTGACTTTCGCAAGTTTTTAAAGGGTGTTTCCATGTTCAACAAGTTACACAACATCATTTTTTTCTACTGCGATAGGCGTTAAGTCGGGTGGAGAAAGTTGAAAACTGATTTTCAAGAAGAACGACTGGCAATGCGATAGCTATAGAGAAGATTTTTCGATAGGTAATTTACAATGGAGTAGTCAAAATGGACCTTTTACGTTAAGTTCCTTATGCCCTTTAATCCCATTGAATCTGTAAGAGGTGAACAAAAGAAAGACTTTCTGTTGCATTTCTTATTGAATCAAATTTGAATCTATGCATAAACCATTGAAACTGAAATTATTTGACAACAACTTGTAAGGAATAATAAAACCTTTTCAATCAATTGGTCAGGTTATGAATCACACCCTCAGAATGGTAGCATCTGATGGATTTGTTATGTACGGCAGACATAAGGTGACAACATGTGGTATGTAAACTCATCGTGTTAGTATAACTTGTTATTACGACAAAATTTTGTAAATTGTCAAGTTACCGACTTACGCTAAGTTAACATCATGGAAAAAGTGTGCACAGTGTCGAGATATCGAGTTACAAATAACTTGTTGTCTCGACAAAGCTTTGCGATTTGTCGACTCAGACTAAATCGGAGATGATGACTGGGCGTTAGGCGGTAACTAAGCAATTTGCAAAATTTTGTCGAGATAACAAGTTATTTGCAACTCGTAAAATTGTCTTGTATCTCGACAATTTGGTGTTGGTTGGTGTTGTGTTTCTGACAAGTCGATTGAGTCAAAGGGGTAACATTTCCAGCAGTGACAGAGGAACCGGGGAGGGGGAGGGGTAGTGTCTTGCAGGGCTACATAAGTGTATCGCTTCGATCGATTGACGAGGAGTGCACAAGAACATTTTAACATTACAAACCCGGCAGATGACCGAAAACCGCACTTCCCTGGTGTTCTAATATACTCAGCCTTTAAATAGGAATCTCATGTCTGCAATTTCTATATTAAATCAATCCATGGAAAATGCTAACACATATCAAGTGCGTTGAGATGACACAATAACCATCATGCCGTTACTCGTACATTAAAATGGGATTCACTTCAACCTCAGTCTTTCTTTTGTTCTATTGAGGTTCAACTTGTTGCAAATTTTCATCGACTTAGGTCAGTTTTATCACCTCATGCTGTAACAATCCACATGGTCAATTAAACATCGTTCGCCTAAAGTAAATCAGGTGTGTCAATCCACTGTCTAGGCTTTCTTCTTGAGCTGCCTGGCAAGGGGTATTAGGTGTCATGTCCATAGGTGATACATGTGTAATTGGGCATGAAAGAGGGTCTGTTGACACTTTAGCACGGTTGTAACGTCATGAATGTAATGGAACTCCCTCATCAGTTGGCACGAAGCATACAGAGAAACTTTTTGGTTAACATGCCCCTCAGATTGCAAGAAATGGCACTTCCCAGTCTCTTGCCTTGTAAAATGGCCTTGTAAATAGGCCCATCTCCACCTCGCTATTTCGGGCTGGAAGGGGAGGGGGGGGGGGGGTTACACCTCTCCCGGCTCCCATACGTCCTTGATCGTGATAAGCTATTAATGGTGGTTGTGCCCCTCAAGTAACACGGTGTGGGCTTTCGTCATGAGGAAACTGGCGACTAAATATGGTAGTCTATGCAACAGCTCCACGATGCGTACATGCATGCATGTAGGATTCCAATGTCATTAAAATCAGACATAGGCCTAATGAGAGATGACCATAAGTCGTTCCATGGTGAAGTTACCATACTTGTTGGATCATATTTGACAAACTGTTTTGCTATAAGGTGAGGTCCGAGGTTTCTCTTTGGTGCATTTTCTTGGAAAAGTGACGCTGACAGTGATCGAAATCGGTGATGGGCTAGCTATCTCAACTTCACAAAATGGTCAGTTTGAATCATGGACACACAACGAAACCTCTCGTGGCAATCATACATACGTACCATTGGAGTTCATTTGATCGTAGAGTTACTAATTACCCAGTGTTTATAGGCTTATTACAGTGATGGCGTGTGTACACCGTCCCTCGGGGAGGGGGGGGGGGGAGTCCGGGCGAGACTCGAGAAGCGGCGTTCTTCATCGTTTACAGTACAGCTAAAAACTGGGAAGATGATCTAAGCCGAGCGCCACCATCAGCAGACGGGAAACATGCAAGGAAATTTTTACTCCCTAGATGTCCCGAAATCGCACATCACTTTTGCTTCGCCTATCAAACACCCAGGAGCTTGTGGTGTGTAATTTCCTTTTCTCCGTTCAACTACATGAAACATAATATTGCACTGTGGATGGCATATTGCTCTCCACAAGGGGCGCAACCGAGTACAACTTGCAAACCCTGACAACGCGACCTCTCTCTAATAACCTCCCTCGGCCTCCTAAAATAGAAAACAGGTGACTATCGTTTCAAACGAAACAAGAGATCATCTCAAAGGGGCACCGTTTTGCACCGTGAATCATCTCAATTATCAAAAGTTTCGTCCACTCCCGCCCTCAGACCTGTCCCTTGGGATCACTTCACTATTGTGTACGTACTTCACGGTTGACCGCCCCTCGTTTTCAAATTCTGTGGAGAACACAGGGTTTGAAAGGACTAATCCTCCAGGCTTGGGGAACAATATATCGTTGTTTGATGAATGAATGACGTTTCGTTACGCAAATGCCGAGTGCATTGTTGAATTGATACCAAAAATCTGTACGTACCCTTTATCCCACGGTTTCCTGGTGATCCTTTTGGTCCCCTTGGACCTTTGAGACAGAAGCATTCCCCCGTGGCCCCGTTATATCCGTTCATTCCAGAATTCCCAGGCATGCCTTGTGGCCCAGGTAGTCCCCGGGGTCCAGCTGATCCCTTGGGACCAGGAGGTCCTGTCACAACTACGTACCGACGCAATGGACCTGCGTCACCCTTCGCGTTAACTTCCCCTTGGGTCGGACCTGTGTGGCATCCGTCGGTGCTATCGCCATCGTATGATTCGTTGCCATGGTTATGAGTTAGATCTTCGAACGTTTTGTTGCGAACTTGAAGGAGGTCAGTATTTACGTCGACACCGGATTCAACTCGGCACGCAATAAAAATGAGCCATAAAATACAAGACCGATGTGAGAACAGTACCTGCCATAGCTTAGAAATTGAGTCAGTTTGACAAGCACAGATTAGAATTTAACTTGTTGTGGGAAATCAGTGTTACTAGGAAATATCAGCGGTATAGCTGCCTGAGTGACCAAGTATCCAGTCTATGTTGTCATTGTTCTAAACAACTGCCCGGATCGAAGAGAATTGAGTGTAAGAGACTGTGTTGGAAATATTGCCATCCGTTTGGTATTACTATGCTGGCACTGAACCAAGTGTAGCGTGAAGTTTTTTTCCAATTCAATGACCTTGAACTCCGAAGTAGAACGCAGATTGCATTTACCGACCTTTGGCAACATCCAACCGATGATTTGAAAATTCCTTCAACGCATCTAATGGGTGAAGCTAATTACTCCATTGTACCAGTTTACCGGCACACAGCTATTTGTGGGTGGGGTTTCGTCTTTTCATGCAATTCTAAATTTACATCCTTTAAAATCCGACGTCGTACTTAAAAAAAATTGGAGGACGCGTGATGTCAAAGCAGTTACAGCACAGATATTATCACCCTTAAAAGGTAGATTACAAATTGAAATGATAGATTTTCACATTAAAAGAACAGGTCTCTGATTTTAAGAAATGGGTTTTTTATATTCATGCCATATTATTCGATATTTTTCAAAATGAATTTCGACAAGATAAAACAAACTGTGGACGTAACGGTTTAGGTCACTTTCGATTGGCCAACGGAGGAACATACCGTATGGCACGAAATATTAAGTTACCATGATTGCTATTATGAGCGATGGAATCGGAGGGGTTGAGGTGGGGGGGGGGGTTCACACCATTGGTAGAAGGGCCTGGGTGTTGAGGCAGTACAAGTAAGTAAAGCGTTTATTAGTATCTTCCAACGGACGAAATAGCTGTTCGACAAACACTGAAGATGTACGACAAACACACTTTAATTTGAATATCAAATAATTGATATTGGTTTTATTTGGCAGAATGCAGTATTATATCTTCAAACTAGGATTCCCACTTATACACTTAAGTAAAATAAGGCCGCGTAATAACTACGTAAAATAATTCAGCCACGCATCGTTAATTGGAAATATATATTTTACGCAACTTATCAACAGGCCGAGTATATTTAATGGTGATGTTTTATGACTTTCATATACTAAAGACACCATCTAATTTGATATCTGGACGGAAGACAAGGAGGAGTCTTGTCGACTCCATTAAAGGTTAGAAATAATGCAAATACTACCACTGAATCAGGACGGAAAACTGAACTATTCCTGCCACAAATATGGGCATGGAGGTACCATCAGACACGTTGCTTGGTATTTAATTGAATTCAGTTGGAAGCTTCAGTCTGAATACCTGTACTTCCCCCTGCGTATAAATATACATCTTTCTCAAGGTTCAGCCTGTTTTTTGAAGATTGCTAGCTTCAGTCATACAAACGGGTTTACAGCATCAGTATTATGTACACGTATATACAGATAAATAGAATTCAAGAGCGTCTCAATAAAGGGGTTTTTGACAATAATGGTGTTCTCTTTGAAGCATAATTCAATATTAATAAAAGGTATATTCTTCACTGGTTAAATTTGTTAAGGATACAGATGAAGAATTAACATACAACTTCGTATACTGGTACCAATTAAACACGCCTGCTGCGTGCCTCTTTATCAAACTATAAGCGTGACTGCCACATAATTTTGTTTGAAATGGAAGAATTTCCTTTGAGTTAATCTGCATTTGCAGGTAATTAGTCTTTTTTTTAATTAATAGGCATGATACAAGATACACAGATTCAAATTTAGGATAATTGGATAGAGCAAACTGCTAGCGATGCATAGTTGGAATGCAAGACATATATAAGGGCACGATAAATCATGTGTATTAACAACCGCCCAAAAAAAAAATATATATATATAACTATTATGAAAGACCAAATTCTCGTAATTGAACTGTAACTTTGACTAACTCCTCCCAGTTATAGTGAGTTTGAAAAGTTGCAGCTACTATATTGACCTACACACAGTTTTCATTGTGGCATAGTATCATGGAACACAAGAGGTAATTATGTATCATTTGAAGTTCAAACTGGGTGTTAGCATTATGACAGAATTCCATTTAAGGACCATTTTGAACAGATCCCACGTACTGACAGGGAAAATGTCTCACTGCTAACAAGCAATTGCATCGAAATAACTGGATTTGGAATATTAGAGGTAATGAGGTAATCATAAAAGCATCATAGTATGATACTTACAATGTAAGGATGAGGACATGATGATATAAATGTGACATGTTAATATAAAGAAGCTGCACCTTTATGTAACTGTCAATTTTGATGTAACTGTCAATTTTGAAACCCTCAAAAGAAAGTTTTTTGGTAGACTGTAAAGAGCTGGAAGGGAATCTTAACAGCATTTATTTATACCTGATGCATGACACACTTTACTTATGTTGCATCGGTGTACCCCTGTCACTTATCTTTCCAGAAAGACCAGTCACTGGAAACAACCGAGGAAGAACTTTGTGGAAGAACTTTGCGACAAGTTTTGACACATATTTGTAAGTTTCCATTTATATGACTGCCTCTGGGATGTTGCGACCTCCTTATTAAAAAAAAAAGTCCATTTTCAGTTGTTACAATACACTAGCAATTATATCATTAAATAATCCCATAACAGGAACAAACTGTTTTTTTTTTCTCTTTCAAAACAAAACAAGATCATGTTATGACATCAACAATTAGTTGATGACAAAGTCTAAAGACACACACCTTCCTAAAATATTACATTATTTTAGTTTGGCAGTATTTCATACATAAAACACATCAATTTGGTTTTTCATGCAGCTTCAAATATCAGATTACATAAATCAATGGTGTCTACGAACAGCAATGCATAAAGTTCCTTTTTCATTAAGGCCCGAAACATCGTTAGGGGAACGATCAATTTAGTGAGCACACACAACCTGATTGCTTCATCACAACAGCAGTAAATGAATTCAATCCATACTCTTGCAAAAATGTAAGTGCTGGACCCTGACAATGGACCATCATTCAAACAGGTAATGACCCAACTGAAATCAAAGGCAGTTTCTGCTGCCTTGTGTTCTACAAAAGGAATTGACATCATCTGCATTATTTGAACATGAAGAAGTCAGGACATGTTTTAAATTATTTTCATTAAAACAACTCTTTATTCTTTACTTGCCATTTAAAATATTTGCATAACAAACACGCAACAAGCATAATAATTGAATGTCATTTCTTTTGATGGATGAAGCACGGATGTTCTCGCAAATGAGCGCACAACAGTTATGAAGAAGGTCAATGTCCTCGGGCGACTTCCACACAGAGTTCACTGCAAATAAAATAAATAGAGTTCAACGAGTGAAACTGATATTATTGACTGATGATAGAAAGTTATTTGTGACCTACTTAAGTTAAGATTTTTTGAATGCCTCGATAATGCATGCATTGGCATGAGGCCTTAATTAAGAAAACAAAACAGGTGGGTTGGATAAAATCAGTACCACAGTGTGAAGCATGTCACAATGACAAAACAGATAAACATAGGAATCTTGAATAAAATAATTCCTTCTTTGAATCTCATAAAACTGAACAAAGCTGGGCTCAAGACAGGATGGCAAATGGACACCTGCTGAATTTTAGTGTCTTTCAAATTTCAGAAAACTTAACCACATTTTTGATGCTTCATGTTCATCGATGCATGGGGAGAGGTCTTCTTTGGGAGAGGACTACTCTGTGTTCAGAAGGATGCGTTATCAAACATTAAGACCAAACATTAAAAGGTTACGCTATCAACAGTCCTTGCCAGCATGGAAATGTTCAAATATGTACCACACGTGTGGTAGAACATGTTGAATAAATTTTGTAAATACCTGCCAAACATACTCTTATTAAAGAGAAAAGGTAAAATGTACTGTTCGCAGGAAATATGCAAATCAAAAGGAAAAAAAGAATGAAAACAAAGAAATGAGAAAATGAAGGCTAAAGGGTATGATAAGCAGCAGACTAACCTTATCTTTCTTAATTGCCATGTACAGTTCACTATATGAGTGAGTAGCATGCAAGAAAACAAAAAGATGATTTGATGGAAATTAAAGATGACAACAATGATATGAATGTTCGAAGATTGACACACTGACATCAAACTGTGCATGAAAGGCATGCAGCAAAGGAAAAAAAAAAACTGAGTGACAGGGATTAGAACTGACGCAAAGTTATCGACTTATGGATTAAAATTGGTGCATGACAAGCAAAAAATCACAACATAAGCAAGAAGGAGAAGTGACTTAAGAGTGTGTGAGTGACAAGAAGGAGATATGAAGTTACTAATTACTGTGAGAGTGAAGAACTTAGTAAATGTTTCCTTCATTTTAAGCAAGTTTTTCAGATGTAAATTACAGGGGGGTGTGCAAATTTATCCTTATCACTAGTAGCAGCCATTAGCCATGTGCTCAATATTTGCAGCTCTTTCCACATATTCCTAGACTAAGATGAAAAGTTCCTAAGCTTTTAGAGGGTGCATCACAACAGTGACTCCGAATTTTAGCATCATGCCTATGTTTCATTCACTTGGCAATTCCTATTTTCAACTGTCTACTATTAACTTGTCAACAATATACATCCAAGTGTAGTCCTCTCATTTCCACCAAAGTGTGGTCAACTCTTTTAAAGAGGAATGCTTCTGATACAACATTTTTATTGCTTCCATTACAATTCAAAAGTTGGTCACAGATATGTGATTTTCATTGACAAAATCAACGTTTCATTCACGTAATCATGCATGATGAGATTGCATCAGTGGCCACAACATAAGGTATCTCTCACATTTTGCTTGTAATTCAGTGTTTGCGCGGAAGTGATCATTTCTCACTGCACATGAATCATTTTTCGATTCATTGCCATGACTAAAATGGCAAAATAGTCTTGAAAAAAGTTTTGGGAAGAAATCTGACCACAAGGATAGAAAAAGGAACACACTTAAATGTGTACTATGAACATGACGGTGTTTTTGTATTTGTAACCCGCTAACATGGTGATCACATTCGGGAATCCTGCAATTTATTAGTGGTTGTTGAAACCCACAGCTGATCATCAAACACTCAAGATTATAACAATTAGTCACAACAGATAAGTACAAAACACTACCAGTCTTATGTTCTTGAGAGAAGAGTTGGGTTATTCAGTCACAGTATAGGTTATAAAAGAATTCACTGATTGTTAATTTAAGATTCCAGTTCACAACCCAAGTCAGACACATAGAAATAACTTTCATCCCACAACTCTCTCTCTTTAATTTACCTCTGACTGTTGAAATATTCAAACATGTTAAAATGAGGTGGGTGCCAGCGAATGGTTGAATATGGTGCTGTGATGGAAATGTACGACAAACGTGATATTGCTGGAAATGTGCATAGTTTAAATTTACAATGGTACAAAAAAGCTGCAAAGTTAAAACTTAATAAATTCTGATAGCTGACTCTCTGAAAAGTATCTGGTGAAAAACAGAGTGGGGCCTTGAAAAGAAAATATGAAAATACTGAAAATATGATGAATCTACTTTTGCAACCACGGCTTTGAAAAAAAATTGAGATACGTTTGCTGATAGTAGTCACTACAGAGCTAACATTACGTACTCTAGATTAGGTGTCCACTTCTTGTAGGAGGAAACACTGCTGTAAAAGTCTGTGAGAGGACCTAAGGTATGATTAACAAACTAACTAAACAAAAGATTTCAGCCAGAATACTTAAAAAAAACAGAGTGGAGCTGAATGATATAGGTAGAGAAAAATATCAGCACCACCAGAATATCGTCATTGAATAACTGTCATCCTTTGGTGCTGAGAATGGCTGATTTTGAGCTGGCCTGAACAATGTTCTTAACCAATGAAGACAAGACAACCAATGGATACAATTAAGTACAATATACTCATGAATGTGACTCATGTCTACAAAGAGATTGCTCAGGGGTGGAACTGGGGAGGAGGGTTCACAGCCAAATCAAAGGCAACTCCATAAAAGTATGCAGTGAAAAGAGGAGGGGGGAAGTTATCCTCTATCCTACATGGGATGGATGAGTCTTCCACCTTATCTGTTTTGCATAAATAATCGACTACGTTCTCAAAGAGGGGAGTGGGAACCCTTGAAGAATGATCACTTATAATGGAGAGGCATCTATGAAATAATCTCTGTTGCAAAGATTATCAAGAGCTACTTTACGGTGGATAATTTTTGCATTACAGTGTGTGTGAGTTCTTCGACTCAATTAAAGGAGAAATGGAGGGCAGACAATTTTTTTCAGCTATTAGCTCTAGACATGCTCTTGGAAATAAGGCACTTAAGAAGCACTACATATGACCAGAAATAATGAGATATAACGATAAGCCATTGAAAGCAGAAAGGTGACGTCTGCGACATTACGACAGGAATGACTACAACAACATGAAGCTACATGATCCATTTTGACTGTGCAACAAAGTACGACTATTGTTGGTTGTGAGTATTGAATACCTGTACATGATGTCGCCATCTCCGTCTTTATCAAACTGTTTAATCAACCAATCAATCTCATCCTTATCCAGGTCAATGCCAGGTCTCCTGCGAATTGGAGAAGAATGATAATGTTTTTAATCTGTGACTGAAGTTACAGGGTGCCTGATACTCCTACATGGAGTCGAAAAAACATTGTCATCTATGGAAGGATTGGACACAGGGTAGCGGCCAGGAGAGTGGGTATTATGGTCCAGCGGCTTCTCATGACATACATTATTCCTGAAAACTCACTCACTGACTATATTTCCAACATCATCGTCATCGTCGTCGTCTTCGTCATCATCATCATCATCTTCATCATCATCATCATCATCATCATCATCATCATCATCATCATCATCATCATCACCATCACCATCACCATCACCATCACCATCATCATCAAAATATTAAGTATGACAAAGTGCTTACCAACAGGCCTTCTTCAAATTCTTCATAATTCACACTCATGCTGCCATCTTTATCAAATTTATTAAAGAAATCCACCAATCTCAGGTTGTTGACTTGAATGTACTTCTGTAATTTGGCCATAGGATTCATTTTTGGTTTTGGCTTGACCTTTTCTTTAGTTCCTCCATGTTTGATCTTCAGGTTTGGTAAGAGCTCCTGGGCTTCCTTGAACAAATCCTCAAAGTCTTTGTTGACTTGGATATTCTAATGGAAATGAGATATAAGAAAATACTATATGGAAAAACTTGTAGGCAATTGAAGAACATACAGTCACAGTTTGTACTAATGACACTTTCCAGAAATATATGTTGTATGCTTTTATGAAAATTCAGTGATTTTTACTTACCTTTAGATTAGGTAATTGCTAATGTATGCATCAAAAAAATTAAATGTTAAGAAAATTAATTTCATGATCTGTTTTTGGTACAAAGGGGGAATTGCAAATTCTTTACTGCACTAACTCCATAATACCTTAAGAGCATAAATGGTTCTATTTGCAGTTAATCCTGTACGGTGGTGACGGTCGGCGATACTTCTTGCTTTTTGAGGCCACAATATTCTGAGTCTGATTGGGATTTCTACATGATGGACTTTCTGATGTCCAAACAGAAGACAAAAAGACAATCCCCACTACAAAAAAACCAGACCACACTTAATGCAATCAAATTGATTCTCCTGACTGAGACCCAATCATACCCCAAGAAGACATGAAAGTAATCTCAAGTCAATTACTACATCGAAATACAATGACCACGTAATCTTAAGGGCTTAATGTCAATGCACTGACTGATTGGTTTCATCCTTTGCTACTTGAACACAAAGAAACAACAAAGTTTCAGGGCAGTATGAAATGGTGCAAGTACACTCACATGTGGAGAGTGAAAAGAGTTACTTGACTTACGTCAACTATTTAATAGCAGATTCACAACAGTTCAGCATGGCAATTAACCCAACACTCATTGTATTTTTATCCTGTTTGACTTGTGTTCTTTTGAAGAGTTACTACTTTAACTTTCCTTGTGATTCATCAAGAGCAGCCACCAACTTGATACTGCCAATCCTTCATTAGCCAAGACATATGAGTCTAATGAAAAACTAAGACTTTTCAGCTTCTCAGACAAGTCTTGATACAAGCTGAATAAAAACAAAGACAAACCCATTTAAGGACTGGTTTTCAGAGTCTCTCTACTTTGGATAATTCCTGACATTTTCCAGGGGAAAAAATTCCTATAAATGCCACTTACCCCAAAATCAATTTCTTCCATGGTTGAGTTTGTGTTTTCTTTCACCGATTTCAAGATGGCGTAACATCCTGCGGTCTGCATCGGATTTTTGCCGATCTGGTATGAAAGAGACATGAAAATTTGTTTCTGAGGATATACTCTGAAGATTTTTATCAATATCTTTTGAGTTTCATCCATATTTCAGACACTGACATTTTCTGCAATATAACCCTTAATAGCTAGCAAGACTATCAACCAAAGTGCAAAAGTGCATCGAGGTTTCGATGTTGCAACATGATGTAGACTGATGCTCACAGTAATTATTGCAATTTACATAGCGATACAATTGACAATGATAAGGGTACACTGACATTTCATATTGCAGAGTTCTGTTCCTGCTCCCCTCAAGTTTGTTTAATTAAAGCAGAATCACTGTTTTATTTTAATTTTCTCAGCAAATGCATTTCATTCTATTACATTCTTGTGATACTGTGTTTCCAGAATTTGACTTAAACCATGAGTAAAAGGGTTCTTGTTCTCATCATAGTTGATCAATATACTGTGCCATGTATAATATCAGTTCAAACTTCCATTCAAGACTGAGAAATTATGCTGGGGAAATTTTCGACAGTTCGACCTTTGATAATGGTAAATGACCCTTGACCTAAATCCAAAATAATAGGTTGTTATAACAAACTTAAATCCATCAGAACACCACATGTGAGATCAGACTATGAGTGCATTATTACAACATTTTGTTGACGAGGTTTTAATAGTTTGACCTCAAGTGACCTTTGCTCTTTATCTAACATTACCAGCTTCCTGTACTCTTAAGATTTATCAATGTTGCATGTATGAGATCACTACAAGCTCGCCTTTTTCAGGTATTGAGCTCTGTCAATGGGTTTTTGTTTGGTCGTTGCTGACCTCACATGACATTTAGCCTCCAGTAAAAAGAAATTTGATCTTATTAATTTGATGACAAGTGATATTTTACAAATGTGTACATTAAGTTACTAGAGACAATAAACAAAATAGGTAAATTTAAATCTGATCTATGGCCACAAATTACATACAGTTTACTAGGCATAAAGAACAACTGTCATGATGAACAGATCCAATACTGTTTGATGAGTTTTACATTTCATCTTGTGAAATAACATGCAATCAACACATTGGCACATACCTTAAGAACTTTAAGAGAGTCAATTACACCAAGCCCTTTTCCAAGCAAGACAGAACCTTCAGCTGTTATTCTGTTGTTTCTGAAAGGGTGTTGAAATAAAAGAGAAAAGTAATTTTTCAGATCTGTCCTTTAGAAAGGTAACCATTTAAATAGTAAATCATACACAAAAAACTGATGACAGGTAGCACCTCAAACAGCAAATTTACAACTGGGGAAAATGTCTACTTGAAGCTAGCCTCATAATGAATGCAAAGAATTTGGTGTTTTCATAAACATAACTTTTGCATTACAAGGTTACCTGTACAGTTCAAAGAAAGCAGGTACTCAGTTCTACAGCCATTGTCTTGGGAAAAGGAGACTTTCAAACTTGTGAGCCTTCTTCACGTGAGAGTTTTATGAGGGAGCAATACAAAACTGTTTAAGACAAACGGATCACATAACTACTCTAAGCTGTTCAATTCAGTTCTGTTGGATTGATATGACATGCTACTTACGAGACATCGAGTTCCTCTAATGTGTTGTTCGATGCCAGGGCCTTCCCGAGGGCTATCGTCCCTTCGTTTCCAAATCCATTCCAAGAGAGATTGAGCTTTCTGAGGCCAATGTTACCCTTGAAAGTCAAAGCAAAGAGAAATGAAGAGCACCTAGCATTTAATCCAGCTAACTGTATCACTGGCAGTGTATCACCTGTTTTCTAATACCCTGAGTCAGGGATGTAGATCTAGCCAAATTTGAGTGCTTGGTAAAAGTCTGATCTGGGGAAAGCACCTTGACCTACTCCATGACATCTACCCCATTTTTCAGCCATTAAATTTTCATTTTTCCCTCATTTTACGTAAGAGAGTAAATGTGGGGTTAGTTTTACGTCTCTACTGGCAGATTTGTGGTGGGCCGGGAGACGTGTGTTTGCCTGGAGTGCTTGGCGGGAATATCTAGTGTGGCCGCCCAGCACCGCCCACCATAGCTACATCCCTGCCTTGAGTGGATATTAAGCTGTACATGACTCATCTTAAAAGAGATTAGTACAGTGTGCCAAACTTGGGATCAATGAATATTTATTAGAAAATGATGTGTTTGACAACGTACTGGGGAAACAAAGCAAGACATCTCCTCCCACCAAAAGAAAAAAAAGAAAAAGAAAAGAGCACCAAAAAAATACAAAAAAAAAGGGAAAGAGGTGGAACAAGATTGAGAGATGTTACCAGAAAACATCTTCACAGAGATACTCCTGGAAAGTTATGACATTAAAAAAACATACACAAGAACTGCATGCAACACTGGATAGACGTTCTAATTGGTGGAAGAAAATATTGTTGGACGCCAATGGCCAATCAGAACGATGGGCAGACTTGAAAAGGACCAGCAGAGCCTTCCCATATATTACAGTGAAGGTGTACCACTTGTACAGAAACAGGTTAAGTGAGAAAGGAAACAATATTTGGTAGTTTGGTCAGGAAAAAAACCCTCCAAGGGTACTTCTGGTTGTAATATCCTTTTTAACCTTCACATATCCTTCTGGCTTGGATAAGTTGAAAGCTTACCTGCCTACAAATGACTACTGTGATAATTTGCGTCATTAATCCAAGCATCACAGTTAAACAACGAATGAATGTAAGATGAACAAACACTAGTTACAAAGATGTCTGTACCCTGCTGGCAATCACTCCATCACTTGATGCAACATCGATGCATTCTTGTTTCACAAATTTCTGATAACGAGCTAAAAGTTAGTTAGGGCTGCAACACAGCTGGTATGTATTTGTGTTTATACAAAGGTAGCAAGTTGGCACTTTTGAGAGACAGCATTTATAGGGCAATGTGCTAAAGACCAAATGCTCTACTCTTTTATGTCACATCAATGGGGTATGCTCAAAGACGTTAACCCTCCTCACATTTTGCGAGTGACTTTGAAGTTAACTGTAACCTTTGAAAGATGTCAATGGAGTGAATCTATTCCCACCAGATTTTCAAACATCTTTGGTGTTTTGCTTTTTTAACCATTTCAAACTTGATATTCTAATGGATAATCAGATACCCAGTTTGCGCATCAGGTTGAACTTTGACCATGCAACTGCATTCAAGAATGATGACCAAGACCTCAACTTACACCAATACCCTCAGCAAGAGTGACAGCTCCTTTCCCTCTGATGTGGTTCCAGCTAAGGTCAAGATGCCGTATCGTGATGTTTTCTGCCAGTGCTGGTCCAAATGCTAAGCCAGCTGCTTCACCGAAGTTGTTGTTGCTCAGGTTGAAGTACTCGATTTTGTTGTTATTCTGTGGGAGTGCGAAGTAGAAACTTGAAATTCGGGAAAATTTGCTCATGCACAGAATGTATGGAGAGATGCTTGGAGGTACAGAATAAAAAACTAATGTGGTTCTAGCTTGTTAAACTGTCAAGCAACTGTAACTTCACAGGTCTGATTCCTTAGGTGGTTGAAACTAAGGAGATGAGCAGATCTTGTGAAGTTTCCAAAAATGACTAAATAACAAATAATAATTCTGCCAATATGCTTCTCATAAACAATCAACGAACGTCAAAATAGTAATAGGAAATGAATTCAGGAGTTGAAAAAGTAGCAATTAACAGCAACAAGTCAAAACCTAATTCCATAGAAACTGATGTGATCAAAGCTACATCAAAGCTGCACACTGTTGAGTTATTAGTTGCACAAGCACGTAAATGGAGAACTAAAGATGGATAGTGTATGGTTTTTTTTTCTTTTCGAAGATTTTACCTCCACAAATGGGCAAGTGTACAGGTCATACCATGCTTATTTTCTTATACGTCTTTAGAAAATTACAATTACAACCCCTCCCTTGCAGTGATTAAACTTACAGGTTTCAACCTGTTTTCAAGACACATATATCCACTACACTGTCAAACATCAAGGTTTCCACATAACGGTACTTTCACTTAGCTAATTTTTATTCCCAACAAACTTACCAGAATCACATCAGCAAATGCATCTGCACATTTGTCTTCAAAATTGTTCCCTGTCAAAAAGAAATTGACTTGAAAATCAAAAACAATGCAGAGAGGAAGGGAAAGCTATGTAGGCTGGTATTCATTATCTACAGGATCTTTCCCTTTCCAAAACCATGAAGGACTGCTTTCTCATGAAAAAAAATATTAGTCATGATATTGGCTATACATGCATGGGATTAAAGGGTTACATCCTCATTTGCACACAATCAAATACAACTTTGTGGAATGTTTCATCCTTCACTTCTTATTTGTTTGGTGGCATGAACCTGACAAAAGAAGCCAATGAACTTGGCCACTGAAAGTATTAAATGTTGAAGGTTGGGTTATGAGTGGAACAGAAATTCACCATCAGTATACATGGGAATCAGTGTGAATGTAGCAAATAGAAACCATACATCAGTTAATGAACTGCAAAAAGGTATACAGACTGCTGAGTAGAAGCCCATGTAAAAGAGATGAAGGAATCCTATAGAATACGATGGATGCGAGCAACTGAAGAAGATCCTATCACTTCTATCAGGGATCATCAAGTAAATTTGGTTTAAAGACGATAACTAGCGTGTTCCCCTCAAATTATGTGTTGTAACCAATCGAAAATTTACTCTTTTTCTTTTCTGTTTTGGTAAACAGATTTTGAAAAAATTGCTCTACAAATTTTGGCAAACTTATTGAAAATAAATGAGATGGGAGAAAAAATTCAACAGTCCTTCTTATTAAAGCACTGCAAGTAAACTAAAGAAATAAAAATAAATTCTGTTTAATGAACAGAATCTGAATTGCACTATAAATTGGTTATCAGTTGAGAAAATGATTTATTTTAATGTCAGTTGAATTTTAATCATATTTGGTACAAAGCTTCAAGCACTCACCGCTTAACGTGATATGGGTCAAGTTGCTATTCTGTAGGAGTGTTGAGCACAGGGATGTGGCACCTGTATTACCAAGCTTGTTGTCAGATAAATCCTGTGAGGTAGGAGAAAGATTATGTAATGAGAGATATTACTATAGATATTACTATAGCTGTAGCAAATACAATGAGACTTGCAAGAGCTGAAAAAAAATGTTTTTTCCTTGGGAAGCGTGTCTCAGTTTTCCACAATTTTCATAAAATATCTGGACAAAAAAAGGGCAAATTTTCCTCCAATGAGAAATTTTCTACCAAATACACAAATTCTCCTCCAAATACATTAATTTCCCAAGGAGCCTCCAAGCTTCCCAAATTTTTCCTCACGTGGAGACACGCCCAGAAAAACCCTGCCACCATGCAGATCTCGAGAGATGCTCAGAAGTTTACATCTTCAGTGATGAGTTTTCCACATACGGAGATTTGCCATAAAAACACATGTACCAGAATGCAGATCCTTAGCGACATGTAGAAATAAATCTTCAGGGATGAGGTATCTACCAAATGGCAGTAATTTATTGAATCCGGTAGGCAGAAATGATGTCAGCACCAAAAATGCTTCAGTCAGCAATGTAGAATGGCAAAGGTGGAAGCTTCTCCTTTGGGATGACTGTATACACCAGTTTTATATATTGACTTACAACTGGTAAATTGGGGCCAGTGGAAGGAACAACTCAAATATTGCAGCATAATCAACATGTGTGCAGGACCACAAAAGAGCAGCATTGCCACTGTCTACACTGTATACAAAAGGAAATTTACTGGAATATTCTGTACAGTAAGTAACATGGTATCCTCACCAAATCTGTAATGTAACAATTTTCTCTGAGCATGTCAGCAATTGCAAATGCCCCTTCTGGTGCCAGCCAGTTGTCACTCAGGTTGAGCTTCACGATTGTTGTATTGCCCTTTGGAAAGAAAAGTGAGAAATTCAGGAAATATCCATTAACTGTAAAGTATGCACCACATCTTCAATGGAGTCCTGAAGCCTTCACGAGGTCTGTTTATTAATGTAGACTACAGTAGCTTTAATGGTCAGTGTGACTGGCACATACACATAGCTCTATAATAATATTACATGAATGAAACAGCTCTCACCATACATGCTTCTTCTATAGTATATATGTGTGAAATGACTATACACTAGTCCTGTGTTGCACTGGAAACAGTATCTTCAACTACAACTTCTGTGTTTGTAGCTTTGCAAAAATGCTCTGATATTAAAACTTTTCTTACCATATTTTGTAGTACTCAACACACACACACACACAAAAATAACTTTTCTTAACAACAGACATTCTTGCAAAGTCAGGCTCCCAAAAGCACTGCAAACCTGCCACAAAAAAGCCTGAGAACCAGATATCAGGATACTTTGCACACATCCAATGTACAGTACTTCCCACTGTCCTGTGGTGTTTAAACATTTATCTTTGGTGGTAAGGCTGCTTGGATGGATATAGGCTGCTGAGATATTCACATGAAATCATAATTTCAAGATTCTTTAGATTCAGTCTTCAACCTGATTTAGTCTTCAACTTGCACAAAAGCAGGTCCATTAAAATAATGTTTTCCCATCTGCCAGAGCTATGGAAGGGGAGTTTTGAAAACAACTGACTTGTCTCAGAACTGAAGCTTCTCTCATACATACATGGTAACAGAAATCATACTTTTCATACTTTCTACCAATTATAGCATTACACACAATGCTCAAAAATTATGTTGGCTTTTTGGTCGCCAGCCGTGGCAGTCATTTTCCATCTTATTAAAACATTTGGTCGCCAAAATTGCCAAGGTTCTTGCCCGAGTAAACAATCCGATTTCAGATTCAAACAAGGAATAAAAAAATTCTCATGCTTCCAATTTACATAACTGTGTTTCACGCAAAAGGATTTGTGCTAATATACAGTATTACCTCATTTTCAGCAGAGAAAAAAAAAAGTGGTATGCAAACAATTGTTACCTGTCAAAGGCCTTAACAAGCAACTGATGGTTACACACATTAGCATTTAGCAGATAAGAAAAATTAATGCTGCTAGAGTTAACAGGTGATAGGCTGCTACTCATAATGCAAGGAAACTGACCAGGGCTCCATTTCATAAAAGTTAGGAATATTCCTAACTAGGACTTAGGAACGATAATTGTCCCTAAGTCCAAGAATGTTCCTAACTTTAGGAACATTCTTAACTTTCTATCTCATAAAATGACTTAGGAAGGATTCATTCCTATCTTGGTGCTGAAAACATTCCTTACTTTAGGAATGATCTTCAGTAGACCTAACAAAGTTCGTAAGTGTCACATGAGCATTTGGGGGGAACTTTAGAAATAGAAATAAAGCCCAGGAACATCTTTTGTCTTTACAGTTGAACTAAATCATATATTATTCCACTAAGTTGTGCTAAGTTGTGACAGACGAATGAAAACCAGAAACTCAAAGGCATTGTGGGTTCGATGATTCAGTTATGAGCTTTTATAAACTGGCATATTGCATTAAGTGAGGATACAGTGCAAATAACTGCAAATGATTTTTGACATCTGACATTAGGCTTCTTGAACTCAATAAGGTACATCTGCAAATCAAATATGAGATCTGTCCAAGCCTCTCTTCCTGAGATATCCTGTTTACAAGGTCTTCACGCCACCCCAGTTGACCCCAAATGATCATTGGCCGCCACAGAAAGCAGTGGGTGACATTTGCTCAACAAGGCACAGAGCTACATAATCCCGTATCAGATCTGCGCATGAATGCTTCCCTTCTTGAGATATCATGTTCACAATCACAGATACCAAGTTCGCAATATTTCAACAATCTGATCCAGTTGACCTCAAGTGATCTTTGACCTCCACCACAAACAACAGACTTTTGCACTTAGCACGGTACTGTACACCTACACATCAAACGGGAAATCTGTCCAAGGTTTCATTCTTGAGACCTCATGTTTACATGGTTTTCACACTGCGACTCTTGTTGACCCCAGTGACCAATGACCTATATCAAAAAGAATGGGCATGTCCAAACTTCCCGTCTTCAAATATTGTATTTACAAGGTTTTCACAATTTGATCCCTGTTGATTCCAAATGACCTTTCACCTGCACTGAAACAATAGGGTTCTTCTACTTGATAGAACACATTCACATACTACAGTAAGTTTCAAAAGTTTTGATGATTCCTCTCTTGAGATATCATGTTAACAAGATTTTCAGTGTTTGACCTCTGGTGACCTTTGACCTCCACAAAAAACAATCGTGCTCTTTCTGTCACCATGGGTATCTATGTGCTAAGTTTGAGAACTGTCAAAGCTTCCCTTATTGAGATATTGTGATAACAAGCTAAGCATCACGAACACACACGCACGCAAATACTGTACATGCACACACAAATGCAATCATGAATGCAAAGGTTTCTCATTGGAACAGAAAAATTCATAAATTTCCTGAGAAGCATTATTTTTGCAGGAAACTTAGATCAATTAACAAACATAGAGGGTTAAATGTATGTTGAGTGCAACCATGTTGCATGTACATGAACACACAACATGACTACAAATTTAACCACTGTCTCACTACTGAGACCCAATGTACCCCTATATGGACAGATGTGTAATACTTACGACTAATGCTATTGCTATTGCCTTGGTTCCAGCAGGACCAAGCCCGTGATGTTTCATAATCAGCTCAGATTCTGTGATGTTCCTTAAGAAGTAGGACACGGGTATGACGCCGTTGAGTCGACACGCTTCCTTGTAGATGTTACGACCTGATGCATCATACTGTTCCCTTTGTTCTGTGCAAACAAATTTAATAAAATACAGAAACTGGATGACTCTGGTTATTTGCCACTGGCAGTCTTACCTTGTGTGACACTGTCCCTCACATGGAATCCGAATGTCTTCACGTTTGCCACAGGTGAGAGTATTTCAAGTATACCTTTTTCTTGTGATATTGTGACAATACCCATGATCATACAAATGCACTTGTGACAAAACACACAACAGCATTTCTTTTTATAAAACAGACTGAACATTTTGTGACATGAATTATGGTAAGTACTGTATATAGAACAGTCCATTTGATAAGTTTGATGAAATGATGCAGAACATCCAATTTTGTTTAAATATTCCAGTGAGTGATAGGGAAGGAATGGTTGCATGACTAACTCAAAGGTAATGTTGCTCATGTATTTCACATGAAATGGTGTAGTTGAATGATGGTTGATTCATGGTACAGTTACAACTACATTATCATTTTTCTAACAAACCTTACAATGGATTTCTACAGAAGTCTAGCTATGATAATAAATCAAAATCTTGCCGCATGCTGTAAAATTGCTTGTAAGCATGGTAGAATAACTTGAAACTTTCTTCCCCAACTTGGCTTGGTTTACAGTATTGATGATCCAAGAAAGTGCAAAAATGTTGGATGACGGTGCAAGCGATGAATCTTTTATAGACCCTAAAGTGAAAGGCACTGATACTTGTACTGTACTTTGAAACGTTTTTAAAGAAGCTCTATTTCTTGAAAGTCTATTTTTGAGTCTAAATTTGCTGATGATATGAATAAAAGTGCAAAATGTACTAAACAGGTTTTCTGAAAAATTTGTTCAAAATGTGAAGTTTAGTCAGGATTTGCAGGTACAGTCATAGTTTAAGTTGTGTACTGTACAGTCTTTATTTGCCTCTCAAGTGACACACACTTGTTATACAACCAGTGACATTGTAGAGTGTAAACCCCACAAGTTTCTGAAATGTACAGTAGAGACACCAGAAGCTGTGATATACTGTACAGCAGATCTATGCTACTGCAGACAATACGTATGTGTGTGTGGGAAGGGGGGGGGGGTAGGTTAGGGTAACTGACTGCATTGCTTTTCATGACAAGTCAGTATTTTTGTAAAAATCTTCAAGACATCATTTTATTCCAAATTTAGTACAATGTACTGTTAACAATGTACCTACACAACATGTACAGTATGCACAATCACTCAAACAAAGTTTATTAGATCCCTGATTGTGACTGATTGTGGGATAGCTTCAGGTATTCGGCATATTTGAATAAAAACTACAGCAAAGTTTACTGACCCTCTGTAAATTACTCACAATATTGGGCAGCTCAAATGTTCTACTAATGTAAGGCATATTGTTACGATACAGTACAAAAGAGGAAGCTTTTAAATCTGGTGTGAAATGGGGCGAGTAAAGCAGCACAAACTGTCTGGGATATAAAGTTGAGTACAGTGGTACGATATCTGGTGTAAACACTAATAGTTCTAAACCAATCATGGGTGTAAAACATAAACCTGCTGTGGAGGAGAACAGATTTTAAGCTACTGTAGATCCATGAAACATCTCAAACTATCAAGAGTGGTAAAATGTGTGCAGCATGAGTGATAAAGAGAGAACATGTTTTTTTTTCTACATCTAAACACCTCACTATGAAATTGCAGATGAAAGTTGATAAAGTGACACAGCAAAATTACAAGAAAACAGCTTCAGTGTCAAGTTTTGTATGGTCATTAAATACAGTATGAAAATGATTTGTTATTTGAACAATAACATTGTCATGGCAAAAACTGGCATGCATAGTAACATGCAGCATTGCTTTTATGTTAGTAAAGGATTACATTGCAGCCTAACTTGCCAACTACTGTACTACAGATGCATCTACTTTGCAAACTCTAATTGCTCACAAAATTTTGCGACACAACTTTTACCAGGGCAAAATAAATGTTTTATTGGAAGACCACTTGTTTGGTTCACACAGTGGTTTCAATGAAAGAAACGTCCTGATAACCACCTTCATCACTCATAGCAAAGTTGTGTCTCAAAACTCTGCATCAATTGATTATGCACTGAATTTTTTTCTTACTCCTTTTTAGGTTCAAAATGGTAGCTGCAGGCCACAAGAAAACAAGAAAGAGAAGAAAGACAAACAACATGTTAATGACAACATTGAACAAACAAGCATCATGACATCACATTTGACCAGAGTGTGGTTTGTGTCTCAATTTCCACAACTACAACACAAATTATGATTAATCCAAACCTTGAAGGGTCACTTATCAATGCTACACTACCACACAAGTGTGGAAGTCTGTGGTTTTTGCACTACAGTACTGCATCTCAGATGATAAATTATGATACTGATTAAGTAGTCATACCGTACAGCAAATGTGCAATTTTGTGTTTAGGGGTAAGATGTATGGCATTGGAAATTACACACAGAATTTTCAGATATAATCTGCCTTTAACCCTCATTGTGGACTTAATTGTCTTATGTATCCTCCATTGACAATTTCAAAACCAATGTATTCTCTACAGAATTGGAGTAGCCTGATACAGTAATTAGTATACCTGAAAAGAGAAACTTACATCAACAAAATGCATATGCACAATGATCTAAGTAAACAACACTCACCAATCAGATGCAAGAGCAATGTACAAGCAAAATGTGCACATAAACTACAGTATGAGTAGCAAGGGCACGTCCCATTTACAGTAATCTGGCTGAGGTGTTTACCTGACCTGTGTAGTGTACATACAGTACATACATACCACTGTCACCTACGGAGTAATATGTACAGGTACTGATAGAACACAGGAAACAGTCATAAGCAATCACCTCCCACCCCCCTCAGACAAAAATAATATTGGTTGCATTCCTGCAAATACAGAAGATAAAAGCCAACAACAACAAAAGTCTGCAATCTACAATGTTGTCACACAAACAGGTTTGGACATGAACACAAAGAGCTCATTTTTTGCATAAATTACTGTAACTCTTTCCACTCCAGTCTACAAAGCATAAAAAAATGCAAAAACAATACATTACACACCAAAAAAGTTACACAGCATTAAACAATTTTTGAGGCACTTTTCTGCACTATCATCTGCAAAGGAAAGGCTTCTGGAAGAGTTTCATATCATAAATTTCATACCGCTATTAGAAAGTTGTGGCATATGTATACAACCAATGATATTCCTGTACTGAATATTATAAGCAACCGTTCATTTATTGACATGCTGGAGACTTGCGAGAGATACAGCATCATATCATTCAGGTATTTCCAAGGGTAAAGCAGTGTTGCCTAATTGTTAGTTGACTTTGTTTACTAAGTAACTTTAAACAAGGAATTGGTCAACTGATATATCTGACAGGTTACATTCAGACTTTACTGGAGACATGTACTGTGCAGCTGTACTGGAATTACTGGTGAGATAATTTCCCTGGAAAAATGTGTTATAACATTGGAATTTACGGCCACTGCAGATCAAGCATTATTTATTAACATGAAGATTTGCAATCAATTTTCAAGACATGGCCACAATTGTTTACCTTCAACTTCTAAATCTGTGTCATAGCCTGCTGTTGTTTCACTGTCATATGTTGCTGCAGATGGTGCTCTGCTTGAGTTATTGTCACGATGGTCATCTTTGTCCAATCCACTCTCAATTCTGGATGATAATCTACTTCCTGTGCGAACAACAGTCTGTGGATATGGAGAATGTTAATATGTCTCTACAAAACACTTAAATACAGGGTATACAGTACTGTAGCATGCAAAGGAATACTGTAGGCCTACAGTGTGTCATATATAAACATTTTCGACTGTGGAGAAAATGTTCTAACAGTATTTTTGGAAATTTATGTACCTTTGCCTCAAAGCAGCAGAACATTGACTTCAAAATACGAAATACAAAGGTGGGGCAAAATTTTGGGAAACCCTACTATCAATTTCAGGAAACTAGATTTCAAAATGGGGAAGTGTTCCAATGAGCCACTCTGTCAATATGGGACTTTTAGTGGAGGCAGGAGTAGCACAAAAAAAAAAGGAAAAAAAAAAACAAAGTGCACATAACATAGAGTCCTATTTGAAGAATTAGGCTAACTTTACCTAACTTAGACCATGGATCTAAAAGGAATTAGACTCAAGGCCCATGGTGGTCTCAGGCTATCCTAACTTGAAAAATGAACAACAAAACAAATGATAGTTCAACTGTGCTGACAAAGGGTCAAATCTACTAGTAAACGTGTGTCACACTGTATGCTTCCAAGTAATTCCCAAATTACAATAACATTACCTTTCTCTGGTCACTGATGCTCCCACGACTTTTTGCACGGCTTGGTGCTCGACCTCCAGAGTTAACTGCAGTTTCTTCTACTTCTAAAAGACCTCCAGTATCCTCGTGACTTTCTTGCTTTTCTTCATTGTCATTTTCGTCAGTCATCATGCAGAACTGTTTTCCTCTTGGCAGCTTTTGCTAACTGCACATACCACACTAAAGGCAATCAGCGCTTAGAAAGCGGTTTGACCCTAATGTTTTACCTAAAACTTTTAAAAGGCTATCAGGCTGTATTCAGTCGCATTGGCCTAGGAAGATCATTTGGCTTCAACAATTTTCTAGTTCTTCCTCATTGAAATAACGTCTCAACTGCCAGGTGAATTGCAGCAACGTTATGTTGCTACGTTTTTGCTGTAGCCAAACTGCATTTCAACATATGAGCATAAACATGCGAAAAGAACATACCACGGACACCCTATATAGGCTATAATAACTGTGATCCGTTACAACCTTTTCTATCCCGCTGCTATAGCTTTGCATGCATACTTACAAGGCATGGCACAGCACGCGGTTCGGACACTTTCACTGCACGTATGTACGTGCCTGACGACTGTATAGTTCAGAGGTGGAAAGTAGATAGGCGCAATGTAAACGTTGCTATGGTGACATGCTATCCAGTTGGATTTCAATGTAGTGAACAGCTGATCTGTTCAAAAGCTTCGACAGGCGTTTGTGACGAAAAGTAGTGACTGAGATACTGTACCCACAGAGGAAGTGCATTTCAAAGGCAAGAAGGGTAGGACGGTGGTGGGTAAGAAGGGGCCGCATCAGTCCCCTATAATTTGCTGTGTAAAGAGGACTGTGATCAGAGAGATAACTTTGTTGGCACTGCATAACCTGCCTATGCGCAGATGAGGGGCAGAGCGAAAGATATATTGAA
Organism: Stichopus chloronotus; assembly: GCA_021234535.1. Lineage (NCBI taxonomy): Eukaryota > Metazoa > Echinodermata > Holothuroidea > Aspidochirotida > Stichopodidae > Stichopus > Stichopus chloronotus. Next base: position 1,638,923 of record CM037837.1, on the reverse strand, counting down.
GGGAATAGCTTGACTATTTAAAATTCAAAAATTTATTTAATTAATTTATTTATTTAAAATTTATTTATTTAAAATTTAAAAATTTAATTTTTTTTTTGGCTTTTCAAACTCTTGGGTGGCCGGATGTTCTAGGCTGTAATATTTGAACCCAGTCCTGAAGTAAGGATCTCACGTCTGCAAATTTCTCAATTAATGAGAACCAAAATAAATCTATGAAAATGGCAATACATATCAGACTGGTTGAGATGACGCAAAAATCATCATGAATGCATCCTAGTTCATTTGTCCTTGAAAATCTTGTCAAATATCGGGCTTTTTCATTGGCCAACGGAGTCACATGGGTTTTAGCAGGGGTAAAGAGACCTGACTGTCGCCAAAAGGGAAATAGCTAGATTTGTTTTCTCCATGGGGCTGAGACATGAATGACGAGCATGCCAGTGCAAAAATGTGAGACGGTAATACAGTACAGTAAGCCTCTTTATTGCAGTGCTGCACCCGGGCCAGACGTCTGAACTAAAGGTGGCCAGAGAATTAAGAGGAGCGCCACCCTCAGTGGGGCTCCAGGTTCCTAAAAGTGTCCGAGGACGAGTTACAGACAGAAGGAGGCTTTTTCCCCGCGAGTGGGGTGGGCATGTACGTGTGGGATTGCACTTAGGCGTAGTATGTGATAAAAATGATGCGTACTTGACAAAGCGAGCGACAAGTTTGAAGTCTTGGTTGAAAAATTTGATTTTGTGACTTTTCACCACAACTCACCCCTACAGAATTATATAACAGTTTCCGATGATTTAGAAAAAAAAGACCTCGTCGAAAAGTGAAGGGATTAATCCCCATTCCTTCCAATCCCAAGTAGCGCTGCCAGTGAAAGTAAATACTGATGAATAAAAGGTAAAGCTATTTCTATATACAAACCATAGACGTTGATTTGATATTAGCATGCGGAAAAGTTGCTGTACTAGCCTGCATGTAGGTGGCGCTCTCTCAGTAATCAGCCTCAGCCAATAATACACCCTTGCTATAACACTATTATTATGCAGGTTAAGCATCATGCTATGTAAGATAACATAAATGAAAACGATAGAGGATTATTGAGTGGTAAAGTAGGACTTTCTTTTTGGACTAATAAAACGAGGGCACAATAGCCTGCTCACAGCAGGCTAATTTGGTACTGAAAGTGGAGAGGCTGGAGACCTAGCCCAAGATCTCTCTCCTTCAGTAACTTTACCGGGCTTTTTCATTTTGGCAGGAGGTATTTGAGGGTGGAACAAAACAGGTTAGCGGAGGGGGGGGGGGTGGGATTAAAATTCCAACGAAGTCTAACGCCACCATCAGCAACTTTTTCTTCTCTAAGAATGGTGTATTTTTTTATTTTAGCTTCAAGTCGTAAAAGTGGGGGTGGGGGTCGGAAAGGATTAGGGAAAAATGTGCGTTGTAGTCCCCTAGAATAGAAAAATAGTGGGGAAACATTTCTTCCAAGTCAATCCCCATGTCACTAAATATAAAAAATATGGCAAAATAAACTGTTGCCCTATTAGTTTAAGCCTTTGATGGTAGCTCAAAAAGTTGTCTGACATGCAAGCACTTTTGATGCGGCCTAGTTGGTTCTGCTCGAATGCCCCCCCCCCCCCCGCCCACTTTAATATTTGAATTTTTTACAAGGGCTTCCAGTCACAGTCTTTCTCATGTATTGAAACACGTTTGTATAAGTTCCGTCGTCATCATAGTTTTGTATCATTAGCGTTCTTAGAAGCCAAAATTAAATACAAAATTCACTCTAGCTAGAATATAATATGTACTACAAGTACGAGGAAATACGGTGTTGTCATGAGCATTGTAATGTGGGAGGTATCGTTGATTGATAAAGGGGTAAAATCAGTACATTATTTATGTAATTTTGTAGAAATTACAGAGCAGCAAGTATCAAAAGATAAAACAATGGCTTGAACAGGTACTGACAGGTTTTTACAGGTAGTCACGTGTAGGCTAACAACGGGTTGGAACTGGTTTTAAAGCTGATTTTGGTTAGCTGACGAAAGAACAGTTTAGCTTTCTTTTTTTCAATCGAGAGGGTGGTATACTCCGAGATGGATTTTTCTTTAATTTCACACTTTATTTATGTTTGACAAAGTCAAGCGGCAGGAGGATGTATGATTCACGAGTAATGAAGATACACATGAACAAACTTTAGAACATTAGAGCAACGTGAAGGAGAACTGAGCATATTGATTGGTTCATATTTGGCCCCCCTGTTACTGCGGTATCAAATCGCTGGTTAATCCTAGTTCATGTCACTATCTGCTAGTTTTAAAGGTGTCAGCATTCTGTACCATGCTGAGATAAGCGTTAAATTGTCTCGACATGAAAACTCGATGCCCCCACAAAACGTCCCACCGTCTGGGCGGTGTGTGTGTGTGGGGGGGGGGGGACGATTTCTTCGGACTGTGAAGCGATCTCTTTGGCCTGTGAAGTTGAGAACTGTAGTTAGTAGGGTGAGGAAAGTTATAGACAATTAATTGTTAATGATCTAGACCTGGCTTTGTCATGGTTCACGGTTCTTACTTGACTGGAAGGTACCCAATCAGTCGTACTACTACGGAATTCAGTTCAGTTCAGTTTATTTACTTTTTATACTTCCTAGGAGGTGTGAGAGTCAATACATACAGGAAAAAAGAAACAGAATATTATACAAAAAACATGAATATCAATAAGAAACAAGTAATACAAACAAATTATACATTCAAATACACACATAATTAAACCTAGTCACCAGACCCCTACTGGAAATAATGTAACCAAAATAGGAAAAAAAAATGGATAGATATATATGAACCACAAAGATTCTTATGCACAAACACCAACGTACAGACCTACTCAGGCTCACACATGCATGCTTACCCTCATACAATGAAAAATACTTATTTCAAGCGATTAGATATAATACTACAGAATGTGGCTAGATTCCTTTGCACCCTCTTATTTCTTGTTGCGAAAAGTTGAGCCATTTTCAAAGTCTTTGGACCCACCCTATAGTAACGTTGCAAAAATGCTTCCTATCCGAATCAAATGCTGTGCACTGTAAAAGATAATGGAATTCATCCCCAATCGATCCGCTTGTACAAAGTTCACATAGTCTGTCATTTTAGTCAATGTTAAGAAAACCTCCGTCAATAGCAGGGATTTTAGCATTCACACAACGGAATCTACAAAGACTGAAACGATCACGATTACTCAAGGACAATACATACTTTTCCAAGACGAACCTAGATTTCAATAAACCATAATTTTTAAACTGGGAATTTTCAAAAACTTCAGACAACCAGTTCTGCTCATACATATCACTTAATCTCAAATTCAATGTTTTCTTCACCCACGGAATATTTATATAGTAAGGATGGTCCCAAATATATGACATACCGAAACTATCTAAAATATGTTTGAACTTTAATATCCAGGAAGAACTGTAAATACCCTTATCATGCAAGGCCCGCAACAATTTATAGATTATATTTCATAGAATTGAATCAAAGCATACCCACGTAACAGTTTTTGTTCCACAAGGGTCATGTACTCGGCCAATTTTATTTACTCTTTGTATAGCACCATTAGAAGTTATTTTAGGTTGAAAAGGATTCCACTGCATGATATTTTGCCGATGTTATTGAATTGTATGTAACGTGTAAATCTCCACTCGATGTTACTGGTGACTGAGTAAACGATATTCGGGTCACGAGTGCGAAATATTTTGTTGCTTTTAAATAAGTCAAAAATAGAAGTCTATACTTTTTACCGCTCACTTTAAAGAGCGTTGTAAAAATGTTGTGACGCAGACATTCAGCTCCATAACCGTGTTATTGTATCACCCCTGCACAGTCAAAAGTCACTGGCTGCCTGCCAAAAAACGCATTGAATTTAAGGCACTGTTAGTGCGTATCCTCTTAAATCCTTCTTAATGGAAGTACCAGTTTGTGCCATAAATACCTCATCACGTTGTATATACACTCCTAGACGATCACTGATATCTGAATATAGTAAAGTTTTGCAGTAATCCAACCGATCACACTACTAACTATGGCAACAGAAATTTCATTACTGCAGTCCCAAAACAGTGGAACACACTACTAGCCTCATTTCAGGAAATGAATACTATCAACCAGTGTATAAAAGGGCTAAAAACTCTCTTTAGGCAGTATGACGTCATAGTTTTTTCTAGATACATTGATAATTGAGCATAGACAGTTTGGTCAATACTTTGCAGTAAGCAAGTAAGTGTCATAACGAGGAAATATTTGATAACATTTTTATGACATGATTTTACATCTACTAAGGAGCTATATGTGACCTTATATTTAGAAACAAAAAACTCGTAAACAGAGACAGAAGATCCCCAACGTCTTCAGGTAAAATCTTGGTAACTCAAAAATGCTTGTGCATAGTTGTTGTAATGACAGAATAAGGTAGTAAGTTTAGGCATAAGTATACATGGAATCTTTCGGCCGATATAACTAGTAGTTTATTATATTAATCTGCATCAAATCATCTTTACAATCACAAAACGTGGAAAAGATTAATAAACAACTCCAAAAGAGTACCTACACTTGAACAAAGTCCTCGTTTTTAGATTTTCGTTTTCAAGACTTTCATAGTGGTAATTTCAAAACAAAGATTAGAAAAAGAAGACTTGAAGAAATATAAAAAAGGTTGTAATTCCTAATCGATTAAAATCTTATTCTTCCAGAGCTAGACATGATAAACAGGCCCATTTTATATGTAGTTTCAACATATCCATTACCACCCACTATTACCATATGTTAGTGCCTCATGAGTGACATATACAGGGAGCACATTTCACTGTAAGAAGAACACTTGGTAAGATTACAGTTAAACAGGGGTGTCTTAAGCTTTCTAAATCACTATATTGGTTAAAATGAATTTTCAACTTAAAACAAACAGCATTCACCCACACCACAACAATCTTACGTATGTCTGTGCATTCGTGAACGCTACATCGGCGGCGTAGCTAGACCTTATACATGCCGGTGGAGGATGGGGGGGGGGGGGGGAGGACACTTAAAGTTTCCCAAACGTGTTACCATAACAGCATTATCGGGAATGTTCTGCATTCTGCATGTAATGTATCCACATATGACTTATAACGCCCAACCAATGTGAAAACTTGCAAACTTCCTCAAAACTTCTTTAGGTCACGCTGGTGCGAGACTTATTTTGAAAGCGGGGTGACACTAGTAGCAGGTGGGCGTGAGCTCGTCTGGACCTGTAGGCATGGAATTGATAAACGATCCTCTTCCCCTCCCCTTCGGAAACGTTTTCTTATGGGTGGACTAGATGCAACCTTCATTTGATGTCGGAATTGAACTAAACATAACTTCAGTAAATCCTTTTTAAGTATGCTTTTTAATGCCTTCTTGGTGAAATCTTGCTTCTTGAAGTAATTAAGTAAAGCTTGCCTTGGTAATCTGGAACTCGTGTCTAGGATTGCCATGAGAAAGGGGGATGAATAACGGATGGACTATGTAAGTGACGTGCCACCATCGGTTGGCGCTGATCGTACGAGAATGTTTTTGCCTTACATGTTCCAGATGGCCGGAAATGGTATCCTTAGCTGCATGCATCCACTCTTAAAATAGATATATCATGCATGTCTGCAATTATTCAGAAAACATCAATCCATAAAATTTAACCTCTGACTGTGAAGAAGTACGCTGTGGAGTACCTCAAGGATCTATCCTTGGACACAAGTTATTTATTCTTTATTTGCAAAGTATCATCTTTATTAAACTTTGTTCTTTTCTCTGACCACACTAATATTTTTTGTTCGCATGATAATATTCCTACACTCTGAGTACTTATAAATGATGAGCTAGAAAATTTAAGTGTGTGAGTTTGAGTTTGAGTTTATTCATTCACGCATGTATATATATACAAATGATTTAATAACATAGGTAACTTGTTTCGTAATTATTAAGTACTATATACTCATACATGAAAGGGACGTCATAAGCTCTGAGAGAGCTTGAGGTGACGTCCAACAGAAAATAATCAAAGTTATACTAATTCGGAATGAAGATCAGGTGACTTAAGAACAACAAAACTTTACAATAGTTATTTAAAACAAAAATTGTAAATGAAATAAATAAATAAGAATAAGAAAAGAACCTTAAGAGTAGGAAGGAAAAAAAAGGGGGGGGGGGAAGGTGGGTGGATGTAGGAAAAACAAAGGGAAAAGGGATGAAGAAGGTTTTCTACATCACTTGTGATAAATCAGTATTGCATAGTATATTTATCCAAGATAAAACTCTTAATTTGTCTCTTAAAGCTATTTTTTGTAGGGCACGTTCGAATATCAATAGGGAAAGAATTCCAAAGGTCGGGGCCAGTGTGTCTAATAGATCGATGGGCGAGAGCTGTTTTGGGGTTTTCTAGATGAACATTTAAAGAAATTCGGGTTGGATAATTGTGGATGGCTGAGTTGATGCGAAACATGTGTAACAGGTTGGCGGGTAGTTCTTGAGTATGGAATCTGTACATAAAAAGAGCAATTTGGAGGTAATGGATATCATGTATAATAAGTGTGCGTAGCTCATAAAATAATGGATTCGAATGTGCCCGATAATCTGAGTTCGTACAAATCCGGACAGCTTTTTTCTGGAGAAGAAGCAAGGAGTTAATTTTAGATTTTTGAGAAGCCCAAACAATATTGCAGTATGAAATGAAGGGTAGTATAATCGAATTATAAACAGTAATCAAAGTTCGTCGAGGAATATAAGAACTTACTTTATACAATGCACCAACTCCACGTGATACAGACGTAATAACGTTAGCTATATGAGAATTCCAGTTCAATTCCTCATCGACAGTAATACCTAGGAGTTTAGTACCTACTTTTTGATCAATTTTCATATTGCCAATAAAAATATTAAAGGAAGGGTTAGTGTTAGTTGACCTTTGATTCTTGAAGAGCATACAGTTCGTTTTATTTACATTTAATGATAACCTGTTACTTCTGAACCATGTGGAGACCTTGGGTAACTCCGTATTCATAGTTTCAATAAGATGCTCAAAATGATGGTGAGATAAAAATACATTCGTATAGTCAGCAAATAAGATGAAATGAAGTAATGAAGATGATCTACAAATATCATTGATATATATGAGAAATAACAAGGGTCCAAGGTTAGAACCTTGGGGGACACCACATCTGATCAATGAAGTATCAGAGTTTGCATTAATATAAGTAGGGTACTGTTTTCTGTCGGAAAGGTAATTTTCACACCATAAGAGAGGAATTCCTCTAATACCATAAAAGTTTAATTTGTTTAGTAAAATATGTTGGTCAAGAGTATCGAAAACTTTGCTAAGATCCATAAAAACACCAAGTACATGTTCCTTTTTGGATAATGAAATTGAAATCTTAGCACAAAGCTCAATAAGAGCAATATCTGTTGATTTGTGATTTTGAAAGCCATATTGACATGGAAGGAGTAAGTTGTTTTGCACAAAGAAAGAATACGGTCTATTATATACAACTCTTTCGAGGATTTTGGAGAAGCTAGAGAGGATAGATATGGGACGATAATTGCTTATCAGAGAGGCATCGATAAATGGGTATCACTTTGGCAAGTTTCATTTTAGTAGGGAAAGTACCAGTACTTAGTGACAAGTTGATGATGTGTGTAATAGGGGAGACGATGTACACAATTATTTTCTTCAGAAGATTATTGCTGATTTCATCATGACTGGTTGAGTCACTAGATTTAAGTGAATTTACTACCTGAATTATTTCAAATGGTGTAGATGGAGTAAAATATAAGGAAGACACACATGGTGTTTTGAGAAAATGTTTAAAATTTACATTAGTAGCCTGTACCAATGAGACTTGCTCAGCAGGTCATATATTTACAAAGTACGTGTTGAAAGCATTGACGATATCATGTGGTTGGTCATAAATACAATTATTATGAGTAAGCCTATGTATAGGAGTAGAATTTTTTGATCGACCAAGGATATCATTGATAATTTTCCAGGTGGTAGTGACATCACCATCTGAGTTCTCTATTTTTGTGCCATACTGTTTTTTCTTTGACAAGGGTATAACAGATGTTAACTTATTACGATACGTTTTGTATCTGTTAATATTATTTCTGGTGGGGTCTTTGAGGCTGCTCTTATAATATTTGTTCCTTGTTTTTATAGATTTCAGTATTCCTTTAGTAATCCAGGGTTTAATGGAGCAATTTTGCTTTAGCTTTCGATTAGCCTTAGGAATGTTTTTGTTCAAATAATAATTAAATTTTGACATAAATATATTAAAGGCTTGTTCAGCATTTTCTTCTAGAAAAACATTTTCCCAGCTTTCAGAGCTAAGATCTAAGTTGAGGATAGCTTTTTTACCAGGAGTATATTGTCGTTTCAAGTAAGTTTCATTTTTACTATGTGGTTTGGTTTGCTGCTTCATTTCGGACAAAAGTGTAAAAACCGGTAGGTGGTCTGAGATATCAGAGTATATAAAAAAGAGTGTGGTCAATGTTAGTAAATATATTGTCAATGAGAGTATCAGTTTCTGGCGTGATTCTAGTTGCTTTATCTATGAGTGGTTCAAAGGATTTGGAACGGAGAATATTCATGAACTGAAAGGATATTCGATCGTTTGAAAGTAAATTTATATTGAAATCCCCTAATATGTGAACACTTTTACCCTCTCTAAGTATCCTCGATAGTAATATATCAAACTCTTCTAGAAAAAGATCACTATTGCTATTTGGTGGTTTGTATAGAACTCCTATGACATAATTTTTACTATTTACATTTTCAATTTCAATGAATAAAGATTCTGCACTTTCCTGATCAAAGCAAATGTCAGGTCTCAATTTGAAAGACAGAGAATTATTTACATACAAAGCCACACCACCTCCTTTGCTATTTTTTGTTGTTGTTACAAAGAGGTCTATAAGTGCTAATTTCAAAAATCGGACGTGAAAAATTATGAAGTCATGTTTCGGTTATGCCTATTACTGAAAAAGGAATGGGAAAGGGTTGAAAGGAGTGTATCCAGCAAATCAAAATTCTTAGATAGACTGCGAATGTTCAAATGTGTGGTTTGTGTGGTTTGCAGTAAATAAGCTTTCTCTCAATGTCACCAAAACTAACTACATGCTTTTTGACAATCGTCGTGTGCCTGCCAGCTTAAATATTACCATAGATGGCATAAATATTGATAGAGTGTATGTTACAACATTTTTAGGTGTACTAATTGATTGCAATCTGAACTGGAGAGCGCACGTTGTAAATTTATCGAAAGAAAAAACTATCCCAAAGTATTGCAATAATACCTAAGGCCAGCATGTATTACATACTGAGACACTGTATATTCTATATTGTGCCATCTTCCTCCCGTATCTTAACAATTGTATTGAAGTATGGGGAAATACGTGTAACTCTACTACAGTTCCTATTTTCTTGTTACAAAATAAGGTAATACGAATAGTTTGTAATGCTATTTACTTAACCCACTCTGCTTTTCAAAGGTCTCAAAATTCTTAACCTTCAACCACTTACAAATTTTAGGACAGGTATAAAGTGTTTAAGGCTTACCATAATTTATTACTCGCGCACCTTCAATATAATTTTGCTCTAGCAATTAATGACAGATATGACACCAAACGGAAAATAACTTTAAACGAAATTATGTGAGAACTAGAAAAAAAAACAACAACTTTGTATATCAACTGCAGGAGCCAAAACTATGGAACTAACTTGATGATAAACTGAAAAATTGCAAGACTTTGAATAGTTTTAAAAGTATGTACAAACAACAATTATTGTCTACTTAAATTACGGTTTTATTACTTTAGTATGACTAAGTTCTATTCATAACGCCTATTGAGTATTGTTGCGATTATTAACTACTGTGGTATTACGCAATTGCCTCGTGTAATGTTGTGTTGTTTTCATTTTTTTTTGTATGTTCTCTTTTTGTGTTATGGGGGAAACAATTTATGATTTATAACAATTTATTTTATTACAAAAGTATGGTACTTCTGTTTTCTCTTTTTCTGGCATTTACTTCTTGTTTGATTTGTACGTAATGTATGTAATTGATGCTTTGCCGAAATAAATTGTTTCATTCATTCATTCATTCATTCATTCATTCATTCATTCATTCATAAAAAGTGTTAATAATTTGGATTGCTTACGTCTAGAACATTTCACCTAAGAAATCGCATTCATCGCCGGCCCGCGAACTCCCCATAATGTTAATGTCCGCGGAAATAAAGCGGTGGGAGTATTCCAGAACCTGTTAATTTAGATTTACAATGTGAGAAATGAATGAAAATATTACTAGGGAACATAACAAGAGCGTAATTGGTTTAATGAAATAACAGAATGTCACATGTAGTCAAATGAAAAATGTACTGCTTTACAAAGAACAAAGAAAAAAGACATTGACACACACGTGTTAATCAAGTTTCCAAGGGTGAATAAAAGAGAAAGACAAATCGAAAAAGACAAAAAAAAAATAAGAGAAGAAGAAAGAAAGAAACAAATAAAAAGAATACAGTTGTCTCGCTTCAGGTGATTCTATATTTGGGTTGTAAAATATGATGGTTTGTTTTCCATTTCTATGTAGATTGCATCTTACTGTCAAACATGCGCTTTTAGGGGTTTTAAGGCCTTTCCACACAGGATGCGTTGCGTTCCGATCCGGATACGGCACGGCAGGTCAATTTTATTACTTTGCACGTAAATCGATGGAGCCGTCCACACAGGATGCGTTGCGTTCCGTCACGATCGATCCGGAAAAAAGTTGACGCATCCTTCCGGATGCGTCAAATTTTGGCAAAGTCCATGTGGGTTCAGAAACAGAGTTGAAGTACGAAAGCATGCGTCAACTTGATTTCTTCCATGTTTTTCTTTCATGAAATGCAATGTAACGGGATATGGATGCAAAATGGTAGTATGTTTGAGCTTAAAATCACAATGTAGTGTATATAATCAGTGACATAGCTTCGGGGGCTAATGGGATCGAGTATCGCATGCGTCTTGACGTATCCGGAAGGATGCGGAAGAAAAAAAAAAAGTGTCGTATCCGGAACGGAACACAACGCGTCCTGTCTGTACAGGATGCGTGCACACTACGCAAATTTCGATGCGTCACTTTGAGATGTAGTGACTAGTTTCCAATGACAATGCAGTTTTGAAAAAAAAAAAAAAAAAAAACGTAAAATTTGATTTGATTTTATTCCTAAGCACATTCAGATTGTCACAATCTATCCGAATTTGTACAAAATTATTCAAAGCGGTTTTATCTCGATTGATTTCAGTCAGTGGCGTACCCTGTATGCAGTATGTTGCGTGATCGAAGGTCTTGGGGGTCTTAGTGGAGGGTGTGCCCCCTTCCTCCTTTGAAAGCGTTTGAAAAATTAGGTGTCCTTACATGCAATCTGGTGCCACATTAACTACCTTTCGAAGTAAAATTTGTATTAAAAAGTTTGCGTATTTTTAGGAACAAAAACAAACTGGCATCAGTGAGGTGAATGGCCTAACGGCCTTCCCCTGTCACGCCACTGATTTCGGTGGATTGATTGGAATGGAGATTTTCTACAGTCAGAGTCTATCATTATCAAGTTGCGTAGCCCAGTCGAGTGGAGTTTTTTCAAGTTAGCCTAGATAGCTTGTGGGGGCGCTTGGAGACGATTGAGGAGAAGGACTCGATAAGCCCCCGACACATAAGTCCCCGAAGCTATGTCACTGATTATATACACTACATGTGTATATTTATATTTTCGTGCCGTGAAATGTCTATGTGCAGCCACGTCTAATGTCCAGACTTCCCCTGCCTACCGTCCCAACAGTGAATACAACTGTTTTTTCTACGACCGAAATCAATAATATCGCAAGGGTAGTGGGTACCCAAAGAATCTTAGGCCTACATGCATATTCCCAATGTTGTGAAAAAATGCCAAAAAATGAGCTTTTTTATTTATTTTACAGGCTTTTTATTGTGATTTAAGAAACAGAAATCCAAAGAGAGATATTCGATGTAATTAATCAATCAAAGTTCCATTTATTTTCGTTGATGCAACTGTCAGAAACAAGTTTGATAAGATAAGTCAAGATGACATTGATGATCAAGAATTGAAAAGAAATAGTTATTTGACGATGGCAAAAGAGAAAGTATAAGAAAGGATAAGGCTATAAATAGAATGGCAATTTTGATGTCAATAATCAAACTTTATCATCCCGGACGAACAATTAATAAGACTTATTGACCCAACTTTCCATGATCCAATTAAACCTAATTTCCGATCATGAATGAGACAAACACTGTCGAAAAGTATAACACAATAAGGTAAAAGAAATAATCTGGATATATACATGCTAGTGTTTCATGTGCCTGTAAAGTAATCTAAATGGAAAAATAAATCACTTTAGCTTCTGTAAATAACACTAATTGGGTGTGGCAATAGGTGTTACAAATCTTGATCAATTGTACAATTGAAAACTGTCTGTTTTTGAATTACTGTATGGGGTACAAGGACACAAGGCATTTTACTGATTACATCTTCGACATGTTTATTGTAAAGAATTGGCTTTGTTCAAAGTCCCCTCTAATGGATACTGATAACGTCATGCGCGTTAGATCCTTGATGGAATCTTCTTCTATGGTTCTTTGCCCTTGACCACACCAACTATGCCAGGCAGATTCCAGTCTACACGCGTGATATGCAGGTCCGTCGAGATTAGCGGTTACTCTGAAACCACATGTTTGTCCAGTTAGTCTGTTTGCGTTCAGGTAACTGTGTTTCCCTGCTCTTCTATCATGAAGATTATGAATTTTGTACGGCCAACAAAAATGTGGAGACAATTTTCATATTCAAATATTTAGAAGACGAGTGCATAGTTCTTTTTAAGGTTTTGTGACATATGATCTTTCCCCCTTCCTTCTCTTACCTCAAACACTAAGGAAGACCAAGCGTAGATAACCTAGCGAATGGAAGTGCCACTTATATTACAACTGTAACGTAGTGACATATACAGAAACTACGGCTGGCTCATAAGTCCTTTAAGATAGTAGATGGCTCGAAGACTATAGTTGCTTCACACTGGCCAATAAATCACAGAAAAGGCATCTCCTTTTCCACGTTGGAAAGGCATCTACGTAAAGCTCCTCGTACATGCTATAGGAGTTAGCCTGGTAAAGTAAGTCGTGTCATAGCTTCACAGTGATTTTCTGATTGTGCATACTGTGATAATCGCTACGAAAGAAAAGAATCACATTTCAAGGTTGTAATTGACACCTCAATTTAAGTCATTGAAATTCGACATTAATGTACCTTGATGGGATATATGGCGTTGTGTTGACAACAAAAATATACAAACACAAATAGTTTGTTTCAATTAGACAAATATTGTCTGCAATTCTTTGCAACAAATACTCAGCAAAATGCAACAAATTACACACCTTTTTTTTGCGTCTTTTCTTCTCGATGCAGATTAAAAAGCACACCACAAAGACAGCTACTACAACGATAAGTATCTTTGCTGAAGTTGGGAGAACATTTTTTACATCCATCGAGTCTTCTTGGCATTCTTCTGTCAGTTAAAAAAACAGCGTTACATCATTTAAACGAAATGTTCCATGTTGTCACACATTGAGAGTGATAACAATGATGTTGCATACTGTCGGGTTGTAATGCATCTTATGCGAGTCCTGTACAAGTTCTTAAAGTTTTAGAATTATTGTATTTTACTATTACAAGTCAGTTTGTTGATAAAGAAGATCCTGAAATACCAGACCTGAAGCAAGATTATCTTCAGGGAGGGGAAGTGGGTACCCAAAAGTTACACAAAGTTGTTACCGACGGGACCTTGTCAAATGAACTCAGTTATTGGTATAGGAGTCTACGATTGTCTGCAATACGTGATATTTTAAGTTCAAATATTACTCTGTTCAAGTATTCCTTAGTAGGCCTACTTGTGGTGATATGTTACAGCATAAAGTTGGAAACTACCGAACGATTAGTAAGTTGTTGCGACTTACCCCAAAAAAGATTAATTTTCTTTTCCGGATTACCGATGGACAGAGCACCCGGACCAGTCGTTCGACATACTACAAATGTTTCCTGAGTAGGCTTGCAAGTGAATTTTTCCGAGCGATGAAACAGTGCAGATGCAACGATGGAGTACCTCTCGTGGCGCCAGTTTGTTGTACTGGTTTGGTGGAAAAGCTGAATTTGTGACGGAGAGTGGTTTTCAAAGTTCAGAGAGAGTTCTGGATATACGTCGTTGACGGTGCATGTGAAGCTGACATTTGTAAAGCTGGATTCTACTGTAAGGTCGCATGCCTGTGTTGTTTGTGGACACTCACTTGCCAGTATGAAAGGAGGCGAAGGCGTGACTGAAAGCAAACAATGAGATCACAGTAAGTATTTTTTAGTAATTTGGGTTATGATTTGTTCATCAATTGTGGCTTTATGTACGACACACTCTTACAAACATACGAAATGTATTTCAGTACTCATGACTCTGTTTGGGTGTTTGGGTCTCTAGTCAAAATGTAGTTTTCACATGTCGTACTCACATGAGTTACTGTTAACTTTGAATGTTTAGGATACTTTGCTATGACTTAAGTGTGTTGATTATCTCGGCTATTTAAAAATGCGATTCATTGTAATGGTAAAACTGTTTAGAGACATAAGATTAATTCACACACCTAATACGATGACGGATTGCTGATAAACACCGAATGTCTCCCCAGCAAAGGATTTACAACGGTAGGTTCCTTCGTCAGTTATGTCTACTTGTGACAACACAAGAGCACCACTGTCAGTAAAGTACCACTGGGGCTTTGCCTTACTGAAGTGTTGTCTACCTTCCGTAACAAAAGTCACAACGTCAGTAACATTTCCAGTCGTACGCTCCCATATATACGTTGAAATTTTTCCATCGCTGTTAGAACAGGGCAAGATAACTTGAGTGTTTATTTGGTAATATTTGTCATTGTAGCCCAAATTCACCCAAGCAGTAGAATTATCGATGAAAACACTGGACTGTAGGTTGCGGTTGTCCGTTGCAGTTCCTCTGGCTTCGCATGCTAGGTTACTTAAAGGCAACAGCAAAGATTTATTGACCTCAGAAGTAGATAGAGAGATAGTCAAAATTTGCATGGAGTCGTCGGATTCTTTGCTCTTCAGTTCTTTTCTGTATCCTAGGTATTGAATGTACCATGTTAGAGAAACAGTTGGCAGCAGGCAACCAAACGAACAATCCAGCCTGTCTACATTGTCAAAAGTGATGAGGCAGCTGTTTCTGCCGTCGCAAGTATCTATCAAAGGAAATTCTTGTTGACATTTTCCTGAAAGATAAAACAATTTACCCTATAAAAGTGAATTTTTGCAACACTTACTATATCTATAACAGCTTGTCGTAAATTTTCTAATTCTAAGTAATTCAAGATCAAATTCCGGAGTCGGCACAAAAAACATGATCCGTGAAGGCAAATTGCGCTAAATATGTCTTTTTTACAGGTCCGTCTCATTCTGAAGTGTATCTTTCATTTCAATGTTTTTCGTAACGTCGGAAAGCCTGATATGTACGTGTTTCACTTTAAAACGTGACTGCGTGTAGATAACTTTAAAGAGGCTGCTAAAGTTTTGTAACCATAGACAAAAGCAACATTTCATTTCTAAGTAAATTTGCATGGTATATCAAGTGAATCTATACTTTTCAATATCATGAACCGTCCTTTCGACAGCAGCACCGTTTCACTTTATTTCGTAAATTACAGTTTGAAAATTACTTCCATCGTGACACAAATGTTATAGTCTATGTGTAGTCCTTACATCTCAGCATATACAAAGAGAAATAATTGACTGATGCCTGATTAAGTATCACTCTTGAACTTTGATGTGGCGTTTCACTACAGCTTTTTGTTTGGATGAAAAACAGTTAAATTACATACCGGTATATCATGCATTTAAATTAGCCATTTGCTACAGTGGAATAAATTATGAAAAAGGAATTTGGAATGAAGGAAAGGTCACGATTGACAGCCTTGTAATTTTATAATAAAGTAGCATGTACTCCCACTTACAAGAAGCATGTGTCACCAAACTTCCTCTCACTGAATAATAACTGTATTAATGGTTAACATTGCGATCATTGATTTTCAAATATATTAATAAACTCCTCTGAACTTATTCTTACCGTGTGTGTGAGCTATCACATGAACTTCTTCATACGTATTGTCGTCCCTGTTATAGGCGAGTACTTTAAAAAGGCCCTCCTCCCTGCTTGACACATCATAAACAATGAGCGACCCATTGGTGTCAAGAGTGTAGCTTGCCTCTATGTACCCAGGACCGTATATTTGAGGAAGGGAGTCTTTTTCATATCTGATGAATGGATGTTCGTCCAAGTCACTGTAGTACCAATAAACGTCGTAAATGCGCAGATCAAAGTAACATTTAATGATTGCACCCCTGTCCAGTTGTAAATATTGAGGTGACTCACAACTGCCGCAAACAAAATCTGAATATAAATGTAGATAACAAGTTCATTACCAAATGATGAAAAAAAAATTGTTGAACCACATCATATGAGTGAATGTGTTGAGCAACTTTCAGTAAATAAGCAGGAGGTATAAAATTAACACTCTATACTGATATACAATTTTAGACTACTACTGGAAAATGTTAAAATATCGGCAATCGTAATCCTTATAATCTTTAAGGCTCCTGCATGTACACATTCATTTAGTTCTTATCGCAGGTATTATTATGATGTGCTATTGCCGACAATCGTATGTTAAAAAACTGAAGCATCTTACCAATTATAACCAGCACGATGTACCACTGCAAACTATGACATCTCTGAAGTACCCTATTAAGGAGAAAGTGAAATTGAAAGTTAAATAATTTTACGAAAGTCAGCATTTTAACATGTGAATGTTACCACCAAATATCTCAGATATCTGTATAGAAAAATATGCAAGGAATTGTAAATTGCTAAAAATAATGTGAAAAAAGAACAAGCTACCAAAATCTTACGATAGCCAGCAAAATAATATAAATCTTTTAGCCTATGCGCCAGTAACTTATCTATTTCGATCAATATCAAAAGTTACTGGTAAATGATAAATAGCAAAATAAATCTGTCGAAAATTTTGACAATGATTTAATTAATTGTCCACAATCCATCACCTTCTATTTTTAGTCGAAGTTCAGCCTTTAACACCAGTGAATGTTAGGGGAGAGAGAATTTGTTGATGATCAGAGTTTCAGTTTATTCGTTTATTCGACTGGCACAGAAATTAAGTAAAATTTAACCAGTTGAAAAAATAGCAATCTCGTAATCATTGCGACCTACCTTCCTATGTCAGTTTATGCTTCTCCCATCCTATTTTTAGGCTGTATTTATTCATTTTTGTAACTAACTGACGGAAAGACTATACAGAGGCGGATCCAGGTTTTTTCTAAGGGCGGGGGGGGGGGGGGGGAAGTTGGCGATGACCTGTGGGTGAGTGAGGCTCCTCTTGGGGGTATAAGGGGAGGCTGGGCGTGTCCACCTCCCGTATGCAGACTCTTTGCTTACGTAGTGTAGTCGGTATGCAAAATGGTGCTACATTTGATGCTAGAGTTTGCGCATAAATGAAGATTTTTTTTTCATTGATTAGTTTTTTTCTTTTCATCTTGTTTGATGAAATATTCATTCGTAAACATTACGTGACTCAGAATTAAAATGTGGTAGGTCTGTGCACAGTATTGAAAAGATATGTAAACCACATAACACCACTTCTGTACCCTCTGTCACAGGAAAAAATGTCAGTCGATATTTCAACCTATGTCCCTGTTGTATGCATGCAAGGCCGCTGCTATGGTTTTTACTTTAGAAGGGTGTGAAGATCCCAAATTCTGACCAGCAGGATGGTTTTTTTTCAACTGAGTGTCTTCGCCAGTCTCGGGTATTACCAATACCTTATCACGAAGGGATCCAGAAATTTAAACAATAGGGGTGCAGTCTTCGCGAGAATAGCACTATCAGGTTCGGCTTAAGAAAGAAAAAATATATGTGGGGCTGACTAACGGCAGCACTATCTCAGAGGAGAAAAAAAAAATACTTGTGGAATCGTACCGACTATATTTTCACTTTTTGTAAGAGTTTGTCGCAAACGTCTCACTACTGTGATTAGGTATTTTAAGTGTAACTTCTACATGAATCACTTCAGTACTTCTAATGGTGATATGAAGTAAACGTAGAACTCTATCACGTTCATTTTAATGGATATAATTGACGATATTTTACATAACGATAGTCCTGGTTTTGTTGAAAAAGATATTTCTAAAAAAAAGTTCTTCATTAACATTGTTCATGACTCAACTGAAAATTTGAAATAGCCTATTAACTCAAGTACTTACAGGGATTACCATACCCCACCCCATTGCTGATTAAATCTTAATATCCCACTGACGATAATAAAGTTCTGAAGGTGATCCTGTCATTGAAATATTCTGCTCCTGGTCATGACGTCATCTCTCCAGTGTTAAATGTGTTTCGTATTGTTCGTGTATGTAATGTAAAAGTTTACATTTGTAACTTATATCGTTAACGTTTGAACTTTTGCCTAACTTATTGAAAACTGCTCGAGTTGTTCCTATTTCAAAAAGGGGAGAGGGAATGTGTAACTATTCGCAGATCAATCTCCGTGCTTCCTTGTTTTTGTCTGAAGGTGAGGGTGGGTGCTGGTACACCTTCTAACACAACGATACGGCGAAGAACCTGATGAGATTTTTTAGGGAATGCCCTTAAGTATACATGTCTTATTGCATGTTCCTCTTAGAAGCATTTTCACCTATCAGGTGAAACAAACTTACTTTTGATGTAGTAAAGAATGGTTCTTATGACCAAACTAAGAATGGCTCTTATGACCAAACTAGACCGGTTTCTGCTCTCAAATTTTAGACTGGGAGCGTCATCATTAGTATGCCTTTAAATAATTTATATTTGTGGCGTGGGTGTCTTAGACTTGAATGACAATCTTAACAGCGCATCAGTGACGAATGCGACTATTAACGCATTAAAGGACTTCGTATGAACCTTCGTTCTCGAATGATTATCCTTTTAAGAAACCTTATTCCATAAGTAAAGTCTTTTATAGACTTTGGGCATGTTGCAGGAGAGGATCATTACGAGAAAATGGAGTTTATGGAAATAGAGTCTATTTCAAACTAGTCGGCCTTTTCTTTGCTTTCAATCTTGCATTTGTGAAACGAAATTTTATCTGTTTAGGTCTTTAATTGACTTGAGGAGATCGTTTCTAACAGGTAATTCTAGTGTTGGAATGACACATCCTTTTAAAACCCAGTGCAATGTTCTCTTTAGATATTGTTTGTCAAAGATGTTCAGCACGAAGTTCCTGGGAAGTTCCAGGGCTTTTCTATGAGGTATAAGGTCTATTTTGTGACCGTATTTTTGGTCAAATATTCCCTGTCTGGTGTGATGTCTCTTTTTGCTTCTGTTAGCTTAGAGGTACGGACAAAGTCTTGCTTCTTTGTGAGCGAAGTAGAATGCTGACAGAGCATACGTGTCCTTTAACGGATGTGAATGAAACTCCCAGTAAGAGCCTCTGATTGGCTGAAAGGATTATTTTCTGCTTCCCACTGTACTGAAACAAGATCTTTATGTGAAAAATACCAATCACATATTAAAAGTTCTGGAAGCAACCCCGTTACCAAAAGCGATACTCCTAGCAACACTTGATGTTGTTGCCATGTATACCAACACTCCCCAAGAGGAGGCGCTAGAGTGCGGCCAAGAGGGCTTTGAAAAGGCAGACAAAGACATGTATGAAATAAATAAAATTTCATTTCTGTCTCTGGGCAATTTAATTGAGCTTATCCTTAAAAGGAATTGTTTTGAGTTTAATAACAACTTCTGTCTCCAAAAGATTGGTTGCGCTATGGGAAGCCAAGCCTTTCCGGAAATCTGTGTTATCGTCATGCATAGACTTGAAAAGCAGATTATTCCGACTGATTCTAAAATCGTGAAATGGCTTCTCTACAGAGATGACATTCTTTTGCTTTACGATGGAACACCCACAGATCTTGAAAGACTGGTGGATAAGATGAATGAAATTCATCCTTTCCTAAAATTCACTACAGAAGTTTCCAACACTGAAGTCACATACCTAGATCTCAGAATCTTTAAAGGTCCTAGATTTCACTCAGTCGGGATACTACATACTAAAAGCTATACCAAACCCACTGAAACCTTCCAATATCTGGATAGAAAGTCGGTACACCCGTTGCCACTTTCAAAGGCTTCATCAAAGGCGAGGTATTGCGTTTCTCTCGTCTCTGTAATTATGAGACCGACTTCATCGAAAGAAGACAAAATTTCAAAGGGAAACTTCTAAGGAAGAGGAATTTGCCACAGCCGCAATAGGCATCAATTTTAATAATCGTGTGCAATACCTCACCCCAAACCGAAAAAAAAGGTTCCACCTCTAGTCTTCAAAGGGATCTACACACCCCATATCAAAACCCAGCACCGTAAAAAGGTTTTCTTGAAACACTGGCATTTAATTTCGGGTCACCCCGAACCATCCAAGATGTTTCTGAACGAACCGATTCTTACTTTTAAAAGAGCACAAAATCTGAAATATCTCCTTGTTAAATCAAGGTTCCAAAGTAATGATGAACCGTTCGATAGCCAAGGTTCTCACGAAGATCTCTTGAAGGCATTGATAGCTGCATTATGAGCAGAAAATCTTTCTAATGCTCTATACACATGCAATTAGAGAGCAAAGACACCCCAGCCACAAATATAAAATATTTGAAAAGGCTCACTACTGATGACGCTCCTATTCTAAAATTTGAGAGCAGAAATCGGTCTAGTTTGGTCATAAGAACCATTCTTGGTTTGGTCATAAGAACCATTCTTGTCGCAATACTACATCAACTTGGAAAGTAAGGTTATTTCACCTAAAAGGTGAAAATTCTTCAAAGAAGGACATGCATTAAGACATGTATACCTTAGGGCATAACCTAAGGAATTCTCATCAGGTTCTTGGTCGTACTGTTGCGTTAGATAGTGAACCAACGCCCACCCCCACTTTCACAAACATTCTTGAGAAGATAATGTTTTGCCGTATTTAGGACCTAAACTTCATAGATATGTGAATGGCCTTTCCAGTTAGGAAAGTATGTTTGAGCCAGCGTTGGCAAATTACGTTAGTCCTACCGTTGGCCCAATGGTTGGGTCCTCGTTGTCTCGAAGTTAGACCAACACAATACTCTTTCGTACTATTAAAATAGATTGAAATAAAGTCCGTTGACTTGTATATTAATCTGACAGAGTTAACGTATTGTAAACTATCATCTAAACTACATTTTGCCAACGTTGGACAACGCATGTCATAATAACTAAAGAAAGTGTCAAAAACGACATGTCAACGTTCGGCCAAGTTTTTTAACATCTTACCAAATATGGCACTTTATCAGTATGTCGGTACTATGTGTAAAATATATGTTTCCAACGTTCACTCCTCCTTTCAACAGTACATGTAAACTGCTACATACAACTTATTACGGTAGCTCGAGACACACTTGAACTTGCCCTGCATGAATGGGCCATGGAAATAACCACGTTCATGACCAGTTAGTCTTGTTGGTCTTGTAATTAACCTGTAATTATTTGATTAATTACATTTAGTCCCCTTAATTCTGCAGACGTTTTGATAAGTATGCATATCCCTGAGCCCAATATTACGTTGGTCCAATGTTGGATCAACGTTGGTCCAATACGCTGCTCAACGTTTGGTTGTTCTACATTGATTTAACATGCGGTCCAACGGTGACTTAACATTGGACCAACGCAAACTGCCCGGCAGTAAGCAAATGCACCATGACCAACTGCTGGCTGTCTCACATTGGCCCAACGTTGGGCCAGTGCTCGTTAACCAACACAACGGTTTGTCAACGGTTACTTACAGGTGAAAAAGTTGGGTAACCTTGGCACACCAATAAGTCCTATCGGGGTCTTTAGGGCTGGTATTTTTTTTCCATGTTGTTATATTCATGCTAATGATACAAAACTTTCCTTCTCACCATTATCTGGATTCCCTTTTGAATATTGTCCGCAGTAAGTTCATCAATATTCATATATATTGACCAAACTTCCCTTCTAGCGATATCGTGTTTACAAGGTTTTGCAAATTTGACCCCTGATGACCTCTTATGACCTTTGAAGTCCACCGAAAGTAATAGGGTTCTTTTACTCAATGAGTTACACGTACATACCAAATGTGGGATCTGACCAAGCTTAACTTCTTGAGGCGTCATGTTTAGAAAGTGTTAACAATGTGACTTCTGTTGACCCCAAATGACCTTTGACCTCTACCAAATGCAACAGAGTTCATTTTCCTAATAAGGTACACCTACACACCAAATATGATATTTTTTCAAGTTTATCTTCTTGATCTGTACAAAAGTGCATTCTTGTTATCATACTGTATCATTTGCCTTGACTCTTAGGGGGAATTGGATCACCTGTTTGAAACCTCTGGTCTCAGAGGATCAAGTACGATAGCTTTGGGAATAAATAGTCTTTTGGAATAAAGGCCTACATGCAGTGTATAAAACAGGCATTCGTGTACTTTACAGAAACTTAAAGGATATTCAAAACTAAATGGCCCATCTGACATAGTATTATGCACTGTGTGATTATTAGAAATAGATGGGTTTATGAAGGTAAAAATGTTTCACGTAGCATTTTTGGAAGTCTTCACGTCTCTACAGTACTGCTTGTGCTGACAACACCTTGTGGATAATCACTCTACTTTTGGAATTCTTATGAAACGTGAGAATTCTTACAAAATTTATAGGCTTACAGCAGTGAGGTTAGTGAAAATTATCACATGCTTCTCATAATAGAAACATTGCATTAAATTCAATATCTTGTGATTGCTTTACAGTTACAGAACATGAAGACACACCAAGAAGAAGCATCCGATAAATAATAAGCAACCAGTTCTAGAGTCAGATATACATTCAGGGAGGGAGGGAGGGCGGGGTGGGGGCACCATTGTGTAAAAAAACCACCCAACTCATCTTTGTATGATATTTTCGATGCGTACATGAGGACCATTGGGGGATGATGCAAAGCATCATTGAATAAATGTGAGAAAAAGGAAAACAAAACCCTCACTAGAGGCAGTAAAGATTACAGGGAGAAGTGATCCACCGGACAGAAATAGGGACATGGTAGCAATTACTTCTCATTGCGCAACAATCTAGAGAAACTTAAGGACATGGGAGTACTGTTGTGTGCATTTAATGCCTTAGCAATATTCAAACCATTAGCTGGATTGGTAGACATACACTTCAAAATTTCCAAAGTGATGCATTTTTCAAAGAACTCTTGAAAGGTAATTTGATGTAATAAAGAACATTGTTGTACGACGGGATACAAGACCTTTACGTTCTTAGAGTCTAGATGTTACTTTTAAGAAGATGTAACATAAGTAGTTTCATGTGTCGCAGTAAACTTGGAGAAGATACCAAAGTCACCATGGAGGCACGAATACAGCCTTTATAACTGGTAGCATGCTCTATGAGGAGGGGGTGAGGGTAGAGAGTAACTTGTTTGCAAAAATAATGTCATCATACACCGCATGTTTGGTGAAACGGTATAACATTTTCTATTTTGTATTTAACAGTTCTGGTAGTGTTACATTTCAAATCAATCCCCACCCTTCGTTATCACAGCCTAGGATTTCTATCTGTAAAAGTTTGTAATTAATTTAAAGTACTTTTAACTTTTCTTCAAATGAGGTGATTAAATGAGAGCAAAAACCTGAAGTTACAATATTCATTCGATAACGTTTTCAGTCGAGTGAGATCAGTTCCAGACGTGTGATGTGAGTATGTAGAGTGAAGCTGCCTGTAATGTCATATAAAGGGGAAGTTGGCAAATATACAATTACGTTGAGATGGAAAAAAAATTACAATGCGCTTTTGTTTTAAGTTAAATTTCATTGCTATTTGCAAATTTCTATTTTCATGTATGACGCTAAATCCCAAGGTCACCCCAGCCTTCTTCCTCTCCTCATCCCTATCAGTGTAGCTCATTAATGCATGTTCCTCATAGTTCTGCTTTCCATAAACTAATTAAGATCTATCTTTCATTAGCTATTGATTTATTCAATTGATACACAAGGTATTTCTGTTTCATTTCTCTTTATTCTTGTTTTTAATGAATTAGCAGTTTAGACACACAAAACTCATTTGAAAGTACTTGCATGGACATAATTCACAAAACTAAAACATTGGCCTATTTGTAGCAACCATACCGTGTTGTAGTCGGTAGATGAGCAATTGTGTTGGTTTTCATCCCATTTTGGCCTTTTCTTTCTCCTGACATCTTTGTTTGACGATAAAAAATTGATTATCTCTGTGTAAGACAACGATATCAAATCAATACAATAATAGGAATAAAAAGCACCTGAGCAGGTTTGATGAAGCACCTCATCCTCCGATAATGTGTACAAACTCCATTTATTCCTTGACAAATTAAGTAACGATTGATTGA
Organism: Stichopus chloronotus; assembly: GCA_021234535.1. Taxonomy (NCBI): domain Eukaryota; kingdom Metazoa; phylum Echinodermata; class Holothuroidea; order Aspidochirotida; family Stichopodidae; genus Stichopus; species Stichopus chloronotus. Next base: position 1,614,317 of record CM037837.1, on the reverse strand, counting down.
CGGTTTTGAAAATCAAGTCAAGGTAAATCATGAACATGTGATATTGGTATTTACCTCTTTTTCAGCTAAAGTTCTTCATGAAAACCTTTGCAAGGTAAGAAAGAATGAAAGCAACAGTATGATAAAGATATACTTACATGTTTGAAACAAGTACTCTAACCAGACAACCAGTGGGTATTTCATTCCGTAAGATAATTTTAAAGAAATAGTGGTTGTTCTTATTTGCTCGGGCCTGGTGAATCATTGAAATAAAATGGTCATATTATGAAAATATTATATAGAACTGGAAGTAGTGAAACGTTCGAGTGGTAAAGGTAATGGGATGAGATTTATAGGGCAATTGACTCCTACTTGTTGTAAAATATCGCATGCAGAAATTCACCAGTGTCGTTGTTTGCACACAGTGTTAGAGAAGTGAATGATTGATTAGATTTATCTTAAACTGATTCTCCTAAATTTCCTTTTACAACAGCAAACTACAAACATTCATATCACGTCACACAATGTAAACGGAGCAGCAAAGGTCGCTCTATGATAAATTTCGTTCTATACTGAACAGGAAAGTAAGCGAAGTGCAAGCATTTTATATCACTTCAAACATTGTAAACGGAGTGCAGCAAAGATCAGGCTATGATAAAAGCAGTAAACTACAGCAATAACTGTAGTTTACGGCAGAATAAGTCCCTGCTATGGGGAACTCATAACTTTATGAGACATTTAGGTCTCTGTTAAGGCCCCCGTACGGCCATTGATGCGTAGAATTAGTCTACACTTCACAGCTTTGCCTGTCTCGTCATTCATAAAGTTGCCTATCCAGATTTGAGATTAAGTCTGTCTTTGGGAGGTAAAGTCTGTGTCTATTTTTTTCGATAAAACAATTAAAATCGAGAAAATGAAACAGAAGTTAACTGACCGAGAATTGTGGGTTGTCGGGATACTACCAGAAACGCTTTACGTAACACACCGTACTCCTAGATGGCCGGAGATTGCCCTTCCCTGGCTCAACAAGTTAACGTCAGAAAACGTCACTGTTAGTATTCTCGTGGAGAAAAAGTTCCTCAAACAGTACTCAAGTCTGACAAAATCGGTACATTTCCAGATGAAGGCCAACATACTTCCTTAAATTCTGAAGAATGAGTATTGTCAATATCACAATCATTCCCTTTATGCAGGGGGCGGTGGAAGTACATTTTCCGTTACCGTCTCTTTTAATTTGTCTTATTTTTTTGTCTGCCTGTTTTTCTTCATTTTCATCACATCCCTATATATGTAATATACGGGATGTGATATTGTAGTTACTTTCGGATGGGGGGGGGGGGTCACCTGGTATTGTACTTAAAGGTGACCTGGATGTGTATGTGTGTATGACTGTATGTGTCTGTGTGTGTATGGGACAGAAAATGTCAATTTTAAAAGTTTGCTTCCGCAACTCCTCCTTGACCGCATCCCCGATGAGGGTCAAAGTTGGCAGATAGGTGAACCATGCTCTAAAGTTGTGTCTCGCGTCGAAATTTAAGGTCAGAGTTCAAAGGCCAAAGGTGAAAGGTCAGAGATGAAAATCAGTGGGGTAGCTTCTGCTACAGTAGGGTAGGTTTTGCTAGTACAAGGTGCAATGTAATTATTATATCTTTGCTTTTCATACAATGTGACTTAATGTGTCGACCTATGCAACCATGTTTGTTTTGAGCGATTATGTCAAACAAGTTGTCATTTTATCTTCTTGTGGTAATTTCCTTAATCAGTATGTTTTGTATTGTTACATTTCAAGTATTTACTAGCCAAGGAATTGAGAAGCATGGGAATATGTACTTTGACGCGTACGAATGAGTGGTACATTTACACTACACTTGCGACTTATCTACACATCCATGGCCGAGTGTGCTGCGCCGAGCTATGTGTACCTATGCACTATGTGCATGTATAATATAAAGCGCTGGGTGTTCAAGCAAAGTTTCGATCTACTATAATACATACGTATATAAGAGCGAATGATTATGCACAACAATAGGGATGAGATGCAACTCCGTGGATTGCCCTCTTGTTATCTCATCCCCCTATAAGGGGCTCAGATGAGATATTGTAGTCACTTGGCTAGTGGAACCATATATTGTACTGTGCACCCATGGGAGAATGGTTGCCATGGAAACTCTTGGAGTGGATGAGTAGCGACACCAGAGGGGTACCCCATGGTAGAGCGACCATAGGTACAGGAGGGTCCTGTTGGGTGGTATAAATGAAAACGTGTCCATGCCAATGTGTGTGCGTATGTGCGTGCGTGTGTGTATGTGCGTCCGGACCTGTCCAAATTGTGTTTTTTCCAGAATACTTTAAAAAGTATATGAGCGGTTAACTTGGTAAGGTTGTGCATAATGCCAATATGTCCAAGACCTATTAGTTGTATGGTAACTCGAGTCAAATTTGCTGATTTCTGAGAAAAATGTAAATTTTGTCCCAAAATTTGGTATTGTCAATATATTTTGAGAAGTATGTGAGCATTTACTGGAAAATTTTGCACGGACTTACTTGAGAATGTTATAATCACGGTATATCACTTTTATATTAAAGAGAGTGAAATTTGCTGATTTTTTAGAAGAAAAAAGCCAATTTTGCCCCAAAATTTGTATTTCCAGCATATCTTGAGAACTTTAAGACCAATTAACTTAAAACTTTGTAAGGATTTACCTGACAACACAGTGTTCAATATAATATTAATGTAACCGTAAATCCAGTGAAATCTCATTGCTGATATTTGAGAAAGCCTGTTTTCCTCAAAATTTGGATTTCCATAATGTCTTGAGAGCTAATTGAGCATTACATGCAAAATTTTGCAAGGCCGTTCCTATGAACACATTAATGAACATCAGTATATCACTCTCATAGTAAACTTGTGAAATTGTATGATTGTTTGGTAAAAAATAAATAGAGCCGGCATCCGGGTCACTAGACACCCACCTTTAAATTTAGCCAAAACAACATAGCAGAACTGGTTCCTGTTGGTAATGTTTTGAACACTCCTGCCAATCATGAGAACGTTATTGTCAAGTCAAACAATAATTTTAGCAGAACCAGGTCCTGCACAGGTAAATGGGAGACTAATGTGCAACTAACCCATGGAGGGATGTTCTTATATGCTGCCCTAACTGTAATCACTGACCCGTATCGAGTAAGCCAATGTTATAATTGTGTTGTGTACTGTAGCGTAATATCCACAGATACGTTACTGTTAAAGGATAGTCCAGCCAGAAATTTAGCTTTGATATGTTTAGGAGTAAGTAAATCTGACCCTTATAGTAAAACTTCTATTCAGTTCCCATGCATGGTTCTCACAATTTTATCAGTTGAAGTTACCCCCTTTGCTACCAACTGGGAACTTGAAGCAAACAGGAGTGACATCATCTCTTCACATTGCTAAAGAGTCTTTTGTTTTCTTCATTTTTAAATTTATTATTTTGACCCTGAAATCAGTAGGTGGTCAGCCTACATACTGGTTACGTGAAGGTCACAAAACTCTTATACCCCTCCTACATTCACATTATGATATCCCAATATATTGAAGTATTTTGTGTATATTTTACAGAAAAACATAAAATACTTTATGAATGTGGGGAGATGACATCACTACTGCTTGCTTCAAGTTAACTGTCAGTAACAAATGTGGCAACTTCAACTGCTCATATCTCGGGAACCATACACGGGAATTGAATGGAGGTTTTACTAAAATGGTCAGATTTACTTACTCTTTAACATATCAAAGCTATGTTTGTGGCTAGACTATCCTTTTATCATAAATTCAACCTTAGAAGTGGCACCAGGCTGTAGGCTTAAGCTTGCTACTTTACAGTAAATATCAATATTACCATTTTCTTCTTCATGTTCTTTCTCTGCTTACCACCATTTATGTTTGAAGAATATTTGGCTCTCATTAACACTCAGTGCCCCGAACAAGGTCTCTGTGACATGTGGTCGCAGTAAACTATTACAAATCCACGTGTGCAATCAATGCATGATGGCGATGAGATACGTAACTCCGTGGATTGCCCTCTTGTTTCTCTTTTGTCGTCTTCGTCATTCTGCGCCCTCTGCATGGAGGTACCAACCGTTTTCTATCCCCTTGTTACACCACCAGCCAGACTTTTCTCTGTAAACATCGTGCAAATTATAAAGTTTAATATAACCACCCTACCCATTTTAAATATGTACACACAAAATCTGATGAATGTAGTGCAATTCAAGTAGTTGCTATATTATATTACAATATAATGAGAAATGGAAAACAAAGGGAGAAGAGTCCATTTCAGAGATGCTTAATAAATTGCTGTTTTAGCCTTTGCACATGCATATTTTTTGTTACTACTTCTGATATTAATAAAGGAAAGAGAAAAAGCACTTACTGATATTTTCAATATTGAAGCATTTACGACATAACAATGATGACACGCTTTTGTCAATGAATTACAAATCATACTTTCGTTACTTGTTAAATATTTCTTATCAAAGGACTTACAAAGGTGAAAAAGATGAAAGTGAAACCATCATTGACGTAGACACTTACCGTAATCGTTGAATATTTTTTTAGTTTAATAATAGCCATTACAACTATGTTAGAGTATATAACGTTCAGTTACCCTTTCTACTGATTTCGCCACAACAGAACTGTATACAACAAAGTAAAAAGTTATATAATTACCATCAAATATACTGGCTGAACTGAGTTAGATGCACTGAGAGTTAGATGTATACTCATTGTTGAACACGCTGTCTCATCATGTTTCTTCTCCTTCTGGGATGTAGTTTAATTTGTATCAAAGGTAAAAGAAATCATTTAGCACACTTAAAAAGAACTAGGCACTTGTATATGAAAATATTATTTTCTGCCTTTCATTGTACAGGAAATTTTGTCATCGGCTTTCAAAACAACACCTGCATTCGGATGAAACACTTCTTTGGCCAGCTGATACGACTTCGTTGTAATTTAACAACTTCTGCTGATAATGGTGTTTGGTTAAAGGACAGAAAAATCCTGCTCTTCGCTGGAAGACATCCATTGAGAAGAGAGGACCTTCCAAATGTCAACGTGACGGATGATGAATTCACAATAAGCGTGCTTCTTACCGACCCAAAATACGAAGGCTTGTATTCCTGCTCTGCAAACGGATCCACTATTAGCAGCTACTGTTTAAGCTTGATGGGTAAGTTTTACTATTAAACCATTGCATTGGCCACATACACCTTGGAGTGGCAGTGAATTCTAAAAATACAAAGGCTGACAACTGAGAGAGCGGGATATCGTTTTTATTTTTTTTAAGTGGACGTGGATTTTTCTGGCGTCGATCAATCATTATTTAACTACATAGCAAAGTAATTGCATATGGCTTGATAAGCGGAATCACATTTGACAATTTAACGTCAATTTCGCAGAGCGTTTGCGCCAAAACTGCAAACGGGTAAAGTATAACGTTTATTCTTTACAAGTCAATTAGTACATATTATATATAGTATATATATATAGTATATACATAGTATATATATATATAGTATATATATATACATATATTATTTTAAAAGGACAAATTAATTGATATCAACATCAAACGTGCTGATATGCGTTAGTTGATCGATCTTGTCAGTTGCTCACATTTCACCTTCAATAATCATTTATTTAAGCAACTGGATGGTGTGGCTATATGCGATCATCATTCAGTGTACGTTTTGCCAATATAGTTTTGTTCCACCTTGAAAATTCACTTTTTCTCAATGCAAATTTCCATTATTATAGACGTTGATGATTCATTTATATTCCTGCCTAAACAGGAGTTATCTAAACTGCTTGCCACTTTCAATGCTTTCTATCCTAGCACTAAATTTACCTACGAATTTGAAAAAGACGGCAAAATACCTTTTCGTGACATCAGCATTTGTACAGACGTTTCCAGTAATCTCAATACTGCTTCAGCTACATCTATATATAGAAAACCCACCCATATTATTGTTATTGAAAATCCTGGACAACAAATACGTACAAAGCAGCGTTAATTGGGCACTCCATTGCAGAGCTAGACGTATTTATTCTACTGATGCACTTCTCCGTAACGAAATTAGTAGCTATATCCGTAATTGCACCGTTTTCTTGGACTCTTCAAGAACTTTGAAAGATATACTTGTAATTGAAGATCTAGATTACAAATGGGTCCTGTTCCCTATACTGTGAACGAGAACGGTACCTTTCCTAAATTTTGTCAGTGAAAAATAATAAAGTTAAACGGATGATTAAGAAGCAAATTATATCCAAAGAAAAAATCTTTTTTTGAGAAAACAAACTGGCGCCCTAAAAGATATTGCTCAGTATCTAACAAAAAGCTTGAAGTAATATGGCAATTCCAAAATAAATGATGAATACTTTCGGTTTCAGCCTTACAAAAAGTACAAGTGGAATCGTCTTCTCTACCCATTAAATTTAAAAGCTAATTTGTGGCTAAGATCCTATGTAAGAAACGGAATTGAAAATAAATAATTTTCGTTTCCGAAAGAGCATGAAAAGGAATTTGGAAAATCGAATTCCAATCATCATTGTTAAAATTGAATTCCATGTTGAAATAGCACTTGGGGCTAAAGCGATTTGAGAAATTAATTTAATGTAAGCAAAACGTGACGAAACAGAGTAATGAATAGTACCCACACTATAAAGATCATCATTTATCGTTTCCGAAAAAATATTACTTTTCCAAACGTTTGGAATCGCTGATAAAAGACCATCATATAAAGTAAAAGGAAAAGAGATGATATTATATTTGTTACAAAAACGACGATATGAGAGTGGTAACTTATTGTCAGAAAACAGGTTCTTAACTCTGATCACCCCTGCCTCGAAAAGTCTTTTGTAATATATAACAATATGATTTACTTTAATAAAATGATTATTCCATAAGATTTGATCTCCATAGTTTCCACTAGGAGGATCAAAGAAAACATCACTCCAGGCGGAGCAAACCTGTCTAATAAAAGAATTATCAATAATACTTACATCATCTTCAGTAAAATTACAATCAAAAAGTAATTTTCCTCCATAAGGGGACAAATAGAAATCGAAAAAAATATTCCAGGATCCCTTGTTATCGTCTCTGTATCTTTTAACCCAGGTGGTTTTCAATGCAGAAATAAAATTATGAATATGTGTGACCTTTAACCCACCATTTTCAATAAAATTATACATTGTCTTCCTTTTAACTTTATCAGGATTCCCTTTCCAAATAAAATCAAAAATGCAATTTTGTACTTCATTAATAAAATAATCAGGTGTGGGTTGGGAAGAACTTGAAAGAGAAAAACTAGCTGGGATAAAGCAAAAGACTTAACAATCACATTTTTCCCCAATGGAGTTAAGTCTCTAAAAGACCACATGCGCAAAATATTCTTAAGACGAGAGAGTTTTTGGAGATAATTAAGTCTAAACAGGTCATTTCCGTCATTAGTGAAGTAAATACCCAAAAACTTTATAGGGCCTAAAGTGCACTTAATATTAAAGTCAGAAACATAGGCAGGTTGATTAAATGTGAAAGGGCCCAAAGGAAAGAGCACGGATTTGTTCAAATTTATTTTAAGACCAGAAGCCAAATGATAACATGACAAAATATCTAAAATAGCCCGGATAGAATTACGGCTTCCATTGGTAAAGAAAACAGTGTCGTCAGAATATTGTAGGATCTTAATCTCATTACCTAGGATATTAATACCACTGAAAACATTATTCAAACGCACATGGATAGCAAGAATCTCTCCACAAAAAATAAATAGATATGGGCTTAAGGGGCATCCTTGACGGACACCACGCCTGATAGGGAAGAAACCAGTAGAAAAACCATTATTGCAAGCAGTGGCAAAATTTAAATTATAAAAGGTACGTATCCAGGATTTAAACGAAGGTCCAAAGTGAAAATAATCCAAAGTTCTATGAATAAAACTCCATTCAGTGGAATCGAAAGCTTGTTCGAAATCGATAGAGAACAAAAAACCGGGGATATTATTAGCCTGAGTAAATTCAATCAAATCAAGAACAAAACGAATATTCTCCCCAATAAAACGACTGGGCAAAAACCCAGTTTGAGCATTACCTAATAAATGACTTAAGACAAGTTTCAGCCGCGAAGCAATGACTTTGGCGGCGATTTTGTAGCAGGTGTTAAGGAGAGAAATTGGCCGATAGTTACTGAGAGACAGGGGGCCTTTATCTGGCTTTAAAATAAGGTTAATAATACTACGACTTTGATCCTCCGAAAGAGTATTAACATCATATGCGTAATTACGAGAATTAACCACAAAATGGCTAATTTCATGCCAAAAACATTTGTAAAAATCAGTGGAGAATCCATCACTCCCTGGAGATTTACCATTCGACATTGAACATAAAGCGGACTTACATTCATCAACAGAAAGGTAACCTTCACATACGGAAAGATCAATCTCAGTATGATAGTCAGGGAGATTAGCAAAAAAATGATAAGAATCACTGCCCTGGGAAGAATAAAGATTAGTATAGAAAGACCGAATTTCATCTAGAATCAAATTACCATCATCAACATGATTGCCCTCATCATTTTTAGTTTGTGAATGGTAGAGTTAATTTTATTTCTCCTTTCTAAATTTAAAAAATAGTTAGAATTACTTTCACCTTCTTCTACCCAACGGGCTCTTGAACGTACAATAATACCACATACACATACAAGGATGAGAAGCTAGTAGACGTATCTTTCATCAACAGGAAAAAGTTTATCTTTTTTACCTAGTTTACGAATTCCTCTCATAAAAAGTGACATACTTTCTAGAAGCTCTCACCTTTCAGTTGACAATGTTAGGCTCTTCACGCAGGGGGAGACCTCCCCTTACGCAAAATCAAAGTAAAACCAGATCCGCCACAGGCACCTTATCTCAAAGTAGCCTAGGTAATACTTCATTGCCACTCACCGAGACTGGAGATGGAAACTGGAAAAGGGCAATTGAATCTTTCCAGAACACCTTCGTAAAATCCATAAAGGATCTTGAAAAAAGCCTGCATACTCTGGAGACTGAACTGGGAAAGGCCATTGATTTTCAAGCCAGACGTATCGATGACCTATTTAACAAAATGGCGGCCAAAGACGCTCAGTATGAGGATATGCAACAGAAAATTTCTGATTTACAATCTGCTGTCTCAGCAAAGGATACACAACTCAATAAACTCGAACGTATCTCACGTAGAAATAACTTTCGTATTGTTGGTGTCCCTTCTGCCCCTGGCAAGGACTGTGAAGAATTCGTAAGAGAAAAAGTCCTTTCTCTCTTTCGAGATTTTCAAGATATCTCAATTGAGGGATGTCACCGAGATGGTCGTGCGACGGCTGATCACCCTCCTCACATTCTGGTCAAGTGTACCTCATTTAAAGCGAAGGTACACATTATGAAATATCGTCGGAGTGCGCTTGAAGGCCAAAGTTTTTTCATTGTGGATGATCTGACCCGAGTGGACTTAGCTGAGAAGAAGAAATGGGCCCAGAAAGTCAAAGATCTCTATGATAGCGGTACCAAGCTTTGCTTTACCGGAGGTAAATGGAGGGACTCTACTGGCAAACCGTTCAATTTTTAATCCTGATTGCCATCTCTAGTTCGCGTGTTCTTTTTCTCTGAAACTAAGACTACTACGTTAAATTTGCTATCGGAATTCGGACTCTTTTTTCTGCTTGTCTTTCCTGCCTCAGGAATTGTTTACACTGGATGCTAACTCATCTGCTCTCCGAGGTCGACCGACCTTTTTTTACTAGCCACCAGCTTGTGACCTTTAAAAGGTCATGTAGCTTTAAGGCGTATTGGCTAGTATTTCTAAGATATTTTAAATTTTCCTTTAATCCATCGAAGTTTTGGCATACGCTATGTTACACGAGTGAGTACTTTCTTCAATGTTATTTTTCTCTCTTTAATTTAAATTTTTCCAGTTATTTTACCCTCCCATGGCAAGTACTAGTAATTTAAAGATTTGCAGTTACAATGCCAGGAGATTACGGCAGGCAAATAAAAGACGGCAACATTTTGCTTATCTCCATAGACACTATTTTGATTTGATTTTTATACAAGAGACACATTCTACTTTTAAAGACGAAAGTCATTGGTCTAATGAATGGGGATCCAAGATGTTTTTTGCTCATGGTACTACTTCTAGTAGAGGAGTTGCTATTTTATTGAGACCTAGATCCTCCTTCGAGATCATTAATTATAAATGTGACAATGATGGTAGATTTATTTTTTGGTGGATATTTGTTTCTGCGGTAGTGTTTTTTCTCTTGTTTGCATTTATGGTCCTAATATCGATAATTCGATTTTTATAGTAATTTGCGCAGATCTATGGTCGACTTTAAGGGGGATAATATTATCTGTGGTGGGGACTTTAATTTTGTGTTTAATTTAGATCTAGATAAAAAAAGGAGGCAACCGTAGGACGAATTTTAGAGCTAGGACTGATTATTTGAAGCTTATGGAGCACTTCGATTTAATTGATATTTGGAGGGAAAGGAACCCTTTAACTAAGTATTTTACGTGGAATTCCTCAATTTCCGATATCCATTGTAGATTAGATTTCTTTATTATTTCTCGTCATTTGATACATAGAGTTATCGACGCATACTTTCAGCCCTCCATTCAATCTGACCACTGTATGGTAGCTTTGAAGCTTCAGCCTACCGATAATCCGCGAGGAAAAGGATATTGGAAATTTAACAACTCTTTACTTTCAGTTTCTATTTACTTAGAATTAATAAGGAATATCATCTCTTCTCACAATTACGATAGTGTTACTTTATCCTCTAATCCTTCTTTTGTTTGGGAAAACCTCAAATTTAAAATTCGCTCCGAAACTATTTATTACTGTAAACGTAAAGCCACGAATAGCCGTAATTATGAACGTTCTCCTCTTTCGAATATTACTGAATTGGAGTCAAAATTAGCCGTGGATAATAGTCCAAACTAGAAAATTCAATTGGAGGATTCTCTGAATAAATTAAGCATTCTTTACAGGAGTAAAATGGATGTCTAACACAATTGCTAAGTTTATTTCTAAGACCTTCAAATGTCTGATTAACGCAGAACTACTGATTTCCTCCAGATGTTGTAAAATTGGTTCATTTTTCAAGGTAAAGGACAAAATTCCTGACCTCAGAAATAGTGGTTGTATATATCGTATTCCTTGTAGTCACAAAACTTGTGAGTATAATTACATTGGGGAATCCAAATTCGTCTTTGTGACAGATTTAACAAGCATGTAAATGCTGACTATTTAAATGAATTTAGTGCCATATACGATCACTGCCAGTATAAAATGGGGCTCCATAAACTTCCTTGTCCAGATGTCTAAATTTCACCACGTAGAGAATTCCTGGTACAAAGGTAAGATCATGCAGTCTCTTTTCGTTAAGGATTTAGAACCAACTCTTAATAGAAACGTCCAGAGTTTTAATCTTCAACTATTCTAATTTGGTATTACTTACTAACATATGTAACAGCTGTTATTTAAATACATTGACTTACACTTTCACTCAGTTTGCTTTTGGCCTTTGCATTTTCACACTGATTTGATTTAAATTTTGTGTTTAACCTAGACCTCGATAAAAAGCGAGGAAATCGCCGCCCAAATCTTAAGGCACGTGGGTGCACAATGGGTGCTTATGATCTGGTTTATGTGTGGAGGGATAGAAACCCTTGTGCAAAGAACTTTACCTCGAGTTCCAACATAACTCCTGGCATTCACTGTAGACTCGACTATTTTCTTCTTTCTAGACATGCACAATCTTTTGTTAAAAACATTGAGTTCGTTCCAGGTTTGCAGTCAGATCATTCTTTCGTTTCGATGTATTTTTTCGTTCGCAATGCAAGTAGAGGCAAGGGTTACTGGAAATTAAATAATTCACATTTATATGATTCTAATTACGTCGATCTTGTAAAAGATTTGCTACGTAATGAACCCCCTTGTAATACGTTTGACAATCCTGCCTCCCACTGGGAATGTTTAAAATTCAAATCCATAATTTTAGTGTGAATTATTCAAGGCTTAAGACAAAGGAACGTGGTGAAAAAGAAACCCAACTTATCACCAGGATTGCCCTCCTTGAACAGCAGATTTATACTAGAAAATCGCCAGAGTTACGGTCTCAGTTAAAAGATGATAAACTCCAAGGATACTATTTTAAGGTCAAGAGCTAGATGGGTGTAGTAAGGGGAAAAGAACTCGAAGAATTTTTTGAACCTAGAGAAAAGAAATAAATCACTTAATTTTACCTCTAAGCTTATCAATGAACAGGGTACTATATTAACTGATTAATAAAAAGAATTGCTTGATCATATCTAAGATTTTTACAAACACTCTACACGTCGCGATCTTGTTCCCCAATATTTTTTTATTGAGGATCTTCCAGAAAATTATATTGATAAAGATGTTATGGAGGCGTGTGAAGAGGAACTTACAGTTAATGAATGTTTTCAAGCGTTGTTATCAATGAAAAATGACAAATCCCTTAGCTGCGATGATTTGTCCGTCAATTGTTATAAAGTGTTTTGGCCTGTAATTGGTGACTTGCTTGTAGATTCATTAAATTATGATTATTCTTGTGGGCATTTGACGTGTGAACAAAGTAGAGGAGTCATAACTTTGATTCCTAAACCTAACAAAGATCGTACATATATATCTAACTATAAGCTCATAACACTTTTAAACACTGACTATAAGATTAGACCTAAAGCCATTGCCGCACGCTTAAAACCTGTGTTACAAGATTGTATTGGCCCGCAAAAACTGGGTTCCTTAAGGTATGTTCTTGATGTAATTGAATATACTTTTGACGAGTAGCTTCCTGTTTCCATTTTCAGTGTAGATTTTGAAAAAGCGTTTGGCAAGCTTGAGTGGGATTTTATACATAAGCTTCTTCGCTACTTTCAGTTCGGTGAAAGCATTCAGAGTTGGGTATAAGTGTTTTTTTATAAAGACGGCAGTACATGTATATTGAACAATGGTAATTCATCAGGTTATTTTCATTACAGTGTGGAGAAACGCAGAGATGCCCACTCGGTCCCTATCTTTTTATAGTGGCAGCTGAGAATTTAGCTTTAAAAGCCCTACACAGAAGTCCTTCGTATTCTCAATTGGTTAAAAGACGCTTCTGGTCTTGTAATTAACTTAAAAAAATGTAATTTGTTCTCTCTGGGCGAGTTTGTTTCACATATACCTAACTTTGGTAATGGTATTAGTGTCAATGTTACCTTTGGGCCGATTCAAATGCTAAGTATCGTATTTATGTCAAAGTCTTTTTTGATATCTCTTTGAGGTCTGTGGGTAAAAAGTTTTTCTTTCAATGTAATTGTGGGAACAGCAAATATTCAGATAAATATAAAGAATACTTTTGTTAAAGAGGTTGTTGATGAATGGTTTGTATTTTCTTTTTGTCCTCCCATGGAGAACTTTGGTAATGAAATCATCTGGAAGAATTCTTTTATTCGGATAAACAACGAACCTATTATGCACCACGAGTTCCTTAAAAAAAATATTATGTATGTAAGAGACTTATTTGATGAAAGGGGTACACCTTTAGTCTATGGTGAATTTATGGTTCGTTTTCATATCAATAGATTCCCCTTTTCATTATACGTTGGTATGATCAATACTATTCCCAGAGGGTGGAGACCGAGAAGAGAGGAGGGGGATACTATTGTTAATGGAAGCTGTTTGTTTGAAATGGTTATGGAAGCTACTTTTTCTACTTTACAATTCTCTTATTAAAAGTTTTATTTGTCATCCGACTGCATTGTATAAGTGGGGCCAGAGCTTCGGCAACCTCAAGGATCTTGATTGGCAGAATATTTTTGAAATGTATAAAATATATTAATACGAACGAAACAAAATTACACTACGTGTAATTAAGATTTATACATAGGATTGTAGCTACTAATAAACTTCTTCATGCTATGGGTAAGGAAGAAAGTGATAAGTGTTCTTTTTGTCACACAGACAGCGAAAGAATTGAACATTTATTTCGAAAATGTAGTGTGTTTTCAGATTTTATTTCACATGTAGAAAGATCGGTTAAAAAAAAAATCTTTTCCAAAAAAGATTTAACCAGGGGAAAAAACACCGATTTAATTTTTTAATTTTTATTTATCAAAATAAATGCACGAACAATGGTACAACTCTCAGTTCCAGAATTTCTGTAAAAGTTTAAGTTTACGATTAATGTAGAAAGGTTTAATGCAATAAAAAACCCCAAAAACAATGAAATAAAAAAAAAACAGATCAGTTACTATGATTTATGTGATGCTTTTCATGAATATATTGATACTTAGCGGCAACGTTTGCATTTGGGTAATTTGTGTATTTAATTTAATTGCAATTTTACGCCTACTTTGTTCTCCCATAATTCTCGTAATTGCTTTTGTGCCATGAGAAACGCTGTGCATGTCAATATCTACATGAATATTTTTCGAATAAAAAGGAGGGGAACAAAAACTTCTCTTATTTAAATGCATTGATGATGTGAGGTGTATCCTTACAAAATATTGGCCCAATATAATTATTCATGAGAATATCAATCTCGTCGATATTTTCAGATGATCGCCCTGTCGTTAGGCTCATACGTGAAACACTGTGTAACAACGCATGTAATATAGTATGTTTTGATCGTCTAGTTTATAATGTAAGTTCAGCTCTACTTCTGTATTTAAATTTGCTGACAAGCATGCATTATCTTTGCAGGAGACTTAGATGAACTAACAAACAGAAGGGGTTAAATGTATGTCGAGTACAACGGTGTTGCGTGTACATGAACGCACAACATGACTACAAAATTAACCACTGATGTCTCACCACGGAGACCCAATGCAACCCTACGTAGACAGATGTTTGATACTTACAACTAATGCTATTTCTATTGCCTTGGTTCCAGCAGGACCAAGCCCATGATGTTTCATAATCAGCTCAGATTCTGTGATATTTCTTAAGAAGTAGGACACATGTATGACGCCGTTGAGTCGACACGCTTCCTTGTAGATGTTTCTACCATGTGCATCATACTGTTCCCTTTGTTCTGTGCAAACAAATTTGATAAAATACAGAAACTGGATGACTCTGGTTATTTGCCACTGGCAGTCTTAAGTTGTGTGACACTGTCCCTCATATGGAATACGAATGTCTGAACTTTTGCCACAGCTGAGAGTATTTCAAGTGTACCTTTTTCTTGTGATTTTGTGACAATACCCATGATCATACGAATACACTTTTGACAAAAACACACAACAGCATTTCTTTTTAAACAGACTGAAGATTTTGTGACATGAATTATTGTAAGTATATAGAACAGTCCGTTTGATAATTTTGATGAAATGATGTAGAACATCAAATTGTTTTAATATTCCAGTGAATGACTACATTATCATTTTTTCTTAACAAACCTTACAATGGATTTCTACAGAAGTCTAGCTATGACAATAAATCAAAATCTTGCCGCATGCTGTAAAATTGATTGTAAGCATGGTAGAATAACTTGAAACTTTCTTTCCCATCTTGGCATGGTTTATTGATGATCCAAGAAAGTGCAAAAATGTTGGATGACGGTGCAAGCGATGAATCTTTTGTAGACCCTAAAGTGAAAGGCATTGATACTTGTACTTTACTTTGAAACATTTTTAAAGAAGCTCTTTTTCTTGAAAGTCTATTTTTGCGTCTAAATTTGCTGATGATATGAATGAAAGTGCAAAATGTACTAAAAGGGTTTTCTGAAAAATTTGTTCAAGATGTGAAGTTTGGTCAGGATTTGCTGGTACAGTCATAGTTTAAGTTGTGTACTGTACGGTCTTTATTTGCCTCTCAAGTGACACACACTTGTTATACAACCAGTGACATTGTAGAGTGTAAACCCCACAAGTTTCTGAAATGTACAGTGGAGACACCAGAAACTGTGATATACTGTACAGCAGATCTGCGCTACTGCAGACAATAAGTGTGTGTGTGTGGTGGCGGTACCAGGATTTTAAAAGTGGGGGGGGGGGGGGGGGGCAAATACAGGGCAAAAGAAAATGTTGAGGGGCAAAAATTTTTTCGCGCGCAGCGTGAAATTAAGCATTGAGACTTAGCGGGTGGGGTCCAGGGGAAGCCCTGAGGTTTTAGCAAGTCTCTTGGTAAAAAATTAAGTCTCAGGATAGGGGTATGTTGCTCCATAATGCATCATCCAAAGCAAAGATTCCAAATGATTTTAATGCAAGCTAGGCTTATTTGGCTATTACTCTTCTTAGCTGACAACATGCAAAGTTGGAAAGCGACAATATGTTTCAAAGCTACTTATTAGCAATCTCTTGACACTTTTTACACTTTTCTTAAAACAGAAAGGTGAATGCAATATGCACAGTATATTAATAGCGAATAGATATACATATGTATCTGTTACACTTTAAATTTGTATATCGAGCATACCAGTTAGTACATAATGTATTAGAGGGATGTGTTCACAACTACAGCAAGAATTAATTAATTTGAAAAGTTTGGGAATGATTCAAACAGGGAGGAAAATTATTTGTGAATTATTTTACCTTGAAAACTCCTGAAAGGACACTATACTTCAGGAGTTGTGTGTGTGTGTGTGTGGGGGGGGGGGCAACTAGGGGAAGGCTCTGACTGGGGGCATTTCCCCCTCCCCCTTGGTGCCGCCCCTGTGTGTGTGTGTGTGGGGGGGTAGGTTAGGGTAACTGGATGCATTGCTTTTCATGACAAGTCAGTATTTTTGTAAAAATCTTCAAGACATCATTTTATTCCAAATTTAGTACAACGTACTGTTAAGAATGTGCTTACGCAACATGTACAGTATGCACAATCACCCAAACAAAGTTTATTAGATCCCTGATTGTGACTGATTGTGGGATAGCTTCAGGTATTCGTCATATTGGAATAAAAACTACTGCAAACTTTACCGACCCTCTGTAAATTACTCACAATATTGGACAGCTCAAATGTTCTACTTATGTAAGGCATATTGTTACGATACAGTAAAAAGAAGGAAGCTTTTAAATCTGTTGTGAAATGAGGCCAGTAAACCAGCACAAACTGTCTGGGATATAAAGTTGAGTACAGTGGTACGATATCTGGTGTAAACACTAATAGTTCTACACCAATCATGGGTGTAAAACATAAACCTGCTGTGGAAGAGATCAGATTTTAAGCTACTGTAGATCCATGAAACATCTCAAACTATCACGAGTGGTAAAATGTGTGCAGCATGAGTGATAAAGAGAGAACATGTTTTTTTTTTTCTACATCTAAACACCTCACTGTGAAATTGCAGATGAAAGTTGAAAAAGTGACACAGCAAAATTACAAGAAAACAGTTTCAGTGTCAATAACAATAACATTGTCATGGCAAAAACTGGCATGCGTAGTAACATGCAGCATTGCTTTTATGTTAGTAAAGGATTACATTGCAGCCTAATTTGCCAACTACTGTACTACAGATGCATCTACTTTGCAAACTCTAATTGTTCACAAAATTTTGCGACACAACTTTTACCAGAGCAAAATAAATGTTTTATTGGAAGACCACTTGTTTGATTCACACACTGGTGTCAACGGAAGAAACTTCCTGATAAGCACCTTCACCATTCATAGCAAAGTTGTTTTTCAAGACTCTGCATCAATTGATTATGCACTGAATTTTTTTCTTACTCCTTTTTAGGTTCAAAATGGTAGCTGCAGACCACAAGAAAACAAGAAAGAGAAGAAAGACAAACAACATGTTAATGACAACGTTGAACAAACAACCATCATGACATCACATTTGACCAATTTCCACAGTTTACAACGCAAGTTATGATTAATCCAAACCTTGAAGGGTATGTCACTTATCAATGTTACACAACCACACAAGTGTGAAAGTCTGTGGTTTATACACTACAATACTGCATCTCTGATGATAAATTATGATACTGATTAAGTAGTTATACCATACAGCAAATGTGCAATTTTGTGTTTAGGGGTAAGATGTATGGCATTGAAAATTACACATATAATTTTTCAGAAATAATCTGCCTTTAACCCTCATTGTGGACTTAATTGTCTTATGTATCCTCCATTGACAATTTCAAAACCAATGTATTCTCTGCAGAATTGGAGTAGCCTGATACAGTAATTAGTATACCGTGAAAAGAGAATCTTAGGTCATCAAAATGCATGATATGCACCTTGATCGAAGTAAACAACACTCACCAATCAGATGCAAGAGCAATGTACAAGCAAAATGTGCAGATAAACTACAGTATGAGTAGCAAGTGCACGTACCATTTACAGTAATCTGGCTGAGGTGTTTACCTGACCTGTGAAGTGCACATATATACATACCACTGTCACCTACGGAGTAATATGTACAGGTACTGATAGAACACAGGAAACAGTCATAAGCAATCACCTCCCACCCCCCCCCCTCAGACAAAAATAATGTTGGTTGCATTCCTGCAAATACAGAAGAGGAAAGCCAACAACAATAAAAGTCTGCAATCTACAATGTTGTCACACAAACAGGTTTGGATATGAACACAAAGAGCTTATTTTTTGCTTAAATTACTGTAACTCTTTCCACTCCAGTCTACAAAGCATAAAAAAGTGCAAAAACAATACATTACAAAAAGTTACACAACGTTAAACAATTTTTGAGGCACTTTTCTGCACTATCATCTGCAAAGGAAAGGCTTCTAGAAGAGTTTCATATCATAAACTCCATACGGCTATTAGAAATTTGTGGCATATGTGTACAACCAATGATATTCCTCTACTGAATATTATAAGGAACCCTTCATTTACTAACATGCTGGAGTCTTGCGAGAGATACAGCATCATATCATTCAGGTATTTCAAAGGGTAAAGCAGTGTTGCCTAATTGTTAGTTGACTTTGTTTACTAAGTAACTTTAAACAAGGAATTGGTCAACTGATATATCTGACAGGTTACATTCAGACTTACTGGAGACATGTACTGTGCAGCTGTACTGGAATCACTGGTGAGATAATTTCTCTGGAAAAAATGTGTTATAACATTGGAATTTACGGCCACTGCAGATCAAGCATTATTTATTAACATGAATATTTGCAATCAATTTTCAAGACATGGCCACAATTGTTTACCTTCAACTTCTAAATCTGTGTCATAGCCTGCTGTTGTTTCACTGTCATATGTTGCTGCAGATGGTGCTCTGCTTGAGTTATTGTCACGATGGTCATCTTTGTCCAATCCACTCTCAATTCTGGATGATAATCTACTTCCTGTGCGAACAACAGTCTGTGGATATGGAGAATGTTATTATGTCTCTACAAAACACTTAAATACAGGGTATACAGTACTGTAGCATGCAAAGGAATACTGTAGGCCTACAGTGTGTCATATATAAACATTTTCGACTGTGGAGAAAATGTTCTAACAGTATTTTTGGAAATTTATGTACCTTTGCCTCAAAGCAGCAGAACATTGACTTCAAAATACGAAATACAAAGGTGGGACAAAATTTGGGGAAACCCTACTATCAATTTCAGGAATCTAGATTTCAAAATGGTGAAGCGTTCCAATGAGCCACTCTGTCAATATGGGACTTTTAGTGGAGGCAGGAGTAGCACAAAAAAAGAAGAAAAAAAACAAAACAAAGTGCACATAACATAGAGTCCTATTTGAAGAATTAGGCTAACTTTACCTAACTTAGACCATGGATCTAAAAGGAATTAGACTCAAGGCACATGGTGGTCTCAGGCTATCCCAACTTGAAAAATGAACAACAAAACAAATGATAGTTCAACTGTACTGACAAAGGGTCAAATCTACTAGTAAACGTGTGTCACACTGTATGCTTCCAAGTAATTCCCAAATTACAATAACATTACCTTTCTCTGGTCACTGATGCTCCCACGACTTTTTGCACGGCTTGGTGCTCGACCTCCAGAGTTAACTGCAGTTTCTTCTACTTCTAAAAGACCTCCAGTTTCCTCGTGACTTTCTTGCTTTTCTTCATTGTCATTTTCGTCAGTCATCATGCAGAACTGTTTTCCTCTTGGCAGCTTTTGCTAACTGCACATACCACACTAAAGGCAATCAGCGCTTAGAAAGCGGTTTGACCCTAATGTTTTACCTAAAACTTTTAAAAGGCTATCAGGCTGTATTCAGTCGCATTGGCCTAGGAAGACCATTTGGCTTCAACAATTTTCTAGTTCTTCCTCATTGAAATAACGTCTCAACTGCCTGGTGAATTGCAGCAACGTTATGTTGCTACGTTTTTGCTGTAGCCAAACTGCATTTCAACATATGAGCACAAACATGCGAAAAGAACATACCACGGACACCCTATATAGGCTATAATAACTGTGATCCGTTACAACCTATTCTATCCCGCTGGTACAGCTTTGGATGCATACTTAAAACTAAGGCATGGCACAGTACGCGGTTCGGACACTTTCACTGCACGTATGTACGTGCCTGACGATTGTATAGTTCAGAGGTGGAAAGTACGTAGATAGGGGCAATCTAAACGTTGCTATGGTGACGTGCTATCCAGTTGGATTTCACTGAACAACTGACCTGTTCAAAAGCTTCGACAGGGGTTTGTGACGAGAAGTAGTGGCTGAGATACTGTACCCACAGAGGAAGTGCATTTCAAAGGCAAGAAGGGTGGGACGGTGGAGTGGGGGCTGGGGAGAAGGGGCCGCATCAGTCCCCTATCATTTGCTATGTAAAAAGACTGTGATCAAAGAGATAACTCTGTTGGCACTGTATAATCTGAATATGGGCAGATGAGGGGGCAGAAAGAAAAATATATTAAAGGGAATAGCTTGACTATTTAAGCTGAGCGCCACTTAGTGGCGCGGAGCGTAAAAAAAATTTGGCTTTTCAAACTCTTGGGTGGCCGGATGCTCTACGCTGTAATGTTTGAACCCAGTCCAGAGGTAAGGATCTCATGTCTGCAAATTTCTCAATTAATGAGAACCAAAATAAATCTATGAAAATGGCAATACATATCAGACTGGTTGAGATGACGCAAAATCATCCTTGTTCATTTGTCCTTGAAAATTTTGTCAAATATTGGGCTTTTTCATTGGCCAACGGAGTCACATGGGTTTTAGCAAGGGTAAAGAGACCTGACTCTCGCCAAAAGGGGAATAGCTAGATTGTTTTCTCCATGGGGCTGAGACATGAATGACGGGCATGCCAGTGCAAAAATGTGAGACGGTAATACAGTATGCCTCTTTGCAGTGCTGCACCCGGGCCAGACGTCTGAACTAAAGGTGGCCAGAGAATTAAGAGGAGCGCTATCTTCAGTAGGAACGTCTTTTAACCTGTACTCCTGTGAATAAGGAGTCTTATTTGCCGGAACTTGACATCGTGCAGATAGACAGCGCCTATATTGTGCAAATAGACTTCTATTACATGAGTGGCCATTCGCCCGTGCACGTACTAATGATCAGTACTATTTGAGAGAACTTCAGTTGCTACTGAGTCCAACTGAGGTAAACTTCCAGGCCTAAGATACTTCCAGGCCTAAAATCCTCGTTCATGCCAAGCTCGAGTTAGTTATGGCGAATAGATACACCAAACAAATTATAGAATTAATTGTGGCATGGACAAGAATGGTATTTTGAAGTCATGGATAGGCCTATTTTTGTAAGTTGCCAATTTTCACCTGTTCACAATACATACGTGCAGAGGACCACATTGAAGGGAGACATTAGAACACAAGTGTACCTTTGTGACCTTGTGACGTCACGAAACCAATTCTGACTGATCCATGTACTAGGCCTGGATCCCTTTCTAGGCATTTTTTACGACTATTTAAGCGGAGAACCATCGTTGGTTGGCACGGAGCGTAACAAGAAATTTTCGGCTCAGTTTCAAACCTTCCAATTCCAACGGTAATTTCCCGGTGTGCTTACACCGAATGTAACCAAAAAATTGATGTCGTGCCTGCACTCAAATTTCCTCAATTCATGTGAAAAGAAAATCAATAGGCCTATATGAAAAATGGAAATACTCTTTAGGTGAGTTGAAGTGATACAAAAATCATAATGAGCTACGCATCCTCCTTCATTTTTTTCTTTGAGCACGTGCCAAACATTTGTGGGACTGAACACATAGGGTCACAGGCGCATACATTTTTTGCGTGTGGGAAGGGGAGCGGGGGGGGGGGGGGCGTTGGAAAGCAGAGACATTTTTAAGCCGAATATTTGCACTTACTATTTAGCGGGGTTACTGTCTTAACGGAGAGTCACCATCGCTTCACGCGGAGCTTACGAGAAAACTTTTGATAGCCGATAGCCGGAAATGGCGTTTACCGGCAGAGTGTTATGAGCTGCATGTATCCAGCCTTAAAATAAGGATGACATACCATGAAATTTCGAGAAAAAAAGAGAAAACTTTCGTCTGGTAGGAAGATGGTTAACGCGAGTAGACTGTAAACAGAAAGTGCAAGGGCATCGCCAGGGTATAGCCAGGGCACATATTGCCTCTGCGTCATTAACATGATCAGGCGCCTATCAAGTGGGCTGGCCTTAGGGCGAAACCCTTCTGCTGGGCACCACATGTGCAGGGCTATAGGCCCTTTGCCACCATCGGTAGGGGCTGAGCATTCAAGGAATGTTCCTTAAATTTCAGAATTTCAGTATTTCCGTATTCCTATATCAGATTTTTCGACTATCATCGTTCTAGCAAACTCTTGGGGGTCACCCCTCCCACACCAATCCCGTTCACGACGGCCCTGATGAGAACTTACATAAAGGAAAGAGGCGCTGATTGCCGATATAAGTAAAAGGCCGCCACTTTAAAATCTCAGCTTCGTCTATTACGCATACGCTTTCCCCCCTACGTAACCCCTACGCGAGTCAAATATTTTCCTACGCCAAATTAGCCATGGACTCTGTGTATGTCGCTTTTCTTCTCATTTTTCGATATGCCGCAATAAGATGGAACATGAAAGTCTGTTTCATTTTATTGTTTTCTGTAACGAATATGGGGACATAGTAAAAAGTGAAATAAGACTAAAGATATAATCGGGTGCGGCGCCAGGTTCCTAAAAGTGTCCGAGGATGAGTTACAGACAAAGAAGGCGTTCTACCGCCGAGTGGGGTGGGCATGTACGTGTGGGATTGCACGTACGCGTAGTAAGTGATAAAAATGATGCATATGTAACAAAGCGAGCGAAAATTTTGGGGTTTTGGTTGGAAAATTTGATTTTGTGACTTTACACCACAACTCACCCCTACAGAATTATATAACAGTTTCCGATGATTTAGAGAAAAAACAAAGGACCTCGTCGAAAAGTGAGGGGATTAATCCCCATTCCTTCCAATCCCAAGTAGCGCTGCCAGTGAAAGTAAATACTGATGAATAAAAGGTAAATCTATTTCTACAAACCATAGGCGTTGATTTTATTTTAGCCTGCGGAACAGACTCTGTACTAGTCTCCATGGAGATGACGCTCTCTCAGTAATCAGCCAATAATACGCCCTCTCTATATACTATTATTATGCAGGTAAGCATCATGCCATGTAAGATAACATTTATGCAAACGATAGTGGATTATTGAGTGGTGAAGTAGGACTTTCTTTTTGGACTAATAAAACGAGGGCACAATAGCCTGCTCACAGCAGGCTAATTTGGTACTGAAAGTGGAGAGGCTGGAGACCTAGCCCAAGATCTCTCTCCTTCAGTAACTTTACCAGGCTTTTTCATTTTGGAAGGAGGTATTTGAGGGTGGAACAAAACAGGTTAGCTGGGAGGGGGGATTAAAATTCCAACGAAGTCTAACGCCACCATCAGTTGGCGCGTGGCGTACAGAGAACTTTTTCTTCTCTA
Organism: Stichopus chloronotus; assembly: GCA_021234535.1. Lineage (NCBI taxonomy): Eukaryota > Metazoa > Echinodermata > Holothuroidea > Aspidochirotida > Stichopodidae > Stichopus > Stichopus chloronotus. Next base: position 1,590,448 of record CM037837.1, on the reverse strand, counting down.
AGAATGATGTATTTTTTTACTTTAGCTTCAAGTCGTAAAAGTGGGGGTGGGGGCCGGGAAGGGATTAGGGACAAATGTGCGTTGTAGTTCCCTAGAATAGAAAAATAGTGGGGAAACATTTCTTCCAAGTCAATCCCCATGTCACTAAATATTAAAAATATGGCAAAACAAATTGTTGCCCTACTAGTTTAAACCTTTGATGGTAGCTCAAAAGCTTGTCTGACAAGGAAGCACTTTTGATGCGGCCTAGTTGGTTCTGCTCGAATGCCCCCCGCCCACTTTAATATTTGAATTTTTTACAAGGGCTTCCAGTCACAGTCTTTCTCATGTATTGAAACACGTTTGTATAAGTTTCGTCGTCATCATAGTTTTGTTTCATTAGCGTTCTTAGAAGCCAAAATTAAATACAAAATTCAGTCTAGCTAGAATATATACACTACAAGTATACGAGGAAATACGGTTTTGTCTTGAGCATTGTATTGAGGGTGGTGTCGTTGTTTGATAGAGGGGTAAACTCAGTACATTATTTATGTAATTTTGTAGAAATTACTGAGCAGCAAGTATCAAAAGATAAAACAATGGCTTGAACAGGTACTGACAGGTTTTTACAGGTAGTGACGTGTAACAACGGGTTGCAACTGGTTTTAAAGCTGATTTTGGTTAGCTGACGAAAGAACGGTTTAGCCTTCTTTTTTTCTAATCGAGAGGGTGGATGGATTTTTCTTTAATTCCCCACTCTATTTAACGTTTGACAAAGTCAAGCGGCAGGAGGATGTATGATTCACGGGTAATGAACATACACATGAACAAACCTTAGAACATTAGAGCAACGTGAAGGAGAACTGAGCATATTGATTGGTTCATATTTGGCGCCCGTGTTACTGCGGTATCAAATCGCTGGTTAACCCTAGTTCATGTCACTATCTCCTAGTTTTAAAGGTGTCAGCATTCTGTACCATGCTGAGATAAGCGTTAAATTGTCTCGACATGAAAACTCAATGCCCCCACAAAACGTCCCACCGTCTGGGCGGTGTGTGTGTGTGTGGGGGGGGGGGCGATTTCTTCGGACTGTGAAGCGATCTCTTTGGCCTGTGAATTTGAGAACTGTAGTTAGTAGGGTGAGGAAAGTTATGGACAATTAATTGTTAATGATCTAGACCTGGCTTTGTCATGGTTCACGGTTCCTACTTGACAGGAAGGTACCCAATCAGCCGTACTACTACGGAATTCAGTTCAGTTTATTTACTTTTTATACTTCCTAGGAGGTGTGAGAGTCAATACATATACAGGAAAAAAGAAACAGAATATTATACAAAAAAACATGAATATCAATAAGAAACAAGAAATACAAACAAATTATACATTCAAATACACGCATAATTAAACCTAGTCACCAGACCCCTACTGGAAATAATGTTTAACCAAAATAGGAAAAAAAAATGGATAGATATATATGAACCACAAAGATACTTATGCACAAACACCAACGTACAGACCTACTCAGGCTCACACATGCATGCTTACCCTCATACAATGAAAAATACTTATTTAAAGCGATTAGATATAATACTACAGAATGTGGCTAGATTCCTTTGCACCCTCTTATTTCTTGTTGCGAAAAGTTGAGCCATTTTCAAAGTCTTTGGACCCACCCTATAGTAACGTTTCAAAAATGCTTCCTATCCGAATCAAATGCTGTGCACTGAAAAATATAATGGAATTCATCCCCAATCGATCCTCTTGTACAAAGTTCACATAGTCTGTCATTTTAGTCAATGTTAAGAAAACGTCCGTCAATAGCAGGGATTTTAGCATTCACACAACGGAATCTACAAAGACTGAAACGATCACGATTACTCAAGGACAAAACATACTTTTCCAAGACGAACCTAGATTTCAATAAACCATAATTTTTAAACTGGGAATTTAAAAAACTTCAGACAACCAGTTCTGCTCAAACATATCACTTAATCTCAAATTCAATGTTTTCTTCACCCACGGAATATTTACATAGTAAGTATGGTCCCAAATATATGACATACCGAAACTATCTAAAATATGTTTGAACTTTAATATCCAGGAAGAACTGTAAATACCCTTATCATGCAAGGCCCGCAACAATTTATAGATTATATTTCATAGAATTGAATCAAAGCATACCCACGTAACAGTTTTTGTTCCACAAGGGTCATGTACTCGGCCAATTTTATTTACTCTTTGTATAGCACCATTAGAAGTTATTTTAGGTTGAAAAGGATTCCAATGCATGATATGTGCCGATGTTATTGAATTGTATGTAACGTATAAATCTCCACTCGATGTTATTGGTGACTGAGTAAACGATATTCGGGTCATGAGTGCGAAATATTTTGTTGCTTTTAAATACGTAGAAAATAGAAGTCTATACTTTTTACCGCTCACTTTAAAGAGCGTTGTAAAAATGTTGTGACGCAGACATTCAGCTCCATAACCGTGTTATTGTATCACCCCTGCACTGTCAAACGTCACTGGCTGCCTGCCAAAAAACGTATTGAATTTAAGGCACTGTTAGTACGTAGCCTCTTAAATCCTTCTTAATGGAAGTACCAGTTTGTGCCATAAATACCTCATCACGTTGTATATACACTCCTAGAAGATCACTGATATCTGAATATAGTAAAGTCTTGCAGTAATCCAACCGATCACACTACTAACTATGGCAACAGAAATTTCATTACTGCAGTCCCAAAACATTGGAACACACTACTAGCCTCATTTCAGGAAATGAATACTATCAACCAGTGTATAAAAGGGCTAAAAACTCTCTTTAGGCAGTATGACGTCATAGTTTTTTTCTAGATACATTGATAATTGAGCATAGACAGTTTGGTCAATACTTTGCAGTAAGCAAGTAAGTGTCATAACGAGGAAATATTTGATAACATTTTTATGACATGATTTTACATCTACTAAGGAGCTATATGTGACCTTATATTTAGAAACAAAAAACTCGTAAACAGAGACAGAAGATCCCCAACGTCTTCAGGTAAAATCTTGGTAACTCAAAAATGCTTGTGCATAGTTGTTGTAATGACAGAATAAGGTAGTAAGTTTAGGCATAAGTATACATGGAATCTTTCGGCCGATATAACTAGTAGTTTATTCTATTAATCTGCATCAAATCATCTTTACAATCACAAAACGTGGAAAAGATTAATACACAACACCAAAAGAGTACCTACACTTGAACAAAGTCCTCGTTTTTAGATTTTCGTTTTCAGGACTTTCATAGTGGTAATTTCAAAACAAAGATTAGAAAAAGAAGACTTGAAGAAATATAAAAAAGGTTGTAATTCTTAATCGATTAAAATCTTATTCTTCCAGAGCTAGACATGATAAACAGGCCCATTTTATATGTAGTTTCAACATATCCATTACCACCCACTATTACCATATGTTAGTGCCTCATGAGTGACATATACAGGGAGCACATTTCACTGTAAGAAGAACACTTGGTAAGATTACAGTTAAACAGGGGTGTCTTAAGCTTTCTAAATCACTATATTGGTTGAAATGAATTTTCAACGTAAAACAAACAGCATTCACCCACACCACAACAATCTTACGTATGTCTGTGCATTCGTGAACGCTACATCGGCGGCGTAGCTAGACCTTATACATGCCGGTGGAGGGGGGGGGGGGAGGACACTTAAAGTTTCCGAAACGTGTTACCATAACAGCATTATGGGGAATGTTCTGCATTCTGCATGTAATGTATCCACATATGACTTGTAACGCCCAACCAATGTGAAAACTTGCAAACTTCCTCAAAACTTCTTTAGGTCACGCTGGTGCGAGACTTATTTTGAAAGCGGGGTGACACTAGTAGCAGGTGGGCGTGAGCTCGTCTGGACCTGTAGGCATGGAATTGATAAACGATCCTCTTCCCCTCCCCTTCGGAAACGTTTTCTTATGGGTGGACTAGATGCAACCTTCATTTGATGTCGGAATTGAACTAAACATAACTTCAGTAAATCCTTTTTAAGTATGCTTTTTAATGCCTTCTTGGTGAAATCTTGCTTCTTGAAGTAATTAAGTAAAGCTTGCCTTGGTAATCTGGAACTAGGGGCAATCATCGTGTCTAGGATTTTCATGAGGAAGGGGATGAGTAACGGATGGACTATGAAAGTAGGGGGTCACCATCGATTGGCGTTGATCGCACGAGAATGTTTTTGCCTTACATGCCCCAGATGGCCGGAAAGAATATCCTTAGCTGCATGTATCCACCCTTAAAATAGATATGTCATGCATGTCTGCAATTATTCAGAAAACATCAATCCATAAAATTTAACCTCTGACTGTGAAGAAGTACGCTGTGGAGTACCTCAAGGATCTATCCTTGGACACAAGTTATTTATTCTTTATTTGCAAAGTATCATCTTTATTAAACTTTGTTCTTTTCTCTGACGACACTAATATTTTTTGTTCGCATGATAATATTCCTACACTCTGCATACTTATAAATGATGAGCTAGAAAATTTAAGTGCATGTGTGAGTTTGAGTTTATTCATTCAAGCATGTATATATATACAAATGATTTAATAACATAGGTAACTTGTTTCGTAATTATTAAGTACTATATACACATACATGAAAGGGACGTCATAAGCTCTGAGAGAGCTTGAGGTGACGTCCAACAGAAAATAATCAAAGTTATACTAATTGGGAATGAAGATCAGGTGACTTAAGAACAACAAAACTTTACAATAGTTATTTAAAACAAAAATTGTAAATGAAATAAATAAATAAGAATAAGAAAAGAACCTTAAGAGTAGGAAGAAAAAAAAGGGGGGGGGAGGTGGGTGGATGTAGGAAAAACAAAGGGAAAAGGGATGAAGAAGGTTTTCTACATCACTTGTGATAAATTAGTATTACATAGTATATTTATCCAAGATAAAACTCTTAATTTGTCTCTTAAAGCTATTTTTTGTAGGGCACGTTCGAATATCAATAGGGAAAGAATTCCAAAGGTCGGGGCCAGTGTGTCTAATAGATCGATGGGCGAGAGCTGTTTTGGGGTTTTCTAGATGAACATTTAAAGAAATTCGGGTTGGATAATTGTGGATAGCAGAGTTGATGCGAAACATGTGTAACAGGTTGGCGGGCAGTTCTTGAGTATGGAATCTGTACATAAAAAGAACAATTTGGAGGTAATGAATATCATGTATAGTAAGTGTGCGTAACTCATAAAATAATGGATTCGAATGTGCCCGATAATCTGAGTTCGTACAAATCCGGACAGCTTTTTTCTGGAGAAGAAGCTAGGAGTTAATTTTAGATTTTTGAGAAGCCCAAACAATATTGCAGTATGAAATGAAGGGTAGTAGAATCGAATTATAAACAGTAATCAAAGTTCGTCGAGGAATATAAGAACTTACTTTATACAATGCACCAACTCCACGTGATACAGACGTAATAACGTTAGCTATATGAGAATTCCAGTTCAATTCCTCATCGACAGTAATACCTAGGAATTTAGTACCTACTTTTTGATCAATTTTCAATTTTGTCAATAAAAATATTAAAGGAAGGGTTAGTGTTAATTGACCTTTGATTCTTGAAGAGCATACAGTTCGTTTTATTTACATTTAATGATAACCTGTTACTTCTGAACCATGTGGAGACCTTGGGTAACTCCGTATTCATAGTTTCAATAAGATGCTCAAAATGATGGTGAGATAAAAATACATTCGTATAGTCAGCAAATAAGATGAAATGAAGTAATGAAGATGATCTACAAATATCATTGCTATATATGAGAAATAACAAGGGTCCAAGGTTAGAACCTTGGGGGACACCACATCTGATCAATGAAGTATCAGAGTTTGCATTAATATAAGTAGGGTACTGTTTTCTGTCGGAAAGGTAATTTTCACACCATAAGAGAGGAATTCCTCTAGTACCATAAAAGTTTAATTTGTTTAGTAAAATATGTTGGTCAAGAGTATCGAAAGCTTTGCTAAGATCCATAAAAACACCAAGTACATGTTCCTTTTTGGATAATGAAATTGAAATCTTAGCACAAAGCTCAATAAGAGCAATATCTGTTGATTTGTGTTTTTGAAAGCCATATTGACATGGAAGGAGTAAGTTGTTTTGCACAAAGAAAGAATACGGTCTATTATATACAACTCTTTCGAGGATTTTGGAGAAGCTAGAGAGGATAGATATGGGACGATAATTGCTTATCAGAGAGGCATCGATAAATGGGTATCACTTCGGCAAGTTTTATTTTAGTAGGGAAAGTACCAGTACTTCGTGACAAGTTGATGATGTGTGTAATAGGGGAGACGATGTACACAATTATTTTCTTCAGAAGATTATTGCTGATTTCATCATGACTGGTTGAGTCACTAGATTTAAGTGAGTTTACTACCTGAATTATTTCAAATGGTGTAGATGGAGTAAAATATAAGGAAGACACACATGGTGTTTTGAGAAAATGTTTAAAATTTACATTAGTAGCCTGTACCAATGAGACTTGCTCAGCAGGTCCTATATTTACAAAGTACGTGTTGAAAGCATTGACGATATCATGTGGTTGGTCATAAATACAATTATTATGAGTAAGCCTATGTATAGGAGTAGAATTTTTTGATCGACCAAGGATATCATTGATAATTTTCCAGGTGGTAGTGACATCACCATCTGAGTTCTCTATTTTTGTGCCATACTGTTTTTTCTTTGACAAGGGTATAATAGATGTTAACTTATTACGATACGTTTTGTATCTGTTAATATTATTTGTGGTGGAGTCTTTGAGGCTGCTCTTATAATATTTGTTCCTTGTTTTTATAGATTTCAGTATTCCTTTAGTAATCCAGGGTTTAATGGAGCAATTTTGCTTTAGCTTTCGATTAGCCTTAGGAATGTTTTTGTTCAAATAATAATTAAATTTTGACATAAATATATTAAAGGCTTGTTCAGCATTTTCTTCTAGAAAAACATTTTCCCAGCTTTCAGAGCTAAGATCTAAGTTGAGGTTAGCTATTTTACCAGGAGTATATTGACGTTTCAAGTAAGTTTCATTTTTACTCTGTGTTTTGGTTTGCTGCTTCATTTCGGACAAAAGTGTAAAAACCGGTAGGTGGTCTGAGATATCAGAGTATATAATGCCTGAGGAGAAAAGAGTGTGGTCAATGTTAGTCAATATATTGTCAATGAGAGTATCAGTTTCTGGCGTGATTCTAGTTGCTTTATCTATGAGTGGTTCAAAGGAATTGGAACGGAGAATATTCATGAACTGAAAGGATATTCGATCGTTTGAAAGTAAATTTATATTGAAATCCCCTAATATGTGAACACTTTTACCCTCTTTAAGTATCCTCGATGGTAATATATCAAACTCTTCTAGAAAAAGATCACTATTGCTATTTGGTGGTTTGTATACAACTCCTATGACATAATTTTTACTATTTACATTTTCAATTTCAATGAATAAAGATTCTGCACTTTCCTGATCAAAGCAAATGTCAGGTCTCAATTTGAAAGACAGAGAAGTACTTACATACAAAGCCACACCACCTCCTTTGCCATTTTGTTGTTGTTACAAAGAAGTCTATAAGTGCTAATTTCAAAAATCGGACGTGAAAAATTATGAAGTCATGTTTCGGTTATGCCTATTACTGAAAAAGGAATGGGAAAGGGTTGAAAGGAGTGTATCCAGCAAATCAAAATTCTTAGATAGACTGCGAATGTTCAAATGTGTGGTTTGTGTGGTTTGCGGTAAATAAGCTTTCTCTCAATGTCACCAAAACTAACTACATGCTTTTTGACAATCGTCGTGTGCCTGCCAACTTAAATATTACCATAGATGGCATAAATATTGATAGAGTGTATGTTACAAAATTTTTACGTGTACTAATTGATTGCAATCTGAACTGGAGAGCGCACGTTGTAAATTTATCGAAAAAAAATAACTATCCAAAAGTATTGCAATCATACGTAAGGCCAGCATGTATTACATACTGAGGCACTATATATTCTATATTGTGCCATCCTCCTCCCGTATCTTAACTATTGTATTGAAGTATGGGGAAATACGTATAACTCTACTACAGCTCCTATTTTCTTGTTACAAAATAAGGTAATACGAATAGTTTGTAATGCTAATTACTTAACCCACTCTGCTTTTCAAAGGTCTCAAAATTCTTAACCTTCAACCACTTACAAATTTTAGGACAGGTATAACGTGTTTAAGGCTTACCATAATTTATTACTCTCGCACCTTCAATATAATTTTGCTCTAGCAATTAATGACAGATATGACACCAAACGGAAAATAACTTTAAACGAAATCATGTAAGAACTACAAAAAAAAAAAACAATTTTGTATATCAACTGCAGGAGCCAAAACTATGGAACTAACTTGATGATAAACTGAAAAATTGCAAGACTTTGAATAGTTTTAAAAGTATGTACAAACAACAATTATTGTCTACTTAAATTACTGTTTTATTACTTTAGTATGACTAAGTTCTATTCATAACGCCTATTGAGTATTGTTACGATTATTAACTACTGTGGTATTACGCAATTGCCTCGTGTAATGTTGTGTTGTTTTCATTTTTTTTTTGTATGTTCTCTTTTTGTGTTATGGGGGAAACAATTTATGATTTATAACAATTTATTTTATTACAAAAGTATGGTACTTCTGTTTTCTCTTTTTCTGGCATTTACTTCTTGTTTGATTTGTACGTAATGCATGTAATTGATACTTTGCCGAAATAAATTGTTTCATTCATTCATTCATAAAAAGTGTTAATAATTTGGATTGCTTACGTCTAGAATATTTCACCTAAGAAATCGCATTCATCGCCGGCCCGCTATCTCCCCATAATGTTAATGTCCGCGGAAATAAAGCGGTGGGGGTATTCCAGAACCTGTTAATTTAGATTTACAATGTGAGAAATGAATGAAAATATTACTAGGGAACATAACAAGAGCGTAATTGCTTTAATGAAATAACAGAATGTCACATGTAGTCAAATGAAAAATGTACTGCTTTACAAAGAACAAAGAAAAAAGACATTGACACACATGTGTTAATCAAGTTTCCAAGGGTGAATAAAAGAGAAAGACAAATCGAAAAAGACAAAAAAAAAAAAATAAGAAGAAGAAGAAAGAAGGAAAGAAACAAATAAAAAGAATACAGTTGTCTCGCTTCAGGTGATTCTATATTTGGGTTGTAAAATATGATGGTTTGTTTTCCATTTCTATGTAGATTGCATCTTACTGTCAAACATGCGCTTTTAGGGGTTTTAAGGCCTTTCCACACAGGATGCGTTGCGTTCCGATCCGGATACGGCACGGCAGGTCAATTTTATTACTTTGCACGTAAATCGATGGAGCCGTCCACACAGGATGCGTTGCGTTCCGTCACGATCGATCCGGAAAAAAGTTGACGCATCCTTCCGGATGCGTCAAATTTTGGCAAAGTCCATGTGGGTTCAGAAACAGAGTTGAAGTACGAAAGCATGCGTCAACTTGATTTCTTCCATGTTTTTCTTTCATGAAATGCAATGTAACGGGATATGGATGCAAAATGGTAGTATGTTTGAGCTTAAAATCACAATGTAGTGTATATAATCAGTGACATAGCTTCGGGGGCTAATGGGATCGAGTATCGCATGCGTCTTGACGTATCCGGAAGGATGCGGAAGAAAAAAAAAAAGTGTCGTATCCGGAACGGAACACAACGCGTCCTGTCTGTACAGGATGCGTGCACACTACGCAAATTTCGATGCGTCACTTTGAGATGTAGTGACTAGTTTCCAATGACAATGCAGTTTTGAAAAAAAAAAAAAAAAAAACGTAAAATTTGATTTGATTTTATTCCTAAGCACATTCAGATTGTCACAATCTATCCGACTTTGTACAAAATTATTCAAAGCGGTTTTATCTCGATTGATTTCAGTCAGTGGCGTACCCTGTATGCAGTATGTTGCGTGATCGAAGGTCTTGGGGGTCTTAGTGGAGGGGGTGCCCCCTTCCTCCTTTGAAAGCGTTTGAAAAATTAGGTGTCCTTACATGCAATCTGGTGACGCATTAGCTACCTTTCGAAGTAAAATTTGTGTTAAAAAGTTTGCGTATTTTTAGGAACAAAAACAAACTGGCATCAGTGAGGCGAATGGCCTAACGGCCTTCCCCTGTCACGCCACTGATTTCAGTGGATTGATTGGAATGGAGATTTTCTACAGTCAGAGTCTATCATTATCAAGTTGCGTAGCCCAGTCGAGTGGAGTTTTTTCAAGTTAGCCTAGATAGCTTGTGGGGGCGCTTGGAGACGATTGAGGAGAAGGACTCGATAAGCCCCCGACACATAAGCCCCCGAAGCTATGTCACTGATTATATACATTACATTGTATATTTATATTTTCGTGCCGTGAAATGTCTATGTGCAGCCACGTCTAATGTCCAGACTTCCCCTGCCTACCGTCCCAACAATGAATACAACTGTTTTTTCTACGACCGAAATCAATAATATCGCAAGGGTAGTGGGTACCCAAAGAATCTTAGGCCTACATACATATTCCCAATGTTGTGAAAAAATGCCAAAAAATGAGCTTTTTTACTTATTTTACAGGCTTTTTATTGTGATTTAAGAAACAGAAATCCAAAGAGAGATATTCGATGTAATTAATCAATCAATCAAAGTTCCATTTATTTTCGTTGATGCAACTGTCAGAAACAAATTTGATAAGATAAATCAAGATGACATTGATGATCAAGAATTGAACAGAAATAGTTACATGACGATGGCAAAAGAGAAAGTGCAAGAAAGGATAAGGCTATAACTAGAATGGCAATTTTGATGTCAATAATCAAACTTTATCATCCCGGACGAACAATTAATAAGACTTATTGACCCAACTTTCCATGATCCAATTAAACCTAATTTCCGATCATGAATGAGACAAACACTGTCGAAAAGTATAACACAACAAGGTAAAAGAAATAATCTGGATATATACATGCCAGTGTTTCATGTGCCTGTAAAGTAATCTAAATGGAAAAATAAATCACTTTAGCTTCTGTAAATAACACTAATTGGGTGTGGCAATAGGTGTTACAAATCTTGATCAATTGTACAATTGAAAACTGTCTGTTTTTGAATTACTGTATGGGGTACAAGGACACAAGGCATTTTACTGATTACATCTTCGACATGTTTATTGTAAAGAATTGGCTTTGTTTAAAGTCCCCTCTAATGGATACTGATAACGTCATGCGCGTCAAATCCTTGATGGAATCTTCTTCTATGGTTCTTTGCCCTTGACCACACCAACTATGCGGGGTAGATTCCAGTCTACACGCGTGATATGCAGGACGAGATTAGCGGTTACTCTGAAACCACATGTTTGTCCAGTTAGTCCGTTTGCGTTCAGGTAACTGTGTTTCACTGCTCTTCTATCTTGAAGATTATGAATTTTGTACGGCCAACAAAAATGTGGAGACAATTTTCATATTCAGATATTTAGAAGACGAGTGCATAGTTCTTTTTAAGGTTTTGTGACATATGATCTTTTCCCCTTCCTTCTCTTACCTGAAACACTAAGGAAGACCAAGCGTAGATAACCTAGCGAATGGAAATGCAACTTATATTACAACTTTAACGTAGTGACATATACAGAAACCACGGCTGGTTCATAAGTCCTTTAAGATAGTAGATGGCTCGAAGACTATAGTTGCTTCACACTGGCCAATAAATCACAGAAAAGGCATCTCCTTTTCCACGTTGGAAAGGCATCTACGTAAAGCTCCTCATACACGCTATAGGAGTTAGACTGGTAAAGTAAGTCGTGTCATAGCTTCACAGTGATTTTCTGATTGTGCATACTGTGATAATCGCTGCGAAAGAAAAGAATCACATTTCCAGGTTGTAATTGACACCTCAATTTAAGTCATTGAAATTCGACAGCATTAATGTACCTTGATGGGATATGGTGTTGCGTTGAAAACATAAATATACAAACACATATAGTTTGTTTCAATTAGACAAATATTGTCTGCAATTCTTTGCAACCAATACTCAACAAAATGCAACAAATTACACACCTTTTCTTTGCGTCTTTTCTTCTCGATGCAGATTAAAAAGTACACCACAAAGACAGCTACTACAACGACAAGTATCTTTGCTGAAGTTGTGAGACCATTTTTTACATCCATCGAGTCTTCTTGGCATTCTTCTGTCAGTTAAAAAAACAGCGTTACATCATTTAAACGAAATGTTCCATGTTGTCACACATTGAGAGTGATAACAATGATGTTGCATACTGTCGGGTTGTAATGCATCTTATGCGAGTCCTGTACAAGTTCTTAAAGTTTTAGCATTATTGTATTTTACTATTACAAGTCAGTTTGTTGATGAAGAAGATCCTGAAATACCAGACCTGAAGCAAGATTATCTTCAGGGAGGGGAAGTGGGTACCCAAAAGTTACACAAAGTTGTTACCGACGGGACCTTGTCAAATGAACTCAGTTATTGGTATAGGAGTCTACGATTGTCTGCAATACGTGATATTTTAAGTTCAAATATTACTCTGTTCAAGTATTCCTTAGTAGGCTTACTTGTGGTGATATGTTACAGCATAAAGTTGGAAACTACCGAACGATTAGTAAGTTGTTGCGACTTACCCCAAAAAAGATTAATTTTCTTTTCCGGATTACCGATGGACAGAGCACCCGGACCAGTCGCTCGACATACTACAAATGTTTCCTGAGTAGGCTTGCAAGTGAATTTTTCCGAGCGATGAAACAGTGCAGATGCAACGATGGAGTACCTCTCGTGGCGCCAGTTTGTTGTACTGGTTTGGTGGAAAAGCTGAATTTGTGACGGAGAGTGGTTTTCAAAGTTCAGAGAGAGTTCTGGATATACGTCGTTGACGGTGCATGTGAAGCTGACATTTGTAAAGCTGGATTCTACTGTAAGGTCGCATGCCTGTGTTGTTTGTGGACACTCACTTGCCAGTATGAAAGGTGGCGAAGGCGTGACTGAAAGCAAACAATGAGATCACAATAAGTATTTTTTAGTAATTTGGGTTATGATTTGTTCATCAATTGTGGCTTTATGTACGACACACTCTTACAAACATACGAAATGTATTTCAGTACTCATGACTGTGTTTGGGTGTTTGGGTCTTCAGTCAAAATGTAGTTTTCACATGTCGTACTCACATGAGTTACTGTTGACTTTGAATGTTTAGGATACTTTGCTATGACTTAAGTGTGTTGATTATCGCGGCTATCTAAAAATGCGATTCATTGTAATGGTAAAACTGTTTAGAGACATAAGATTAATTCACACACCTAATACGATGACGGATTGCTGATAAACACCGAATGTCTCCCCAGCAAAGGATTTACAACGGTAGGTTCCTTCGTCAGTTATGTCTACTTGTGACAACACAAGAGCACCACTGTCAGTAAAGTACCACAGGGGCTTTGCCTTACTGAAGTGTTGTCTACCTTCCGTAACAAAAGTCACAACGTCAGTAACATTTCCAGTCGTACGCTCCCATATATACGTTGAAATTTTTCCATCGCTGTTAGAACAGGGCAAGATAACTTGAGTGTTTATTTGGTAATATTTGTCATTGTAGCCCAAATTCACCCAAGCAGTAGAATTATCGATGAAAACACTGGACTGTAGGTTGCGGTTGTCCGTTGCAGTTCCTCTGGCTTCGCATGCTAGGTTACTTAAAGGTAACAGCAAAGATTTATTGACCTCAGAAGTAGATAGAGAGATAGTCAAAATTTGCATAGAGTCGTCGGATTCTTTGCTCTTCAGTGTTTTTCTGTATCCTTGGTATTGAATGTACCATGTTAGAGAAACAGTTGGCAGCAGGCAACCAAACGAACAATCCAGCCTGTCTACATTGTCAAAAGTGATGAGGCAGCTGTTTCTGCCGTCGCAAGTATCTATCAAAGGAAATTCTTGTTGACATTTTCCTGAAAGATAAAACAATTTACCCTATAAAAGTGAATTTTTGCAACACTTACCATATTCATAACAGCTAATCGTTAATTTACTAAAAGTAATTCAAGATCAAATTCGGGAGTCGGCACGAAAAACATGATCCGTGAAGGCAAATTTCGCTAAATATGTCTTGTTTTTTACAGGTCCGTCTCATTCTGAAGTGTTTCTTTCATTTCAATGTTTTTCGTAACGTCGGAAAGCCTGATATGTACGTGTTTCACTTTAAAACGTGACTGCGTGTAGATGATTTAAAGAGGCTGCTAAAGTTTTGTAACCATAGACAAAAGCAACATTTATTTTGTAAGTAAATTTGCATGGTATATCAAGTGAATCTATACTTTTCAATATCATGAACCGTCCTTTCGACAACATCACCATTGCACTTTATTTCGTTAATTACAGTTTAAAAATGGCTTCCATCGTGACACAAATGTCATAGCCTATGTGTAGTCCTTACATCTCAGCATATACAAAGAGAAATAATTGACTGATGCCTGATTAAGTATCACTCTTGGACTTTGATGTGACGTTTCACTACAGCTTTTTGTTTGAATGAAAAACAGTTAAATTATCTACCGGTTTATCAAGCATTTAAATTAGCCATTTGCTTCAGTGGAATAAATTAAAGAAAAAGAATTTAGAATGTGGGAAAGGTCAGGATTGACAGCCTTGTCATTTTATCATAACGTAGCATGTACTCCCACTTACAAGAGGCATGTGTCACCGAACTTCCTCTTACTGAGTAATAACTATATTTAAGGGTTTGCATTCCAATCATTGATTTTAAAGTATATTAATAAACGCCTCTGAACTTATTCTTACCATATGTGTGAGCTATCACATAAACTTCTTCATACGTATTGTCGTTCCTGTTATAGGAGAGTACTTTGAAAACGCCCTGCTCAATGCTTGATACATCATATACAATGAGCGACCCATTGGTGTCAAGAGTGTAGCTTGCCTCTATGTACCCAGGACCGTATATTTGAGGAAGGGAGTCTTTTTCATATCTGATGAATGGATGTTCGTCCCGGTCACTGTAGTACCAATAAACGTTGTAAATGCGCAGATCAAAGTTACAACGAACGGTTGCACTCGTGTCCAGTTGTAGATATTGAGGTGACTGACAATTACCACGTACAGAATCTGAAGATTAAGGTAGACAACAAATTCAACAACAGATGAAATAACAAATCATTCAAGTGACAATTAGTGTGCGACATGGTAGAAAAGGACAGATGGAATCAATACTCAGTCGTTACACAATATCAAAACATTTCCTACAAATATTACATATCAGCACTTTTAAGATGCTCAAAGATCTTCAAAATGCATTATACTTTTGAACAGGATATATTGACTGAATTCTTAATGCAGATATCATTTCGATGGACCGTTTCTTATTTTGCCAGCGTAAACCACTTTACCGATTATGACTAACACTATGCACCACTGCAAACTCTGACATTTTCGAAGTAACCTGTGAAGAAAAAGAAAAGCAAATTGGATAAAAAATAAACAAGGAAAACACTGTTCTGTCCCTATATGTGTGTGTTGTCATAAGACATTTTAAATGAGAAAGCAACTTATCAATAGAAATACATTTACATAGATTTACTTACAGTCTTCAATAAAACTTTGAATAAAGCAGAACACAAACGATGTGCACGTCGACCATCCATGCGGAAGTGCAGAATTTATTAAAAGCATTAAAAGTGCGCATGAAGCATTGAAAATTATGCAATACGTAATGTCACCAAAAGTAGAAAATAAAGGTTGTTACTTTACAAGCGAATTAGGCCTTTTTCATAAATTCCTGTTGTAATAGAAGTTTCCATAGAGCTCAGTCTGCATGATAGAGAAACCTGTAATACACAAAGAGTCACTAGATCTCAGGAACGTTTGTGACTGTCACCTTTAATTTTTGTAGAGGTGTGAAAAAACTATATATCTGTAATGTATGCAAATATTCTGTAAGTGACAGACGCTAACGTTTTTCTTTCTTTCACGAAAATGCTATGCCAGTAACACTTTACTTATTCCCGGTAGTTAACTAACAAAACGCTTAGCAAGTGCAAGTTAAAAGAAGATCTAACTTGTAGAAACAAAATGCTGTAAAGTTTACTCTAGAATGCACAGTTTATTATCGATATCATACGTGTCGTATGTTACACACAGGGGTCATCTTAGTTTGACGGTTTTTCAATAGTATGTGAAGGAGACTTCACATGTTTAGGAAAATTTATTGAATTTTACAACGCAACTCAATGTGCGTCTTTAAGAAGAAGCTAGTTGAATTACCGTGGCCAGAATTTTGAAATACCAATTGTAACTTTGTGCTAATCACATGTGTTTAAACTTGTTCTATAGCAAGCTATAGCAAACTTATTTCAGCAATACATAACTAGTTTAACAAAAATATAAACAATATTATAATTTATGAACCATATTTCTGTAATATATATATTTATTGAAATTTTCATTATGACCAACTTGTGACAAACATGATTACCCAATTTCCGTGTACTCTACAAATAATTTCTTCAGAAGTAATACGTAAATCCGGCCGAAGGTTTTCTGTACAGAATTTAAGGAACTTAGATGGCTAAAATGCATGCACGATTGGTGTGTGTCCTGTATAACATGATCGTACAGCGTTGAAATCCAACATGCTTAAATTAGTGTGAATATTCGATGATACCTCAAAGGAAATTTTGCAGGCAAAAACCAGTTGCATTATCTTAGATTACAGTCATAAATTATAAATTTGACAGTTTCTGTTTATGAAGATTATTCTTAGTTAAAATATCACGCATTGTCCGTAAACTCTGATGCCAGTGATGACAGTGACTGCTGTCTTTGTTTGTCACTATTGTGTCATTTCTCTCACATCCCACAAAGTTACACCAGTAACGTCATCAAGTTATCCCCAAAGCATGTATTAGTCAAGGTGAAATATGAATATTCTGCATACGTGAGTAGCAGACTCAAAGTACAATCTTGTTTATCGCATCTCAATAAAAACAATTTAAATTCAAAGATGCATGAATACATTCTAACAGTTAGGTCTCAGGTTTGCTGCTTTGAATGCATTGTAGTGTTTTTTGTCTTACCTGTTGGCTTATTTAAACAAAAATAAAAGTAGTAAAATTCCTTGTTGATGTTTTCATTACAAGGTAACCTCTTTCCAGTCAATACAAATACCTCTATTAACATCTGTACGTACAATATGAAATCTGCTTTGCAAACATAAAATCTGAACAAGGATAACCTGAGAAACCTGATAAGGAGAGGTGAACTACTACCGATTGGTGAGTCAAAGACAAGATATTTAGAAGGAACACTTAGTTGAATAGAGAAATTAAAGAGAAAAACACAGATAAAGTACCCTCAAAACACAGAGTTCTAATCAATGCATGGTTTCTTATGATGTTGTCAGTCTGTTCACCAATATTCCTTTATTTGAAACTATAGACTTAGCCGTTGATTTAATTATTTAAAATAATCCAGGTATTGGTATCGAGAGACGGGATCCTCAGAAATTATTAGTATTTGCTACCTCTCAAACGCATTTTCTTTTTATTATGACCAAGTGGATGGTGTAGCCATGCATGGGCTCCCCACTCGCACCAGTATTAGCCAACTTGTTCATGGGCCATCTGGAAAATTGTTTTCTCAATGACACGTCAGCCCCAGTCAACCCGTATCTCTACCGTAGAAATGAAAATGATGCGGATTCTTTCTTTCATTGTATCAGTAATAAACGTGCTTGTAAACCAAGTTTAGGGACGGTAAAGCATGCCTTGTTCTGTCGTAAAAGAATTGTCTTATGTGGCCTATAAGGGTAACTAAAGTTTTGTCAATAGACAGTCTGTACCCGTCTCGGTGATCAATTAGGCAATGGAACAACAAAGTCTTAGTAGTTAGACCGACTTCGTAGAAATTTCAGAGATTACACTTCGAAGCAGAAGGAAAAATGCCATGTTAATCTATGAAGGAAAGGCACTTGAGTAGAATTACAATTTTTCGGTTGATAAGAAATTGTGCGAGTTCGTAATTCTCACGAATTGCTAGCCGACTTGTCAAAGACATAAGTTTGTCCCACAATGGATTACATCTGAGCACTGGTACGTGCTAGTGCAGCATCCCCTAGATTTAAATCCAGATTAGATAGTTGAACGGCATCATAGGAATACTCTGGAAGAATGCCCTGACAAGTCTCAAGAATAAACCCTATTCATTGTTAAAGGGAATAATGCCTTTGTTTTACAGGAAACTTTCATATTTTTAAAACCATTGTTTGTGGATATAGAATGAAAGGTCATTCAAATAAGGGAGGACAGTGGCCATCAAGAAATAAGTTTCTCACCGACAGAAACTCAGTTATTTGATTCTCAACAATAATTTGTCATAATTCAAATCATGCATCTTCGTAACTCATCACATGCATAATGATTTGAGGATATTAAGCTTTTGCATATCTTTATTGATGAAACTGAATGGGTTAACTATGGTAAAAGCTATTCTCTTTGTATGCCATGCTGTTGTATTTAAAACTCACCATTCCCCTTTGAAGTATGTATTTTTTCCTTAATGGCCACCTTGACACAGTAAGTAAGAAAGTAAAATCAAGTAAACCTCAATCATGAACAAGTGATATTTGGTCCAGGCAATTTATCTACCGTCTTAATCATCATTCTGATAGAAATATTTTTCATTAACGTTATTGAACAAGAGGAAATGAAAGAAAGCAACACTGTAATGTAAGTAATACTTACATGCTCGAATAATACACCAATACTACCGCAATCACGAGCTGAATGGAACACAAGATAAAATGAAGAAATAAGTTTTATCCTCTCAGTTTATTTACAAGTTTGAATATTTTTCACAATATTCTTGATGGATTTTTCCTTTGGGTATCTTACAACAGCCTTCTGTGAATATCAACAACACATATGCAAACTTTGGTAATATGTTTGGCAATTTGTATTGCAAAAATTGGGGGTTTCCAGAGAACAAATAGTTTGACAATAGCCTACCCTTTACTGTGTCACTTAACGTTTTATTGAGATCATGTATAGGTAAGCTGATCCAGTTCAATATTATTCACATTGCAAAGTCAAATATTTAAGCCAACTAATCCTTAAACAAGTGGCTCGCTCGGAACAATACTTTTGTCCTAGGTCTGTTATGTCCAACACTTACTTTAACTTCATTGAAGTATATCGTGGAATGTTATGGTCAACCCTGACCATCAGAGAATATTTTAGAGACACAATCATGTCGAAATATCTACATGATTTCCATGCAACCATTGTTTAGGACACCTTTCCAGAGCTTACACATAATTGAAAATAAGAAAAGAAAGTCACATGGATCTTAAGCACGCATGTTAGAATTTGACCGTACAGTACAGCTGAGTTTAAAAACTCAATTTTTCTCATGACAACCGCTGAGTGAAACTTTAAATATCCTGTGACACAAAACTGGTCTCTGAATCTCAGAATGAGTACGTACAACTGCGCATGCACAATCATCCAGGGGCATGTATTTACATATTTGTTCGTTTAGCACACTGGCAATTCCAGCATCTCAAAATATGTTTTGACGTAACCTGTGTATTTGAAACAAATATTATTTTTGTTTATTTGAATATGAATCTTAAAAAGCATAGATTCCACTGTAGAGCAATTCTGAAAATAGTTTTTATGACAACACCAAGAGGGTAACCGATACTTTTTATACAATAATGTTCAAAGTTCAATAAATGAATAACGGCATGTTGTGCTTTTATTCCTGCCTTTTTGAGAGTGCACCAGTAGAGTCCCTATATGAAACTCTTACAGTCGTAAAAAAGGTGTGAATAAGCTACTCTATCAAAGCTCTTGTATCTGATTATAATGAATTGCATACTATAGACATCCCATCCAACAAATCATCCCCTTTGTTTGACTGAGCTGTCAGCCAGTGGGACAATGGAACCCCACCCTTTCAGCCTTTGGAAAGTGGCGGGTTATATGATGTGGATACACTCACGTCTGTCAGATGGCTACGTGTTTCATGCATGGGACGGGCGTAGGGAGCATACATGGAACAAGCTCAAGAGCGATTAATACACGTCTACCTCATTAACCTCTGAGCACTAGTCAAAAAGAGAACTACCGCGTGAATCTTGTTGGTGCTCATAACTCTGGTTTGGGGTCCTTGATGAGCCAATTGGATTCCTGATCCTCAAACGTTAAACTGTTATGCTGTCTGTCTGTTTGTCATCCTATAACATCTAAACTTTACTTAATATCGCATCACTACGTTTTGTACAATATGAAGAAGTAGTGACTGTTTCAAGCGGCGAAAGAAATCAATGAAATAATACCTGTATTGTGTAATTGTGATTACTTCCACGGCCATAAAAAGCTTCGATCGTCTTCTTCATTTTATCTTATCTTAATAAAAATTTTTATCCATTTTTGTTTGAAACTGGTTTGAACCTGAATGACCAATTTGCGAAAAAGTTCAGTTTCTCCTACACAAATCACAACTTGCAGTTCGGTTTTATAAGAAAACGTGATTGCAGTTTAACAGAAGCAATCATCATCGCATACTGAGCAGTGGTACTTGCATTTAAACACCCAACAGTCATTTCAATTGCATTGTTTTATTTCAAAGTACCTTCTCTGAAAATACAAGGTTTTCAACCTGAGTTGAAGGACAAAAACTAATATTTAATAATTAACTAATAAAAAGAAGCTAATTAAGAACTACACAGGACTAGTTTTGAGTGAATTTTAGCTTGTGTCTGAGTTGGGTTTGTCACTAAGGTTTTAGCATTGGTCCCAAGTAGGCTATTTCAAGACTGGTCAGTTAATGTCATTTCAGTTGAAAGATTTACAGTAAAGTATACTTTCCAAATGCAAACATATCAGCCAATCTCTTGTCTTTGTGCGTGCACGTTTACCAACAGTTCAAAGTAACATCAGCTGAATTTTTAGGTTTTGAAAGGTTATAGGCTCTAATTAAGTTACGGTGAGCAAAGGTAGTTTCAAACACTGCACTTCTAGACAACACCAAGGCAAGATGTTTTCTTTTTGAAGATGGGGGCTGAATCCCTTAAATGCATAAAAATATGATACTCTTAAACAGTGTTTAATACTCATAAGCGATTGATAGTAATGTAGTATTTTTTTGTCACTTTGTTCAAAGACAGGTTCCTGTTACAAACGGCGCTGCTTAATTGTAGCTGATTGTTGACTGTACAGTTTCCTTTTTTGAGTTAGTCTGTGTTGATCAGCACAGCAAGCTTTAACCACTTACAACTTGTATTACATCAGAAAGAATCAGTAAAGGTTACAAATATTAACATCATGGGCTGAAATTTTGTACTCATGAGTACATTTACGAGCACGAGAACA
Organism: Stichopus chloronotus; assembly: GCA_021234535.1. Classification (NCBI taxonomy): domain Eukaryota; kingdom Metazoa; phylum Echinodermata; class Holothuroidea; order Aspidochirotida; family Stichopodidae; genus Stichopus; species Stichopus chloronotus. The sequence continues at coordinate 1,569,018 of CM037837.1, read as the reverse complement.
AAATCCTGAGTACGAGTACAGGAAAATGTACTCGAATACGAGTACGGACTCGAGTACTACAAGTCTGCAAACAAATGACTTGTTTAAAACGCAATTAAATAGTTAACATGCGCTAAAAATGGAAACCCCCCAAACAAAACGGTAATCCGCGAAGTTGTATTTCATCCCTATCGTTGTCCATAATCATTAGCTCTGTTACACGTATGTATTATAGTTTGATTGAACACCCAGCCCTATACATTAGCCTTAGTAGGCCTACACTAGCTAGCACAGGGCACATGGCTATGGATGTGTAAGGAACGCCCAATTGTTGGGTGAATCTAGTTCAAAGTACATATTACCACAGATTATAAGTATAAAAGTACATATTTACATAGATTGCGTGTGACTCAAAGTAATCTTTTAATTTCCTCTATTTCTCAAATCATACGCGACGCCACTCTGGGCGTTTTGTAATAGTTCACCTCAAAGGAACACGTCAAAATCATTTGCATAATTCAATTCCCTTTTCAGCCAAAACGTACTGTAAACCACTCAATTCCTTGGCTAGTGTATACAGAACATGTAACCGTAACAGCATACCGAGTAGGGGTATTACCAAAAGCATGGAAAATGACATTGTTATTAGATGTAACCGTTCAGTTCAAACATGGTTACATAGTTGAAATATTAGTTCACATTGTATGGAAAAGTAAAGATCTGATGAGTTATGTTGCACCTTGTACTAACAGAACCTACTGTATTATGTGCCCTACTGACCTACGACGTCACCGATCGGGTGAACACTACATATCATAATCAGGTACCTAACGATCAAGTTCATTAGAATTACTGTCTAGAAGTAAATAGCGACACACTTTTTCAATTTTGTCGATTAGAAAATTGACCTGTAACCTTTGACCCTACATCTATCTACCAACTTTGACCTTCATTGGCTTTGCTGTCTAGGAACAGTTGCGGACAACTTTTTGTTGTCAAATTTGACGGTTGACCCTTGGTCTTGATCTTTGACCTCAAAACACATACAAACATGACTCTTAGATGAAATCTTGTACACCGGTCACATATTTGAAGGTCCCATGGAAAGAGCCATTTTGGATTGAGAAATACAGCGAAATATGGTTTTCACTAGTTTGACCTTAAATTTTAAAAGGAGACTCAACCTCAGATCATGGTCATCTATCTACCAACTCTCCCCTTCATCTGGTTTGCGGTCTGAGAGGAGGAGTTGCGAACGCAAACTTTTGAAATTGAAGCTCCTTTTGCACACACAGATACATACGCACAGACACACACATCTTCAATGCAAGTCAACGTACTTTATTTCAATCTTTTAATATTACAAAAGAGTGTTTTATACAATCATTATCTTCACACATTTTCACTCCTACCCTAAGGAAAGGCGAGACGGGATTTTCCCGCCCAGCCAACACAACATATTGAGACCAAATTAGATCCCAATTGGGCCACCGATTGGGCCCAAATCAGGCTGCCCAATTGGGGCCTAATAAATTTAGTCAGCCAGCACCAATGAGGACCCAATTGGGCTGCCCAACTATGGCCAGAATGGACCATGACTGGGTCCCAATTAGGCTAAGACTTGACGTAGTTCCCTAGCCTAATGGATGGACCTAGTTGCGCTGTCTCTTGAGATGTTTAAGTGCATGATCCAAGTTTTGCGTAATATTTATCTGATCTTCAGTATTTTGGATCATGGATTTAGTGTTTATGGATGGGCGTGTGAGGGAATACCATATTTTGAGCATTCTGATTGGTCCATTTTCTCGACCTTGCATGGAGGTATATAATCAATGGCGAATCTGTGCTATTTCATTTTCCTTCATAATTTTCTTAGTTTTGATGTTGTTAATGTTCTCCCATATGCTGTAAAAGAAGCTAAATGTAGCATCCACTTGACAAGCTGTCACGTTCTCCATGAGAAATTTCATTTCAAGCTATCTGAAGCCTATGTTTTAGTAAAAATAGGGTAGTACTGTATTGCCCACTCTCAGTGCTGAAATGTACAGTCAACATAATACGTACTAGTTAATATATTATTTCTTAGTTTTAATGTTGTTCAATATTATGTTCAGTATTTACCGAATATAAACAGGTTGAACATGTCAACAGGTTGACATCTTTCGATACATGGATAAGTAATGACTCACAACCTATTTAGAAAACGTTCAGTAAAGACAGTCCAGTTGGGTACCAACAGGGGCCCAGTTGGGGCCCAATTAATAGTTCATCACCCAACTCAAGCCCAAGAAAAGCGCTCCAGTAATTCAGCCTACATTTTAGTTTCGTATCCGGATCAATTTTTTGTAAACGTAAGTTTATGCCAATTCATTAAAGAAATATCCCATCATTGTCTTTAATATTTGTGATGTGTCCCAATTGGGCCCCAGAAGGGCCACTCTTGAGATGTTTAAGTGCATGATCCAAGTTTTGTGTAATAGTTATCTGATCATCAGTATTTCTGGATCTAGGATTTAGTGTTTATGTGAGGTCTATTTATGACCCGGGGGTCACTTAAAGTTGAAATAGGTCGAAAGTCATATTTCGGTACACCAATACAATCAACTTCTGTCAAGACCATTTCCACAACATTTACAGACAGCGCAACTAGGTACCAACAGGGCCTGTTTCGGGGCCAAGTAGCGCATAGTCCAACCCATGCCCAAGAAAAACCCGCCTTAAACCATGTTTTTATTTTACCTTTTACTTCTTTCGGCCAATGAAATGTAGGCTCATGTAAATGAATCATATAGAAATGTCTCACAATTTTTTAATCGTTTGTGATAAAAGTCCAATTGAGTCCTAACATGGTCCCTCTTGGGGAAGTAAACTGCAAGGCCCAAGTCAGGCACAGTCAAGGCCCACTTTTAGTACTTAATTTAGTACTACTTTAATGTACCGTATTTAGGACCCAGTACAAATGGTTAAAAGACTTTTCACGATGAACAACTCACGACTCACAGCCCATGTGTAAGGCTTTTAAAGACAGTCCAATTGGGAAAGGACAGGGTTCTGCTTGGGGCCAATTAGTGCAAATCTCAACTCAATGCCAATTACAACCAGTGCTTATTCAGTTTTATCTTTATAGTTCTTCAGATTTATCATACTGGTAAATATATAATGTCAATGGATAAAAGGAGATTCTAGAAACTTTGCAATTATGTAAAATGCATTGCAAATAGCCTTGTTTGGCATCGCTTTGGTCCCAGTTGTGGCCCAGATTGTAATAACCCAACTCAGGCCTAGTTTTAGCCCAACAAGAACAACTGTAGTTAATACTTTTGTTTAATAGCTACTTTCTCACTGAAATCGAAAAAAAAAAAATTCACATGAAATAATTGGCTCATAGCCAAGTTTGAAGATTTTTCATTTAATCCCAATTGGGTCCACTAAAAGCCACAAATAAGAACCCGACTTTAGCCAAACCAGCCCAGGTAAAGCCCACATAATGTCAGCATGGCAACTGTTGCTACAACAATTAAAAGAGCCTTCATAATACATTGTAGCGTCCCAAAAGAACTAGACAGTAGCGCATCCCGTGCATTAAATGTATTGAGATGGGATAAAAATATCATAGTCACGTTGGGCTGTGCAGAGTGTAGACCCCAAGTGTTACGAGTCCGTGGTCTGGTATGCCCCTTTCGCATCACGGAATTTCGGTTTCATCACTCTATTGTCACAATATTATCATGTAGATTAGCTCAGTCGAGTCCCGAATTCCCAGAATCCACGGCGCGTCTGCAACGCAGTGACCGTGTGTAGAGGCACGTCTTCTGGATTGAGTCTACATAAAACGACTTCCTGATTACCCATATTGCTACTGAAATGTAACGAGTCTGACGTTTTTTACGTCATTGAGTCAACTTCAAATGACATTAGTTCTGTGATATGTGATGTTGACTCAAGAAGTTGACTCCATGACATAAACAGTTTGGTGAGAGGGAACGATAGTATGATGATAGGCCTTTAGTCAAAGGTTAGTAAGTTTTAAGTATTTTAACATAAGGTCATAAGTTCACAGTTCATGAAATATGCATACACACCTGAATGTAGGCCATACATACCTGCCGAGAGGATGCTACGCTTTGTGTTGTTTTTGTTAGTTTTGTAATAAAGCAAGGAACAGGAAGGTTTCAGAGCTAACCTGTGCCCAAACATTTCACCTTATGCCATGTTGATAGCTTTATATTTCAGTTCTTTTCTCAAGGTGAGTGGAACACCAGTCCCATTAGATCCCTTGCAAAGACGGCTATTTTTAAATGGTGAAACCCCCATCACCTTAGGGACAGAAGTTCTTGGTCATTACAAACCTTATTTAAGCCGATATTACACAGTCGCCTGTGGTGAGAGCCGAGGAAGTCAGCATGTGTTGTGCATATTTATGGCTTATACATGCCTCGTTGTCACATGCCTGTTAACACGTTAATTTTTAAAGGCATCCGCAGTTTTGGTTTGCTTAAATTTTCTGTAAATGGGCCCTTAACAAACTAATATTGTTTTAAAAAGTGTAATCAACCTAAAATGGACAAGGAGCCGATGACGGGCTAAAAGTGGTAAAACAGGAGTTCCTTAAAGATTAACAGAGAATAAGCAAGGAAATATGAAGAAAAGGTTGGAGATACATATTGTAATATATTTCTAGTAACATACTCTGTGTATCTTACAAAGAGCAAATGTAATTCAAATCAGTGTACTCTTGGGAGATTTGCAGATTTACTCATATATTATAGGTCCTACAAGAACGGTAATAACAACCAGTACAAAGGTGAACTAATGAAATTTGTCAATTGTTATTAAGTATGATTTTTAGAACTCAGTATGTGGAAGACTAAATAGTGGGCGGGTTAAAAGGCACAAAACTTCAATTATGACAACAAACCAAAACTTCGTATAGTGACTCCTAAGGGTGAGAGAAATAGAGAATAAAGAGATTGGCTAAAATGTGAGCGACAATTTTGGATTTCATAATGACTGAACCTCAATTTGTATTATTCGGCACATTTAGTAGCAAATATATCACATTAACTATCTACCTTAGGCAAATTTAAATATTTCACAGCGAACACGTCTATTTCAAAGTCAAAATGCAGGGTTGTGCTAGCATGGGTATGTAGTCTGGCGTGTCAGGGGTGCAGAGATGGGTGGGTTGGGGCTGAAACAGAGGTCTAAGACTGGGAATGCTGTTACCTATCGTGAAATACTAGAGTCTCCAAGAAGTTTGTAAGGAAGAGTAGTTTGTAAGGAAGGATATAAATGGTTATGATATGTTTACTTTAGTAATAACAACACATATGGGGACCCCTCTTGGAAGGAGAAACCATTTTGATTTCAAAATGGCCGACCATCATTGCTCAGTTTCCTGTCACTTGTTTTTTTTTTGCCAAGGTTGTGCCAGGTTGAGGTATGTGTAACGGATGGACGTGGAGGGATTGTGGTGGAAGACTGTTCCCCTTGGAAATATTGAGGGTCCTCTCACAGAGCACTAGGAGGAATATATATCTATCTCTTATTAGAAGTCAAACTTCACCATCAGAGGTCAGCCCTCATCATGACCACGGCAACAGGTGCAACGACCTGGAACACCGACAAAATCATACTACAGCAACATCATTAATCCCGGTACAGTATCCATTTATCTTAGAAAACTTGCCACAAGTACCCCTTGCAACAACGTCAGCCAGACGATAACCAAAGCCATCGATAAGTCGTCATCATCAACATCAAACTAAACAGCAAACCAAACAAGTGATTATCACAACCAACGACAGGAACGTCACAACGCAAAATTCTTACCAAACCATGTCTTCCCTTTCAAGAGGAACAGTCTTGTAGGCACTATTCAATTCACCAACAACAAACTCAATAACTCGGCTTTCAAGAAATTCATATCGACATTGAGCCCTACAACTTAAAGCTGCTCAACTAGTCACCGAGATTCATCCAGTGCCACAATTGCCAACGCTGAGGGCACCATGCTTTTACCTTCATCTATGCAATCGATTCACCGGTATAAACAGTCTTGAAGAATTCACCACACCATTGGGCAACCACACTGCGCCAATTGCCACCGAAGCAACATACAGAATGATTTAAAGGCTACTTGAGATCCATCCAGCAACATGCTAAAACAACCAGACCACAAACAACCTCTATCATCTCAACGCCATCACCTCAATGATAGGGAGAAACCCCAGATGAAGAATATGAAGTTCCCGATTAACACAACTTAAAAAAGATATAACAGAGCTCAAAATCTAAATATACTACATCAGCACGATACATCAAAATATCGGACAAAACTGAGTACAATCACTACATCAAAAATGTAGATCGCGTCCAAAGAGGGTACTAACTAGGGGTGTTACCAACCACAACGAAACTTTTCAACCAACGAAGACGCCAGCCTAAATACTACAAACTACTACATGCTAAAACGCATTTAGGTGATGGCGTGTCACTCAACCACACAACTCGTTCAGCAAATTAACGTTACATAGACTAAATTCACAAGTGGTCCATTCAACTATTGAAAAATATTATCCATACCATTGATCCTTTACATTACCAAACTTCTAACAATAATTCCGTTTTCTTATCACCAACCACTCCCTTGGAAAGTTTCACTATCATCAAAAGGTTTGAGAAAAAATAATCTTGCGATATTGATTACATTTCTTCTTTTTTAGTCTTCTTATATTTCTTCTCTATTACATTTCTTCTCTTCTGGTTTGAATGTTGTCTATTACAGCTCCACAGGTTTGCTTGTAAACAGCGTACAGTTGAGATATTCCTAGACGTTTGAAAGGCATTAAATACCATTGATCATAACACGCCATGTAGTGAATTTTATCATTATGGTATTCGTAGAAAAAGATTGAATCATAAGTTACCTCACCAATTGTTGTCAATTGGTATCTTTTAATGGTTGAAAGCCTTCGTACAATTATGTCGTATGTGAAGTTCCATAAGAATCTACCCTATGACTTTTACTGCTTTTTACTTATATCAATGACCTTCCTTTTTGCCTCAATAAACTTTACTTAAAGTTGTTTGTTTGCTGACAACATGAATATGTGCTCTTCAAAAGTGATAACATGGCTTCTACAAGAACCCTTAATAAAGAGCTAACTGTTATCTCTACTTGATTTTGTGACAATATGTTGTCACTGAATACAAAAAAGACAAATTTAATGGTTTAATGGTTTCTCACCTTCTAATTATACTGTTATGCTAAATGGTTTTTCCATCTCTCAGACAGATTCTGCTAACTTTTTTGGTCTTTATTTAGACACTCATATTGCCCAGAAAATTCATATTGATTCAATTTGCAAGTAAATCTTTAAGGATTTTATTTACACTGTATAAGATGTATTCCCCAAACAATACATTAACATACATTAACAAATAATTCTACTCTCAACAGTGTCGACATCCACCTTAAAAACTAATTGCTGAGTTACTAAGCGGCTATTACGTAGTCTCACAGGCTATGTCCACGGAAGACGCCTTCGGATTTTCCGAGATTTGTCAGACAAGATGCATACCCTTGTCGGAAAAATAGATCCTTCAAGTCCGCGTACAGCAGATCGCAAGTCCAGTCTCAAGTTTCCCTTCCCTAGCGATTTTTACAATCACTGCAATGTTCGTGAGCAAAGGGAATAAAGTACCAAGACAAAGTATTAGGTTATCAGCAATCAAGTTCTAGTCAAGTCTTACTGCAAAACAATCGATGCGAGCAAGAGCAAACAGTTTTCAATGCAATACTCAGGGCTTGGAGAGAAATGGGAGCCATTTTCCTCTCCTTTCTTCTCAAAGAGTTCGTTGGGAAGCAAACAGAGTCGCCCAGAGTTCCTTCATGCAATGATATCTCACATGCACAAACAGACCCATGCCCACTGGATTCCTGTCTTTCTTACCGATACTCGTTCGGACACATCTTGTCCTCAAGAATCGGTCGAGATGGAGGAGAGTCGGTCCAGTGTCCGACAAGTGACAAAGAACGACCGAAAATCGTTCATGAAATTGGGCACATATGAAGAATAAACGGCCAGTCACCACAGACCGCCGGTCTATGCTCGGATTCCGTGCAAACCCCGTGCATGGATATTTAAACGTGTTCGTGTAAGCATTATCTCCCCATTTTTCTTCGATCTCTAAACGCCTGTCGATGAGAAATCAGACAAATCGGCCTGGCGCAGGATTAAATGTGACCTAGTTAACGCTAAACAATTAGATTTAACTAATAAGGTGGAACTTGGTAACTGGTAACACAGCTCTGGAACTTAGCTTGAGTTTTGCAGTAGACATAATACCACTGGACTACTGCAACAGTAACACTTAACCGTGACGAACACAACAACGCTGAATATAATGGTGGGGTACTGTAAAATATGACTGGCGATGAAATACTCGGGACAGTCTGAAACAAGTCAATCGACTCTGATAGTGTACTTCGATAGACAGAATCCCTCAGGTTTTTAATCGTAACTTAGGCTTCGGCAATGGAAATGAAGATCCTCTCTCTGTCGGCAATGATCAGAACAGTGTCCCAGAACATTGGAATGTCCATAATGTATGTGGTGTAGGCTAGGATGACATTAGGCGATGAATACTGACTACCGCAGTGTAGGTCACTATATTACACAGTTGCTGATGTTAAGTAAACACACAGGTCAGTTGATCGAGTCTTCAGATCAGATTGGTTGATAGAAATCGGTTTTGGTGGAGAGTATTTATAAACCGCCCATTTATTAGAACATTCCGTTTAAGTGAGGATCTTCTCTCAGAGCACCTGTTCGATGACATGATATTTATTACAGATAACAGTTACGTTTTCGAAATCCCGCAAACACAACAAGCATGAAACAGAAACAAAGCTTTCTAAGCAAATTTGGCAGATAAACCGTCAGAATAACAACAACTCCATCACCTAGAAAATCATAGCTATCCCCCAAATCCGTAGGTCCTGGGAGATGCAACCTCTGTAGAGAAGAGAAAATGTACATGATGACTTTAAAGGGCAATCCCCTCCTCAACAAACACAATGAATATTTCATATTTCACTTGTCGACCCAACTCCTCGTATTGTGGAAAACCACCCAAGCGTAAATATTGCACAATCAAAACGAAACTGCTTAATCTAGTTCAGTCACATGAAAAGTGCTATAGAATAAACACGACATCTGCCGGTAGTGGCGTTAGTGTAATCCAAGTTATCCATTATATTCCAGGTCTACTCACACCAAATGTTAAGCACACAATATTAGTCTGTTGCCTTCACAGCTACCTTTAACGGGACCTAGTAAAACACTAAGTACATGGAATCAAATACATCTACTGTAAAACACGAATGTAAGTGGGAATCATCAGAGCAGCACAACAGAGGCGGGCAGTTACAGAAAGGAAACGTAAGAAAACGGAAGAGGTAAATCGAACATAAAGACAAACAAGAAATTAAGAAAACAATGCAGGACCACACAGAAAATGCAAAGAATAACGTAGGGAAAAAAATAAAAATAAAAATTAAAACAGACTAGTAACGAAAAAGTAAAGAAACAATAAAACGGACAAAAAGCCATTTTGAAATTCAAATCGGCCCCCTTCCCAAATTTTCGGCGCCTCTGAATTCCGTAATATGACATCCCAGTGAAGATGAGTTTTTGTGCCACGTTTCATTATGTTGCAACAGTTTGAAGGATTTGCTTTAATAAGCCCAATAATTGATTATGAAAATTAACGATTATAAAAACTTATGATAATAATGATAGTAACAATGTTTTATTCTTATATACTCATTTACCAATTAGTGTAACTGCTCATGTGGGATTTACGCTAATGTGGAAAAATGAGTGTCTCTTTACGAATTTTTAAACAATTTTAAATCCAACTTGATTCATTCATTAGTCATTCATTGATGTTCCATTTATATGTGACAAATGGTGATAATCGTAGATGAACCATTGGTCACTGGTGCGTTAGCGAGTCTTGACTAATGAATTCCACAAAACAAAATGTGAGGATTTAAATTGTCTAACTATAGAACAATGTCATAGGTACATTCCGTCTACGAGGAATCTGTTAGGAGACCAATATTCATTTTGCTCAATAATGTTAGCTATACCCTAAACTGATTCCACTGATCATAGGCGTAGAAACGGGGAGGCGGTAGGACTATCTCCTCACTCTCAGAAGCACGGGAGGAAGGTATGTTTTCGCCCCACACTTTTTGACATTACTAAAGGAAAAGTAGGATTAAATTAGTTGTTTTAAAATATACAATATGTATGCGAGCTAAAAGAGAAGCAGGTAGTAAAAGCCATGAGAGAGCCGTGGTTGAAGTGAGTGGTTCTTGTCTTATCTTAACGCTAGTTTACAATCATTCTTTATTAGTACAACCAATGCTACTGAGAGAAAAATGATATCACATTTTTTATTGATCATATTGTCAGTGATAAAACCACTATAAAAATATGAACTGTATTCAACGAGTCACAAACAATACTTCAGTTACTTGTCCAATATCGTTTATCATGGATTTAAAACGGGGAATAGTATGAGAGTGAAACAGTCATTATAATAGAGAATTAATTATTTAATACCGTACTCTTAGAAGAACAATAAACAATTAAAATATATCATAGCTTTTCTTTCAGTTTTACTTTCTACTGATTTGGTCACAACAATTATACTGTCAAACAATGGAATTTAATAGAATGTCCTGAATCAAATAGTTTGGGTGAGCAGAATTAGGTGCAGTAATGTTGGAAACGCTTTATCGCCATGTCTCTTTTCCTGCTGGGGTGTATTTTCATTTTTACTAAAGGTAAAAGGATATTAAAAAGTACCATTTAGCACAATAAACGAGTAAAGCTATGTTTCAGAATGTTTATTTTCTGCTCTACTTTTTTACAGGAAACTTTGTCATCGGCTTTCAAAACGACATTTGTGTTCCAAGGAAACACTTCTCTGGCGATCTGATACAACTAAATTGTAATTTAACAGCTTCAGATCATAACGGTGTTTGGTTGAAAGACCGAAAAATCCTGCTTTTTGCTGGAAGAAATCCACTGTGGAGAGACAATCTGGAAAATGTCAATATAACCGATGATAATTTTTCTATAAGCGTGCTTCTTACGGACGCAAAATACGAAGGCATGTATTCTTGCTCTACAAACGGATCCACTGTTATCAGCTACTGTTTAAGCTTGATAGGTAAGTTAACGATTATCCACAAAAGGTTTTTGAAAAGTTCTGATGACGCATTTTAAAAACATCCAGGATACATACCATTATTAGTATATTTTTCTAGCTTGACATCAAATTGTCAAATCTGATTCAAGTTGCCCATACGTAACACACTGGTCATGAGAGAGACTAAACCTTTGATAGTTTCTGCTTACATTTTCAATCGCTCTGAAATATGTAACTTATATGATTGCCTATTTCTGTGTTATTAAACATTGCATCAACAACGAATATAGCAAACAATATGTGAATAGCAGCAACCTCCATGCACAACTAGATGATATTTATTCACATTTTCAGTGACATGACGTTAGAAAAATCTAATCAAATTAGTGATCGATATAGAATTAAATTTTTGGTGAAAAATATAAAATGAAAAATGAATTGTTCGACAGTTGTGTACACTATCATCGCGTACGAACGACTTTGTTTTTAGAAAGGGATGAAACAAGATACAGACCTCACTACTGCATTAAATAAACTAATATTTAAATTTAAATTTATAGTAATGGTAAACACTAGTAAATGGAAATTAACGAATACCGATATGTCCCCTAATGAGCCGAAATCAACTTTTGATTGAATGCTTGTTCTCCTCATAAAGAAAAAAAAATAATTTCAGATTTGAACATTATAAGTATACACTTTTTGCAATATCAGATATAAACACCTACATTCAACTAATGTTCTTTAGTTTATTTTAAAGCATTTATGTTCTAAAAACAAGTAAAATGAGAAAATCACAACAAATGACATTTGCACGAAAATGTCACTTCCTTTAAAACTAAATACTTTACTGTGGGGAGGTTACATTGCTCAATCCCCGTAGAATCGCCTGTGAGTACATGTCTTTGTCAAATCAATACGTATTCGCTGCTGAAAGACGGCGACGAAGGTATTAGTGCCTGGAAGGAGGAATTCAGCTTATCTACTAGGTTGGAACCACCTCAGCAACCCATGTTTTCTTTCACATCAAAGTTGCTGGCTGTGATTTCTTACGTTTTATAGCTTCATCTTGAAATACATGAAGGCAAGTGGTTTTTGCCGTGTTAGAGACATTTGTTGGTATGAAGGATGCTACGGATGAAAACACTATTCCATAGTCATCTTTTGCGACTTTCAAGGTGAACAGCAAAATTACCTTTATCTATGACTCCATCATGATTCATCTGACACCCATGGTACTAGTGGAAGCTTGTTGTTTATTGAGACAAAGACGTTTGTTAATGCAATATGCAAAGCCAGACTGGTTAGAAACAAGTAAGAGCTTGATTACTTACCTGCTAGTATTCCAGAAATATCAAATTGACAGGTAATACTCTATTTGACTTATTGAAAGGCAATTCATACTATGAAAACTATATCTTAAGGAGGAAAGATGAAACTGGTAATTGCATAAAAATAGAAATAGCAATAGCAATGGTATAAATTACATGCACCGTCAGGAACGTATCGAGATTTGACTCTAGATCTAAGGTTGGTTGAGAGCCGTTTAGTGGAATGGACTCATCTTGTCAAAATCTGTTTGTGTCTTTGTACGTCATATTGTGACTGAAGAGTTGAGATGACATACAGCAAGTAGAATGATAGTTAGGTCTGATGAGTTCTAGAAAGTGTCTTCAGTTAGTAAAGGCGATCTCTTTTTCATATAATCCCCGTTTACCTAGCGATAAACATGGCGGGGTAGAGCTTGATAAGTAAACCTGGGTATTCGGTAAACCAGGTTTATTAAGATAATTTTGATAATCCAGAATTATCGCTCAAAAGTTTTTGTTTTTATTGCTTCAAGTTTATCAAAACTGCAATTTGATAAACCTTGATGATCGGTCAAAAGATTCGGTTTCTCGACAGATAATCAAGGTTTACAGAATTATAAATCTGGTTTATCGGTTCTTGTTTATCGGTCGATCAATCTAAATGATCGTGTGAGAAATCCGAATTTTGCATTTTATCTACCGGTAACCAACAGGATTCGGTGAACAGGTTTGCACTAACAGGTGGGCACGGTCTTTATTGCCAAGATCTACTTATAGTAGTATGTATTGCGTAAAATAAACACTAGAATTCATATTCTCGGGTGTACTCTTCATCCCAACTTAAGTAGCTTAAAACTACATAATTGCATTGATTGATATTCACTTCAAGATAGTAAACTGTCTCTTTCGTTTTTATTTAGTATTCAGAAATTGTTTTTCTTTGTTTAGACCAAAATGATAAGATGTCCGGGTGGGGTTCCCTCTTTGTCCTTTATTTTGGAAGGCTTGTACTTTAAAGTTAGCAGAAAATGAACAGTAAGGAAACATTGTGTAGCCATAATTTGTCTCCTTGCATGTTGGCTAATATCAACGTGATGGAAATGTGGAAGAAAATTTGATCATCATTTGATCAAAAGATCATCAATTTGAAACCTAAAAACGGTAACAACATTTTCTGATATAAATTTTATCTTTATTTCAAATAAACACAAGCCTCTAAGTAGCATCTGTCTTATTATTGAAAGAAAAACTTTACTTATATTTACTTTATAAGATATAAATTTAAAGAGCATTGTTGAACTTGTTTTGTGTATCTATTTATGAGACACACCTGGAAAAAAAAATCGAATTTGGACTGAACTCATTCTTTGTGCGAATATATTCCTTACTTGTTACATGCTTCGCATTACCTTAAACATTACTATATGTCCTTGATTACCTAATATGAAATTGAAGTTAGAACCGAAATAACAACACCAATTGATTAGTAGCAAAACTAGCACTAAGTAAATGTTCCCATTTTTACTACAAGACTTACCTGTGTCGTCAAAGGTAATCTACAAATTACGAAGATTTGCCAATACTCTTAGAGCTAAAACCCATGATGTGTAAGTGCTCACTTTTGGTTAGAAGGGGAAACTACCAAGTTCAGACAGGGAATGACCTCTTACATTGATTTTATGTGTAAAGGTGCTTGAATATTCCACAGAGTAAGAAAAAAGAGTAAATTTTCCCAACAACAGAATTTATGGCAAAGCAAAAGATTACAGCGAACGCTGCAGCTGTCAGAGAATAGATAACTGGTCAGCTTAACTGTGCAGATCCACAGCATACCGTTTCACTGTTGCGTTGTAAAACATTTTCCATGTATACCAATCGTATGCGGAATCTGACATTTCATTAAGCCTTACAAATTCCCACTCAATAATCGTGGTGAGTGTCGTGTCTTTTCGCATTCTTATTCTTTTCTTTAAACATTACAAAAAAAAAGTTGTAAAGATACACATAGCAAGCATAAGAATGGGACACAAATGCAGAATATGTAAATGCATATTCATATAAAATATATATATAATGAATAATAAAATATATACTAAAAACAAAACAAAATGGCAATTCATCTAAGTGCAAATTTCATCCTGATTGTTTTCCATCCTGATTGTTATCTCTTATATACAACTTCGCAATGAATGTAAAAGATACACAAGTGAGCAATACACTATCGTTTCTCACTTTAACTTCCACGATACAGACGAGCAATGTGAAAACAAATCCGATGCAACCAGTAGCAAGTAGACACATATAATAACCGACTTGTTTAGGGGTTTATGAGTTTCCAATTGAAGTACATCATTTCATGTACCATCAAAGCACTCTGAGTTGTATCTTTTCAGTGATTTAGATTGCAAGTTCCTGAACATTCAAACTTATAAAGTGGTTTGATGTTTCGCCACTGCGTACGCGTTGAAAGGCGCAAAGATTTTTCAATGTGTAAAACTGCTATCGCACATTAATTTGGGCAATCGATGTGCACAATGTACTTGTCTCTTAATGAGCCTACATGCAACATCCGAACTGACCTAACAATAATCTGGGACAATGCCTTATGAGACATATGAAAAGGATTTAGTCACAAAGTGAACATTCTATTTTGCGAAATGCTAATCATCAAATACTGCTTAATTAAAAGAGAAGAGATCAAATGCTAATTTCAATGATTTTGCTTGTAATTTTTTCAAAAGTAGTATATTGACGATGGCATGACGTGTGTATGACATTACTTGACACTGTTATGACATCACTTCTTTAAAGTGTGTAAACTTGGAGTAGTACTTTCTAAACTTGAAATTTTAAGGGTATTTACGTTTTTCTCGGTAGCAGGTGTAGCTAGAGGTCTTTAAAATAATGTTATATCAACGGATTTTAGGGGAGGAAACAATGTTTTAGATAGATAGATAGATAGATAGATAGATAGATATACTTCATTAAATCCTCAAATAAGGAAATTACATGTCTGCAGTAAAATGACACAAACGAATAAAACAATTAATTGCAAAAAACAGTCAATTTCACAGTATAAAAGTTACAAACATAAACAGATAAGAGCAAGGAAGGTAATATACAGAATATGTGTCAGGAAGTTCTTAAAGGTTAGCCCTATAGACACGTCAACGCCAAAATAGTACAACTATGTTAGTATATGTTGCAAGAGTTTTAATTTGAAACCAAACCGTCCGCCTTAAGACTGTAAGAATTGTGGGTTCGCGAGAAACTCCTTCACGTTGGCTAGAGGTGGGTATATGCGCGGATGGTGGTTGTTTGTAATACCACGGTGGCTAAGTATGCGATTTTATTTTCGACGATCGCTCCCCGTCCAGTATAGGTCACGTGTGTAGCTGTCCCTTAGCAGAGTCGGGTATGAATACGCTACGTTGATGAGACGTCTGCGGGTACAGTATGGGTGGTGGCTAAGGTAAAGGGCCAAAACTGCCTCGTGCAAACCGGATGTCCGGAGTGAATTTCTTGACACTGAATGGACTTTCCAATCTGTTAGGTGGGGCAATAACCGCGCCCGGAACCTCCAGACTCAGATTATCGACCTCAACGACGATATCTGCACTGAAATAATCGACCTCTGCGACGAATTGCTTTTTATTTTGTCTTCACAGTAGACATAAAGACACTACCCTCAATGGTAAATCTGCTCTTGGCAGCAAATATAGATCGGAGCTTGTTCCTCAAGTCTAGTCCATCCCCGTTGCAAGATGTACGGCAACTGCCCGCTTTTCGCAGGAGACGCTTTACACACCGCATCCCTTTAGAGGCTTAACATTTCCCCAATTTGTTTAACAACAGAAAATATGCGGACCAGGCTACACCGTCTGGCTCAGCGCTCTAAGAGAACTAGTAAACAGAGGGCAGCAACCAAGAGTTTAATTTTCAGCTCTCTGCGTGACAATGTGCAAATGTGTAATTTAAGAGAAAAACTACCTATTAAAATCCAGTCTATGTAAAGTAATTGCCGAGCCGAGGAAATATGAACGATACCGGTTTGTAACAGAATGAATGGCTCTGAGTCTACCACTACGTTGGATAAGCCGGCAATTCAGTCATTCATGAAAAGGATGATCTTTTCGAAAATTAGATAATGTAACCGATGTAGTAGATTTGAGATTCACACTCAATAATCATCGACCTCCTCGCTCAAGTCGTTACGAAACCCAAGTTAGACACAAAAGTTAAAAACGTAATACTCGCAACTTCAAGCTTTCAAAAAGAATAGAGAACAGAGAGTATTCAGTAACTGTATATGGATATAATATCAAGGAAATTTTGTCTAGCGACAACTTTTCTATAAGCTTTGTTCTTCAAACTGAATGAATTACTAGAAAGATTTATGATCTTTCCATTCGATTCACTCCATCAACGTCTATAAATGAGCTATAATGTCTCAGAAATGTTAAATACGGCAGTAAAGAAATAAAATACTTTCAAAAATCGCAACTGAATGGAAAATTACCCACTATTGCTACATTACTTGAAAAAAAATTTGATTTGGGACTGGGGATGTGGACTTCGGATTTATCGATAACCAGTGTTCTCATATATGTAATGACCACAGTGTACTGTATTCTAGGAACAGCCTACATTCGACCAATTAAGGCTTCCATGAGTTAATATCGTAATGAGTGTACATGTTGAATGTTTCTTCAGTAGGACACGTTTTTAATTGTGTATTCATTTTAAAACGACCAAAATTAAATCCTGTTTTGGCCCATTTGCAGCAATAGCTCATCTGATACAGCTCTGTGAGTAACAAAATGTGCTATGTTCCACCAAAAAGTTAACTTGAAAAATTTAAAAATCCGTTAGAATTCAATAAACATTCAACATTCAATTCAACATTCGACCTTCCAAAGGTATAGTTTGAGTCTTTAATGTTCCCCCATGTAATGATGTAAAAGTATACATGAGCAGTCTTTGTTTTATATCATTGTGCAGTGTATAACAATGTTAGCCAAATTGCTGATGTTTCACACGAGAAAATTTATGACACTGATGACATCTGTCTAAGCTTGTATTTTTCTTTGCAAACTTCCTTTGGTCTCAAAAGACCTTTGGCCGCCATCTTAAACACTGTACCTGTTGGTCATGGTATGGTATGGTATGGTATGTTTACCCATCGATTATAAGATTACGTTGAAGCTTGTCTCAGATATCGTGCTTACAATTTCGACATCACGGTAACACATGTATCGAAAGACACACAAACATTTCAACATACTTGCAGTGACACAATTCTTATCGAAAACAAAACTGGACAATGAATTAAAGTTTTCTTGTTAGCTCTATGTGAAACGTTATAGCTGAGACTATCG
Organism: Stichopus chloronotus; assembly: GCA_021234535.1. Classification (NCBI taxonomy): domain Eukaryota; kingdom Metazoa; phylum Echinodermata; class Holothuroidea; order Aspidochirotida; family Stichopodidae; genus Stichopus; species Stichopus chloronotus. The sequence goes on along the minus strand of CM037837.1, from coordinate 1,551,122 downwards.
ACTAAAGTTTGAAGAAACTTGTAAACTTGATATCTCGTGATAATCCATGATTGGTTCCTTTGGACGTGTATTGAATTCTTTCTGATGAATACCACTGCTTATTTTATAACATTGCGAATACACGAGAGGCAGAAATATCAAAGACAAAAACAAGCTCTTTAAGGAAGGGACAAATGCTAGCCTGTCTAGTTTATTTCAATCTCACACAGCATTCTGTGTTTTTTTAGATTGATAGAGAGTACACGTAGCCTCCAGTTTGTAACGCCACCGTAAATGATACTTTTGCAATGACACTACATTGTTCAAGTATAATAATTGATGTAAAGTTTCATTTTTAGTTTATGTAAAAGAAATTAACTTAATATTTGACCTGAACTAAAACAATTAGCAACCACCAAAACATGCTATTAGGGACGAGGTTTTTTTCAACATATGAGACATCTGTTTCTCTTGATAAGTACGTATTATAGGTCTCGCAGTGTCACTGTATAGGCAAGACACTTTACCAGGACAAAAAGAAATACAAACCTAATCCTTATGTTGTGAAGTTATAAAGGTAAACCAACGACGCTGATGGGTAAAGAATGGAAATTAAAGAGTGGGGGTTTCTCTTTCTATGAGTCATTAGTAACAACTACTGAAGTAACATAGGTTAAGTAAGAGCAAGATGTTCACACTATGCCTGCAATATGCCAATATATCCCACTCCACTCAACAGTTTTCTTTTTAAACGAGGAAGGAGCGGGAGGAGGAACACGTATTGTCCTAGGAACGTATACAACGTGCGAAATTACGACGCTGACAGTTCATTATACATGTCATTGGTGAAAGTACTTATTTTTTACAAAAGCTACATTTTGTTTTCTTTGATCAAACTAGATGATTTCGTCTCAAGGGGAGGAATGAAAAAAACTATCCATTTTGGCAATCTCACAACTAATTGGTTCAAATTACATTTACGTTTAATCGATACATCAGTACAGGAACGAAGTGTTTGATGAGCGTTAAAACATTGTATTTGAGGTGAAGACTTCGGAAATGGATTTTCATGCTGAAGGAAGCTGAGGAAACTGCTATCACAATGTCAGTTACGATGATCACATATATTTTGATTTTCATCAAAGGTAAAAGTTTAAGTAAAGTTTGTGTGTGTGTGTGTATGCGTTCTGATAATTTCCTTTATGCTTCAGATTGATCGATTTCATTAAATATTTTCTTTTTCGTAGGAGGCTACTTCAATATCGTTCATAACTCAAGCCTAGTATACAAAATTGCCAAAGTTGGAGAACATGTGCAGCTACGTTGTAATGCGTCAGTGGTGAAAAATGTAAACTGGATGAAAGATGATACCATTCCTTTGTTTCTTTGGAAAGATCGAGTAACTGACAACTTACCAAAAATTATGCTGAATGAGAAAGATTATTCACTTATGATGCTTCCAATGAGTACCAGATACGAAGGGCTTTACTCTTGTAGAGAAAATGGGTCAATTATAATCAGGTACTGGCTGCAGATAATAGGTAAGATTTCTTTCATGATATAATTTTATGACATAATGTTGGCGATAAATTAGCCAACAGTTATAACTTAAATTATAGTTGTTAATGTCAATGGATGTTGTACATGTTTGGGGTAATTTTCGTTAAACAACATTGTCTTGAGCCCTATTGGTTTAGGAGTATAAGGAGTTTAAAAATGAATCTTTCATGGGACTGGAAGAATTGGCATTGAATCGCTAGAAACAAACTTGAAGCTAATCATTGGTGTAAAACATTTGAAGTAATCATGCTTCTTGTCTTTAGTTATAACATGGAAATGGCAAGTTCGTAGCTAGAACCTTCCTTTAAGAAGAAAATGTATACAATGTCAAGTTGTTAGGCGGCAAGCATTCGTCTTCTTGCATCATGCCTATTCAGTTTAAGAAACACAAAAGAAGATTTATGTTCTTCTTACCTTATGTTCAAGTACATAGGTTTATTAAACATACAAGCTTATATTACTTGAAATAAAACCGATGTTTAAAAAAAAAAGGAATTATGTCCTTCTGTGAACCATTGGCATCGACAAACGAGAAAGTAGTTTATACTTTCTTCAGTGGTTATATATTAGCAGTTGTTGGACGTATTATACCAAAATTGTTGTTTCCTCAAATTAATTTACATATTTAACCACACCTTGATATCGTATCATAATTATACCCGTTAGCCTATGTTCAAGCCTTTGAAACAAAAGATAGTACACAATTTTGTAACAATGAAACAACAATTCTTTTCAACGAATCTTATGGATCCCTTCTACATGTGGTTCTGCTGTTTCAGTGCAGGGTATTCCATTTGACTTATACTTTCACGTTCATTATTGTCCTTTTCTCACTTGGTGAAACATGTAAAATAATTACGTCATCTTGAATCCCAAACGTACCACACAGACACATCTTTGTTTGGTAGTACACACGTCTCTCTTAAGTATATGTATACCCCGTCATGTTATCGTTAATAATGCATTCTGTCTCTTGGTAGTCGATTTATTTTTTGTTTTTTTTTTCAGGCAATGAACAGAAATATATGTATATCTCAAAATGACAGAGAGGAATTTGCCTTAACTTACAAAAGTGATTACTTTGGCCTTGTACTAGAATTGCTCAACTCACATGGAACTTACATCCACTGTATCATATTTTCTGCATTTAAATCGATACAGCAAAGACTATCGTGGCAGGCTAAATTCATCGCGAAACAGCAGGATAACAACAGTGTAGAGGCAATGTTGAAATTTACTCTCACTGCATCCACTTATGAAATAACAATGGTATTGCTTTGCTTATGAAGGTTACCGTTCCATAACGGTAGTCTGTATACCATCTTTGGAAATGCTCCGTTTACAAATGTATCTGTATTGAACAGATGTGTAACGGGGATTTACAAATCTTCCATTAGAGTTAAGGTTTGTTCAAATTGTTCTTGTAAATTCTGATGGAAATTTGAACGAAGTCTCCGAATTATGGCAATTAGCACAAACAATTTTCAGAATTGAAGTTGCGAAATGGTGAAACTTTCTATGTGATTTTTTTACATTGTCCAATGCCCACTTCACTTTGAAGAATGTGAACATAATCAAGCGCATGCAAGAGAGCAAATTATAACAAACGATAGGGATGACATTGGAAACTCCACGAATTGCCCACTTGCTTACTTTTATTGTTTTGTTTTAAATGGAAGAAATCACAGCAGAAATATTTTAGATGCAACTTACTGTACCCCGTAAATGGGGTACAGTAAGTTGATGTTGTCTCTATCATAGTTAAATTTTTCAAAATGATCCAGCTTGCTCGCCTCTTAAAAAAAATTGTTTAAATTCAAATTCAAATTTGTTTCTCATGTGGACAGAGGAACACAGGAGAGCAGTTACATAAGTATTAAAAACATATGAAGGATACTAGAAAAACAGGAAACTGTCAGCTAGTGACCACTAAAGTAGAAGATGCAGAAGAAAAAGAATACAGTAACAGTACAAATGGGGGAGAAAAGAACTGATCCCCGAGGAATTAACAAAAGAAAGGGCAAGGAAAAGGAAAGAAGGAAAGGAAGAAGAGAGAAAGAATGAGGAGGGAAGCTGAGAATATAGGCAAGGATAAGAAGAAGATTCAGAACAAGAGAACAAGTAGAACATATTCATAACATCAGGGTAAATCACGTATAATTACTGATAAGTTCAGCTTTAACGCTGGCAAGGAATGAATTACAATGAATCATATATTTAATCCTAGGGAGGAGGGACTGCCAGATGCGATAAGAGTAATTATTTAAAATAAATTTTCCATGATAGGTAACAGAAAAATGATTACTTATACGAGTACTAGGTTGACACTCAGTTAAGTATCGGACAACAGAACAAGAATGTCCATCAACTACTAGTTCAATCGATTTGTCTTTTCTAAAACTTTCTTTCCATTGACATTTTATTTACACAACAGAACCAACAGAGTACGTGACAACACAGGAGTGCGCACTTCAATGTGTGTATGTGTATGTGTATCTGTGTGTGGGTGTGTGTGTGTGTGTGTGTGGGGGGGGGGGTTCTTTGGATTGTTACGTTGTCATTAGCAATCATATTAAGAGGATTTCACCACTCTTGTTTAGTCAGGGCTTGTGGACATAAAGAAAATTCATGACAATTATGGTATGTTGAACTGAACTATAATTACACCATAGACATACATCAAGTACATGTATACATACATTACAGAGAAAAATATACATATATACAGGTATGCAAATAGTGACTGGTGCCTGATACTAGAGTAAGCTGGTGAGCCAGGAGGTTACTAGTATGGCAGGTGGCTTCCATTGGTTGGTCAGTGGGAGTGGGTTTCGTAAGTTGTCGCGTTAGCATTTCCATAAGACAGTGTATATTGCAAACTGAGATCAGGGAAGAAAATGATGGCTGGTTGAGCATACGGTGCCAGGGGCAAAACAAGGATACGGAAAATAAGTCACGGTAAATGCGAAAGAGAGTTGCTAAGTTGACGTTTCTTTGGTAATTGGAATAGAGAATTACCCAATATGATGGGAGGTATATGTCAGAACATGAAGGAACCGCAGATGAACGAAAAGGCGTTTCAATGTTCGATGACTATATAGCAGAAGATCTATAAGGGCAGTGTGTAGATCTGATGTAATTAAAGGACGAGCGTTGTATAGAAAGACACCCTGCTGTTGGATGAAGTGAGGAGAAGTGAATATCAAACTATGTAGACAGTTACCCTCGTGCTGTCTGAAATAATCAGTATATCAAATAACCCAAGCATAGCGAAGGCAACCAAGGCACACTTAGAGAACGGTTAAAATCGACAATTCCACACTTTACAACAACACATTTCAAGGTAGCAAAACGTTACATAACCTTTATGACGTTTTGAAAACGTTGTAAAACGTTTTGTGTTAGCTGAGTATAGAATGATTGACTAGATAGACTTCACAACAGATAAGGCCCAACCAAGTCACTTTAATTGAAACAAAAGGCTGTGACCAGTGTAAATATAAATTAGTCGAAAATCAGAAAGAGCAAACGAGAACTTTAAGAAAGCAGACAGAAATACAAAAGAAGATCTGCAAAGCACAATCAAATATTTGACTACACTCACGCTCTTTAACTTCACCGCAACATGTTTTTACTTTCTATATAGTAATATGTGAATGAAGTCACTTTTCACGGGTTCGGAGTGAAGTGAAGCCTCTCTCAGAACTTCTTACTTTGAAGGTAAACAACGATATAGTTTATCATTGCTACGGCGTTATGAATTAAGTCTCTCCAAAAGGAAAACGAATCTTTTGAAAAGAAAAATAAAAACATTTAATCTCCATGATTGCTTAGGTATCTTATATAGCAGAATGCAATTCATGATGTCAAGATAGTTGCCTCTCATCGATGTTGCTGACCCTAGTAAACATTACAACCAGTTTTGTCATTCTTCTTGCCCATTTGTGATGGTGGTATCCCAGACATAATGATTGCTAGTTTGGCCAGTTCTAAATGCCTGTTACCAACGCTGTCTCCAAGGTTTTTCCCAATGTTATGTCACCTATGATGACCTCTACAGAATCACTAGCTAACTCACCATATAGCTGGTGCGGAAGCGTATATATATTGCACTCATATATCTAAGTGTCAATGCGTAAATTTTTTCCTACGCGAACATCAATTTTTTTTTCTTCGGAATTAGTTTACACAAAAGCCGTGATACCGCTTCACTTCGTTACTTCGACTTCCTGGCGTGTTTGCTCCTGATGTCAGTTAAGAACACCGCCATTCCACTCTGCTTTAAGTTACAACTTTACAGTTTGGAAAGTAATGACATCAGGCGCAAACGAAAAACTGTTGAAAAGCTTCCTGTCACAATGTAGCAAATTCATACAAGAAACAATAACATTGGTGTGTGTCAAGTGTCCAAGATCATATGTTCATCTGTGTAAAAGAAAGAAAATATCAAAGACATCATTTCGCAATGAGACACAATCAAACTATCTATTGCTATTAGTGTTACTACGAGCTTTCATGAATAAAATATATTAAGATCAGACATACAGCATGCAGAATCAAAATTTAAGACTAAAAAAAAAAAAAACTTGCAGAAAAGAAAAGGCCTTTTACGAATGTGATCAATTTAATCATGAGGTATAAAAAGATTACATACATTTGTAAGTTTTTAAGTTTCCTACAACTTTCCAGAGGAGTTGCAAGGTTCCGAAAAATCTGTTTTGCAGATTACAATATGTAACTTTTTATATATTTCGAATAATGCGTTGTTCAATCATCCTTTTTGTAACATAATGTATCTAATGAAGACAGTGTTATGCCTTCAGTATAACCAATTGAGCATGTCTACATGAATTTATCAACAGGTTTTTGTCATTTTGTGAATCAAACAGTCCTGCAAATAGTGGAACACCTACAATGCTTATCTTTACCGGAGGAAAGTAAGACCGTCTACCAGTTCCCTGAATTTATGCAAGTTACTAATTCAAAAACGTTAAAAGTCAGTAATACACTATTGAAAATGTAAATTGTAAATGCAAATTTACAGAAAATAAAGAAATACAAAAGAATACAGAAATGTTTTGGTAATTAGTTTCCCGACAATTTCTGTAATTTTTATTTATTTCTTTGTTTTATTTTCTGTAAATTTACAGACATTTTTTACTGTGTAGGCATGTGACTGTTTCTCATAATGTTGATAAAATTTCTCCGACACATTCACTTAAATGCTAGTTGTAATAGTTTTGTAAATTACAGCAAATGCAGTTGCTATCGAGTTCTAGTTCGAATAATTTCAATAAAAAAGATCCTCTCCACCTTTTTCAAGTATTTGGCATGATATTTAAATCACTAATTCTTACAGACCGAAAAAGAGGAAGTGAACCGTACCTCTGGCTTATGTTGTATTTTGTGGATGTTGATACTGTGAAGGAACCGAAACGATCGAAATTTAATTTCTCTTTACTTTGAAAATGATAATATGCTAAAGGACCCTTGCAGTGTTTAAAATCCGGTAGATGTGTAAATAAACGTTCCTTCAGGGGAAAATTTTCACCTCTAAAGTATTGATACAAAAAAGGTAGTAGCAAATGCATAAAATAAACACAGTGATAACAGTGTTCCCTCTATCTTCAATGTACAATGTAATAGCACTATTTCCATGCTCACGGGAACAGGTCCACTTTTCAAAGAAACATTAAATGATTTACAATATTATCACTGATAAATGTTTCATGTTTCGACGTGGTATGAGAAAAGTAACTTTGCATGGCAACAAACATTCACAAGCCAAGAATCCAAGAAAAGATATGATCGTTTAGCTTATATCTGTCAAGATTAATGTTTCTTGAATGCATGCACATCAAATGTATAATAGAATGATACAAATGTTACCACTGTCTTTACAGGGTGTTGGAACTAACGTATTGCCACAATAATCATACATCACACTTTGTACAAAACGTGACCAACATACAACATATTCAACATTCAAGTGATCTACCAGACCATAGGTTAAAACTAACATACAAACCTGGTGATTTTGTTGTATGTTTCGGTTTTTCAATATATATGAAAATATCAGCAGGCCCACTGCTAGTACCACAGTCATCACAACGACGACAGTAACACATATAAGAATCCACAATAGAACATGATCTCCATTCATGTTAAATTTGGTGGAAGGTGTCATTTTCTGCGTCACTGGGTCACATGCTATAAAAGAACAAAGGAAATGGTATTGGCTATTGACACCAGTCTGTTGCATCACACGATAATTAGCAGAAGACATAGGTCAAATTAATTGAGATATGTCGGTTGTATAATCAATAATAGTAAAGATATTGATAGTGATTGATAATTCATAGTCTTTTAACGACAAACGTAATTTATAACATGCGGTTGAAGAACATTTTGAAAGAGTCATTTCAGAGAATGTTGCAAGCAAGCAAAATTATTTTTATACATGCATTCCTTCTTTACAAGTATATACAGTATAAAAGTGTTGAACAGTACACGGATACACAGATAAATATATTTGAAATAAATCAGGCGCTGCTTCTCACCTCTGGATATTTGTATTCTCTTTTCAGGATTACTAATAGCGGAAGCTCCAATACCACGTGCCCGACATATTATGAAGATGTTGTTTTTGTCACATTTGCTGAATGATTTTGTGGAGAGCTGAAGCTGGGTAGATACTTCCACAAGGTATCTATTGTTTCTCAGTAGTGTTGTATTCTGCGTGTTGGAAAGACTCATTTCGTGTGGTAAGATGTTTTCGAACTCGAGTGTAAGTTTCGGGTAAACATCTTCGACAGAGCAAGTAAGATTGATAGTTGAAATTTCCGACTTTACTTCAATGTCACATGGGTGAGTCGTCTTTGGACATGCATTCACCAACAGGAACGGTGGTGATGGAGCCACTGCAAAGATAAAGAACTTGGTAAACTTGAGAGTAAGATTATTTTATTTTACAAGACCTATTGAAAAAATTGTTTCCTATTTTTTTTTTTTTTTAAATAATGTTAAAACTAAGACCCGGTTCTAAATAAAAAATTGAAATTTTTGGCATGTTTGACGATTTTCAAATGTATTAAATTGCAATTTTAGTTCCACTAAAATCCGTTAGAACACCAGATATAAATTTCTTAAGAAGCATTATGAATATGGAAATCGTGTATTTACTATTTTCATTTGCTTAACTCACGGGAACGAGTTAGTAGTTTTATTAACCATTTTCTTTGAGTGACAGAAGAGTAATGAGGACCGCGTAAAATTCATTATTAGGTGAGTTAGATAAGGAATGATCAAAGATCGTGGTATTTTGAGCGATTTTCCCTATGTGTTTGGTGTTGGGAGAGATTGTTATTGATGGGTAAGTGCGTTCACACTGTAAAATTGTAAGTCCTTTTAGACTTCAAGTACACAGCCTCCGTGAGCTCGGAAAAAGGCCTTTTTGATCCGTCAACGGTTGGTTTTACCTCATTCCCTAATCGCTGTGCATGGCACGAAATATTATAGTGCCCTGATGTTTAGAGAGCACAATGGCGCTCAGTTGTCATGGTAAGTTAATGTGCGGTTGATATTTAATACACTTTGGGTCCAACCTGGTGAACAAAAGGTCAATTGAGTGAAATCTTAGTTTTATTGTACATGTTGATCCAAAATATCTATTTTCATGTCACCTTCAAATGCCTGACCGGTCTACAAGCTTTTATCTAGAAATCATGTTTATATGTGTTTTGAGGTCAAAGGTCAAGGTCAGAAGTCAAAAGTCAAATTTGATCCTAATAGTTTGCATCCACAATTCCCTGGGCGTCAAATATATCAGCGGTATACAAGATTTTATCTACAATTCATGCATGTATGTGTTTTGGAGGTTAAAGTTCAAAGTCAGAGATCAAAGGTCAAGTCGGGTAGGTAAGTAGTCCGTAGTCTGAGGTTGGGTATCCCATTAAAATGCAAGGTCACCAGTAACGGTTTGTCAAAAGTTTGTTTAGACTATTCTGAAAATGTATGTCACAATTAACTTTCAGTCGCTATGTCGAATAAAGTTCGAACTTGGTCGTTGGCTAAGTAGTGCCCAAGTAATCGATGACGTCACAGTTCACCGTTGTTACACTGAGAATGTAATGCAGTGCAGTAGGCTCTTGTAGTGTAGTATGTCAAGGTAATTCATAACATCTTTAGTTTGCCGATTGTTTGCGCGATTTCTACACAAGAACACGTACACAAATTACTTCAGCGTCCTTTAAATTAGCATGACCAGGTGTCTCTAGCAGCAATGTGTTTATGTACCACACGTTTATGATTACGATCGAACATAACGTGTGTATTAAGCTATGGTCACACTGGAACGACAGAGATAACCACAAACGATCAGGAGACAAAATACTGCCTTTGTACAATTTTGTACAATAAGGCGGGACACACCAGTTAACACGATATTCTATATAATTACACTCTGGTCCCCAGAGAAAGATATTGCTGGAATCGCTTCAGGAGCGACATTTGCTCCAAAAATTATACGATAATCATCCGCGTCACGGTATCATTGTGGTGATCTATACACTATATATATAAATATACACTATATATATATATATGTGTATATATTCCTGTCTATTCCTATATATTCCTATATATATATATATATTCCTATATATATTTGTAGTATAGTAGTGTATATATATCTTATGTGGTATAGTACATTTCTGTTTGTACCTTTTGCGCCTTTCGAAACATGTCCCATTTCCTTTATGAAATTTTGTTTAAAATGTTAGATATGTTTTTTAACATCTTTCGTGCTACCTATCAACATATCTTTGTTTTGTGCTATGTATATTGTACAACATGTCTGAAATAGGTGAATAAGAGTATTACCTAATATTATCAGACGTTGTTCATACACAGAGAATTGCTCTCCGTCGAAATATTTACATCTATACAAGGCTTCGGACGTCAAGTCCACTTGAGGCAAAACTAGGGCACCGCTGTCCATTACAAAGAATAACGAGTTATCCGGTCGACTACTCTCAGAAAACACAATTACTTCACTAATGTTGTGAGCTATTTTTTCCCAAACGTATATAGAAACTTCTTGTTCATTATCATGTCCGCACGGTATAATAGCTCTGGAATTGATTTGATAGTATTTGGTGTCGCTGCCAGTGTTCCTCCAACCATTATTACTGTCGATGAATACACTTGACTCTGACACGGCAGCGTCGATACCAGGGCCAATAGCTTCACACAAGAAATGAGTTAATGGTTCTGTCAGATATTGATCTATTTCAAAATTTAACGTAGATATGAGGGTTTCTTCTCCATCAGATTCCTCCGAGTGTGTTGCATTTATTTCCTCTCTGTTATTCGTATGCTCAATAAACCACCTCAGTTCAACAGCTCGTCCTTTACCTCTGAATGAACAGCTCAGATTGTTAACATCCTTGGAACTCTTCAAGCAGATATTTTCGTGATGGCAAATACTGATATATGGATATTCTTGGTTGGATTTACCTGTGTCAAACACAAAAAAAGTATTAAGTGAGAAATCCACACTTGTTGGCTGGTAGGTGGGGAGGGTGTTTTGGGGTTTCCGACTTTTTATTGCATTTCGGATGAAGTTTTCACGCACTTATTGCATTGTACATCTGCGATTCTGGGTGTGGCTGATTTTGATCGTATTTTAGGTATTTTTAAATGGCTACAACTGACATACCAAATGATTTTGTCTGTGAAGGTGATATTAAGTGAAGGGAGTTAGAGGGAATCTGTTAGTAACTGCTTCACGCTATTAAAACCCCACAATAGAACTAAATGGGAGATAATCGACGAGATCTGAACTCTTACCGTATGTGTTCACTACTATTATGTGTTTCTCAGATGTTCTTTCCTGTCTATTGAATACCAGAGCTTGGTAAATGCCCTCCTGATCAACTGCAACAAAATGGATAATCAGAGAGCCGTTCTGGTCAATATCGTAGTCTGGATCACCGGGAAGTTCGGATGTCTCATCTTGTACGTAGTTAAGAAGAAGGTGCTTCTCAAAGCTGTTCACATCTTGCTTGAACCAATACACGTTGAAGCTGCGTAGCTCAAAGTTGCAAGAAATTTTTCCCTTCTGTACCCAGTTCAATATACTGAGGTGATTGGCAAGTTGCATGCACCAAATCTGTTGACATGTACAGAAAACACTGCCTTTAAGGACACCGTAACAAGGTAATAAAGTAATATCTTTAAAGGAAGGATCATTCATAACAAAATGTCTAGCCACGTGGAAGTCTGAGGTATTTCAGTGTGTTTCGGGATACTTTGCATGTTGATCAGCCTTATGTGATAGATGTTGGGATCCAGGAAGGCGGTGTATCAAGCTAAGGTAGCTTACAAAGTGCTCTTTCACTTTGTGTGCTTACTCATTACCACATTGAAGTGTCATCAGTAAATTCTTCAATTGGGACGTGTAGGTCTATTTAGTGGTGTGGTGTTGAGGAAATAAGATTTGATTTTTATCTTATCGGAACTAGTCTTGCCGATCGTTTTGCAAGATATAAGTTGGGTTGTGGCACTGACATATGTCTCTCTCTTTGTATCGCCTTCAGGTTCTCTAAATAATAGCCACGGGTGAGCGGTCGGTAAAGCCATCATAGACGGTAAGGTTTCCTGGTTCTTAGCAAGGGTCAAAATTAGTAGTAAAAGCTGATACTTGTCTTGGTTTTGCAAGGGTTGTGGAGAGCTAGGGACATTCGCAAAATCAGAAAATACTTGTCAGATATTGGTGGGGGTAGATGGAGCATGGCACATGAAATTGCTGGGCAGTCAGTTAGAATCAGTGACCTGGAAGTGACGTATTCTTACTAAAATTCTTGTTTTTGCCTACTTTCACACTAACCTTAACCCTAACTCTCAATTTTAACCATGATTGGTGGTTATTTAGGTTAAAGCTAGGCCTAGAATAGTTTTTTACACCTTCAACTTGGTTTATTCTCATCAAATACTTAATCCTAACCATCATCAGTAACCTTGACTGGTGGTCACCGATTCTAATTAGAGCCAGTTGCTGTTAGTTGTTACGTTCTTCACAAAGTAAACTGGGAAATGCTGTTACTCATATGGGGAATCGCGGGACATCTAACTGTTGCACGCAAATTGCCGGCTTACACATGGCGTGTAAACATTATGGTGACCAGTACATGCAAGTAAAATTTTAGTCACATACGCCTTGACATATTGCATTGATAACGTTTGTAAATGATAGACACGTTGATAAGAAAAACAAATTGTTGTGCAATAGCATTGGGATAAGTAGTGGTAAGCATTGGTGATGGTTGACCTGGGTGAGGGCTGTAAGGGAGGGAATGGGCCCCATACGCTTTGTGAATTTTTTCCCTCACTAGGTGGCCTTAGATGCAATCTATTGCAAAAAAGTCGGCGTCTTTTGAGGTCACGAAATGACCTTAACTAAGATATGAAAAGTTCCAGCTGGTATTTCAAAATTTCCGACCATCGCCTCTCCGAAGTGAAATATGAAAACTTCAGATAGAATTCAGATTTATTTTTCATCAGTTTTTCAATTACTATGTAACCTTCGACACAAAATGTTGCAATGTCTGAAATGTTTTGATAAAATGTACCACACTGTGGTATAAAAATTTCCAACTGGTATTTCAGATCATTCTGGCTGACCTCGTTCGTAGACTGAAATATGAAAAGAAAAAAAAAAGCCTTTTCGAGGGAGTCGCGTCGTTGACACACCCTTCATATGACAACATGTGTAACTGCTGTATTTCTTTGCTGTATTTCTTTAATCAATTTCACACAAACTTGACACTTTGTTGTACTTGTTTAGTTTAGTATATTTTAGTATTGTTTTCATCTACTTTCCATCACTGAATACACTTTATGAGGGTTTTGCATTCTGAAATATCTGGGACCTGACTTCTCGAAGATATGGCTAATATATGTAGAGCCTACGAAATGAAAAACCTCTGGAAAACAGTAAGGCGACAGTTCAACTAAAAAAGTTTATACAGTTGGAATCTACTGTAACCATTGCATTGATAATGTAGAGAATCAAATATTTACAATACGATTAGTGGAGTTTTGTTATCTTTTGGAAAAGGAAAAAATGTAGGCAAGTATACTTTAACATTGATGCAAGTGAAAATTTGCGGGTGAAAGAGTGATGAAAGATATTTGTCTGTGATCTTTACCTGATATAATCACACAGGATACCACAAACTGCAACAGACAGAGTCCATTCCATTTCTGCTGAACCAAAATATGCCTAGAAATAAGAGCACCAAGATATTGTAATTTACAACTCAAAGATTAAAATATAGCAAATTGCACCAACCCTGGCTATGTGATAACTTCAGTATTTTAATACCATGTTGCTCGTTCTTTGATGTAATGATTCAAACCAAGAATGAAATTTCAGTAAAGTCACTGATAAACAGAAACGCAAAGCAGTGAATCGATGGTGTAATAAGTACTGTTCTCAATAAAGAATAGGCAAAATGGAAATAAAATATTTCGCTTAAGTTATTAAAATGTATGACGTACTTTGTGTACGTTTAAATGAAATTGATTTCCTCACTGTACAGAAACTTTCGTTAGTATGGAATGGACACCCTGTGGGTATCTTATTAAGAATGAAGCAGAAACGGTACACGTGTATGTTTATTGACAAATATGTGTATTGACAAACATCTTTCCTAAGTTTCCTTCAAAAATGTAGTTGCCTTTCCAAAACTAGAAACATTTTAAATCTAGAGAACTGGTGGGGCCATGTCTGTCTCAGTTGAATTTAAACCTTCAGTAAGTCCTACTATGATGTCAAATAACCACTGTCAACAGGAACTTCAATGCATTTCTTGATTGTATCTATCTGTAATTTCCATAAATACGCCTACACTTGTATCCATTTGGGGTTGAATTTCTGAGGATAAATCATGCAATAATTAAATTATTGAAATTCTAATAAGACTCTATGCATGAATGTAAGAAGTATTCGACTAAATTCAAATATTCGAAATATTCGTAAAAAATATATAGTAAAAGAGCTTTTGTAATCACATGTGGTCAGGTTATGTTCTCAGAATCTCAAAAAAGCAGTTTCCTGAATGAATTATTAGGATAATTCAAATTGCAATATCCTGGAAATGGAACAACACATTTAAATGAACGTTGGTAGTGGTGTTCACCACATGTTGGTCTTTCACTTAAAAGTGATATCTTGTTTTCAAAAGCCCTTACTTTCCCGTCTCCTTTAGTGCTATGTAAGAAAAGACAAGAAAGCCTAGAATTATCTTAAATGTAACGAAGGCTCATACAATTACATTTTAGAAACAGTGAAGCTGCAAAAGGGCATTCTGTGTGAATGGCGTAACATAATATGTTTTTGTGTGAATTTGATATCATCTCATGCCAATGATGTGTGCAAGCATGCACAAGTACCAGTTTTGTTTAGTTCGTATATGCAGATACTACTACAAGAAGAGACGTACATGTATAACGGTAGAAGTTTAGCGACTACGAAAACAGAGAAAACGAAAGCAAGAAAGGAAAATTAATACAAATGCATCTAAGGCAACCTTTCTCCAAGATGCGCTGCATTTCTCCCTCAGTTTTAAGAGAAGTGTGTTCTTTACATAAAACATCTGAACATGACTGAGTATCCCTTACTCTAGAAGGGAAGGAATTGTTTTTCCAATGCGTCCGACAGTGACATCGAAGGGATCCACCACTTAATCACGAACAAAACCATACGTATGTCTCATATATTTCTTCGGACCAACGTTCGTCATGATCTGGCAAGTGTTTTCAAAACTTTCGGGTCCGCTGCGTTCCAACTTATGATCACGTTTAGATAGTGTAAAAGAAGTCATCCCAAATGACAAATAAACATCCTTGGTTTGCTTCATGCAAAATCCCCTTGAATGTAGCCTAGTCAAAACAGTCGTTTTGAAAATCCACCTGCCTGTACGAGCCACTTACAGAGATGTGTCAAGTACATTCATCAAACTTTTCCTTGTGTCCAAAAGTGTTATTTTTGACCTGGAGGAGTGTCCCTTCGCCGCAAGACTTTTCAAGAACTTCAATTTCCAGAGACTTCACCGAAGTTAGCAGGGTAGGAAATATTACTAATCAGAAAAGGGTCTTTCTTGCGACTTCACTGCTTTTTCAACGAAAGGAGGACATTTACTTCTCAAGAAGACCCATCTGTTGTGACTGCTTGCTGCAACTTCACTTTCAAAATATGGCCCACGGAGCTGTTATTAGACAGCTCCCTTCTTACCCAGAAGAAAAATCACTGACTTAACGCAAATTACTTCTGTGTTCTTGTTGTAATTACTGGCTATGAAATAACTCATAGTCAGTATTGTTATAGGTAGTGTTCGAATTCGTGAAAGTGATGTAATCGATATCTTTGTCGCGCAAAATAGGACTCCCGTGTGAGAATGTCAGTGCCAGTTTGAAGTGCGTTGTTTGCTAGAAATTATGAAGACGAATACGAGATTTGTTTGAGACACTTGGAAGTAATACAAGCAAGAAATTTTTTATTTAGTTTTACTTCTCTTTGTAAGTAATTTTTCACAAATACGAAACCTTCTTCGCTCACGAATGCCATTACCAGGTCTAGTCTACGTAGCAGCCCTGAATGTTCAGCAGCACAATATGCAATCATCTTTATACAAACATGTATCTTGTATAGCTGGTGCACACATGCGATAACAGAGCCACGGTAAACTTTAACGGATACAGAACAATACTATGAGTACACAGAAATCTTTCACCATTACTCTTTAGCTCAGGCTTCTAAATGCAGCTCAGATCCACTGAATAAAAACGAAAAACATATATCATGCAACAATCTGTACAATTGCAAGGCTTTCTTTTCAAAAATGAAGCAGGTCCGTAAAACACTAGGTAAAATGCCATAAAGCGTGCATATCTTCATGCACACTGAACTAGATGAATTCTGACCTACGCTCCAGTGGTTGTACCGTTAGCATAATGGAATTAATAAGTGTTTCCAACATACAAATGTGGTAGAAAAGTAACACCGGTATATCCTAAAAATCTAAATGTTCATAGTCTTCTTACCAGTACTGACGTGTACATAGCTCTTACTTTGCAGGGGTTTTTGAAAGGTTTTAAACGTAAGTACACAGTAACTTCTTTATAATCGTTTTATTAAACGTTATCATTCACACGGAGTAAGTTTCTTTGTTTTCATTTCTGTATAGTTCATTTCTGTATAGTTCATTTCTCTGTAGTTATATATATATATATATACATACATACATACATATATATATATACATATATATGTATATAGTGGGCGGAAGTGGACGGGTTGAATCGGGAATGTACCGAATACTGTTAGTAAAAGGAAATTAATATATAGAACGAACAATTAACCGATAATAACTCTGGTATAGTTTAACGTGAAGTAATCAATGTGAATTATAACTTCTATATAGACTTCCAATCATGTAAAGGAAAGCGTTTTCCATCCAAGAAAATATTGACAATATCATTTACAGGAGCTTTCTTTGAGACATTTTTATTCAAATTTTTGTTTGTTCAATCCCTGCTTACCAATGACGGCTCTCCGCATAGTCATCACAACAAATGCTCAATGTGACCCTACCCACTCCAAAATACTCCAGAGGTGCCATTATACTGGAGGTATATTGTATCTCGTACGTCACACTGGAATGTTTTTTAAACTTTTTGGAAAGTCTCCATGTTTTTGCCCCTTCCATAAAACAAATTCTGGGTATTTATCACGCCTCTACCCTACGACTCATGCATATACGTCGGTGAAAACAACGTAACGTAGATCATTATATCAAAATTTTGTTTACTTCTGGATGTTAATATACCACATGTGACAAAATAATAGGCTTAACTGTGGTAAAGGGGTAAAAATGGAACATGTGAAACAATTCTACTCTGTAACAAAGTAAAGATATAAAAACATATCGAAAAACATACAGCAGGTACAACTATGAATGACAAGGTGCACAATTGGACAACCATAAAACATTGACTATTCGAAACTTACTCCATGCTGATTCCAAATCATGGATAAAAACAAGTTTGAAATGTGTAAATTTCTCATAAAGTATGTGCAAGGTAAACACAATAAAAGCTTATTAACAGGTACTGCTCTAGTGTATACAGTTTGGAATAAAGAAAGAATTTTTTTAGAGCGGTGTCTGTGTTTTTACCTTGGTACTCGCTACCTGCTTTATTCGACTTGTATCTTTTTTAATTATTCTTAAGCCCCCTATCGCCAGCAAGTCTATTCTGTTCGATGTCTTTTTTTTTCATCTCGCCATCAGTTGTGTTGGTTACGAAGAACTCGCACACGAAGGAAAGAAGAGTCACGTAGACGCCACTGACATGTATATTAAACTTGGGTGGCTGATACAAGACGTGAAGCCACTGGTAGATTGCTGGACTCCATCTTACTACACCCCACTTCGATTATTTAAACAATTGTTGTATGAGGGATAGGTCGTATCTGTCGGGAAGTAGACTTTCCTTATTTAGGGCGTAATGCCTCAATGTGCAGCATGTAACTTAACTAATAAATGGCAGATCAAATAGAGTCACAATGAAGAGAAAAAGTGTTGTTCCCTAGACTTCATGTCACTTCATTGAGAATTCTAACCAACACAAGTGTTCTGGGTTCGGATCATGTTGGTACGGTTGTTTCGAACGTACACAGGACTGATGGTGAGGTTCAGGTAAATTGCAGTAACTGATCTCTTTCAGCTTCCTGCCAGGGTGCAAAAGGTGGCTATTCCTTATCATTTTGTGAGTGGAAAAGTGCCCAGTCAATGACAAATTGGAAGATTTATGTCAAAATATTAACCTATAGTGAAAAATTTCAGAATAAAAAGATGCTATATTTCATTAACATTTCAGTCTCACTGATCAATAAATTGGCAGAGGCCGACTAATCCGGTTTCCTGTACCTTTGTTACCGGAGTGTTTTAAATTAAAAATTACTGCCAGAAGAATTAGTGGTTTGAATATGTAGGTTCAAATCCTACCATGTTACTTTCTTACAGCAAACATGTAGTTGAATGCAGAATATCAGATTACTTATTTCCTATGTCAGTTCTAAACTGATAATTACTAACCCGTACTGCTTTCTTAACTTTTTCATTACGTAATTAGTTATTGAAAAAGTGTATAGATCACAAAATCCTTATCTTCTTCTTCTATTTATATATATATATACATATAAGGTAATAGGGGATATGATATATATATATACATATATATATACACGAAGTAGGAACAGGTATATTATAAAATGCTAAAGTCAATTTAAAAGTTAAAATGCCATATCTACAAGCTTGTTTCGTAAGAAACTAAAAGACTTTCACTCTTCAGTATAAAAGCATTGTATAATGCTTTTATATGTATGTACATATATATATATATATATATATATATATATATATATATATATATATATATATATATATATATATATATAGACTAAGAGTCTCTATTAACTTTTCTCTCTGCTGCAAAATATCTTTTCATATCTTTCGTTTTGCTAGTCGATTATGATTTGTTGTTTCTGGAGGAATTGATATATTTCTGTTATCTTATACAGGTATTTACAAATGTTTTCGGTATAGTTAGATGGCCGCCGTGATTCTTCCGGTAGCTTTCACGCTCGCCGCTCTCAGGTGGTCATAGGTGATCAGCCATCCAGGTTTAATATACGCCATTTGATACGAGTCAGAGGCACTCCAAAGCAAGAGGCAATACAGATAACAGGTATATTAGACGAAGCACCCAACGGTAAGAGCTAAGAACGGTAAGTCTAAAGGCCGGTTCACAGACAGAGTCTTCGGACAGAGTTTTAATGCCGTGAACGCCCATGCATTTAACCTCGATTACGCATGGGAGTTTCGACGAATGTTACTTACGTGCATCAAGCTCAGTGACACACGGGTTGTCGTCTATTTCGTGCGAGTTTTGACGCTGCTTATGCAGGAAGGTTTGTCACCATTTACACACTTACATCAGCAGTAGCGCAGTGGTTGACGAGAGATACGCACGAAGCCTTGATGGTATCTACTCGAGTGCACGAAAGTCAGTAAAGGATGGGTTGACTCAGGCAACGCACGGAGAGTTGACGCACCTACATCACCGTCAGTGATGCACGGACTAATGATGCTTACGGATGGAGAATGGACGCTGGATTAGCACGGTTACCAACTTCAGTATGGGACGAGTTGACTCCCACTAACGCAAGCAGATTTGCCGTGGGTGACGGTCGGAGTTTTGATGTCATGTACTCACATGCACCATTCACTTTTTGGTTGACACTGGTTACGCACAGAGTTTTGACGCCGGTTACCCAACTGCATCATTGTCAATAATGCAAAGGCTTACGCCGGTAACGCACAGAGTTTTGACGGAATTTCACGTGCACCATTGTAGCTAGCACATGGTTAAAGGTCCCTTACGTTCTGAGATTTCTTTGACCCCATTTACTCACATGCACCTACGTCAGTGACCCACGGGTTGATGCTGGATACAGACAGAGGTTTGACGCCGTTTACACAGTAAGATTTAAGGCCGGATAAACACGTGCAACAACGTCAGTCACGCAAGGATTGTCGTCGTTAACGCACATAGATTTGACGCACAGTATACAGTTGCATCAACGTAAGGGACGCGTGGGTTAACTCTCGTAACGCACGGGGATTTGACGCAAGTGCATCGCCGCCAGTGACACACGGGTTGTTTCGTGTTTCGAGGACGAAGATTTGACCCCGGATTTGCGTGTGCACTATCTTCAGTGAAGCACGAGTTGACGCCGCTTACACAAGAGATTGACGCTGCTTAGAAATGAAGGTTTTTACGCCATTCCCCCAAGTGCACCAACGTCAGTGACAGGTTGACTCCAGTAACGCATATACATTTGAAGTCCAGTAAAGCACGTTTATCGACGTCAGTGACACACGGGTTACTGCCGGAACGAAGATTTGTCATCAGTTACACATGGAGATCTGACGCCAATTAATCACTTTAACCTCAGTGGTGCAAGGGTTAAAACCGTAACGCTCTGAATTTTGACGTCGGTTAACCACTTACACCAACGTCATAAACATACGACTTGACCCGCTACGTACAGAGATCTGCGGTTACGCAGTTGCATCAACATAAGTGACGCAAGGGTGGACGCTAGTGACGGATGGATATCTCAGGCCGGTTATGCACGGAAACTTAACGCTGGTTTCGCAGGTTGAAGCCTTGTGCCCATTGATATTCGAGTTACGTATGGAATTTTAAAGCCGTTTTATCATGTGCATCAACGTCAATGATGCACTTGCAGACGCCGTTTACCCACGCATTTTTAATGCCATTTACTCACGTACACAAATGTAGTTGACTGACTCCGGTAACGCAAGGAGATATGATGCACGCCACTACGCACAGAGATTTAAGACTGGCTACCATCAGGTTTTGACCCTGATTACGCACGTGCACCAAGTGACACACGAGTTGACGCCTGTTACATAGAAATTGATTGATCTCAAAATAAAGCTTGATGTATGCCGAACTATCGATTTGATTGATTTCTACGTCAATATTTGCTGATTTTACTCCAAAGGCAATTCCTTGAGTAAGCGTCCCAAGTTAGAATGTTCTGTCCAGCTACAATATTGTGCTCATTTCTACGTGTGAGGACTTTATAACTTAAACAAGTAGGCAATCCACGGAGTTGTATGTCTAATCCCTATCAATTTGTATAGTCATTCGATAGACCTACCCATCTTTTCATGTATTTTCGAAGTATGCTAAGCTGTTTACTATTTTCATCCGTGATTCAGATGCTCGTTGTGGATTAAAGGCCAAATGTTCAAGTTACGTACCCGTCATGTACATGCACGATGTACACGTGCACCACGTAAAACTTCGAACGGTACAAATATCTGCATGCGTGTACACATGTGCCTAGATATCGCGCGTGCGCCACTGTGGATCATGGAAAGCGTGTTATGCGTGGCTCAGTCTTTTCTTCACATTACGTAAACAACTCGAGTTCTTGAACAATTGAGCAGTAGATTTATATATGTATACTTTGTAATCATACACCGAGTGACGGTATAATTATTACGGTCATGTTGACACCATGTACCACACGCAAATAACACTGCCCTTGCCCTTGATCTCTGACGTCATCAGTCGGACGGACAAACACCTCTAACCCAGGCACCCATCAACCAAATTTGAAATTCATCTGACTGACAATGACAAAAATGTGTTTTTGGTTTTCGTGAGTTGTAACCCTTGTCTTTTGACCTATGACCGCATTAGTCTGGCCGACACTGTATTACCTACTTGGGGCACCTATCCATTAAATTTGAAAATCAACTTACTGGCCGACTAGGAAGAGATCTTTACATACTTGTTCAAGCATTTTTACTGATTTGACATTTAATCACGTGGCCTTTAACCTCGAGACGTCATCAACATTTTATGAAAATTTTTCTTGTAATATCTACTATTCATATGTGGTTGTTGTATTATTCTAGAATACTGGCATATATAGAGAATGCTAAAAATGTGTTTTGGATTTTCGTTCTTCCCGTCGACCTTCCTACCAAGTTTTAGGTTCATCCAATTTACCGTCTAGGAGATCGTGACACACTTTATTTTGCACTCTCACACACGCACGCACATCCACCATCACACACTTGGACACCACTTCAAACCCTCCTTACCCCAGTGGGTAATCTCTATCCATGTCATTTGTATACCATGGGGTATTCCCACATAAGGACTACTGACCCACTAAGTTTTCGTTGAATGCCACAAGGAGGTAAGGTGGGCTACCATTTAAGTGTCATTTGTTTGTGACAACCGCTAAACTAAGTACACTACACACAATTTTTGTCCTATTATGGGGGTTTTAGGGGGTTTTACAGTCGTGGTATGACCACGGAGGTGGTATTAGACCTCCCTGGTATGACTGCCCTATAGCGACGGTTGTTTCAGTTGTTAGCAACGCAGAAAGTTCCAGGTACAACTTACAGTAGAGAGAGAGACGTCAGGACAGAAGAATCCAGAGAGAGTGAGAGTTTGATTTAGCCATCAGAGTTCCATTTATTTGGTGATTGATTCGACTGGCACACACAAATTAGATAAATTAGAGTGATGATTTTAAATCGATAGCAGAGTTACATGACGATGACAGGAAGAACGAGGAACGTAGAGATACGATGACACAGGCCCACTTAAAAAGAGCGATGTTTACAGTTCGAAGCGAAAATGACCAGTGCGGGCCCCATGGCTGACGTTGGCCTCCCGGGGTAGATGGTCACGAGGTCTAGGTGACAAGGTTGACCAATCATAGAGCAAACGATTGTCTATGACATCTTATGTAAATGGTCGCTTTCCGTGATCTACCAATCAGCTAAGTACTACGAAATCTTTCTACGAAGAGTGCCTATGGTTTCTATTTTTGATATTTATCCTGTATAATCTGACTGTCTGAGGGGAATAAAGAAAAGGTTAATAAAATCTGGTAAACACCGGAAACTGGACTTTGTATGGCCCTCGAGTACCACTGAGTACGGTGGCGTAGAATGATCATCTTTACCCAACAATATTTTCTCTTACATGCTGCGTATAAGGATGAAATAATTACTATATACGTCCCCTCCCTTGGCATCGAGGTCCCGACGAACGACGTTGCATACACGTTTGAAGGAAACTATAAAACATTAAAGGCTGGTGACTTATGTTATTGCCTTCTAGAAAGTAAACTACGTTTAATTCAAGACATAAAGAAAGAAATACAAGACGAAAATGCTTTGGAAAGATGAAAATATAAGAGCACTGAAGAGAAATATGGATAGTGTAGGAGTCAATATTGAAAAGGTAGTTGGAACAACGCAATTAAGATTCACTTGAAACGTAGTTTTGTAGATTCCTTTTATTGCATATGCATATTTGGAAAACGTCTAAAACAATTATTCTGATCCATTAATAGTCTAGTAGGTCTATCACTAGTTGTAGAAATATTTCAAATTTCTAAGGCCCAAAGTTTTAATACTAGTTACCACTTGTGTTAAATGTATCTCACACGAGTATCATGGATAATATTTGGTAACTCTTTACTCACTTCACGTTGTGAGACAAAGTAAAAGACTTAGTAGACATTTTAGTCTTATGCAAAAATTTGCAGAAGAGTAAAATGTCTACTGAGTGTTTTGCTTTGTCTAACAAAGCAAAACACTCAGTAGACGTTTGTCACTATCCGTGGGCTAAGTATAAGCAGAACCTGGTCTTTACGTTAACATCTTTACTCATCACAAGTATGTCGAGGAAAGGAATTGAACCAGTAGAAGTTTCAGTGGTGAACTTTAGAAAATCATATCAAAAGAGGATACTCGTATCGTTAACTATGTACTCAGTTCCAAAGGGAGCTTTCATACCGACACAGAAAAGCGTCAGACAGAATACCACTTGTTCTTACGTACCACCCACCTTCTTCCCACCCCTCTTCTCAAAGATGTAAAACAGTCCTCGGGTATTCTAGTTATTACCCCGCTCTTCAGAAAGATGTAGTTTCCTACACCAGGACCCTGTTCCACAAAGAGTTAAGACCGATCTACTGTTTGATTTTTATTGGGCCAGCCACATGATAAATCAAACTTAAGATTGTGCGTTAACTCTTTGTGGTACAGACCCCTGGCCTCACATATTATTTTGAGATCTGGGAGGTGTAGATGTGACTCACACAATGTGGTTTATTTACTTTATTGTACAAGATGTCCCCAGGCTACTTACATGGGCGAGACGGTTCAATAAGAGCAAAATGAGTATACGCCAGAATAAAATAGGATTCAGGTGTCTGAGGATTTTAATCTCTCAAATTACACTGTATCTGACCTTAAATTTGTCAGTCTTTTATGGTGACTTCAAAACACACCAAGAAAGGAGCAACAGATCTCTCCTTTATGAGCGGTTACGTTCGGATGAACCCGGATCAGGCCTAGTTGCTTACTCTTGTATTGCTCTTTAGTACAACTGAAGAAGAGCGATATATTAGATGCTCGAAATGTTTTGTTAAAAGTTTTCGTTTTTCATATCAATTCCAACTTTTGCCCCTCATCTTGAGTGGACAACGTCGAACTCACGAATGATGTAACCCAGTTTATTCATAAAGTACGTCTACGGAAATGGGCAGATGGAAGAGATTTACCTCGAGGCCAACAGACATTGCATCCCAAACTTTTGCTCATGTCAGGTGGACTAAATGACAAATGGTGTAAAGTTTGGTGCCAAATTTGTATTGAATGTAACCACCAACTATTCCTTTTTTTAAGGGACTTTTTTTATCTTGTTTGCCCTTTTGAATTTCCTCCTCATTTTTAGGAATCACACTGCAAGAAACCCTGGTATATTTTTCCTTAAATCAGTTCATTACATACTCTTTGTCAAATGTCTAAAATTTAGGCAACAGGAAAAGTCCCAAGCCATTTTCTGGATAAACAACAAGTAGGAGGAAACCTTGTGAGATCCTACTATGTTTTTTGATACTGAAATCTCTTACTTTGTGGAGCTTAAAGCTTGACAAGCACTGTGAGCAGTTAAAATAAACTAAAACCAAAATTATTTCAGTAGGCCTACTTTTCAGTGACCTTACTTTTTATAAGTCACTTTAATGGGGTTAACATTTCGAAAAGGTTTGCAGCTAAAACTTTTGCATACCTATATGACAAACAGTAATTTTCCCAGCTGTGATCGTAACACAAACTCATCGGGGGAATTTCATGATGAAAGTATATGTGATGATATATACATTCTGCCTAATTCTGCCCCTCTGTTACAGTTACAAGTTAGGTAATCCATCGAGTTGCATCTGACCTTGCGATATTCCATAGTTAAAAGGTATAGAATTTTTTGAAAAGTTAGAGTTTGTGTGACATGCTTCTAGAAAATAGCACCCTTCATGCAAAAGTTGCAAATTAAAATCCTGAGTGAAATTCGGTTCGAATTTTGTCTATATCTCTTACTGTTTTTGAGATATGACTTTTCAAAGTTTGAAAAAAAAGCAACTCATGACTGGTGAAAATCGCGAATGCTTACATGTAAATAATGTTTCTTACTTCTATTAGTTATTGCATGTTTAAATTGTGCATTTTAAATTGCGCATTTTAACAATGTCATTTTCAAAACTTTCCACACCCTAGAAGGGTCCCCTTTGACATTGCGCACCCTCGGCATGCAAACAAACTTCCATGATCCCCCCCCCCCCCCTTCCCGAAGTTGGTTCTGGACCCGCATTGATGTAATGGTGCCACTGGTTTTATCTACTATTTTTAGGTAGTATCACTGTCCTACACAATCAAATAAATTTTAAGAAATATAAAAGTAAATAAAAGTAAAATGTTAATGATACTTAAGTTGTCGTTACTTAGAGTAATGCTTAAACTAAATACTCGGACAATTATGACTTTTCCATAGAACCACTTCATGCGCACGTATTCATTGCTATGAAATTGCTTTGGACTAAGTCAACAATGCTTTAATTAATATTTTCAACATACAACCAGCACCAGAATAACCCTATAAACAAATGTTAAATGCAGGTTGAGAAGCGCAACTGCATTTCCAGCTTTTTTTTTTCACTGATATCTGAGTAAAATCTCAGACACTTGTCCAATGTACGGTTGTGAAACATAACTATAGTGAGACTACTACCGTAAAGGGTGACATCGCTACCAGACATAACTACTTACCAAAATACAGATTTGCATGGAAAAGCAGATATGCAATAAGTGATATTGATATCATGTACATGACGTGCAACATATTAGATTGCGTTATGTGATGCAATATTAGCCACTTACGAGTTGGAAATTTAAAGGGACCACCGTTAGTACCATACCATGTTATTTCATTCATGTATTAAATAAACATCGACCACACATGTTACCGCGGCAAATGATGTCTGAATAGCTCAACCAATGGGTATCATCTATCTCCATGACAGAATGATATAACTCTAGCTACTAAATAATACCCCAAATTTGCTATTTGTAAGAATTCAGAAAAAAAAACTCAGTGTGTGTGGGGTCCAGATGTGAGCAATACCTTCTCCGTGGATCAACCATTGCTGTCGCCTGGAGGACATAAGACACTTAGAATGCCTGTTTGATGTCCTCAAAAACATCAAAAGACAAACTGAGTATGATAGGCATGCACAAAAGAAAGCTATGGAAAATCAGTTCAAAGTGACCTATATATCACATCGGATCAAATGCAATTTTTCTCTCTCCTCTGATCCGGGGATCGTTGTCAGTATCTCTAAAGTTTATTTGTCATGTAATGGAAAATATTTAAATCCCATGTTTCTTGGATTTCTGTACACTTGATTTCTTTTGCTTCTTTGTGTGTCTCCTGTATTTATCTGGTACATCATTGCTTATGGGGCTCTATATATATGTCTTGTGGTGAATGACGACGTTTCAATACTAGTACTGACAACATACAGGTCAGCTGCCATTCTGCACGCGAAGCATAATAGGCCTACATATAGCCGAAGTCGATATTTGCACGAACAAAGATTCCAACCGAAACTTTTATCTTACACTAAGGTTCAAAGTCATCGTCCCAAATGAAGAAGTTAACCTAACTGCATTCAAATTGTTTTCAGGGTCGTCAGTAACTGGCAGAAAGATAACAGCTATACTGTATAGTTGCACAAACAAACTAAAAAAAAAAAAAAATCCTGCTCAAAGTGTTATATAGCATACCCCTAATATAATCAAATTTATTATCAAAGTACATACACATATTTGTTGTTCCGACTGTAGTTCTGACATTAGTTGGTAAGTTGGTACATTGTCACCCACGTAATGCCAATAGGACAGTGTCACTTTGATTTAGTTGGATCGTGGTAACGTACAAGATATATCGAGGATATATGAGCAGTAAAAAGTTGGAGAAGTTTTCCTCAGAACGCCTACACTCGATCAATAAATCATCAGACAGTAATCAGGTGAAAGAAATGATACCAAACGGTGATGAAGTTTCGGAAAAGGTCACCAATATATGTACGCTGTATAGTTCCCTGGATGACTTCTTGTACTGTTCTAAAGTATAGGACAGAACTTGCACATTTGTGAAATACGGAACGCAATCCAGTGATTATCACTAAAAACCACTCATCAAACAAACTTAATTCAGTAAGTTGCCTAGCATTTTCCATGTATGCTATGGTTGGTATTTGTCTGTCAGTTTTAATGTTGTAAGTGGTTCTGCTTTCTGTTCCCTTATATTTTTACCTTGTCATTGCTCAGTATACCTGTACATAACTCTTATAACTGAAGAAACCGTTATTCAATTGGTTCTACACTCAGTATATACACCGTGCAAACGCGTCAACGCCGAGTCACCTTTATTGGGAAAACCATTCAAGAATAACTCATAAGCGTTTGATGTCTTGAGACGAAGAAGTAAAACAAATGTAAGGCCAACTTTGCGGCTATATGAACTGGTACCATGTCTTCGTACCACTAAGTTTTATAAGTACTGCTTACATAAACAATGTAAAATTTATGATGTCAAGACGTAGCATTAACGACATAAGGAAAAGTAAATTTGGAGACGCCATTTTTGCGAGCTCTACGTACTTTACGCGAATGATTCAGTATTGGGAAGGAAATAGTAAGATCTATACTACCATCTTGTTATCCTATTAATCCAATCTTACCTGTTTGTAATTCGTTTGCCAAGGAAAGTGTGCAGTTCTGAAGAAATTCTTATTGAAGGAGAGAAAGATGAAGAAATGTACACAACGGCAACAACACAAATAACGGAAGTATGATTCGCTAAAAGTGATAATATGCATATCATTTCTGAGGTTGCATCACTCAAAATCGGCGGAGGGACGTCGATTTACGTTTAACTACCCTATATGCAGATTTATCATTTTTCACGTTGATATATTGAAGAGTATTGACAAAATGGTACTTGCTATATGTAACTAATGTGGATTAGTAAACGCTTAAAGATACTTAACTAACATCAAAATGTTTTAAGGTCTTTTAGTTACCTCCAAATGAATCGCCTATCCCACTACGTTATCATTATGTTAAAACTAGTCTTCTTCCACCCGCTTATAAAATTTGAAATTTGAAAGATATTGATAGAATCAGAATTACGCACACAGGAATCACCGACAAATGTGATTGTAGGTGAAAAGTTATACAGACTAGAACAATTATCAATGACGTTTGTGTAATACCACGTTTCATGGTCGTACCATAGATCTGTATCTAAAACTAATAACTATATGCTTTGTCATGAACTTTTCAACAAATGTTGGAATGAAAGCAAACTTATTCCGAGTATGTAGTCGTTATATTGACTCTAGTGATTTTTATTGAATATTCCATCACAAAGCAGCATACATAGATGTTCTGTACTTGTTTTATGGAATTCACTCTTGCGACCTTCCAAACCTCGTTGTACCCATAGCAATGTAGTTTATATACATAACGAACACAGAGCGTCGATCGAATAATCAACTATGAGCCATTACCCTGTAATCACCTAGGATAAATTCAGTTTTGAAAAAAGGAACAGATATATCAGACTTAGTTTAAGTTAGTAATTTGATAAATTATTTAACTAAATTAAATATTTTTACTTGCATGTGTACTGTACACATGCTGTTATTTATGTGTACAGTTCAAATACTGTTATTCTTTACAGTGCAATGACAACAACGGTATGCGGTTGTCTGCTGCTTATAGATTTCCAGCTGCGCAAGACCAATATGACGTTATTGATAATTGTATTGACCAATGCAACAAATCATACGATACTTACAATTTGAACTATGGTCCTCAAAATGTTGAACAATTCAAGGTCCATAGGCGGATACCAAACCAGGTTTCAGCTCAAGTCACAATTAATTATACAGTTATTTAACTATATGGATACGATGTTAAATAAGAAAAAAGCTTTTTTTTTTTGTAGGTCACTTCGTCAAGGATGTACATATATTGTACTACTAGCGTTACTTACATTAACAGTGTAAATGTTGGGAAATTTCTGGTGTTTAAAAAGTAAATCCCATTTTCATGAATATTAACGTATGAGTCTTCAACTTACATATAAAATACAACAATTACATACAAAAAGTCGTCTTTCATGGTTTGGGGTTGAGAGCGAAATTTGTTTGGCATGTACTACACATACAACAATAATGCCTTTAAAACAAAAAGACTGATATCAGATTTTGCTATGCTCAACGTTTGTCATAAACTGAAATAAGTTGCTAAACAACTTCCAGGCAATCATGGTAGCTGAAATTGAACACATTACAAGATCAAAACTGACAGCACACATTGAAGCATCGAGCTATAGTGAACAACGCTGGTCACTTTTATGTCAAGACTTAATGAACCATTTGATAGCGTTTTGCGTCTTTTGAAGTTGTTTTTAAATATAGGAAAGAGTCTCTTTCCTATATTTTGTTTCAAAATTAACAATATATGCGATGATAAATGAACAGATTTCATTACAGGGGAGGAAAAGTTGGACAGCAGAATATAGCAAATGCAACTTAATGGAAATAGAGGAACCAAACAATACCTTTCCAGTCTGTTCCTTTGTTAAGATACAAAACAAAATAAAGGAGAAAGAAGGAAAAACAAGAATGGAATATGTAGGAAATTAAATTGAACAGAATGTTCCGGAATTATAATTTACATTGAATTTTTGCTTACGTGAACGTTCTTTAGCTATTTTTGAACGTGTAAATACCTGGCATACTTGGCACGTACTTGACGTATTTGGCATACTTGGCATTTTGAACGTGTAAATACGTGGTAATACTTGGGGAGTATTTATCCTCTATCTTAGTGAATACCAACTTGTACAACCGTGCTTCTTGTTAAGGGTGAGCAAGACTAGTTCTGGTATGTGTGTGATTTAATCAGTTTCTCGATCTTTTGTGGTACTTTGAATCATAGGTATAAAAGTTATCAAAAGGTGAAAGGAGAAGGTCATACCAAGACTTGGAGGAAAAATATCACGGTGGTACTTATCCCTGGAAATATCTTAATGAAAATGAAGCAGAAGTGATTGCAAAACATCTTTCCAAAGTTACATTAAAAAACTATTGCTTCCTTGTCAAGTTATACACTTTTAAAATTCAGAGAAGGGTGATGTCATTTTTGCTATTCTCGAATGTGAACCTACTTGAGTGAAATGATTTATGATGTCACATAATTATGCACTGACGGCAAGAAGTTTAATGTATTTACTTTGTTTTCTTTACCAGCAATTTCTATAAATGCACACACACACACACACACTTGTATACTCAATGTGGTTGAATTACTGTGGTCTGTCATACAATAATAACATTATTAACACTCTGATTTAAATCGATGCATAACTTGTTAAAAACATTTGAAAATAAATTTTAGAAGATTGGGGTATTATGAAAATTCAGATTGCAATGTATCAGAAAATGGGCCACGATTTGAATTAAATTTGGTAATGGCGGTCATTACACATATGCTTCAAACAGTTTTTTCTTTGTGTGTGTGTGTCTTGCGCAAATCGAGAGATGTCTCATCAATGGCTATCTCCCCACAGTAAAGGATGATAGTCAAATTATGAAAGAACTGGTGTATTATATGAGGGTAAAAGTATATATTGGGTAAAAAAGATGTTGTCTATGTATAATTCCATTCGATCTGGAGATTCTTTTACTTCTATTAGATATGTGTTCTTTCCAATGTTCTCTTCGATCAATTGCTATTTGTAGAGAGTTTGAATAATTTGAGGCTTTAATGTTGTATCCATCGTATTAGTATAGCATTAATATTGTCGTTAAGTTTGTTGACAACAGTTATAAATTTTGTTTTAAATAATGTTAATTATTTGAGATGTTTTTTACTGGGTTGCTATTGCTCTTCTATTACCCAAAAGGCTAAAGTAAATGGATAATAAAATTGTCTACTCATTCCCATGGCTTAAACAAAGGCCTTGGCACTTTGAGTGATTTCAACTCTGTGTAGGGTAAGGATTGGTGACTGTAATAGTGAAGGCGCGCTGAGTTGAAGCATACGTCTATAACTATACTAATGCTTATCCTTGCAGTCTTCAAGCACACACTGCACGTGACGGTTTACCATGCCGTTCTGATCTGTTGTTTTTGAAAAGAACAATTCAACACTCAATCGTTAGTGCTGTGGTGTCACTACGATTGATTGTAGGTGGTCAAAAGACTCAACGTGTGAAATTTTGAATTTCTAGAATTTTGTTTCCTATCATGGGTCTGTAGCAAGAAGAAGTCTTGGCGAATCATTTCTAAAAAGTTACAGTCTGATATGGAAATACAGGGTGTCTCTACAACAGTTGAATGCTCAGTATTTGTCCTAGACAGAAGGCTGAAAAATGTAGGAACACTATCTACGCTGAACGTCACCATCAACCACCAGCAGTTACCTTTATTTCAGCCCCACATCGATAAAGTTCAGTTTATATTACTATCGTAATACTTTAACATCGTTAACTCTAACTTTGGAGCTGGCTTACTATCACGCCTCTGTTGTGGCTATTACAAGGAGTAGGAGGGAAAACGCGGTAGGTATTAGTTAGACTGAATATCACACAAGGTTCGTGTAGTTTTAGTTCGGTATTGTTGTGAGGTAATAAAGATTATTGAAAAGCCCAATTCAACGAAAAAAAAAATACGGGAATCCCCCTTCCCTTACATAGACGTCTTCTGTTGAGATGATACAACAATCACCATGAGTCATGTGTTCTCTTTTATTTATTTACCTTCTACATTTTTGTCCCATTTGTTATTCTATCACAAATGAAACATCTCGAAAACGTCACAAACTCAAACCTTTTGTCTGTCGCTATATCCACTCATTGCCGATGAAACACCACGATGGCAGCTCTGACCGTAATGCTTCAACCACTGCCTCCATCTTTTGAATCTTTGACGTGAGGTCGAGGGATGGTATTTGGAGGACGATGTAGTTCCCCTGAGTTAGTACTTTTTTACTGAGTCCACCTTTCCCCTGTGATTACTATATCACATTATGCATTGGATCGATCACATTTCATGGCAAATAGTATAGTGTCGGAGGACGTAGATTCAACCCCCTTCATTTTCTTAATGAGGATTTGAGTCTTCAGTCCCGGACCACTCTCTACTGATTCCGTCGCCACTAGGAGGAGCTTTCCAGATTGAAAGTGTACAAGACTATGTAAGCGGAACGCCACCATCAGTTGACGGGTAGCGGTACAGACTTTTAAAAAAAAAACTGCTTAAGACGCTGGAAAATACACTTCTCATGCATTGAGGTAACAATGCAAAAATTCTGATTCTGTTTCATCAATATTATTCTTAATATTACTATTACTCTTATCAATATTACCGTGAGGTTAAACCTGTGCGATTTTAACTGGGTGCACCACAGCAGTGTACACCCCTTTCCAGTATGCGCTGCTTATTATTCTCATGTTACCTAGGCTCTCACATAACCGGTGTACTCTTGGGTAGCAGAGAAAAGCAAAGGAACAATAGGTCCATGCTTCCCCTAGTATTTAACTTCTGGATTCTGTGCAGCTTCGTTACGTTAGATAGTATTCAACCGTCTGACCACCAAATTTTCGTTTTGTTTATGAATGTTTAGACCTACATGTTTATCCATGCAAAACAATCTGTGGGGGATAGACATCGTACCAGAATAATGCATATACCTTCCACTGCCATCCTACGAGGAAGAATTATAGAAGGCTGGGCTGACCATTCTTTCTTGCCTGGTACAAGCTACAATTACATCCTACCATAATGAAGCATTGGATATCGCATTTTATTTTTTTTAATTTTTTAATTTATTTTCTTTATTACTTTCTCTTCATTTTGCGTTTTTTTAAGATCAACTGGGCACATGGCCTAATTGTGCCTCCCCCCTCCACCTACGCCGGTGAAAGCCGAAATGTTCGCACGTATTCAACATTGTTAGATTGTAAAAAGTCGATTTCAATTTATTGTGAGGATTTCCCACAATTTCGAGTAATTGTAAACTGTGAGAGTTAAAAGATATACATACAGTAAACGACATTGACTATAAGTAACACTTGCTGTGCTAAGTTCTCCAAAACGTTCTAATCTTTAGGGCAAGTCTTGCTGTGCATAAATAGCTCATTTGAGCTACATGGGCTAAAATGGGTATTGTCTCTTACTGTTAACTTTGCGGTCACTCTTTAGTAATTTGTATACATCTTCAAAAACTTGTGTAGTTATCATGAAAGACCACCAGATTTGAAAGTGTTATCAATTGGCAAACATAAAATTTAAATAGAACACTTACATAAAATCATACTTACATGTTTCACGATGGCATTAGTTGGTATCATGTTGATTTATGTCATTATAAGAAGACGTCCGCCAGCAAGCAATAGTTTCGTGTATAGAAACGGCACTATGAAAATAAATATGGATATAATTGTAATATTTACTGTAGGCTTTTGTGATGCTTTTCGTGCTCAGTTTCAATTTATCCAAAATCATACAAGAGATATATTTGCACAAGTGGCACCTGTCTGGCAAAGAGACAGCAAACACAAAAGCAAACACAAAATTCCAAAATAAAAATTTCCAAAGTCCACTTCAGCATTAAAAGTTTAATTTGTGATGAGTTCAAAGGAACCCATTGCACGTCACTACTTCTGATTAGTGTCATTACTCATGTATCTATTCCTACAGTCACTGAAAATGTGTGAAAATTGCATACCCCCTTTTTTATGAACAGGGGTTGCTTATGATCATTAATAGTTTATGGCAAAAATTGTCTAGTCCGAGATTTGCATTAAGTGATTCTTGTAGTTCATGTTCCTTGTCATGTTCCTTGTTGCGTCAGTTGTGTCTTACGTCTTCAGAATCTCTTAGTGTGACCATTTGCCATCAGCATATATAGCCTAGGTAATAATCAACAGGTGTGACAAAGTATCATGAATTTTGTAAACCCACTCAATGAGATATTAAATTTCATTTTTTTTTTTTTTGTCCAGTTCTGTGTGGAACATCGAAGATGGTGATAGACATGCAACATTTTCAATAGGACTATAATTTGTCACGGCTACCCTCAATTTTCAAACAATTGAAAGAAATGTACGGGTAGTATTCTGTAAACAGTAAAGCCTAGATGTTTTTAAATGTTCAATTATTTTTTATACTACAAAAAAGAAGGACAAAGGGTGATTCAATTTTTTTTAGAAGAAAAGAACGTTTACGTATGGAGAATCTCATTTAACTTGATCCTTAAATGGATTGCGTGTGTACTGAAAAACCAAACAAAATAAGATTATGTCTGATCTTAACTTTTTCTATATGTGCTTTTTCAAATGTACACGCGATGTTTTACATGAACGGACTATGTCTTTCAATGAAGGAAAATAACAGTAGCTACTTCCAAAAGCAACGAGATTAGCCTAAAAACAGTAAAAAACAAAAATCATATTTGAAAATTAACGGTTCTTACTATAAGCACCTACATAATGAATATGCAACAGTACAGGTCTCGCTAGTACATCAAAAACATACTACTCAAGTCGTCGTTCCTTGTTAGGTATAGGGAATTGTAGTATTTGGTGAAAAGAAGCACTTTATTTACAAATAACGTACGAACTGAACACACCATTGCTGCGTCTGTGATGCTGAGCTGTTTTGAATAACTGAATATTCAATACTAGCATACTTCCCGTTGGCTTGCTCAAAGAAGCACACCGATGATTTGAATGAAAACTGTCGTCATGTTAGGAAAATTTGAAATCATGTGGCAGAATTAACCAACTGAAACCTATTTATTTTCCCAGATTGTCTGAATGGTGTAATTAAAACCTTACCAAACGTTTGGAGATGAAGTTTCAATGTTTTTTACTTTTTTGCCCACGCACACAATCACTTTAATGTGACACTTACATTTGTTCTCATCCATCGTTAAATTTGTAAATGCCGACTTAAATCTCACAAAATGATGATTGAAATCTTAAAGACTATGTGTTGATTTAACCAGGGAGCTGTTATTTAGATGGAGGCAGTACGCTTTGAAGTGAGGTTCGTGCGACCAAGGTCATACCTTAATCTGTTCTTTGTATAGTAACTGAAATTTCTAAGGACTTACACCGGATTAGCAGATAAACACAATAACAGCGCTGTCGTCTGCTACGGCAACAGAACTTCACTTTGACTTTCCCTACTGCTACAACATTGCCAGTCGTCAGGGAAATAAATGCTTTTTTCGGCCTTTCGACGCTCGGCGACTCGTATGACCATGCAATATTTGGTTTGTTTATCAAACCATGAAAAAGAATCGATATGTCGCCATTTCTGGAAATTTGAGGAAACTTCTCGTCTATTTGTCAAAAAGATAGACTTTTGCCTCTGTAGCTCATTTGCATGCGCTAACTTCTAAAAGAACGGGCTAAAGGTAATCATTCATTTCTATTCAACAGTCGTTTCGAGTTGCGTGCCGTCTGCTCTTTAAGAATTGGCGGCACAAACCTACATATCAAAGCATTGTTCGGAGCGATCTTCTTGTTCAAGAATTAGCTGACGTCAATGACGGTTCTAGGTAAATTGCATTCAACTGCTAACGTCTTATAAGGGAAAGAACCTTTGAGCTAATTGCACAGCTTATCATTACGCAATTGGGGGGATCTTAAAGTATTAGCATTAAGTTAATTTTCTGTACTCTCTCCATCTAAATAACAGCTCCCTGATTTAACAATTTCACATGTGTTAATTAAAGCAATATAACCATGTATTGGGTTATGCTGAGTACAAATTATCCTCTTTCTACTTATAAATGCCATATGGATGTCGATCTTAAGCTTTTAGAGATTAGAGCACTGCGATGAAGATGGAATTTTTTTTTGTCAATTCTTCCTAAATTGTAATGATATAACAAATCACAGAGAGATTCTATAAAGTAAGTTGAAATTCTTATGCGTGTTTGTACATTACATTTTGAAAGGGTTAATGGTGTATCAAAAAAGAAAGAAAATTCAAGATACTTTTAAACATGATTCGGTGAGTGTGATCTTTGCGGTTGACTGTCTCATCTACGTTTGCTTCATTTAAGGTTGTCTCATTAAAGTTTGCCTCATATTAGGTCGTCTCGTTTTAGTT
Source organism: Stichopus chloronotus (assembly GCA_021234535.1). Lineage (NCBI taxonomy): Eukaryota > Metazoa > Echinodermata > Holothuroidea > Aspidochirotida > Stichopodidae > Stichopus > Stichopus chloronotus. Next base: position 1,514,353 of record CM037837.1, on the reverse strand, counting down.
TGCTTCATTAAAGTTCGTCTCACATCAGTTCGTCTTAATGCAGTTCGTCTCACTGTAGTTTGCCTCACTACAGTTCGTCTCACTGAAGTTCGTCTCACTGCAGTTTTCCTTACTGCAGTTCGTCTCAAGACAGTTCTTCTCACGGCTGTGCGTCTCAATGCAGTTCGTCTCACGGCATTTCGTCTCACTGCAGTCCGTCTCACCGCAGTCCGCCTCAGTCTAGTTTGCCTCGTGTCAATTTGCCTGACCGACGTTCGTCTCATTCCAGTCGTCTCAGATCGGAGGCGCTATTCATCAATTAAAATGTAAATCTAAGATAATTGATGACAAAATACACAAATGGCGCGAAAATTGACATTGTCCGTTTAAAGTCTAGTTAGTACGTGTATACACTGAACTCGACTAGACTTGGACGTCGCAGTATGTGCGTACGCCGGCCTAGTGCTATAACGTAAGATCTGGTGCAAAATGACGGAAGAAAGTCAACTAGCTCGGCTTGTCAGTGTCGGCTATACTAACAGAATTATAACATAACATAACAAGTTTAAGTGCAAAGGAGGGTAAAAGCCCAATAACATGCCCTGTAATCCAGACCCCCCCAAAAAACCCTAACCAAACTAATATCTAACATAGGCCAGCATAATCAGATTCTGCCACAGTCACAACAAAACTTATCAATGTTACCTATTTACTGAAGTGAAATTTACAACCCAATCATGCAGACTATTCCACTCATTGACAACTCTATGAGAGAAGCTAAACTTTCTCACAAAAGCCTAGAGAAGCATTTCACAAGCTTCTTACAATGACTACGAACACGGGAATTAGGACAAACCTCTAAGTAATCACAATTAGACAGAGAATTCCTACCAGATAGGAATTATGAAAGCCTGCAACATATCCCCCCTGATCTTTTTTAACTCAAGAGTAGTAAGTCCCAGACATTTAAGCCTATCAAGATAAGGGAGATGACGTACATCGGGAATTAGCCAAGTGGCCCTCCTCTAAATTTGCTCTAAAAGAAACTTGTCCTTTTCATAATAGGGACTACATGCCTGCACATCATAGTCAAAATGCGGCCTAACCAACTGCTTATACAGATTCAACACAATATCTTTACTGAATTGCTAAAATTCCTCTTAATCAATCCTGGCACCCTGTTCGCCCTGGCAGCAGCACCTGGGCACTGTTAAGAAGGATTCAGATCACTTGTAATGATAACACCTAGGTCTTTGTCTGAAGTAACATTACTCAAAATACTACCAGCGATGGTATAATCATAATTCAAATTATTAATACCAAAGTGAAGGACTTTGCATTTGTCAACATTAAAAGACATTTGCCAAGTTTTGGACCATGTTAATAATCTATCCAAGTCCCCTTGCAACAATGGAGCATCCTTGTTGTCATTTAATATCCGATACAGCTTGGTATCATCAGCAAACTTACTAATACTAGAAGTAAGAGAGCTATCTATATCAGTAATGAAAATCAAGAAGAGGATATCTGAGGTGATGGCAGTGTCACTCAGAACAGTGTAGAACCCACGAAGAACTCACACCTTGCGAAAAAAGATGTTTGTGGTCAAGTTACAGGAAAGGGACTCGTTTAGATTTAGGTAGACTACTTCTGTGGGCCTAACTTACTGATACTTAGCCTAACAGTTAGGCGTAACTCAATTTAGTAATCATTAAAAGGCATTAGTCTGTGGTATATTCCGCTATTCAGCTGCATGCATTAATTGTCAGGCAACCTGACAAGAGGCAAACTCGACTGAGGAGGACTGCAGTGAGACGAAGTAACTGCCATGAGACGAACTGCTGTGAGACGAACTGCCGTGAGCCGAACTGTTGGGAGAAGGACTGCAGTGTGACGAACTACCATGAGACGAACTGCCAAGAAACGAACTGCATTAAGACGAACTGTTGTTAGACGAACTTTAATGAAGCAAACTAAAACGAGACGAGACGACCTAATATGAGGCAAAATTTAATGGGACGACCTTAAATGAAGCAAACGTAGATGAGACAAACTACAAGAAGAAAAAAATTGAATGAGACGACAAAATTGAACGAGACAAACCAAACAGGAGACAAATTCAAATAAAACAACGAAATAAGTTGAGACAAACTACGATGAGACAACAAAATTCACTGCGCTTTTGGCGTTCCATACATATCCGGAGCCCCATCCATGTTGAGACCCCACCACACATGAAATGTTGAGGTAATTGCATTTTCAGTACCCCTTCACTTGTGAGGAGATACTCTTTTAATTCACTTTTTCTTCAATAGGTACACACACGCATGGAAAAAATAAGGTTATAAGCCGCTATACTGGGTCATCGTCAAAAGACAATTCAAGTGCTAAATACAAAATGCTGTTACACTTACTCTGACGGTTCTAAAAGGTATACTCAAGAGACGATGTAAATTTTTAATAAAGAGTAAACATGTTTTTTTCTGCGGGCATTCCAAAGTTCAAACCCAGTGTCTTTTTCATACTTTTATAACTAACATATGTTACTTGAAGAAAAACAGTACTAGCCAAGATGATGCCCGGGTGCTTAAAGTTTGCACAATGCCTGTTAATGGTGGCAAATAAAAAGATTACATTTATGGTAGAATGACTTTAGAATGTTGTTGAAATTAAGTGAGTCGCATCTCCTGAACTACCGTACTGCTTCTTTTAAAACAGTCACGAAGATAAAGGAATAGAAGAGTCATTGGATTATCAATAGTTGAAGGCGTGAATTCATGCGACCATTTTGAGATCAAATTTAGTCCCCAAATCATAACTTTTTCAAGATCTTCCCCTTTTCACATTGTCATTATACGTAGTCGCCTTGAGTAAGGATGGCTTTGGCACGTGCCGATTGCAGTTCTCAGGATTGTCTTGAAAGGACCAAAGTAGTCATGAATCCCTCAGATCTGTGACAAGAGTTTTCTTTGAGGTAATGGTCACCTAGTAAGGGGTCTGGACGAGATGGTGAATTTGCCTTGATATGTTTCTGACAATGACGATACATGAACTCTGAGGACTTACTTGTGGATGCAAATATACTAAAATTGCATAGCTCATCGCGGTGTCGACTCTGGAAACTATAGCACCAGTGGGCGTTACGTGCGTCCCTAAACCATACGTCGAATGTATTTGGCTTCGCGCTCGGATGATGTTTGCGGGGCATACGTGAGACCCCCTTTCGAATTGCTCAGCGGTTATCATATTTACATGAAAAACACGCATGGACTCTTGTTCAAATGTGCCGTATCTTGCTTGAAACCATTCCATTGGTATTCAAAGCATTGATGTCTTTGCATCTAATGTAGTTTGCTGTTAATTCTTTTAGGTTTTGCTTGTGTCTACCCTGTCCTTCTTGTCTTTACTTCGTTGCTCAGACAACCCCACTTTACAATATTTTTCTTATAGTGTAATATGTATAAAGAAGTTCAAACTGTGATGTACACTCAGCGAACTATCGACTGCTTCTTCACGTGTCATAAAATACAGTTCATGCAGTTTGAATCACAGCTGCCAAAGCAGGAATAATCAGTTTAGGTTGGTTCATATCAATATAATTCATGAAACAGTAAACAGGCAGTCTGCCCCTCGGCACATGAAGTGGGGCATACTGCCAAGACAAATTCATGTCTACTAGGTATGATCTGAATAACTGTGGGTAGCGAAATTGTGAAGTCCCCCTATACAAAACCCACGGTATGGTGTACGTTATCTTACTTGTGATGAGTGGAAAATTGATTGCTGTGTATAGTGTGAATTGAGAAACTGAAAATGCATTGAATATGTATTCAAAATGCGTTGAATTCGTCGATTTTCGTAACTGTACTGTAGTAAGGGAAGTAGTAAAGTTACAACAAAACAGACTATATCATTAAGTGGGAAGGAAACATGACCGTTTACTTCTTGTCTGTATGTATGGAATATCACTATCTAATAAATGAGAACAAGGTAATGAGTTATATCAGCACATACCGCCATATTTTACAGAAGCTCTAAGTGTCACGTGACGGGGACGGACGTTCACTTGGCGTTTGTACACTGTACAACCCCTGACTGGAGACTTCAAATAAATTTAAAGAGGTGAGTTAAAGGAACATAGGTAGATGTTATGTTTGAGAATTATACCAAACGATGATTTTGTTTCGTCTAAGTTGGGCTCTTCCGCCTCAGTTTTCTGTTACCCAGGATAACTTAGGAATTTGGACTAAAATTACGTATGAGCCACAAGTTGCTATGGTTGGTTACTAGTGATACGATCTGAGATGGCGGACCAAGGAGCTCCATAGGCAGGTTCTTGGGTGGACTGGTGTTAGTGAAATGTTCTCTTATTTTTTTCTCGTCGATTATTCTCGCCGGAATATTTTCGTGTGTCAAAAATTTGAAACGTCAGATTTGTTTTCAATACCTACTAATCATATCAAATATGTTATGGAAAGGTTTTTTTTTTTCTGCAATCGCAGATTAAGCCTATACTGTATGTTAATGTAATCAGTAAATGTCCATGCATGTAGGTAAGAAACGTATAGTGCTATGCGAAGTGGGAGCGTAAAGTGCATGTACGTTTAGGTGATTTCTTATGCAAGTCTAAAGATGAACTCTCAAACTCTCTGGGTCAAGTTTAATAGTTTACATGATTAGGATAAGCATGCAAGGGCTTACATTAACGAGTAAAAGTTCTTCCGGGTTGTTGGCTTACTCAATGAATGGTTTCGTGAGGTTAATAAATTATTTATACACCCTCTGAGTGAACTGTTTCTCAGTGATGTGGTAGACCGATCTGGTCACGTGACCACCCTAGGGCCCATGAGGCTGCGAGCAACTTCTAGAAAGCAGTCACTCGCAGTCAGATCGTTGAGCGCCAAGATCTCCATCTGTAGTACAGGGTATGCTCTGTTTCTTTAATTAATCACCATCTTGGTGAATTATATCTGATGTTCCCAACCACGTATCATCTCTCATGTACTTCATGAACTCAGCTTGGCGAGTTGAATCACTGAATACATGGAACTTTGATCACAAAATTCAGGCCCATGGGTAATAACAACAACACTCTTCAAAAACGTACCAAGCAATATAGGTAGATCATATATATTACAGTGTGGTGCGTGTAACGATCAATGAGCTCACACAATTGACAGCTAATTTCTAAGTTGAAACAAAAGAAAACAAGACAAGAGAAAAAGTAAACAGAAACTAGTGTATGAACCGATTTAATAAGATCTTAAGCATGCAATTTGTAAGTTAATTGGCTATAGGGGCTATTCTATGTTCTTCTTTCACAGTGACAATATACGAGAATATATCAGAATGCACGATTGCATCGTTGTAGGAGCTGGGATCGTAGGTGCATGCGCAGCCTACAGCCTCTTGAAAAGCGGTAAAAAGATACTCTTGATTGACCAGGTAAGAAGTTTCACTAGCCAAACTGATGACTTAAATGAGAATACGCAGTTTAGTTCATATGGTGACATCACAATTGTGAGCCAGGTTCACTGTAAAATGAAAGTATCTTTCAGTGAGTCGATGGGGTGTGGTAAACTGTATTTGCTGCCTTTAAGGTTGTCCTCATTAATTCTTGTCACCAATACGGACCGATCGCTGCGTCTTTCGTGATGCATAAAACTTTACAATAAATATTCTCAACGTTGGAGGGAAATATAATAGCAGAGGGAAATGTAATAACAATTATGCATGGCCGTCTGCACTGATAAGCATTATGAGCTCGAAATTGATAAACGGTGTTGCTCTGTTGTTGATGAACCATTAGTACAGACTAAATCACAAGCTATGACTTTGGGAAGATCATCCATTAAGCAGCAACAGGTTTTTTGAATTCTTAATTCTAGTTTCCGCTTCCATATCGCCGTGGCAGTTCTCATGGACCTATCAGACTGATGACACTGTGTGAACACAACCAAGTGTCTGCTAAATTGGCAATTGACCCCATTCCAATGTGGAAACAGCTGGAAGAAGAAACGGGGACTACACTTTTATGGTAACATGTTACTGCTTTTGTTGCAGCCAACATAAGGTGCACATATCTTTTTAGAAAACTGCTATGTTATTTACCAGTACTATAGTGAGTGACTAAAACTTTGCCCTCAGCAAGAAGTCGTAAAGGTCTATAACATTGCGCCCTAGTGAGAGTGAGACTCACTATAATTGTGAAAGGAGGTTTAGACTCATTTAAGGATAGGCTGCACTTCCACGTTTTATGTGCTTATAACCCATCTAGGCAGGGCCTTTATCGTGTGTACTCTGACAATAATACAAGGTACAGTGTTTCTGTCACAGTTTATCATTCAGGTGCCGTGTAAGTCCTGCTCTCATTCAATTTCAAATTTGAGAGGGTTTCATGTAGCTTAAGAAAGTACTTCATGAATGAGGCAATACGATCAACACTACGTTACTTGCTCAAGTTAAATCCAGAATGGTATTCATAGTCTCTTACAACAAGAGAACGCGTAATTGTAATCCATCATTTGTGTTAATAAATTTACTGTTCTCTGTAAGATGCCGCGGCATTACATACAAAGTATAGCAGTGATGCAGCAAAGTCTGTCAAACGAATCAAGTGAATAAAATTGCAACGAAACTACCGGTCAGAATAGCCTAGAAAGCTTATCTATGTTACATGCAGCTATTTATCTGGTGAGTGAATGATGTGTTTTATCTCTGAAATTTCACTATCGATTGTACTCAAAGTAATATTAATCAAACTCTTTTGAAACAAAGCCGTTTGTACTTTTTTACTGGTTCCTCCGTTTCCGTAATTTCGCAGAAAAACCGGAACCCTCTACGTTGATGAGTATCCCTTCACGGACTTAAAAAAAGCGCAAAAGAAATGCAATGAAAAACAATCTCAGGTATGACATCTTGAACTGCTTCGAAATCAGAAGAAGGTATCCAGGAATTCTCGACGTCAAATCCGACCATAAAGGGTTCCTTGATATGGATAGTTGCACTCTGAAATCCGATAAAGCAATGGAATGTCTCATGGTATGCAGGTTGAAAAGTTCGTGTAACACTTTAATCGACAACAAATATCAGGAATAAAGCCCTAACCTCAAAATAATGCAAATACCCAGGCAATATCATTCGATAGGATAAGGGACGTCTTGCGTATTACGTCACAGTGATACAGTGAAGCGCCCGCCTTGAGGATAAGCTACTAAATTCAACACAAGCATGCATCTCTGTTGTTCGATCTACACTCATCTGGCGTAACTATATAGACTGTTCGTTTGTAGATCCTCGGGGAGTGCGCCCTTGTTTGTTGCTATGTGATGCCCATGCAAGGGAGGTCGCAGCTCAAACCAATGAAATCCTATATATACTATAAATGGAAGGATTATTCCACAGAAACAAAATGGCCAACACCGGCGGGTCACGTGCTGGGGGAAATCTAATCTCACACATAAGACACCCATTTAACAACACATATATGCAAACTCGATGATACATCGAAGTCAGAGTTTTCTCCAGTGACATTACTTGCAGTGCATTAACTGAACATGTGGGGCTGCATCTGCGGTATACTACATACCAAAAAAAAAAAAAGAGCTTATCATCTACGTAATGTAGACCAACACTCATCAGACAATGACTATTACGTGTTTCTTTGTTTGGTTCAATTTGTACTTTAGGAACAAATAAAAGTCCACGGGGGAGATATATACGACGAGGAGAAAGTGGAATCAATAATTCCCGGCTACGAGGTGACGGTCAGAACGAACAAGGGTACATATTCCTGCCAAACTCTGATAATAGCAGCCGGAAGCTGGTCAGGGAAACTCTTGAAACCTCTCGGAGTGAATCCACACACCCACGCACGCACATACATACATACGTACATACGTACGTACATACATACGTACATACTCTCACCATCACCATCATACATACATCACCATCACAAAGATTCCTTGTCACTCCTCGGATAGAAATAAAAAATAAAAAATGGATTAAAAAATATCTTCAAAAAAGGTATCTACGTCAGTTTATGTAAGTTTATGCTTTAAATGTGAATTAATTTACATGGGTGTACCTCTACCACGACCTTGCCGTGTATATTAGGTATGTCATGAAACCAGGTTCCAGTTGCACCAGAGAGTTGTTACTCCCTGGTTACACCAATTACGGAAGAGTTGTTAGTTAAGAATTAAAGTGAAATTTACGGTAATGCCATCAGAATTCTTCTGAAGTGTGAATGCATTATTATAGTCATTGAGTCGAAATATTCTTTAGTAAGTTGTAATCATAATTGCCTTATTTATCATCATATATATTTCTTCGGGGAATGCACATCGGAATCTGTTTGAGTAAAAGGAGTACTATTACATTCGTCTGAAATTCCAATAGACCTACGATTGAACTAAGAGATATTGTAGATGTGGCATTAACGTTTGAAGTGGAATTAATTTGCCATTTAATACGGAATAAACCCAGCAAATATCAACAAGACAGTGAGTCTCATCGATCATACGTATGCGAAAACAGGGGATGATTGAGAATTGTAGAGAAACCCCACTGACAGTTCCCTGATTATACTATACCTTCAAAGTTACCTGAAACTTACCTGAAATTTTAGTTTTTCCTAAAATATATACAATGTATAGTACTCCCAGTACTAGTTCTCAGAACAAACGTTTCCCGATCGGTTTTATCTCATCTTTTGAAAATTTAATAATTTGTAAATATTTTTTTTTTTTTAACTAGAACGGTGACGTTTACGTCAACCGTGGATGTAGCAGACGCTCGAGCTGTACTGACGATCAGCTGCTTGAAAGTTACCAATGCAGTGATGACGCGACCTGTGATCGGAGGGATGGTGTACGTAGATGTTACTGTAACGATGGATTTGAAGGTGACGGAGTTACATGAAAACGGTAATACCACTGACGGTGTCTACACCGTCTACCCGGCTCTTGGCTCTCCTAGCGGTACACAGGTTTATTGCGACATGGTAGAGAACGAATGTGGATGGACAGTAAGTTCAATTCTCGTCGGTTGCAAAATTTTAACTTTGGGTCGACTTGTATTTACGAATTTTTATTTGTGGTAACAATCCCAATGCTGCTTTCTTCACACCATTTTCTTTTTGTATCTTCTTATATCCTCACAGGTCATTCAACGACGGTTGGATGGCTCCGTAGATTTCTATCGGCACTGGAGTGACTACAAGTGGGGATTTGGAAATCTCGATGGAGATCATTGGTTGGGTAATGAACTCATCCATAAGTTAACGCGACGAAAGGCATACAGCCTCCACATCGACCTCAAGAATTCATTAGGATTCTCCTACTACGCCCGCTATTCCTCATTTCGCATAGGTCCCGAATCGGACAATTATCGCCTGAATATTGCTGAATACTACGGTAACGGAGGTTAGTTTCATGTTTGTAAAGAACTCATAGATATTTACCAATGTAAGGAAAATATTTCTTTTTTCTGGGGGGGGGGGGCAATTTCATGAACAAAAAATAATATTGTTGACAATGCTCGCAAGAGTTTCTTAGAACACCCCACTGCATTTTTATACAATGAACCTTGACCGGTAATTTCCTACGATAATTGCTCTCTATGTGATCCCGAGTCGGACCTTGACTCAGCAATAGACCCTCACGTAAGTTTTAAATATCATCTCTGAAGCAGGTTTATTCTCCCATGTCAGACGCGAACTGCACTGTAACAGCGAAACAGTAGCACAGAAGTCAGTATAGTTCGTGGGACTGAGAAATGATACTTCATAGCGAGTCTACAAACAGGCATAACGGACACTGTAAAGTGTACCCTTTTTTCGAAAAACAGGAGGGTTTAGTGTAGTCACAACAGCTTTTTGTGTGAAATTCTAGGTGTTGGTGACTTTGCGATAGTCTCGAGTAATTCAGTAATTTCAGTTCGTACAAACCCTAACCTGTCTGCCTGTCGAACTATATGTGATCAAGGCGGTTTATCGGGAATTGTCTGATCGAGTTTTCAGTGTGATGCATATTCCTTTCACGTTATCTTTACACTCTAATCTGATTGTTTTAAAAATCTCTTTGAAAATGACTAATCTGTGTTACGTTCAAAAAATCGCTTCCTACGTTGACACCGTGAGGTTGAAGAGGACGAAGATATTGTGTTCACAATTATTTTTCACTGTCTGTTTAAGAAAAGAATCTCATAGGTTCTTAGAACCTACAAAGAACGATAGAAAGCTATGAAATACATCCTGACAATCAAAAGCCTGGAATTAAAGTGATAACTTATAACCACTACATTTTGCGACGATTCTTTACAGGTTTGGTAATAACACTATCTAATGGTTAAAAAAGTCATGACGTGGAATAATTTATGTAACAAGTACATTTACCTTTATATGTCTCAGTTAAGCATTGTTCGGTTACATAGTGTTGTTCTTTGTTGGAGGGCTCAAATTAATTTATTACATGTAAAAAAAGACGTTACTGTTCAACTTTTCGAAGAAACGTCTTTATGTTGACTAAAGAAATTGTTACGTCGGAATGGGAAAGATGATGCACACCGTGAAAGGCCGATTGAAACCAAATGTTCTGTTGAACGTAAGAGAAATCAAGGTAAGGTAATAGATGTCAGGGGTTGATCTTAAATCAGGTTTAAAGATGGGTACAACAGAAAGAAAGAGGATACATTTAGTACTATCTAAACAGAGCACCACCTTAACGCAAAACGTAAAACATCAATCTTGGTTTTTCAAGTCCCTCCCTAATCGGGGGAAACAACACTCTGCAGGTGTTTTAAAGTAGCATGTAGTCAGCCTTGATGAAGAGCTCTCATATCTGCAATTTCTCAATTAATGAAAAAAAAAATCATTGTATGAAAAAAGCTGATACATATCAGATTCGTTGAGATGATACAGGAAGATCTTTTTATCTTCTTTCATTTTTCATTGGGACTTAGCCCGGAGGCTCAGCCCCCAGCTTTTCCTCAGGAGCTAAATTTAGGTGTGCTGCATTCGACGGGAAGTGTGAGGTTGCGTCCTCTGTTACTTACTTGGAAGCTGGAATTGTGGGAAAACTATCTGACAGGAATGTCACCAACAGTTGCAGGGGAGTGTAGATATATTTTGGTAACAATACCTCCTAAATTGTCGGAAATCGTCTTCCTAACTTCCAAAGTCGCCCTTTGCACTGTTGCGTCGAAAATCTCAAAAATTCCCGTTGCTGAATATCATGGGTCTTCTGCCTGAAGCCACGCAGCTCCGTGTGACTTGATGCAACAAGAGCGTACAATTGTGTACAATTTCCTTAATTTTTTTTCAGCGAAATATATTTTTTGGTCCACCGTTAGAAAGGCTTCCTTTGACCCCCTCCCCGTGCTTTGATCCGAAAACGTGGCCGGGTTCTTCAGACTTTTGTCAGTCCTGGCGTGAACGTTGAATAGCCATCTTAAAGTCAGTTATTGTGTTCCAGTATAATGGAGTGACCGTCGAACGCGCTATTAAGGAAATTTATCATTCCAGTTTTGACTTAGTGTGGAAATGACAAAAATGGTAATGCCTAACCTAAGCTTTCAAAAGTTGTGATTTATGAATGTTAGGCCAGGCGCACCTGACGGGCCCTCGCAGTCGATGGCTACCTTTCTGCATATTACAGGAATATTACTTTCTGTGGTGGAATGACTTCTGTAGCCTGAGTGTATATACGACGAACTGGACACGTTGTTGCAATTATTCCAGTAACCAGAACTTTATTGAACTCACAGGTTTGGTGGTACATGGAATAGTATATGATATACGATATTCAACAACTGCGTTTTTACCTGTAAGGAATAAATGAACGTCAGATAAACATCGGATAACATAGAGATCGCAAAGGGAAAAACAAGAAAAGACTACAAAAAACTACCCTCAAAACCCATACTCGGTTGATCGAAAGTACGAATTACAAAAATGGTCGTCAAAGGCTTCCGTAGATTCTACACTAACGTGCTCTCACTGTAACTACAACTGCATAGTATCCAACATGACAAAACGTATGTAAACCTAGACATATGAACCCAAAAGGCGATTAAGATAATAAGGAAGAAGAATTAGGAACACTTGTTCAGTACAAATCTTAAGAATCAAGCACACAAACATCACACATACCAAGGTAGGTATGCAGCCTAAGTAACGAATCCCCACAAGACACTGTATGATAGGACAACGGAGAATGTGGGAAAAATTAGCGAACGCAATCAACAGCTCCTAAACCCAATGGTAATAGCATCCTGAGGCCTCAAATGTATATGACTGAGTGTAAATAAAGTTAAAATGATCACGTACCTGAACACACAAACGTAGCTCTACGGAAACACAACAATTCAGATGCGATTAAACAAGCCTAGAAGTAACTTGAACCTCGTGATGAATGTCGAAACTCGAGTCGTAGCTAAGTAACCAAACTACAGAACGGCATAAGTGCCTTATTCTATGACATCCCAACCCCCCAAAATTGACGGAATGTCAAAACTATAACTAAATATGAGTAAAGTAAACTGATGTCCTTGTAGCTTGCAAATCAGGAAATGTCAGTACGTTCTGACTTCTTGATTAAGGAAATGAGCTTTGTCACTGGTCTCTTGGTCACCGTGCCATCAGCGAACTTGATTTCCACTACCCTAACTAGGTTGTTTGCTCCTGGGAAGAGCCTTTGGACTTCTGCCATCTTCCAATTTCCCCGTTTTGTATTCTCGTCTATGACAAGGACGACATCATTCTCTTGAAGGTTTTCGCTTGAAGATGTCCACTTCTGTCGTGGTGAGAGTTTATGGATGCACTGCATCCAACGACGCCAGAACCATCCACCATAGCCTTGCATAGTTCTCTACGTTTCCAAGGGTTTTTCCCAAACTCTTCACAAGGTACCTCAGGAGAGGGTAAGTCACCCCTACCTATGAGAAAGTGGTTGGGAGTAAGCGGTGGCTGATCCAAAGGTGATGATGACTTGGCGGTCAATAGTCGGCTGTTGATCACTCCCGAAATTGGGCAAAAAACGGTCTCCCACTCTGCAAATGAAAGTTTGTCAGCCTTCACCAAATGTCTCATCCCTTTTTTGACTTCTTGTACCATTCGTTCCACTGCCCCTTGATGGTGGGGTCCTCCTGGGGGTTCAAATTTCCATTGAACGTTGTATCTCTGACAGTGTTCTCTTATTTGAACCTGTTTTAATCTCAAATTCAGTTCATTCACAGTGTTGCTGGCTCCTCTGAAGCATGTGGCGTTGTCGGTTATCAACAGAGCAGGAGCTCCTCGAATGCTCACAAATCTATCTAGGGCTTGTAGGAAAGACTGCGTTGATAGATCCTGCACACAAGTCAAGTGTACCGCTCTTGTAACTGCACATATGAATACAGCACAGTAACCTTTGGTTGTGGTGTTTCGGTTGAGCTTTACGTTTACTGGTCCAAGGTAGTCGACTATTGTTGGAAAGGGCGGTGTACAAGGTTTAACTCTGAATTCTGGTAGATCTGCCATCTTTTGTTGGGCTGGCTTCCCTCTGAACCTTTTACATTTGATGCAACCACGCACAATTGCACGTGACAGATTCACATCTCCTAGAATCCAGTACTTCATCCTGACCTCTGCGGTCGTTCTCTGATGTCCTCCATGGAGAGCGTGCTTGTGTTTTTCAAGTACAATCAGCATACTTATGTGGCTCCCTTTGGGAAGGAGATATGGGTGTTTAACATCATAAGACAACGGAGCTTTATCAATACGGCCTCCAACACGATATACTTGATCTTCTTCGTCAAAGAATGGATTCAGTTTCATGATGTTAGGATTTTCAAAGTCTAGCTCCCTTTGGGCTTGCCTTATCCAGTACAATTCAGCGTCTTTTACATTCTTGTGGGATGGCCACTTGGAAATCTGATCAGTGAGTCTGATCAACCGTTGGGCTTTAGGAAGATCCTTCACTGACAACACCCTTGCAGTCACCATCTTAAGTCTGGACCAACTGGAAAACTTAGTTGGATCAACGATTGCAGAGAGCTCCGGGTGTGGATTGACATTCAGGGACAAAGTTTTGGCGTGCCGTATGACTGCTTTCTTCTGTTCTTTGTCCCCAGGATCCACTGGTACATTCTTAGGTGTCTCAGGCCAACAATTGGGTGGATGCCTCAGAAAGGCAGAACCTTCTAAGACTCTTTGCATTTCTGCAGCCGTTCCTCCTCTTGAAACAAGATCAATGACATTCTGTCCTGATGGAACGAATGCAACATCAGTGAGAGTATCGAACTCGGAGGAGATTTCACCAACGCGATAGGCGACATAGGAGCGAAATGACTTGGACTTTCCTCTCAACCAGCTGATCACAGTCATGCTATCAGTCCAAATCTTCATGTAGGAAATGTTGAATCTTAAGGCATTCTTCACGGCATCAAACTCGACAACAACAGGCAAGCTTGTAACTCTTTACGAGGTATGCTTGATTGCTTTAGTGGCGTTACTCTGCCTCTTGCACACACAAATGACTAGTGTGCCTCAGAATCGTCTGAAGTGAACCATCTTAACCAAATTCCAATACCCATGGCGTCCTCAGATGCATCACTTGCTCCATGTAAAGAGACCTCAGGCAGTGGCCTTTTACCTCTGAACACTTCTGGGATTAGGGATCTTGGGATCTCGACATTTCCTACCTCTTCAAGATCCTTGTGAATTTTGGCCGGAGTTGCACTGATTTGCCCTGTTTGGCTCAAAGGTTCATCCCAATCAACATTTAACTGCCATAGTTTCTGTAGTATTATCTTCGGCCGTACAAGAATCCCTGAAAGCATACCGAAGACATCATAGTAAGCTGCAGTGTGGGCTAACACACTACGTTTGGTCAGAACACTGTCGGTGGCAAGTTTGACCTCTTTGACCTTCAAAGTATCTTTCACAAGGTCCCATTTCGTTCCAAGGGCTGTAGCACTGCTGCTATCTTCTGTTGTATCTGAAACCTCAGGTGCATTTGATTGCCATTTCCTGATAGCAAAGTTGCCCTTTTTCAGAGTTTCAATAAGCTTGGTCTTAAGATCTAGGGCCTGTTTGACGTCAACGAGTGACTCATTAAGATCGTCCATGTAGAATTGGTCTGTAACAACTCTCATCAGTGTCTCATCTCCCGGAGAATGTTCTGCAACAATATGTCGTAAAGCTATGATGGCGGCAGTTGGGGATGGTTTATCACCAAACGTAACAGTAGTAAGCTCGTACACTTGAATGGGCTGACTTGGCTTCTCACGAAATACGAAACGATGAAAGCGTGCATCATCAGGTTTCAGTCTTATAGCTTGAAACATTTTGCTAATGTCAGCAATGACTCCGACCTCATTTTCCCTGAATCGCAGCGCCACCTCAAACAAGTTGGCATTGATATTTGTGCCTTTGATTAGATAGTCAATGAGTGAATGGCCTTGGAACCTTGCCTTCCCATCGTACACTACTCTGACTGGTGTAGTGTTCGATTCTTTCGTCACTGCAAAATGTGGCAAGAACCACATATTTCTGCCATTTTGCCTGTCTTGTTGCAGCCCTTCGTCACTGACGTGGCGAGAAACACCTCTCTCAAATTGGTCTTGCATTTGTTTGCAGTAGACTTTCCACTCCTTGGGTCTGTCTTTGAACTAGTTTTCAAGATTTTTTAGCCTTTTCACCGCATAGCTGAAGTGATCTGGTGGGTTCTTAGGTAGCTTTCTCCATGGGAGCTGAACTTCATACGAGCCATCTGGAAGTTGTGACACACTCTTTTGCATGGTCTCTGTGGCGTTTAGATTAAGAGCATCCTCGGTACATTGGCACCTCCTTGGCTCAAGGCCTACCGATTATAGGCCGATGAATTTTTACTGGTCCGATGGTTGATACACTCACGTAGTTCGACAGTAAGGTTGAACTTTTCAACTGTCCTCCTTGTATAAACCATCCAAATGGGCACCTTACGGCGACTGGATCCTCAGTCTTAATCCCTAGGACGTATTCCTCCCATACCATTAGCTGGGTGTTGTCAATGCCAAGGAGAAGGTCAACGGTATCTGAGGGGGCTAATGGCACTTGTATGTCCTTCTGATGGTCGTAGCATTGCAGCTGCTCAGATAACACAACTGGAACGTCGGCACATGGCTTGTTAATTTCGGTCACAGTGATCGGAAATGACCAATTTCTCCCAATGTCTGTGATATGACAATCTAGCAGTCTTAGTTTGTTTCTTAAGTTGACAACTCCAACGACGTTCAATTCATGATCTTGGTACATATCGTGTTCTGTTCTTGGGAAGATCCCTTTCCTCAGAAGCGTTGTCTGACTTCCACCGTCTAATAAGATTCGCACCAAACGATGGGTGTTACCGCATTGCAAGTAACCCATCACAGTAGGTAAGATGCCCTCTAGTTCAGTACTTTCCACCTTGACAGACGTTGAGGCATTATTAGAACTAGTCATCGGGCGAAAAGGTGGTGCCTGGCTGTTCACTTGAGTCCTACTACCACTATCAATTTCCCCATATTCCCCATATACGATTGGACAGATTGCCCCAAAATGGGAATCACTACCACATGACTCTGTCCTGCAGGGGGCCACGAACTGACAAGCGTTTCGGTCAAACGGGGATTTCCCTGCAATACAATTGTTATGACCACACCGGAAGCAGATATTGTTCCTTTTCATTATTTCATACTTCTCTTTCAATGGCAGACTCCTAAATTTGTTGTATGTCTTCAGGAAATGAGTGCTCGAATTTGTATGGAGTGCACACTTTGGGACACTTGAATCATCGGCTTTCCTTCTTTGATGTCTACCATCAGTATTTGTGGAGACGGCATGGGATGATCTTGGGGTGCGCTGCTGTGCCGATGAGGAGGCAGGCAGGATCTCGGCATTGACTGCCCTCACTTTCTCCAGTAATAGTTTCTGGCTGTACAACCACTTGACCAAGCCTGTAAGGGAATCTTCGGTTGCATCATCCCTCACGCTCTTGTAATAGTCCAGGCGATGTTCTTCTGGCATTTTCTGTTTTATTTGACCTAACATTATCTTACTGTCGAGCTCTCCAGATAAGCCAATAGTTTCTGCCTGGTTCTCAAAGACCTGTAGCGCTTGGACGAAACGACTCATAGCTGGGAGATTAATCTTGCCCTTAATTTCATAGGTTTTCAGATTGTCAAGATCTTGGAGAAGTTTGTCTACTATCTTGTCTTGATCCCCGTAGCATTCATCTAACACTTCTTTTTACACTGACGCAGCTTTTAACTTTGTTTCGTTCTCTTGGGCTAGCCATCGATTCTGTCAGCTGGAAAAAACACTCAATCTCTAATAACCCAGTAGTGCAATGAATGAACAGTTCTTTGAATCTTCTGTAGTCTCTTATATCACCAGAGAATTTTGAAAATTTGATCCTTTCCATCATCGGTGATGGTGTTGAGGAGTGAGGAAGGACAGGTGATGAGACTTCTTGTGTGGTCTCAGAAGATGGCTCCGGGGTGGAAGTAGATGGTGGGGATGGTTTGGGGGGAGGCATTCGGTTCACTAGCTTCCTTGCCTTTAGGAGAGCTTCTACAAATTCTTGTTCACAATCCACCATCCATTTTTCCTCCGTCTGAAATTCATCCTCGTCTGCGATTAGGTCTGTTAGTTCAGAGTGTTTGGCCTCTATGTTCTGAAACTGGTTCTCAGCCTTTGCAATGTACTGCTTGATGATATCTGGGTCCGTAGTGCCGTCACTGGCTAGGCCCTCCAATGTTGTAAGCGTTCTTGACAGTTGTCCTTTACAGTTTCTACTTGATATCTTGAGTTTGTTTGTGTTGCTCATGTTGTTGGTAGTTGTTGAAGATGTGGTGGAATGACTTCTGTAGCCTGAGTGTATATACGACGAACTGGACACGTTGTTGCAATTATTCCAGTAACCAGAACTTTATTGAACTCACAGGTTTGGTGGTACATGGAATAGTATATGATATACGATATTCAACAACTGCGTTTTTACCTGTAAGGAATAAATGAACGTCAGATAAACATCGGATAACATAGAGATCGCAAAGGGAAGAACAAGAAAAAACTACAAAAACTACCCTCAAAACCCATACTCGGTTGATCGAAAGTACGAATTACAAAAATGGTCGTCAAAGGCTTCCGTAGATTCTACACTAACGTGTTCTCACTGTAACTACAACTGCATAGTATCCAACATGACAAAACGTATGTAAATCCTAGACATATGAACCCAAAAGGCGATTAAGATAATAAGTAAGAAGAATTAGGAACACTTGGTTCAGTACAAATCTTAAGAATCAAGCACACAAACATCACACATACCAAGGTAGGTATGCAGCCTAAGTAACGAATCCCCACAAGACACTGTATGATAGGACAACGGAGAATGTGGGAAAAATTAGCGAACACAATCAACAGCTCCTAAACCCAATGGTAATAGCATCCTGAGGCCTCAAATGTATATGACTGAGTGTAAATAAAGTTAAAATGATCACGTACCTTAACACACAAACGTAGCTCTACGAAAACACAATTCAGATGCGATTGAACAAGCCTAGAAGTAACTTGAACCTCGTGATGAATGTCGAAACTCGAGTCGTAGCTAAGTAACCAAACTACGGAACGGCATAAGTGCCTTATTCTATGACACTTTCTATATATTACCTTTCTGTATATTATAACCCAAAGAAGATTGGGTCTGACGAGCTCGTCACTGAACATCCTGAAGGGATGACTGGTTGCTCTGCAACTCTCTTCTGTCAGAGCAAATGGCTAGGAATCAGATGTTTGCTTTTCAAGTACTCGCAAACAACCGATCTAAAATCGATCCATAGACGACAAAAAATTAAAGCGGCTGACATTGTGTTATTTGACTTGGAAGTGAATTCATATTGTGATTTTAAAGAGAAATAAACACTGATTCGTCTGTTGTAGCCTCTGGTCAACTCTTGTCTGTGGACATTAACTTATTTATTCCCATCATTAGGGCAACACTACATTAGATAAGTGTAAATTACATAAACATCATGGTGAAACTTATTTACTCACGCTCTCGTCTTTTTTTTTTTGTTTGTCTAGAATTTTATGAAATTATGTCTGAAAATGCTTCTGAAAACCCTTCACTGTTTTCGAAAAATATAGCTGAAGGAAGTTATGTTTGTCCCCCTAGCATGGTTAGTCCAATTTGCTGGGAAACTGTGTCTTTTCAATTCATGCAAATAATCATTCGTTCTTGGTTGGTAAACCTTCGAAATTCTCATTGAGTAAAATGACCAGTCGAGGTTACATATCCGTGTACCGGAACCGACAATGCTGTCGAATAACTCAGCCTTCAAGTCTTATCGTAAACCAAAGAGCTAATATATCGCTGACATCATAGAGACAGCATTAAGGTGTTTTGCGAAGGGACTCCAGGTTAAGCAAATCCTTGCCGAAGTTTTTTTGTATAAGTTTCTAGTTATTACGCCGTTTCCGCTGGCAACTCCTTGTGAATACGTGAAAGCAATTACTACTGCCCTAGTTTGTCTCTGAAAAAAACATTTACTCTTGGCAAAGGGGGACGTTCGGACAGTTTGTTCATTGTGTGTGCGTTCGTGGTAATAAAATAAATCTATTCAGTCCCCTTAGGCTAAATGTGATCCTTTGTTTTTAGATTTTGATGAAAAATAGCTCATCACTCATGAATGAAATGCTGACAGGAATTTTAGTGAGTGCTAAGAAAGTTATCTGAAAATTTCTACCCTAAAATGCGTCACTTTACTTCATAATTACGATTAGAATAGATTAAAATTAGATTAAAATATTAAAATAAAACCTTATTTGATTTCAACGTAAATCATTTCTAAAGGCATCATGTGAATAAAAAACGACATTAGTTGTCTTTGTCTGCTATCAATCGATATTTAGGGCACGATTCCTTTTCGTGGCGCAAAGGCAGGCAGTTCAGCACACGTGACCGGGACAACGATGGATGGAGTGATTTCAAGTGCGCTGAACGGCATCGAGGAGGCTGGTGGTTTGGAAAACGTACCGAGTATGAATCTGACTGTTCCGCTGTTAGTGATTTCTGTCAGCATTTTCCAGTTGATGGCGGATGCGCAAAGTGTGCTGACAGTCACCTAAACGCACAGATGTACACGAGCAACGGCTCCACTCGAAGTACAAATATATTCTTGGATAAATTGAGTGGGGAGGATTGCGGCATCCGTTACACAGAGATGAAAATACTGCCAATTTGATGAGCGTAACTTTGGTCCTGAGTTCGTTCTGTAGGCTATGAGAAATTACGGAACCAATGAAAAACAAAAAATGAAATACAATGATAGATGATCCTAGATGTGAACTTTATCCTAATGGTAAACTGACGATATTTTCTCACTCTTCTCCTAGTTTAATCGAATAATTTTGCAACGTAAAGTAGGTACAACTGAAGATCACTTGGTTGGTTATAATGTTGTACGTCAGCCTCATCATTGATCCAATTATGATGTTAAAGTAGTATTGTCATAGAATGATGGAATATAAGAGTAAAAGTTATGTCTTTTTGTTTCATATTAAAATTAAGATAAAAATGTATTGTAAGAGTGAAAGCGTGTGAAATGTAGTGTAAGAGAGAAACGTAAGAGTTCCAATAAAATTCCGTTAATGCCGGCTTAACAGAGTTCTTTGCAACTTGTTCATATCTTTCAGCTTGTGAAGTAAAATGCTCAAAAGGATAACATCAGTCTTCGAGTTACAGCGTGCTCGAAAAACAATCACTTAACCATGATATACGGTGTTACACCATTAACACGGCACCCTTCAAACTTGCAGGATCCAGACAGCCAAGTGCATGGTGAAAGGAGCTGTCGGAGCTGGGCCATAGTCAACTCAAGAAATTTGGATTGAATACGTTCCTGTTAACATCCTTGTGCCCTTAACCCCTTGGGTAATTCCAACCCAGTCACTATAACAGTACGAAAATATACAGGCCTGTATATTTCATTTCATTTATATAGTTCAACCTAGTACGTATTCGATGGAGCTTACAGTACACCAGAGAGTAACATCCGACAAACGATTGTAACAGTTTCTGAGGGAACAGCCGATTCGTCGTAATATAGTACATGTTTTTTCCGAAGTTCGAATAATAAAAGCAGGTTAATTACCTTCTTGTAACCTTAAATACTTAGTGCAGAATGTTGTGCACATATTTGCATTATTCAGAAGGAAAAAAAAGCAATTAGAAGACAATTGGGCACCACGCAGCTCATACAATGAAAAATGGCAAGTTCAGTTTTAGCAAGAGTGCAATGTAAGTTTGTTGTCCTCACATGCTCGTGTTTAAAACCATTCATGGTACAACCGAAGAAACCTGACTTGTAACCCACCCTGACTCTCAAATAGCCGCACAGCTTCGATTTCAATGCAACGATCGACTAACGAAAAAAAAAAAAAACAGAGGCCAATACACATATACATGTATGTTCTCGGGGTGTCTTTTCAATAAAAATGCCGTTATTTAAGAACCAAATTTCTTTCTTTGTCGTCGTTTTTCATCAAAATCTCGTTTGTATGTAAGAACAAGGTTCATCAACTTTGGACCTGTGCATTAACTGCAGTATAATGCAGTTAATACACGGTCCAGCGTTGATTAACCTTTAAATCTTCTTAATTTCTCAGATCAGGTCACCACTCTGGGCGTGTTGTAATAGTCCTAGAAACAAGTCACAATTATCATGCATGAATCAATTTCTTCTCCAGCCTTAACGCACTGTAAACAACTCAATTCCTTGACTGGCGTATGCATGACATGTAACAGTAAAAACATACTGAGTATTGGTATTACCAAAATCGTGGACAAAAATGACATTGTTATTAGATATAATCGCTCAGTCCAAACATGGTTGCATAGGTTGTAATACTAAGTCACATTGTATGAAAAGCAAAGATATAATAAGTTACGTTGCACCTTGCACTAACAGAACCTACCGTACTGGTATCATGTGCCCTATTGACGTATGACGTCACCGATCGGGTGAACAGTACATGCCATAATCAGTTACCTGACGACAAAGACTTACTGTCTAGGAGGAAATTGCCACACACTTTTCCAAAGCATTTTGTAGATTAGAAATTTGACCTGGGACCTCTGACCTTTGACCTCTGACTTTAAATATTGATGGGAGACACAACTTCAGACCATGGGTCACCTATCTACCAACTTTCATCCTCATTGCACCTTGTGGTTTACAAGGAGTTGTGGACGCAAACTTTTCGTTGTTAACGTTTAACCTTTGACCCCTGAACTTGACCTTGACCAAAACACATGCAAACATGATTTTTTGATAAAAGTTTGTATACCGGCCATACACTTTAAGGTGCATGAGAATAGCCATTTTGGATTAACAAATACAGCCAAAATAAGATTTTAACTTATTTGACCTTTGATCTCTATTCTGACAGGAGATACAAGTTGAGACCATGGGTCACTATATACTACATTGTTCCTCATAGGCTTAGGAGTTAGAGGGCGTTGCGGAAGCAATCTTTTGAAATTTTCTTTCACACACACAGACACAAACATGTGCCCTTGTTTTCGGGTGGGATCGAGGACCGAAACAATAGATTTTAGGTCCTCTGTAGAAAATTCAATGGATTTCTCCGGTCATCTCAAGATTAAAAATTGACAGTCTATTGTTATGATTAGGGTTGAGGAAGAAGAAACAAAAGAAAGCACAATGAGGTCCTCGGAATGAATGGAAAAAAGTTGTGTGCACACTAGCTCACACACACACACATCTTCACACATTTGAGCCCTACCCTAATGGGGGGTTCCATGTCACCTTAAGTATCATACCAGGTTAGAGCCCCCATGTCTCATATATCAATCATACATAGAGAGAGTCATAATACATTTTAATATCCCAAAGCAACTTCAATATCTCATCATGTACATTACATGTATAGGGATGAGATAAGAAACCTTGCAAACAAACTATTATTTAATCAGTTAAACAAGATTAACAAGAAGCCACATCAAAGCTCAATGGCAACACATGTGGAAGTTTTAACACGATAAAGCAATGGCAAACTTGTTGTTGACTCGATATACCTTTTATGTCGAGTAGCCTGCCGACGTAGTTCATTTACACAACTTCAAGTTCTCATTTGTGCTTCATGAAAATGGTGGTAATGGATATGAACAGGAAAGACAACTTCGGGGCCAGATCAGGAGATGTTAGTCTAACTTTCGTATTTTGCTGGTGTAAGCCATGGGTGACCATAGCTACCCATTGTAGTAAATTTGTGCTCCGATGTGAGAAGACATGGCCCATCTTCATTCACAAGATGGAGGACGAAGAATTTCTTTTAAAAAGTTACATGGCAAATCAGCAGTATCGTGTCTATTCCAGTGCCTTTACCGGCAAATTATAGCATGGCAGACGATTGCAAGTAACGGAATTGCGAGGAGCATATAACTTTTTAAGGGACTGTCCACATAAACATGACCTTTAATCGTGCATTACTTATGTAAGAATTTGGTTTTGAAATTTAGTGCCAACATTGAGTTAATATTGATAAGTCATAAGTGAGAAAAATCTACTGTCGCTATACCTGTCTTCCCAATTGATTTGTTTTATAAATCGACAACTTCACAATAGGTCTGTATCGAGAGCTGTACATTACACATTACTTGTCACAGGTTCCCTACATTCTTCTACACTCCTGTGTAAGGCCTGATTTCAAATCCGCCTCAAATGTGAGGGGGCACTTCAACAATTACAACTTGGAGACCAATCCTCCTGCATCCTCTAGTTTGATCACAGAGAGCTGCTTACTTCACTCAGGATACCTGGTTGATTTGGAAAGGGGTTCTCGAAAAGGTTCGATTACAACTCTCGCCCCATTTTAAATTGTCCTTTCCACCACCCCCCCCCCCTGCCTTCAGTTTGTTGATTGGTAACAACGGATCAGTACGGTTTGTAATAACAAACTGATAATTGGTGAAAACGAATCAATGCATGTGGACTGTACCTATTAGAAGTTAGCATAGGGTAACCGATGCTTATCCTGGCATGATTTGGAAACCGTCTCTTTAATATGGGAGGAGATAAATTTGACACCTTACAGACAATCCCCACATGATAACATACATGTTTATGCCTTCTCGAGAGGAACTTACCGTAACCGTTTTTGTATCTGGATATCATGTTTTGTCATGCGGGAATTCTCAACATGATTTTATCACATTATGTTATGTTATAACGTAATGCTGAATATTCATGAGTCACTCAAAAAGACTGTCAATACAGTATAAGGTTTGAGCTCATTGTTCTTGTATTTATTTAATTAAAGAGACTTTAAATTTTTTAATCTTTTATCAGATTATAATGGTGATTTGATGATAATATTCATGTCCTTTTAAAACTTTTTCATTTTTACAATACAAGCGAAAGATGATCACACTTTGAAATATGCGGAAGAAACGAAAAAATCACTGTGTTATTGATTTAATCAGCAGTCAACATCAAACATGTGTTTCCAGTACAAACTGTAGAGACTGCAAATTCTTGACTACTTAATTATTACATAATTTAATCGAGAAATCTTCCAAAAGGAAAAAATCTTTTAAAACAGTCAATACAGAGTCTAAAATTTTTTGACATGCGTGCGTGCCCATTAGGAACGTTAGTAAAATAAGCACTTGCGCTATGATGCTAACCAATAATTAAAATACATCAGACATTGGACAAGATACCGTATACCTCAAACGTGGATTTCTTAATTGATTTACTGTAAAGTGGAGAAAGGCCATCTCTTCCTTATCTATAAATGCCGGCTAAAAAGTGTTTGACTTTAATAGGGCGGACTATACTGCTTATAACGTTGTAATACCAGGCCCGTATCCAGTGGGGGTTCAGGGGGTTCGGACGACCCCCCCCCCCCACAAGATCTGGAGTTCCGCTCAGCCTATGATAGTAGGCCTACGTTAGCAACATATAGTTTTAATTTGTCGGTCATAATTTTCGGGTAAAATGTTCCACTTGTGGTAAAATCGAACCCCCCCTCCTCTCTGAAAAAGCTGCATACGGGCCTGAATACAGTAACAAAAGTAAAGTTGAATTTATTTTTCGCAATCGGAGACTTTTCAAGTGTCAGTGTA